>CM038635.1:11669047-12290297 GCA_021554675.1 Leuciscus idus | reverse complement strand
GTTTATTGTCTTAAAACCAGTCTATTCTGGATTTAATGTTACAGGCAATGTCTGTGTTTGGTATCTGAGAGGTGACTGAGGTCATTTTAGGAATGCAGTAACAGTGCATTTAGCTTGGTTTCCAGAGAATAAATATGTACTTGGTTTTTTTTATTAATTAGTTTGCTCAAACAACCAGTTTACAATAAGTTACATTTTATCGAAAGAGAATTGTCAGTTTGAACTTTATTCTTATTCATTTTATTCAGCTGCCCTGAAAAGACAATTCAGGCATGTGAAGACAACTGTGTCTAAGGTCATGAAGGCCAATAACACCACATTTATACACTTAAGACATATTCATACTTAGCATTTGTTGTTCTTTTTAGGATTTATAGCACCACTAGTCACTAAATGTTAAAAAAGGAATCATGTGTAGAAGCTTGTAACAGTGCTCTGTGTGGATGTAGTTTTAATGTTCTATTCCAGTGAAGTCCTAAAAAAACCAAAAAAAACCAGCCTTGTAGGCAAAAAAAGATATCGGCTATGTTTTATCTAATTGTGCTTGCAGGGGTTGTTTATTATTATTATTAGAGGCATGTAACCATGCCAAAGGAATAGTCTCCAAGATAATTCAACAGCGGCCCAAATGAGTCCTTCCAGAAGTTATGACACACCTGTGACCAGAGCCGCCTTAACCTAATGTTAGGCCCCGGGGCTGAGAGGTTTTGTAGGCCCCCCATCCCCTCGATTTATAGTCTCATTTTAAAAAAGTGTAAAAGCCTATCTAAGTAATCTACATCACAAAATGTATTAGTTTCTTTCGAGACCTACAGTGAGTTTTTTCATATTGTTTTTAATTGTAATATTGTTATTAACATATCACTGAGCACATAAACACAAGACACTTTATTTAACAACCACACACAGCAACTAAATTTCAACTTTATGCAAATGAGAAGCGATTTTCGCGAGCGACAACCAATAGGAAAGAAGCCTTTCAGTGGAGCTCAGCTCCCGTCACCGTCTCGAGTGAAGTGCAGGCAAGACAGAAGAGTTCAAGGGCGATTTCACTGTTTTATATGATTTGACTGTAACTAACCACAAACATGGATATAATAAAATAATGCATGGAAAAGAAACTGTCGACAGTCTCAGTGAGTTTAATTCATACATTTATAGTTCGAGTGTTGTAGTTTCATGATGCAAGTTTAGCACTGCTGCAGTTCATTTTACAGTTTCCCCTGCATTATGTTGACTATTAGGGACAAGACAATTTATTATTTGTCAAATTCGGATGACGGTTTAGTAATTTATGACAGTATGAGTGAGTTTAATTTGTAGATTGATCGATCGTTAATCTAGTAAATGATTTAATCCCTGAACACTGCTGTGTGGTAATATAAAAACACTCTCCCAACAGCATACTGTTTCTTTTGAGCCTAATTCCTAGTCAAATTAAAATTATATAGTTGTATAATATCACTTGATGGTGTTTTGTATAGATGTGGCCAGACGAGCAAAAACGCCTCATTCGCGCCGCGGGACAACTAGACTTGCGTAAACGCGTCTTTGCATTGACATTGAAATCACTCGCGCCAGACGCTCTATTCGCGTTTGGTGTAAACGCACCATAACAATAACATTAGAGCGACAGCACTACCAACGTCCACAAGCGACTAGCGACATACAGCGACAAAATCTGACAAGTTAAAAAAAATATGACCTTTTCAGCTCATCATGAACATGGGAGGCCCCTGAACTTGGGAGGCCCCTGGGCTTCAGCCCAGGTAAGCCCGTGCATTAATGCGGCCTTGCCTGTGACCCTTCCCAAAGTTTCTTAAGTATATAGAACAGAGTCTATATATTGTATATGATGCTGATGTTGATGTCTTTAAATAACCTAATTGGTATAAAGAACAGAATACCATGTTCGGATGTTGCTTATCTGGGCAGCGTTTCCCAAAAGCATCGTTAGCCAACTATGTTCGCAAAATTCCGTCGTTATCAGCATAGTTCAACGAGTCTGTGTTTCCCAAAACCATCGTTCCAATGAACATTCGCAAACAGTATCGCAAAGTTGTGTGGTTGGAACGACAGCTCTCGACCTGTGGTTAGAAGCATAGTTTCTAGTTTGCATGACATGTGGACTTAATACATCTTTATCTTGAGCAAAATAAGCAAGCTGACATTCAGTACAATCTGTGTCTTTTATTTAGAATACATTCAAATGTAATTTACGTCTTTTAGTTTGTCAAGAGATTTAAAGCACCGCTTTTGAAAAGTGCTCATGTGCGAACATACTCTACTACGTAAGAACGAGCCTATGATTGAATCTGGAAATAAAGCAAAATAACTGAGAAAAATGAGAAATTGTCCTCAGATGCTATGTCTGTAATTTATAGCAAAAAAAATAAACTAGCATTAATTCGATCTCAGACAGATTAATTAAAAGAAGTTATTACTCCACCACGTGCGTGACATCATAACCCAACGTGGTTGAACAGCCACTTTGCGACAGTATGGTCAGTTTTCAGCCAGGACTTTTATAGGGTTTTCCCAAATCACGGAATCAGGTCATGGTGCAAAGGACCCTAGGTTGAAATTACTCCAAACCATCCCTTTAAGCCAAATGACTAAGCCCATGCACTGACTCAGTACAATGACAAATACAGATCTTAAACCAAACCAATAGAGTGATGTCCTTTTATTTATTGATCAATGTAAAGATGAATGTATAAGAATTATGTGTGGTATAAATCCTAGCCATCACACCGTTTTTTTTTTGTGTTTGTGGAATAAAGACTAGTGATTAGTTCCTCACCTCTCCTTGTCCCTGTAACACTAGTTGCCAAGGCAAAATTTCTCATTTTCATTTAGTTTAACTTGAAGTACTAAAATGACCAAAACTAATACTGAAATAAAAATTTATAAATTAAAATTGACATATTGAAGACCTGAAACAAATTAAATTAAAGTAAATAAATAAATAAATAATAAATAATATACAAACTATAATAGTATCTTAATGATACAAGAATAACACTGGCTCTGTCAATGTGCATTGATCAACGTTTATTTGTGAATAAGTCTAAATTAAACACACTGTGTCTCTTCAGAATAGTTGGATTAAATGCTTCATTCATATGGAATTTTTTTATTTTTTTTTATTCAATGGATGGACAAAATTAAGACGATATTAAAAATATCGTCATTGTGTTCCAAAACTGAAGGAAGTCTTATGTGTTTGGAGTGATATGAGGGTGAGTAAATGATGACAGAATTCTCATTTTTGTACCTATCCCTTTAAGCATGAGGAATAGTGCACCGTAGTTGTGTATGCTGTGGCTTAACTGGTACTTTAGCAATTAATCGTGTACAACATTAATAGATGTGGTAATGGATGCTATTATTTTATATAATGGGATGCTATGTTTTCTGTAGGGAATTCATCCTGAAATAATCTTGACTGATTTCTTCACTAATTCATAGCAACAAAAGTACAAACGAGTGGACGTAGTGCATTGTGTTGTACAACAAGGATACATATACAACATAGATACCTGAAGTTTATTGTAGTTCTTTTTGAAAACATCCTTTTTCCGCTGCAAGATGGCTGCAAAGGGTGGAATCTCAAGTCCCATTCCTAGCATGCAGTCTGTCTCTCGAATCTGGGTCAGGATCTGGGGGTCAAAGTTCACATGCATCTCCCCAGTTTCTGGACTCTTGACCAGTAAAGAGGCTTGCAGCCCCAATTTAACTGCCTCAGTCTATAGAAAGATACATAAATATGATTGGTCGTTATGTTATAACATAAAGATAAAACTTTAATTAATTTTATTAGTATACTTATTAAAAGCTGATCAGAATTGATTTCTTGCAATATAAAAAATAAAAAGAAGATATAATCTAAAAAGGGAAGAAAAGTAAATATATGAACATTTACAGGATAAGAAAATATTTTTTTCAAAGGCATCAATAAGTGAAAGTGGCACATGAGCAAAGCGCCAAAAAAGCTAAATCAAGTAGGCTAGTCAACAGTACCTTACTTTGAATTGACAAGACAACTGACCTGTGCCATCCAGCTCTGATGATAAAGCACCTCAAACTCCAGCAAGACCTTGGCCACCCGATTGTAATTTCGAATGATTGGCTTGGCATCTGGGGTGCTGAGTATCCCAGGCAGCTGCTGGAAAAGATCCATGGGCTCCTGGATGCGGTTGTACAGCTGCCGAGCCCACATGATCTTCCCCGCGATCGGAGGGAGGTCTGGAGCAATGGGGGGTTCTGTCTTCTGTTTGGTGTAAATTCGAGAGATCATCTCAATGTCCCTGCCAAAGTTTTGCAGAATCTTCTGGTACTTCTCACTGATGCCCAAGTCTGGGATGCCAAGCCTGGTAAATATGAAAAAAAATTGTCAGCAATTGATGTTGTTGTTGTTGAAATAAATGAATTACTTCATTGAGCAAAGATATATTAATGTATCAAAATTGACATGAAAGATTTTTGACATTGTCTCCAAAAAATTCTATTCCAAATAAATGCTGTTCGTTTTAACTTTTAATTCATCAAAGAAACCTGAAAAAAATCATGTCATCATGTTTTCCACAAAACATATTAAGCAACACAACCATTTTCAACTGTGATAATAATAAGAACTGTTCCATAAGCACCAACTCAGAAAATTAGAATGTGCGAAGGATCATGGGACTCCTTTGCAATCAGAGGGATAAGTTGCATTTTAAAATGTATCCAATAGAAAACAGTTATTTAAAATTGCAATACAATTTAACAATATTACTGTCATTTTGATTAAATAAGTGCAGCAACAGAAATAAAAGTAAAGTAAAAATCTTACCAACCCCAAACTTTTAAATGATTTATATATAAAAAAAAAGATTACCTTTCAAATTTCTTAAGCACATATAAAGCCCGCTCAGTATTTTGAATTTTGTCAAAGGTGTTGTCCATGAAAGTTTTCAGTTGGGTCTAGAAAGAAATATTTAAGATCATAAGGAATCGTTTTAAACAAATTCAAATAAATAAAAATTACAAAACTAAAAACATACTTACATGTAGTTCACTAGTTTGTTTACAAAATTCATCATAGTCCTGATCAAAGTCAGTCCTTCTTTGGTCCAGGAAACGGTACTGTTTTTTCTTCATGGTCAACACAATGGCCTGGACATACATAATTAGTAATAAAAAAGAAACAAACCGCTGTCAGCTGATTTATACATGTTCTCCTATACACGTCATAAAAAACATAAAAAAACATTGGCCAAGGCAAAAATGGCAAAAAAAAATACAAAATAAATAGTGGTCTTTTAATGGTCTTAACCATTTATTCACAAATCACTGTTCGGGAAATTAGTAAGAATTGCACAAATACTGTAGATAAAGTAACTTAGCCTTTACGAAATAGCCTTCCCCAACTTCCCCAAAGCAGACAGCTTTTTACAAAAGGAAGAAGATTCAGTGTTGTCCCACTCAATGTTGATTCAATGTTTAATGTGAGACCAAATATTCACTATATTGTTCAAATCTGAACTCTGACCAGGCCAAAACCATGAGCCTGATGGATTTGTTCTCAAGCCACTTCTTGGTGGCTTCTTGGAGCATTGTCTTGTTGAAAAATAAAGACAATCTGTTCATTCCTCTTTAGAAAACAACTTTTCATTTGAGGGAAGCAAGCCATTCTGCAATATTCTCCTGTTCTCCAAAGCATTAAATGACTTTTCACAGCAGCTAAAAATGCTCTCTAAACACTGACACCTCCTCCTCCCTGCTTCACTGTGTTAAAGATGCATTTATTATTATATATTTCTCAGCAGATTTGTGAAGACATTTCTCTGGAGCATCACCATGCAACTCTTGTTTCATTGTAATTCATCACTCCACACACAACTTCCCATATTTTGCCAAAACTTCATTCTGTCTTGATGTTTTTGAGTCAGCAATGGCTTTTTAAGTAGTGCATTTGCTTAAAATTGGTTAATTTCCAGACCAATATTTTGTGGTTAAGACTATTAAAAGCTTGTTTAGCCATTTTGGGCTTGGCCCCTTTTTTTCTTCTTTGCCCATAAAATGTTTTATTTATACAATTATCAAAATATGGAATAGGAATTGTTCACCTAAAACAAAAATATGTTATTCTGTCATCCTTTCTTAACCCATATGTAATTAATTAATTAATTAATAAAAAAAATTTGAATGCTTTTTTTCATAAAATAAACCCAGTATCCAGTAGCTATCAAGCTCTTAAAAGGACTAAAAAGAACTATAAAAGTAGTCCATTAAGAGTGTGTGCTAAATTCCAAGTCTTCTTAAGCCATGTGATAGTGTGAGACACATGAAAGCCGTAGGCATTATTGATGTCACATGTAGCACAACTGTATATACTGTATGACATATTTAGAGGGCACAATTTTCAATAAAGACTTCTAGACTACTTTTATGGTGCCGTTATGGAAATTTATAGTCTGTGGAATATGCTTTCCTTGCCAAGGAAAGAGCAGCATGAGTCTTCCTGAAAATGTCTTCTGTGTTCCATAAAATAATTAAAGGTGTATAAGGCTTAGAATAATATGAGAATAAGTAGGACTAAATGGTGACAGAATATTAATTTTTGAGTGAAGTATTCCTGTAATGGCTCTTGATAAAACAACCATGAGCAGATCTTTACCAAAAGCATTCCCAGTTGGAAAGATAAATATTCCGTTGTTTGCTACAACAACATTCAGCTGTGTGTACAAGAACACCTTAAACGCCCCGAGGAGCAGTTTGTTGTAAAATATTAATTGACTCCTACAGACTGTCAACTTTCACAAAGAACAGGAGTTAGCAATAGATCTCTATCAGCTTTTGTTCAATTATTTGTTTGAACTTTGTTTCCGTGGACACAAAAAAATGAGAGTGAATAAATAAACTTGTGAGTGGAATAAAGAGATGCAATGAATGTTAATGGACTCACAGTACGACAATACTAGGTTAAAGCTATACAGGTAACATTTGCCCTTTCATGCAAATCCAAGACCAGCCTGCCAGCCAAAATCATCATTATAAAAAAATAACCACAATACTGATGTCAGATCATTGTGAAAGGGCAGTTTCTACTTTTAAGTTCGAGTTATGGCTTTAGTTCCCAACCCATACTGGTTAACACTTCATAATGAGACATGCACTACATTAAAAATAAGTTATTCCTTTACAGTTACCTCCCATTTTGTTTGCATATCTGCAGTCTGTCCACAAGAGGCAGCAGAGAGAACAAATACCACTTATGTTAACAATGCTAATTACAGTAAAAGAGAATGCTTATATATTGAATCAAACTTGATCACAATTGATGATTTAAAAAATATATATATATGAGAAGCAGTTATTTATCCTTATGTGTATAATCTCCCAATACTGGAAATCTGAATTAGTTCATACTAAACTATTATGGAATTATATAGATGTAATCATTGGAAAACTACAGAAATGGTAAATTGTAAATTGCAAAAAAAAAATGTCTCACTTTACCGATATTCACCCTAGGAGACTTACACATCACCATTATGAACAGCACATTACAATCATCTTAATAAAGTCTAATTATACCCCCTATTGTGTATAATATAGTTCTTGGGAATATCTTACAGTGGCTGCACAGATGAGGTGTTTGACTACCTTTAATTAAATCTCAGGTTATACAGTTCGTTTAGTTCACTGACAAATGCCTCATCCAAATTCAACATTTATATGCCATTAAAGAAGACAACCTATCCTTAATTCAGTAATTACACTAATTTCTAGGTATGTTCTTCTGTCTTCGTTGCAAAACTAAAAATAGAAAATACGGATTACTATGTCATAGTCATGATACCTGAAATCTGGTTGCCATGGTTTCCAGTCCCTCAATTTTGGAGTCCTGCAGGGCATTGTAGGTGGTAATGGTGTTAAACATGTTTAGGATTTTGTTCATCCGTCGCTGAAACGTGTCAAACTTGCCAAAGATGTACATCTCGCTAAAGTCAAACTGCCGCTCCGATGGATTCTCCTCTAGCTTCTGCTTGGTTTTTTGGAAATACTTCTGGTATTCCTGAAATATTGAACACAAATATTTGTGTTTATATTTTATTCATGTAGACACCTTTTTTTCTAAAACAACAATCAATAAATTCAATATATCAATATTTTCAACTACTTCTCCATTACCCATTCCAAAAGAAAATGAATCAGTACTTGAGTAACTTATTTGTGTTCCCTTTCAAAAGCTACTCTCAATGCTGCGCTGAGTTAGCGCTATGGGAAAACAAGTCGCAAACAATCTGGAGATGCGTGCCTCCCTGTTCTCGGCCCATCTCTGATTATGATAAGCATGAGCTCTGCTTGGAGTGTTTGAGCATGGCGAGTGTGAGCACTGTGAGTTGCTCTCTGTTAAAGTGCTTTGCGCTCATCTCGCACATCGCGAGTCAGTTTGGCTGAGGTATTAAATGGCAAAATAGCCATCCGAGCGCTCCTCCCGTGATGACAAAGCACATGGGGAGTTACTTGAGGTGGTCACTCGTGCAGTGGCCAGATTACAGCTAGACTGGCCACAAGAGAAAGAGCAAGCACTCTAAGTTAGAGAAGATTTCTGTCCTGTGTCCAGAGTAACGAGTTTACTCTCATGAAGGGGTCCTTCATGAGAGTAAACTCGTTCATGGGGGAAACCTTATTCTTCACGCGTCTTTGAGCACGTGGTTATACGATGATGTCCCAGTTGGAAGAAATGCTTATGGGCTATCTCTCCTGGGAGCTCATCGTCACTTAAAAAGCATTCACGCTGGTAGGTAAGGCGTTTCAGTCAGCGGTTTCTAACGAAATGTTTAATATTCAGTTGTTTCCTGCCATTCCCCAGGACATATTTAGGATATTTAACATTCCCCCTTCAAGACGTTGCATCACATTGTGTCACAAGACGTTCCGTCACAAGACATTGCGTCACCAGATGCTGCATCAAAATTAGTGCCCCTTTCTGAGAAGTTGGCAGTGTGGAACCTACTTCCAAACATATGTCCTTGGGCTTTGAGAACCGTAGCCAAAGGCTACAGAATACAGTTTGCGCACCATCCTCCGCATTTCAACACTGTGGTCTCCACTACCGTGAAACCGGAACAAGCGCACTTGCTGATACAAGAACTGCAAACTCTGCTGGACAAAGGGGCCATATAACATGTTCCCCTCCCAGACAGACAGTCAGGTTATTACAGCCACTATTTCCTGGTTTCCAAAAAAGATGGGGGATTGCGTCCAATTCTAGACCTTTCGCGATCGGAACCGTTCTCTCAGAACATTCAAAATGTTTATAGTTAAAAAAATAATTGTCTATCAAACTCAACAAAAAACATTGGTTTGTCACAATCCACCTCAAGGACGCATACTTTAATATAGAAATTCTGCCACAACACAGGAAGTTCCTGAGGTTTGCTTTTGAGGATCAATAACGGGTTCTTCCATTCGGCCTAGCCTTGTCACCCCACACATATACACAACATGCATGGATTCAGCTCTGGCTCTGCTGCGAATCCAGGGCATCTGGACAGCTTCGACATCGGATGTCGTCCTTGCTCATCTTGTATCTCTGGGGTTGGGACTCAACTTCAATGTCATGACCTTGTAAAGCCAATACAACTCTGTAACTTTATTTGCAAAGTTACCAAAAATGGACATAAGATAGACGTAATACCGATGATATTGACTTCTAGATTTTAATCTTAATAAACTAACAAATCAACAAGGGTCTTGCCTCTTATTCATGGCTCCTTGTTGGTCAACCAGCATTTGGTCCTCAGAGATAATATCCCTCCTCCACGGCTCGCCCTCTGCGATTCCAAACAGGAGGGACCTTTTTTTCTCAGCACAGGGGACAATATTTCATCCCCAGCCCGAGCTTTGGAATCTTCACATTTGGCACCTGAGGGGGACCAACTGAGGGATGTTGGGCTTCCAGCTGATGTCGTACAGACTATTCTAAAAACTAGGGCTCCCTCCATAAGAAGGATCTATCCCGTTAAATGGGGTGTCTTTGAAAGGTGGTATACAGCATACCGTGCAGACCAGTGTACTGCCAGATTGTTTCAGTGCTGGAGTTTCTGCAGGAAAAATTATCAGCATGCCCCGCTACTCTCAAGGTATTTGTGGCCGCTATATCGGCTTGCCATTCCCGGATTGATGGGGCTCCGGTTGGGAAGCACCCGCTGATCACCTGCCTCATCCGTGGAGTGAAGTGGCTGAGGCCTCCTGTTAGAGCAAAGATCCCTTCAGGGACTTTGCCATAGTCCTTGAGGGGCTAGTTGAGACCCCTTTTTGAACCACTAAAGTTAGTGCCTTACAAGCTTCTGACTCTGAAGATGGTTTTGGGGCGGGGATGGCCGCCACAAAGCAAACAATGTCATACTTGGTGTGGGAAGCTATTGCTCTAGCCGATGAGGCGGACGATCAAGTTTTGCCACTAGGAGTTAGGGTTCCACCATTCCACCAGGGGGGTTCCATCCTCCAGGGGTTTGGCAAGAGGTGCCCCCTTATAACAAGTATGTGATGCGGCAGGTTGGTCCTCTCCGCACAGATAAATCACATTTTATGTTTGGATGTTCATGTTACTCCATGCTCACAAGCCCTTGAGTCGACATCCCAAGCCCATGTCTGAGGCTTTTCTCGTGTTTGTGTGTACACACTACACAACCTTGAGGGGTCCAGACACTATCAGTGTCGGCGGCGTTGGTATTCTCGTTCCCATAGCACCCACACAGACCACAGGGTGGGCACCCCCTGCTGGCCTCACTAACACTTCTTCCAGCAACCTAGTTTTCCCAGGAGGTCTGCCATCCAGGTTCTGACAAGGCTCAACCCTGCTTAGCTTCAGTGGTCAACCAGTCTTGGGCTACAGGTTGAAATGGCTGCTGGCAATAACTGTTTTGTTAATACAATAACTGCTGGCAATAACTGTTTTGTTAATAACCCACTGTCAGTGGGTGGGGATACAAAAATGTGGAAGTATAGTTTTCATGAAAGCCCTGGAAGCTGTCAAAAGTCTTTTGGTGACAAATTAAAGTGAATTTCTTTGTCCAGGTAACATGGAGAGTAAAAACTGTTCCTTTGCATATACTATCGATATTGTAAAAATACAAAGCAGGTTGAAAATCTGCAAAGTTACACTTGAAGGGCCCTATTATACAATTGGCGCAATGCGGCGCCAGGCGCGACGCAAGTGTTTTTTGCTAGTTTCAGCCCGACGCAGTTATCATTTTCACGTCCTGCGCCACATTGTTTAAATAGCAAATGCATTTGCACCCATTTGTGTGCCCATGGGCACGATTTTCAGCACGATCTGAAAACGAGGTGTGTTGGCGCGTTGCTATTTTGAGGCAACTGCAATAGACTGCGACATTGACCAACACAAACCTGGTCTAAAGTCAATGCGCCTATAGGCGGGTACACAACGCGCGTGCACACTGCTTATTACACACAAAGGGACACGCATCAGTTGTAAATTATTACAATGTTAAATATTATTATTGTGTACATAAAGATAGTAATGTCTAGTTTTGGTTATTGTTTCATGTTTCTTGTCCCAGTCATGTCACAGTCTTGTCATGTGATTCCCTTGCCATCATCTGTCATGTTCTGATTGGTTCATTGTTTCATTGTGCACAGGTGTGTCTTGTTCAGTCATTAGTCTTGCATGTATTTAAGCCCTCATGTTTGCCCTGTGTCTTTGTCAAGTATTATTATGTGTAACCATGGTTGGTAAGCGCCACATCCATGTTCTTGTTTTTGAAGCCATGTTTGCTGTGTGTAGCGCGCGTACCCTTCGGCGTACCCTGACGTGCACCTCTCCAAAAATGTAACAACGCGTCAACTCTATGCGGACGCAAGCGATGTGATTGGTCTGCTAGGACCGCTCCCTCGGGTTTCACATGCTCCCTCTGCGCGCGTCAACACGGACAACGACGCAGAAGTATAAATGAAAACCAACGCGTTGCCTACAGCGTAGAGGCTCCGGCCTAGGTCCGTCGCAGAAATATAAATCAGCCTTTAGTGCGGCCCCTTCTCTCGTTACGCTGGTTATGCTTTTACCGCCTCGCCTCAGCCGCCTTTTTGAAACTGGCGCAGCGCTTACTCGCGGTAGGTAGAAAATGCATGATTTGATTTGTTAAACATGAAGAGGACTTATACGTCTGGCATGGCCGCTCACTCTAACTTTAACCTCGATAAATGTTCGCTATTATTAGGTGCATATCCAAGTGTTTTTGCGGAGTGTGGAGAGTGCACTGCACGACATGGAGGCGCCGACGCATGCACTTGAGTGCAGAATAGGCTATATTCCTCCATGCACCCAGTATTTAAGCAGAAATTAATATAAACGTGCAATTAGTTGACCAGAAAAATCTTTAGTCAATGGCAACTCTAATCAATACATTTACTATAGTTGACATTATTTAATTAGTAATAAGTATCCAGCTCTTTACATACATTTCTTTTAGTCAATTAGTTAAAACTAATAATATAATAAATCAAAGATTAAATTAAGATGCTAACTATATATTTCTATTTAGCATTGCTTGTTCCACCACGCAAATTACTGTTTTTAAGGTGACAATCTGTTACACATTTGAAGATTTACTGTATCTTGAAGATTGTTGTATTATATTGTATCTTCTGTTATAAAGATGAAGATTGACGTTTCGTAAAAAAAAAAAAAAAACATAATGTTGTAAAAATTAAAAAAAACATATGTATTGTTAGATTTTTTACTACTTTTTGAATTTTGTATAATAATATCTCTAGGTAATGAAGATATATAAAAAAAAAATAGTGTATATATTATATACAGTATAAAATATACATACAATACATATATTTCACGAGTTCACACTTACAAATAAGTCAGATAGAATAAATGCGTATTTGGCGTGCTGTCCGAGGAGAGGGCTCCGGGCTCGGTATTCGGCCCGAACCCAGAGTACTCCCCCCGTATTCCTGGCTGTGAAGAAAGAGCCAAGAGTGAGGAGTCGGGGTGGTGGAGGGATGCTGGAAAACTGTCAAGGAATGTTAGGTGAGTTGACAGAGTGGATATATATATGAAGAGTTCAGATGCAAAAGCCTCTAAATGCCATCTGAAAATTTCTTATAGAATGATCATTTTTATCAAGCTTGTATATTTAAGTTCAGTAATTTCACTTAAATGACAATTAATAGGTAATCTTCATTGCCATTTAAGTGAAATTATTGAATTTAAATATACGAGCTTGATAAAAATGATCATTCTATAAGAAAATTTCAGATGGCATTTAGAGGCTTTTGCATCTGAACTCTTCATATATATATATATACTACTTGTCATGCTGATTAGGGTAGACGTGATTGTTTGATGACAAGTAGATTTGGATTGATTATCTGAACGTGCTCCTCCCGAACTTTGTTTATAAAACATCATATAAAAAAGGGCCTCATTGATTAGTCAGTGCAAGTTGCTTTCAGTTAAAACAGCTCACACATAAATGTTAGTCTGGTACTAGGCTTAAGCCTTGTCTTTGCAACCAGAAGATAATGTTTAAGTCTTCTGGCTATGTGTTCTTGTGTTTATCTTTCCCTACAATGGATGAACATCAGAGCTTTAAAGCTTAGCAAAATCTGTCTCTTGGTAAAATGGGATAGACAGATGTAGAAGAAGAAAGCTGTGGATGAAGGTTAAGTGTCGTGTTCAAAGGCAGGCTTGTTTAGCAGATGAGCTCCTAGTGCCACTGGAGCTGTTTTGTTTAGTTTTTTCTCATTTGTCATCTTTTTACTTACATTAAAGGCCAAGGAAAATGTGACACATTTTGCTTTTTAAAAATGCTGTGGTATCTGGACCTTGATCAGTTTATATAAGCACATCATCCAGCTAAATGACACACTGTACCTGATTCAAGCGAATGGCAGCTTTGAGTTTCTCAGATACCACTTCCTGCGGCTGATCCCATATGGTTACTGAGCCATTATTTGTGATATAGGCCTTACAGGCGGTGATCATTTGATTTGTAACCTAAGGAAAAAGATAATATTTCCAGTTTAAAGTATTATGTCTTTGAAATTAAATTAACTTGGGTGTCAGCTCACTCTTACCTTGACAAAAAGGGAGGTGATCTTCTCTGAGGTGTTGTAGTAACGAGAGATGCTATGGATCATACGGATCGCATTTATGAGCCCAGGAATAGCTTCTACCATGGACACCTACATAAAGATGCACCAAGAACACAGCTAATATCACAGGGTGTAATAAACTCTTTATTATAAACTCTTTATAAACTAGTTACTGTATAAAAGTATACTGAAGAAGCAGTCGAACAACAGGAGAGAACATCAGTCTGTGAGTGTTTAGTTTTCCCAGTAGATTTTAGAACGGTTCTTTCTTTGTTGCTAGGAAACTTTGTTTTATTTACTGTGTTTTACTCTGGTAAAACGCGCGTCCACGTGGCATTTGTTTGTGTGTCGTGGCTTTTGAGTTTCGCTTGGCTAAATAGTAGGGCGTGTCCAAAGCCCGTTAAAGAATTTATTCTACCCATCTGCTAGTACTTGTTAGAAGAAGCAGTTGAACAACAGGAGAGAACTTCAGTCTGTGAGTGTTTAGTTTTCCCAGTAGATTTTAGCGCGGTTCTTTGTTGCTAGGAAACTTTGTATTTACTGTGTTTTACTCTGGTAAAACGCGCGCCCACATGGCATTTGTTTGTGTGTCGTGACTTTTGAGTTTTGCTTGGCTAAATAGTATGCTGTAAATAAATGCTGTGGCCTGCTGTATTCAATAGCGAGGTACTAGGCGTGTATCAAATTGGTTAGTGCACCGCGGCAGTGCTCTCTGGCGGCAAATCAATGACAAAATTAACGGAGCGCACAACTGATGCTGGCGCGCGCAGTTAATGACTTTCTCGAGAGGATAACAGATCTACACGTGAGGAAACGAGAACTCGTATGATCATTCCCCACGCTCTCGCGCTTGACCTCCTCTCGCCTGCTGCTTTTGCTCGCTCTAACACTTTTATTTTTGGCAGTCGAGGGGCGGTACTTACTGTTTTAATAACCTCAAATGTCATTGATTACGTCCCCTTTTCCGGAAGTCAGTTGTGATTGGACGCCTGTCCAATGACCCGTAATTCACTTTACTTCAAGTTCAGACATGATATTTGTTTTATTTATATTAATGTCGTGTAATGTGATTTAATGCATTGGTAATATAGAATAGATTCTTACCAGATACTTTATTAACAAAAAGTCGTACTAGTGAATGCATTGTGTTGTTTAGAGATATTTACTGACTGTAAAGACACATTTCCATGGTTATTAGCATTGTAAATCTACCAAAATTCTTATACATTTTTACATTCTATGTTTATAACACTATGATTTGTGTTATTGGCATTAAAATATCTAAAATAAATTGGAGAAAAATGGGAATGCAAAGTCATATTTGCTGTAGTTCACCACTAAATTACCACTATACTCCCATTCACCACTATTAACGTTTACCCAACCAAAATTATATTGGATCTGAGAACCTCAGAAATGTAAAAAGTGTCCATTAAATAGTTGTACATATAACAAGGGCTTTGGATGAAAGATAAATTACTTGTTTATATCAATAAGTAAGAGTTTTTGTGTAAGCTTTTTGTTATCATCCTGTGTATTACTATTATGTCAATTTTGAGTGGTTCATTATATTTTCTTTTAAATGTAAAAGGGGTTCTGGCAGCATGAATGCTGTGTACTGTACTTGCCTCATACTTTCTCTTATTATGTTATTTGCTTACAAAAAGTTAGATGATTAAGATCACTATATAATGGTGTAATATCTACTTTGCTGGGTTTAAGCTGGGTTTATTAATTTGCTGGGTTTAATTTTGTTCCTCTGTATTCTGTAGCAAATTCTGAAAAGGCATTTGTAAGTTATAATTAATGCTGTGTACTGTATCTTAACTTGAGATGCCAGAACCCCTTTTACATTTAATAGAAAATATAATGAACCATTTATTTTACATAAAAATGTATAAGAATTTTGGTACATTTACAATGCTAAGAACCATGGAAATGCGTCATTACAGTCTGTAAATATCTCTTAACAACACAATGCAATCACTAGTAAGACTTCCTGTTAATAAAGTATCTGGTAAGAATCTATTCTATATTAACAATGCATTAAATCACATTACAAATTAATATAAATAAATAAAACAAATTAAGTGATGTCTCATGTCTGAAGTCAAGGACAGGCAATGACATTGTAACCAATAACATTTGAGGTTATTAAAACAGTAAGTCCCGCCCCTCGACTGCCAAAAATAAAAGTGTTCGAGCGAGCAAAAGCAGCAGGCGAGAGGAGATCAAGCGCGAGAGTGTGGGGAATGATCATGCGCGCGCGAGGGCTTGTATTGCGTGCAGAGGAGATGTCATGCGTGCGCGAAGAGTTTGAATGAGCTCGCGAGTTCCCGTTTCCTCGCGTGTAGATCTGTTATCCTCTCGCAAAAGTAATTTACTGCGCGCGCCAGCATCAGTTGTGCGCTCCGTTAATTTTGTCATTGATTTGCCGCCATAGCCCTTGTGTGAAGCCCTCATCGTCCACCGAGCAAGGACACCGACAAGGCACTTGAGTATTAATTTCTTGTTGTTTATTGAATTCTCTTGTTGTTTCCTTTCTCTTCTACACAACTTTTCATATTATCTTTATGTTTGTGAGCTCTCTTGCACTGTGTTTTCAAATTCCTATTATTACTAACATGCGTAAATCAAATTTGACACGTCGGAGGCAGTGCAATCCTAACAACCTGTTTACCTTCCCCGTGTCTTCTAGTACTATATTCTCTTTTCCTATTGGTCTCTGGAATTGCCAGTCCGCTGTAAAAAAAGCTGATTTCATTACATATATTTCTAGTCATTCAGGTCTCAGCCTACTGGCCCTGACTGAGACCTGGATCAGACCAGAGGACACTGCCACACCAGCTGCCCTCTCCACTAACTTCACTTTCTCACACACCCCTCACCTGACTGGTAGGGGTGGAGGTACTGGTCTGCTCATCTCAAACGATTGGAAATTTGATCCTTTACCACCTCTGTGTGACAACAGCTCATTTGAATCACATTCAATTACCATCATTAGCCCTATTAAAATCCATTTTGTAGTTCTATATCGTCCCCCAGGTCAGCTTGGCGGTTTCTTGGAGGAGCTTGATGTTCTACTCTCATCCTTCCCTGAGGATGGTCCTCCTCTCATAGTTCTTGGAGACTTTAACATCGAGAAAAACCTAGAAAAACCTCAGGCTGCTGATTTCCACACTCTGCTTGCCTCATTCGACCTCAAATGAGTATCTACTGCGGCTACTCACAAATCAGGTAACAAGTTGGACCTTATTAACACGTGCTACTGCTCCACTGACCATACATTGGTCACTCTGCTGCACACCTCAGATCCCTTTCTCCTCACTCTCAACCTCAACCTGCCTCAGAACACAACACACACTCCTCCACAGGTCACCTTTCGGCGAAACCTACGCTCACTCTCACCCTCTCGCCTATCCTCTTTGGTCTCATCCACACTTCCTCCACCTGATCAGCTCTCAACACTAGATACTAACAGTGCAACTGATACTCTTTTCTCCACTTTAACATCCTGCTTGGACAACTTCTGGCCCCTTTCCTCCAGGCCAGCCCATGCCACACCCTCTGCCCCCTGGTTATCTGATGTTCTCCGTTAACATCGTTCTAAACTCAGGGGTGCAGAGAGGAAGTGGCGTAAATCGAAAGATCCTACTGACCTTGGTCTTTATCAATCCCTCCTCTCTTCCTTCTCTGCTAATATCTCTACTGCTAAAATGACTATCACACAAAATAAAAAATTCTTCTGACTCTCAGATGCTTTTCAAAACCTTCTCCTCTCTTCTCAACCCTCCTCCTCCCCTTCCTCCTCCTCCCCTTCCTCCTCCTCCTCCTCCTCCTCCTCCTTCAACCCTAACAGCTGACAATTTTGCCACATTCCAAATAAAACCACCATCAGCGGCCAATTTACCAATCCACAAACTGATACACACATTTTACCAGCTAACACACACATTCTACCCTCCTTCTCTCTACTTTCAGAAGCAGAAGTCTCCCAACTCCTCCTTTCCAATCGCCCTACCACCTGTCCGCTTGATTCTATTCCCACTAACCTAGTTAAAGCCATTTCATCCTCAGCTGTACCCGCACTCACGCCTCTCACTCACTCACATCATAAACACCTCTCTTCACACTGGTTCCTTTCCCACAGAATTTAAGCAGGCTCGGGTAACCCCACTGCTTAAGAAACCCACTCTAAATTACAGACCGGTATCTCCTCTTCCATTCGTCGCGAAAACACTTGAACGAGTTGTTTTCAACCAGATCTCTTCCTTCCTTACACAGAACAACCTCTTGGACAACAATCAGTCTGGTTTCAAAAGCGGACACTCAACTGAGACTGACCTGCTCTCAGTAATTGAAGCTCTGAGACTGGCAAGAGCAGCTTCCAAATCCTCAGTTCTCATCCTGCTGGATCTGTCTGCTGCCTTTGACACAGTTAACCACCAGATCCTCCTGTCAATCCTAAAGATGAAGGGCATCTCGGGAACCGCACTCCAATGGTTCAAGTCTTACCTCTCAGCTAGGTCCTTTAGGGTGTTGTGGAGAGGTGTGGTGTTTAAGACCCAACATCTAGCTACTGGAGTGCCTCAGGGCTCAGTGCTCGGACCACTTCTCTTCTCCATCTACATGACATCACTAGGATCTGTGATTCATAAACATGGTTTTTCCTATCACTGCTACACTGATGACACACAACTCTACCTATCATTCCAGCCTGACGATCCGACGGTAGCTGATCGTATCTCAGCCTGCCTGACAGACATTTCTGGCTGGAGGAAGGAACACCACCTTCAACTAAACCTTGTGAAGACAGAGCTACTTGTGGTCCGGGCCAACCCAACACTTCATCACAACTTCACCATTCAGCTAGGCTCGTCATCCATAACTCCATCAAGGTCATCCAGGAACCTTGGAGTTGTAATTGATGATCAATTGAACTTCACAGACCACATTGCTAGAACTGCCCGGTCATGTAGATATGCCTTGTACAACATTAGGAGGATCAGGCCCTTCCTATCAGAGCATGCTACAGAACTCCTTGTCCAAGCGCTTGTTCTATCCAGACTGGACTATTGTAATGCTCTCCTGGCTGGTCTTCCAGCTTGCACTGTCAAACCTCTGCAACTGATCCAGAATGCTGCAGCCAGAGTGGTCTTTAACGAGCCGAAGAGAGCACATGTCACTCCTCTCCTCACAAAATTGCACTGGTTGCCAGTTACCGCTCGCATCAAATTTAAGTCACTGACGTTTGCCTACAGAACAACCACTGGCTCTGCTCCCTTTTACTTAAACGCATTACTTCAGACTTATGTGCCATCCGGAAACTTGCGCTCAGCAAGCGAACAACGTCTTGTGGTGTCATCTCAAAGAGGCACAAAATCTCTTTCTCGGACCTTTACCGTGACTGTTCCCTGCTTGTGGAATGATCTGCCTAACTCAACCAGAGCTGCTGAGTCCGCAGCCACTTTCGAGGAACGGCTAAAGACGCATCTTTTTCGACAGCACTTGATCCAGTAATACAAACACTTTCTATTCTATTATATTCTATTATATAAAAAATAATAATAACTGCGTTAGATTAAACTGAGAAGGGTCATAGCACTTGCATATTGTTGTCCTACTGTTTGTTTTAACTGCTTCTATTGTTCTCATTTGTAAGTCGCTTTGGATAAAAGCGTCTGCTAAATGAATAAATGTAAATAACACGCATAAATACAACCTTAGTAGGCCCATTTTTATAACCGTGTCGTTTATTTAAAGTGCATTTTTATATTGGTCTAATCGAAAATCATGGTAAACCTGTTTTGTTCAGTTTGCCTAAAATAAAACACTCCTCATAAAAAAAAAGAATAAAGAAAACAAACACATTTTTTTAAAGTTGATCATTTTTGCTTGTTGATGTGCAGGATGTACTGCTAGCTTTAGTGACTGCAGAAGTAATTTTGGGTTTAATGAATTGTTAGTAAGGTATTTTGAAATTGTCTTCAGTTTTCATGTTTAGAAAGCATGTTTACAAATTTAGTAACCGTAGCAGAACAAGCCTTACAGGGTTGCTGTTGTACAGCGGGTCACAGAACTTCTCAAGGCTGTACAGGTACTTCACATTGTCTTTGGCCTCATTTGCTGCATCAGTGATCCTGATGTCTAGTTCTCGCCAAACCTGGAGAGACAAAGAATTAAGGGGTAAAAATTAGACCTCAAAAAAAGTTAGGTAAAAAGGTAAACTTCAACTGATAATATAAACCATCAACTAACCTTAATGAGTTTGGACTTGGCTATAATGAGAACCCCCAGCACAGCTTTGACCTCTGGGCTCTTCAACTGGTCCAGCAGGTAGTTAAAACGGGACATGCGTTTCTTCCAGTGATCAAGCTCTGCACGGGGGCCCAGGTCATCTGCCTCTTTTCTTAGCTGGTCACTCTCTGCAAGGACCTTCAGAGCACAAGACAGTGTGATTGAATATAACATATTAAAGACATCACAAAGGAGTTAAAACTTTGAAGAAGATCTAACTTTCATAATTTCAAGAAAACCAATGCATAAACTAAATGCTATCCAACAACCTAAAATGCATTTTAAACCTTTTCGATCTGTTTGATCCAGGTTTTCATGCAGGCTTCAATCTTCTCCAGAGCCTCTGTGCTATTGGCCACAGCTGTGTAATCTGAAGGACCTTTCAACGTCTTCAAGTCAAATGTTTCACATTCTTGGAGGTTTACCTAGAATATAAAACAGTTTTCACAGATGTTACTTTGGGCTGGAGATGTTTCAGGACATTAGATGTTAAATGAATGTTTGAATGATTTCTGATGACACTGGAGACTAGAGTAATGGCTGCTGAATATTCAGCTCTACCATCATGGCATCATTTGCCATTTTTTGCCAACAAATGTTTTTATCATTCATTAGTTGGATAAAATTGTTCTGAAAGTGATTCCAATGATATCAGTCCTCTATGCCATTCTCGTTATAGTTGTGGTGTGCTGTATCTTTATCATTATCTTTATTGTTATTGTCCTTGGTGTGAACATGCCTTTAACCTTATCACTACCCCCAGACCTAACATTACCCATAATCTATCCCTAAAATCAGAGGGAAATGATAGGTGAATAACACTAACGTGGAAGCCTTAGCATAAACTTGACAAACTGTAAACTTGTCCCTCAAATCTGATTGGTTGATTAGAGTGTTGTTCCAGGATCAACAAAGATGTTGATCCAGGAACATGTTGTTGGTGAAATCACGTTCACCAAGACGAAAGATTGCAGTAACTAAATAAAGTCACAGTAGTCTCATGTGTGCACAAATCCTGTTGAAAGAACCCAAAACATTCTTTTAAAATGATCTACCCCTCTCTCCACCACATTCCAAGATCTTATAAATCCGGAAAAAGGATATTGATGGCTGAAAGCTTAAAAGAGTTTAAAAATAGCTTCACATTTCCAATATGTCATCTGCCTGACCAAATCCACCATCTAATTCATTTCTGAGAGTCCATGGATCAATATAAAACTAGAATGGAGTGTGTACAATCCGTGAGTGTGTTTATGTTATTGTAAAAGTGTGCCTCTCTCTTTGTCCTTTTGTATTTGTGAGACCTTTTCCTGGAGGCTCTCCTGTGCCCCAGCTAACACAGAGACAAAGCTGTCCAGGGAGCTAATGAAGTCTTGTTTGACAGCCTGAGCCTGCGGGCTTGCTAGCTCTCCCCAGCCGTGGTTCATCTTCCTCAGAGTGGGGATGAAGATCTCTGACAGCAGCTGCTCCACGCTCTTCAGCAGACCAACACCCGTGGTGTCCAACATGTTGAAGTTCACATCCTATAACAGCGAACAGAGGCAAAAGGATGAACACATACACAAGAGACTTGTGTTGTGGTTGTTTTGATGACATATAAGGCTCTAACTGAAGCAAAACATTACACACAGCAAATGGTAATAAAAAAGAGGTTTTATTAACCTTAATAAAATGTTGTCAATGTCAGAAGTTCAGTTAAATATTATATAATTAATTTTATATGAGGTTTGTCTTGCAAACCAAACTTCAAGGCATGTTTACAACATGATTTTGTAATTTCAGCTGTATGACAATAAATTGGTAATTGTTGAATACAGTCAGGATTATTTTAAAATCTCCATGTGGTTCCGATATTTGATGTTTTTCTAGCTACTTTTCATGCTAGTTTAATGTATGTTAGATGATAGTCTATCATTAATATTTAACACACAACTTTTGTGCCTCTAATGCTTTAAAAAAAAAAGTCTACTGTCTACCCATATGGAATGTACTAAATAATACTAATGTCTTAAGCAAGAACTATGTGAAGAGATAGAAAAAAAGACCTTGCTATTGACATGGTTAACAGATGGTGAGATTTTTCTGGGAAAACGTTAGTGGCTGCTTTTCAGACATTTTCTCTTGTTTCTCTTTACCCTGTGGATATTCTCTGATGTGATAGGCTTGGAGGTGTTTGCCCGGGTGAAAAATACACAACTGCCAGTGAGGGCCACATCTGTGCCTTCAGTCACGAAGACCTTCGCTTTCTTACCGCGACTCACTGAGGAGGATACAGCTACCAAACAAAGACACAAAGACAAGTCGATCATTGCTGAAATCTTTTTGCATGTCTGGTTTGGGCGCAGTGTTATAGAGTCTAATGAGAATCATCATTGAGAATATTGACAATAACAAACAAACAAACAATTAAACAACATTACTGCATTTTTTTTTTCATTCAGTGGTTCATTGGAAAAATGTGCTTGTGGCGACATTTCTGCAAAACAATATTACATTGCTTCTAGCATATTTTGCAACACTTTTAATGTGAAATATCCAGTGAGCAGCCTTAAGAACTTGAGTTTAGTTTTATCAATGAGCCAATAGGTTGATTTATTTTTAATATTACTTTTTTGAATTTGGGGTGAATTATGACACGGACATTATTGTGAGATTCACAGGCTTTACTTACCTGTATCCACAGGCAGACATGGGCAGTATTTCAATTAAATGTATTTTAAATACGTATTTAATTACTTTAGTGTATTTTGTAATTTGTATTTTGCAGGTGTGGAAAAAATAAAATGTAGTTTGTAACAAAATATTTTGAGGGAGTGTATTTAGAGTATTTCAAATACTTAAATACTTAAGAAAAATCACCATATGCTTATCACCATAGTAAATGATTTTGCCATATTTTCGGTCTGATGTTGGCAATGGCAATGTCCAGGTTAGATGCACGAAAATCACGTGACACCCTGTAGACCAGGCTCCCTCCAAGAAGTGAATGAGTTTTGAACACAGGAGAAGAAGTGGCGCTGCTCCTCTTAAAAACTGCATTAAGGTAAAGTGTTTTGTGAAAAATATACAGTCTACACACACATACCCTGTATATAGCAAAGCAGAGTTAGAGACCCTTCACTTCCTGGAGGACCCCAAAAGGACCTGGCTTCACTGGACTCGTATCCACTAATCAAGCTGCTCTTCGTGAGATTCAACACCACTCTGCCATCTCTTTTCTTTTGCAGGCATGGTCTACCGCCCTCATAGAAGGGGATTAACTCCTGAATTATTGGAGAAGTTGGTTGTACTTAAAAACAACTAGCCTAAATGACAATGGTTTAGTTTTCTCTTTTGTAGCATAGTTGTGTTATTGCTACTATTTCTGTCATTGACCTTTCAATAAAGTCCCTCATTAATTAAAGCTGTTAGTGTACATAACATAAATATAGATTTATGGCTGTTTCCCCTCCCTTAGCCAGTGGTGAGGAAATGTCTCTCTATGCTTATTCAAGCCTTAAGGCACGAGTAGAGTAACGGTGATAATATGGCTACGTAGCCTACATCAAACACGTTTTGCTATTAAGGGCAGCCTACCACACCATTGATGTGAACTTAGCTATACATGCCATTTACGTCAGAGGGAGCTATTTCAGGCCCTGTAGAGATTTAGGCCTTGTCCACACGGACACGGGTATTTTTATAACCGTGACTTTTTTTACGCGGTTCGGCCGTTCATCCACACGGAAACGCAGTATCAGGTCACTGAAACCGAACATTTTTGAAAACCCCTGCCAGGGTGAGGATTTTCAGAAACACCGGTTGCAGTGTTGTCGTGTAGACAGTAAAACTGGGGTTTTTGCTTCTGATTCAGGCTTCTGATTGGCCAAAGTGGCTTTACGATTAGGGTTATATCGCCGCCTGCTGGTGTGGCATGCTCTTGACAGCGCTTGATAGCGTGTTTTTGCATTTTCATGTAGGCGGAGATTTCTTTTAAACCGAGCATGTGTGGACTAGCCTGACTATGTCAGACTTCGTACTTCCGCTCAATTTCATTTCGCTTCTGTACTCAGTCTGAGATAGCGACCGTTTTCCCCGTTTTCCTCCGGCCTCAAAACAGCTGGCCAATCAACGAACAGAGGGCGGGCTGAGAGCCGTGACGTAGACGCTGATTGTACCGCGGATGCGTAGATTTACTTCACATAATCTGCAAAAGTCGTTCACAGCCATGTTCACTCCGGTATTTCGCTCGATGGTTTTGTTTTCGCATCATACATGTGTTTACAGTGGAAGTTCGATGCGGCTGAGCATGCGCATAACACACGCCATAACCAAACGTTATGTGATTGGCTTACGGGTAACCAATGATTTTAAACTTCAGACAAGCAGCCCCCCCCCCCCCCCCCCCCCCGCGAGAAAGAAAACACTTTTCTATTATGCCATGCCAGACTCTGTCTACGAAGCAAAGCGAAGTAGCAGAGTTTGGTATTACCAGGCTATGTGTGGACGGGATTTTTTTTTTAAACGCAGGAGGAAAAACTCTGGTTATAAAAATACCCGTGGCCTTGGAAGCAAAGCGAAGTAGCAGAGTTTGGTATTACCAGGCTATGTGTGGACGGGATTTTTTTTTTAAACGCAGGAGGAAAAACTCTGGTTATAAAAATACCTGTGTCCTTAGTGAAATGCCCATGCTTTTTTATTTTGCTACTTCGCCATTTTGAATTTACACATTTCTCATATTTGTGTTATTGCTACTATTTGTGTTATTGACCTTTCAGTAATAAAAAAAAAAAAAACTTAAGATTATTGTGGGGGTATTTTTGTATTTTCAAAATACTAATTACTTGTATTTTGTTTAAATACATTTTTCACATCAGTATTTTGTATTTTATTTTGTTACATTTCATGAGCCAGTATTTGTAGTTTGTAACAAAATAGTTTTTGATGTATTTGTGCCCACCTCTGTCCACAGGCTCTGTGTCTTGGTAGTATAAAATGAGGTGAGAAAGGCCATCAACAGCAAAGAACTGCTCCATCCGCTCAATCTGAAAGATCAGACATTATATTGTTAAAATAAAACTTGAGTAATCACTATGCTAACAAATGCTAGCAATCTGTGACTTCCTGACTATAAAATGTTAGAACATGCTCTTAAAAACCTTGAAGTATGTATGTGGAATATTGTTAACCTGTGTGCCCTCCAGTATCGCATCTTCAACTTCAGCCTTCTCCAGACCCACACAAGAGGACACAATGCTGAGAACGTAGTCATGTCTGCTGTCCAGTTGTGCTCTCTTGGCCTCACGCTCTTCCTTCAGCTTTTGCTGTGTGATAAGAAGATGCACCCAATTTAGAGTAGGTGAGGAGTCTTATAGTCACCATTTGACCATTTATGAAATTCTGTTATATATGGTTTATTAATCTCCAATAGATGTAGTAGGACACTGTGGTACTGTAGGAGTACTTTTGATTTATTCCAGAAATATTGAAAAATGAAACCTCAAACTAGGTAAAACATTTATCACATATCCTGGAATAAAGATCCAAGTTTTATGTGAGATAGTATTGACGTTTTTTTTTTTTTCTTTGGGGTAAAATTGGAGTGAAATTGTGATCTTCAATCTGACTGGAAAAGGTGTGCTCCTCTGTGACTTTTTTATTATTATGATTATTTCCATGACATCAAATGTAAACTGAAAAATCTATGGAAATGTTTTAAAGGATAGTAATGACAGCAGAATTGGGGACAGTAATACTTTGTTCACAAAAATTTAAAATGAATGGAAAACATTTTTTTTTTTTTTTGATATTGGAAAGTATCACTTTTATAATACTGATTTTGGAGCTGAAAAGTCTTCAGTACATGGAATAAATAAATATAAAAAATTTAGAAACGTAAAATTTCCAGCAACGCTTTATTTTTACAGTGTCCTTTTTACACATTACATAGTTACCAAAGTAATAACTATAATTTATGCATAATTACAAGTCACCTTCATTTAGCTCTTTTAAAGAATGTTTTAAAGCAGCTTTACAATGATAATAGGAAATTGAAGTAAAAGAGATTGTTTGGCTTTACAGCAGCTCTAGAATAAAGTTGTCCAAGATTAAAGATAAAATTGTCCAGCTAAAGTTAGTTTTGATTGATTTACTTCCGTTGCAAAGATCATTAGTTATTAACTTAGGGGCCGCTAACACGACACCGTTCTAACAGAAAACCCTTAACGCACAGCCCGCTCATTTGCACAACAACAGTGCCTGGTGGCTCGAGAACGCAAACCTTGAAATAGGTTCCAAGCCTTGAATAATTTTGAAAAAAAGTTTATCTCTGCAAAGACTTCAAAAACGCAAACCTGTGAAAACGCTGACGGCGTGCACATGCGTATTATGTGTTTAGTTATAGGTATGCGCGTTAGAATTATATATGTGCGCAGGCGTATAGTCTTTCTTTACAAATTGACCTCAACAAATTACTTGTCTGGCCTTAAAAATTCTGATACAGAATTATTTATCGCTTCCACGTAGCCATGTGAACTGAAATTATTTTGACAACGTTTTATCTGTACAGAGGTAAAGGGAAGGGAAGGAGGCCTTCACAGGGGAGAGACTATGACACTTCAGGACTGCGTTGTTGTCATGTCCAGATGCAGGTCCTTCATCAGATCTGGATACGGCCTGGATCCAGCGGACTGCGGTAAACCTCGGTATTAGAGAGACTAATATAACCGTAGACGGCATCCTTCATATGATGTAACGACGAGTACATCAGGATTCATGGGAAGTGTTCCCTGTTCTGGCTGACCTAAACTATCCAGCCTAACATTGAATTATAGAAGTTTATAATGTGTTATGTGTTTGCAAGGTCAAAGAGATGTGTTTTTAGTCTAGATTTGAACTGACAGAGTGTGTTTGCTTCCCGGAAAATGTTAGGAAGACTTTTCCAAAGTTTTGGTGCTCAGTAGGAAAAGGATCTACCGCCAGCAGTAGATTTTATATTCTAGGTATTATCAACTGGCCGGAATTTTGAGATTGCAGTAGACGTGAAGGACTATAATGCGTTAAGAGCTCGCTCAAGTACTGCGGAGCTAAACCATTTAGTGCTTTGTAAATAATCAGCAATATTTTAAAATGTATACGATGTTTAATAGGGAGCCAGTGCAGTGTTGACAATGGTCATACTTCCTGGTTCTGGTAAGAACTAGAGCTTCTGCGTTTTGGACCAGCTGTAGTTTGTTTATTAAGCATGCAGGGAAACCACCCATAAGAGCATTACAATAATCTAGCCTTGATGTCATGAACTGTTCCGCATTTGTAATTGAGAGAATATGATGTAATTTAGATATATTTTTAAGATGGAAAAATGCGGTTTTACAGATACTAGAAATGTGACTTTCAAATGAAAGATTGGTATCAAAGAGAACACCCAGGTTCCTAACCGACGACGAAGACTTGGCAGAGCAGCCATCATGTGTTAGACAGTATTCTAGGTTATTACGTGA
Organism: Leuciscus idus; assembly: GCA_021554675.1. Classification (NCBI taxonomy): domain Eukaryota; kingdom Metazoa; phylum Chordata; class Actinopteri; order Cypriniformes; family Leuciscidae; genus Leuciscus; species Leuciscus idus. The sequence goes on along the minus strand of CM038635.1, from coordinate 12,262,392 downwards.
GGACGTTTTTTGTCCAATAATTAGAATCTTCAGAATTAAGTAGTAGAAAATTACTAGTCATCCAGTTTTTTATATCAGCTATGCATTCCGTTAATTTTGTGAATTGGTAAGTTTCGTCAGGGCATGAAGAATTATAGAGCTGAGTATCATCAGCATAACAGTGAAAACTAATGCCATGCTTCCTAATGATATCTCCCAAGGGTAGCATGTACAGAGTGAACAGCAACGGTCCTAGTACTGAGCCTTGTGATCGATAAGACATCTCTTTCTTTACAGCTACAAACTAATTTAGGTCAGGTAAGTATGATTTAAACCATGCTAATGCAATTCCACTAATGCCAACATAATTTTCGAATCTATTTAAAAGAATGTTGTGGTCAATAGTATCAAATGCACTAAGCACTAAGATCGAGTAACACTAATAGCAAAATACAGCCACAATCGGATGATAAGAGCAAATCATTTGTGACTCTAATGAGAGCCTTCTCTACTATTGTACTATGGTACTATGGTCTCCACTATGGTACTATGGTACGGTTTAAATCCTGACTGGAAATCCTCGCAGATATAATTTCTTTCTAAAAAGGAACATAGTTGTGAGGATACTGCCTTTTCTAGTATCTTTGACAGAAAAAGTATATTCAAGATCGGCCTGTAATTGACTAATTCTGTAGGATCAAGTTGTGTTTTTTAACAAGCGGTTTAATCATAGCCAGCTTAAAAGTTTTTGGTACATATCTTAATGACAAAGATGAATTAATGATATTAAAAAGAGGATATATGACCTCTGGAAGCATCTCTTTCAATAGCTTAGTCGGTATAGGGTCTAACATACATGTTGTCGATTTAGATGATTTAACGAGTTTAGGAAATTCTTCCTCTCCTATAGCAATGAATGAATCAAGTCGAGTGTTTTAAATAACCTTCTGTGATCTGATTTGGCTTCGGAAAAAAAATCAGACAGAAAATATATTATTTTATAGTATTCTGCACAATGATAAAGTCTATATATCGATTAGCATTACATTATAAATATAATCTATTATTATGAAAATACCTGACATGGCTCGAAGAACAGATAAATCATATATCGTTGCAATCATGTTTTTGTCTCCAAAACATCTTTATCCGCATGTTACAGCGATCTCTGTTTATGTCAGGGAGTTCTTGGAATGTCACATGACATGGCTCTTCTTCATGTGTTCCATATATGCACTAAATGTGCAAAGGGCGCCCTCAGGCTGCCAGTGTGTATTGAAAACACAGTACATCAGAGTACCCAGCGCTCATAATGATTACATCGGCACATTTGGGTATAAATTCAATAAATATTATTCCTCTCTATAGAAATCTGACATAAACCTATGAGAATCTATCAATATTTCTCCAAATCTGCACATTTTTTAGCTAAAAGCCCTGAGGGACGTTGTTTTGTGAAGCGCTGATGCTCATAATTCATATTAAAGGTATCGACTCATTTTTTTATTACATAACTCCTGACACAAATTAATACATAACTGTCACTATAAGTTTCGCAGAATAAAATAGTGGTCAAATACTGAAACTTGAATCTTATATCTTTTTAATGATTTATAGTTTGTCAAGGTAATAACATTAAATATAATAGTAACTTTTAACTATTTAAACAAAAAATGATTCAGTGCGTCGGCGCTCTGGTGAAGCTCTCTAAAAAAAAAACCTCTAGTTTTGTTACAATTACATGCAATTAACCCTAAACCAAATCCTAACCCTAGTAAAGTACATGCAGATGTAGTTTTTATAGTAGATTAATATTACTCAGTTCTTAAATTAATAATTACACTGTAAAAAGGACACCTTAAAATAAAGTGCAACAAAATGTTCTTAATAAAAGGAAAACAATAAAAAGGACAGAATAGCTTTTGTAAAAAATAAATAAATAATTATATATATATATATGAAGACTTCAGATGCAAAAGCCTCTAAGTGCCATCTGAAATTTCCTTCTAGAATGATCATTTTTATCAAGCTTGTATGTTTGTGTTCTCTTATTTTACTTAAATGGCAATGAAAATTGCCTATTAATTGTCATTAGAGTGAAATTACTGAACTTAAATATACGAGCTTGATAAAAATACAAATTTTAGAAGAAAATTTCAGATGGCACTTAGAGGCTTTTGCATCTGAAGTCTTCATATACTATAATGAAGCTCTTTTTGTTAATACATTCTACAGGACAGCAAAGAACTGAAGAACCACAAATATTGAATTCAATAATATAAATGACATATTATGCACAGAAAAAAAGATGTACTACAGTCAAAAGATGTTGAGTGTGCTGAACCATTTTTAAATATAACGCAGTTTCTTGACACTTTGACTGCTTAGGAGACTAACTGAGTTCTTGTCTCATTGAAGTTATGTCTCTCTCAACGTTGTTTTAAATCTGAGCACAAACAAATGTTACAAACTGTAACATGATATACATTTACATACAGCGAAATACTTTTGATATCCAGTTTGGTGCATTATTGAAGAAACAGAAGAAAATACCAATAAATTATTTATAAATAAATACAACCTCAGGAAAAGTAAGCAAATGAAGCATCAGAACATTGGAGTCTGGATACATACTTTAAAAGCAGTGATCTGGCTGTTTGAGATTATCGACGACAGCACCTCTGGTTTACATCCATTCTGTTCATGTTTGTTATCCATGAGATTTTACATGTAAAGATGTCAGACTATCATGTAGCTTTATCATCATCCAAGCAGACAATCAGTCCAAACCCAATGGATATCGTTACATGTGTATATCCAAGTGTAGAAATTCTGATAGGCAAGTCTCCAAGTAAGAAAATCGTCATCCAGACTGGACTGCCTTAATCATCTGTTTAAGTGACCTTCACAGTATAGTCCCCACTTTTCTCATGACAGTAAAAGCTGAAATGTTTAGGGTCTTTTGTACAGAATAAAAGAAAGACAACTGAACAAAGCCTTAAATGGGCAGAGCAGACTGGGCCCCTCATTGAAGCTGTGAGAGACAGTAAAAGTCTCTTGGCTGGGGTGCTAACACTGTAAAAAACAAAAATGAGCCAATAAACTAAACAACATTTTGTGGGCCGGATACAAATGCTCAAGAAACATGTTTGTATTTTGGTCTTTCTAAGGATTTGAAAGAAACTTTATTCCAAGGACCACTTTCTTAAATAATTGTTTACTGTTCTGCTATAATGTAAATGTCAAATGTCTAATTTCTACTTTACAATAAAATTGTAACCCAGCATTGGAATCGCACCAAATGTAAATTGTGATAGTAATAAAAAATAAAATAAAAATCCATTTCAATCATCAGAGGCCTTTATGGGCAAGACATGATAAAACACTTTCAATTAAAATAAATTGTATGTATGCCCTAAAAAAGTATTCCTGTTCCGAAAGAGCCATGGACAGTAGGGAAAAATCATGCTAAATACAACTAACCAGCACAGACAGACAGACAGACCCACCATGGGGTACATGTTGCCTTAAAATTTAGATTAGTGGGGTGTTCAATATGTAGCCTATTATCTTAGAAAAAAAAAAGGTTCTATATAGAACCCTAAGGTCCTTGACGCTATATTAAAGAACAATTTATGTCCAAAACGTTCTCTAAGGTGAAAGGTCTTAAATTATTGCATAAAACTTTACAATACAATTTTTCTAAGTGATTAAGTATGTTTGTGAGCTGTTTGATCCATAAGATTGAATGAAAAGTAAAAATGAATTAAAAATAAATAATGAATTAAAACTAAATCCATAAAATGATCCCATGATGGGAACCCCTAAAAGGTTATACAAAGTGCCTGGCAGAACCCTTTAAGGTTCTATTTAGAACCTTTTCTTCTAAGAGTGGATGGTATTGTAATTGTTGTTTTAACGATGTGTATGCGAGTGTCACTCATAAACAAAATAAAAACATGTCTTGAGAGTCCATGCATTCACTGTGTGATATGAGCCTATTATTTTACTAATATTAAATATGAACTATATTTAGAACTTAATACGCATGTGCACACAATCAGCGTTCTCACTGGTTTGTGTTTTTGAAGTTTGTGCAGAAAGAACTTAAGAGTTTTCTGTTAAAACGGTGTCGTGTTAGTATTAAACATTTTTAATAACTTACCCCCCTAAGTTATTAACTAATATTAACATGCCTAAGACTTTTGCACAGTAGGCTACTGTATATATATGTTCAACCACTAATTATTGAGAAAAAAATATCAATATTTTCTTTTCAGCCCTTGATCATCTTAGGTTTTCTATTGGTGTCACAAAGTTGTTCCTTTTACAACATAAGAGACTGCAGGTGAGATAGGCGCCTGGGAGACACATACATAACAATCTGGAAGACAGATACCAGCATTCAGCCCATTTAATCTCCATGACATCGTACTGTCCACATGCTTTTCTCATCTACCACAACTCTTCTGCTGTAGGGGTGACTGGTAGGAGCTTAGCTTATAGCACTGCATTTTTCATGCATTTTATCCTGGTGGTGAGCTTGCTTTGAACAAGCCCAAAACACTACACCTTTTAGATGTTTCACTTATTGGACATGGACACAATCATCATTTCAGGTCTAGGAATAATAGATAAATGCATAAAGCATTGGCAACTGTTTCTTATTATGAGATATGTCAATGTGATATGACCATGATCACATGCAATCACATGCAAATTAATGCAAATTATTAACAGCATGCCTTCATCAGCATTTTCATTAGTGAAAACACATCAATTTTTGTCTTATCAGTTTTTGCAGTCTTTGCATTTCATGTCACTGGAAATCTTGCAGTGTTACGGCATTTGTGTTGGTATAATGACAGTACGATGGTGATGGGGGCCCATATACATTTAGTGAAAGAATGTGTAAAAAATGGAATAGTAAAAGTTATAATTTCTATAATTTAACTTTATTTCTGCTTTTTAAAGACTGGTCAGAAATCATAAGATTAATCACAATTATTTTATTCTATTGACAGCCGTTTTGCCGCTCACTTTTGTGTCAACGGAAACTAAATTTTTTCCTTAGCTGAACAAACTACCAGGATTAGTTTTAAGTTGACAAAACCAAACCAACCAAATCAGGCTTTGTTGGTGCCATTTGACACTGATCATAAATTTTCTCTCTCAACTCAGTCTTTAATCCTGCCTTCATGGAGCATGTGCACATGAAAGTGTGACATAGCGAACAGGCAATCCATGCCTTGAAACAGTGAACATAGGACTTGTGATTCACTTCTCGCAAGAGAATCGGCGAGATTCATTTCTCTCTTCTGCTGAAGATTAAGAGATGACAATGACGTCAAAGCTATAATGTAATTGTTTTATTTGGCATACACAAACGATAATGTAATTCCAAACCCAACAAATTCTGTGATTGTCCGTCTTCGAAACACTATTTGTACTATTCACTTTTGAATACCATCCATTGTAAGGGGTATTAGGAATGGCTTGAGAGTGATTATGACTGACTGGTCATCTGACTGGTTACCAAAAAGACGTAATTTTGAACCCTGAATGAGGTGAACCATGAAATCACCAATGTGCCCTGATCAAAACAATGAACTCCTTAAAGGGGCTATATGTAGAATTCAGAAACCCTTGTCATTAGCTACACCTATCCATTAGGTAAACTGCAGCCAGCAACTTCTGCTTGTGGTCGCATACGTAACGTACAACAGACTGAACATGATTCAGTGCTCCAATATACTCACGGCAAAGTTATTTTTTGTCCTGCGCTTAGAAGAAAACAGAAGCTGGAAATACCTTTGCAGCTATAAACCATTCACGAACATTCAGACAGCATCCACGCTGCTGAGAGTGACGTTTAGAAAGAATATGTGAAAACGGTGCTGTGTGCTTTCCTCCAAAAAACAAAATATACATACAACAAAAATGACCCTAGTGAAAAAAAAAAGTATACTTTATTGTATTTGAAATACATTCCCCTTTTCAATACATTGCAAATATACAAACAAAATTGTACTATCTTAAAATACTATACTATATTAAAAGTATATTAGCATCATGCTTTTACCTATTTTCACAATACAACTTTTAACACACTTTAAAATAATTGTACTTTAGTATATTTTCCAAAAAAAATTTAAGTGTATTTATTTGCACTTTTTATTATTTTTTTTTTTAAATAATGTAAATTTGTTATGGAAGACAAAGTTTGCAATTTGTAGTGTTTGGTCTTTACTAACTTGCAATTACAATGCAATTACCTAGCAGCCTATGAAGGAGTGAGACACCTCTCAGATTTAATCAAAAATATATTAAGTTGTGTTCTGAAGATGAACGGAAGTCTTACGGGGTTGGAACAACATGAGGGTGAGCAATTACTGACAGAATTTTCATTTTTGGGTGAACTAACCCTTTAAGAAGGTATCTGATCTTAGCAATGTGGATATGTTTGCACCAGCTCTGCAATTCACTGCCATCATGTCAACAGATGAGGTAATAATAATTGCAATGCAATGTTTGATTATAAAGTATATTTGAGACTACAGATGATGTAGATCTGGCCATGTGAGACTATAGTTTGAATTATTCCCTTTTCTTTGCATGACACATTAAGATTACAGTACATTACTGCTCTTTCGGCATTATCCTGAACATTGTAAAAACAAAAATATAGACACAACAAAAATACTCACACAACTCTGAGTGCTGAGAAAAGCACTATACAAATGTAACCAATTATTATTCTAAGCATTTATTTCATGTGCCGTTGAACGGAAGTGAGGCTCTCGGGAGCATACGTAAATGTCACATGCTTTTGATTTTCCTGGCAAAAACTTCCTGACTCTTGAGTCCTATAGACAATAAAAGTCAGTTTACAGGCTTTTATAGGCAATCTTTAGGATGTCGGGGAAAATCTAGTTTTTTACAATTTGTAACAAGCTATTGACACATTTGCAACAAATGTGTGATCAATGCAAGACATTTCTTACATGTAGCCCCTTTAACCTCTTGTTGCTACAAGAGATCTATTTCTCTAAAGTGTGCTGTTGCTTTGGACAAAATTGTGAAATAAATGACTTCTTTCATACTTAACCAATCACCTTTGACTTAACACTGCCAAAAAAACAAAAAACATATTTAACTAAGTCTTAAATGTCTGACACAGGTTACAGACTCTGAAGTCCAGTGAAGCCATCTGGATGACAGTAGATGAAAAGGATGAAGATTTATAGTCCAGCAAAAAGGGGCCAACAAGCCTGGGCAAGAAGATGCATACATAGCACTTGACCGCAAATGTGAACGGTCAGCTAGCGTGGGAATGACAGACCAGTGCTTCCTCAACCATGACTGCCAAAACAACTGTAAATAAATGATAAGGCCTGAACGCCAGCCGTCGCCTAGCAACGCAACACACAAGACAAATAAAAAAATAACCTTAGCAGAGGAAGATTTTCCAGATGAGCAAAGAGCATCAATCTGCAAACGAGTGTGATAGTTCATGCCAAAACATGCTACTCATGTTCTGAGATCTTGTGAATTTTGAATGTAAAGTTAAATTTTGGGATCATGAAGTGCCACAATGGAAGAAAAGTTAAAACAATTATTCAAACTATACCTAAAATCCATAACTGCACTAGAGGATTCTCTATACTGTACATGTATTGCTTTGCAGCTGATTTTCAATTGAATTTTATTGCTGCTTAAAAAATAAAAAATAAATCACTAAATATGAAATTAACTTTAAAAAAAACTCATTTCGAATTTGGCACAGAATTTAACTAAAACCTATCAGATAAATAAAGATACATTTTCCATTACGAAAGACAAGAAAACCATGATGACCTTTCAAAATAAGGAATTCTCAACTCTTTTCAGAAGGTTAATGCTCAGTGTAATTTGTTTCTACTTGGTTTATCATCGATTTAAACATTTCATAAACTGGAGAGAGAAAATTGTCACACTTCTTTTAACTATAGATGCTGTTCTGTTGTGATATTTGAAAGTCACTGCAAACCTGAGAAGCAAAGGTTCATCTTACCTTGTTTTGCAAGTCGGGTGTATGAGGCAGCATTGTTACTCTGACTGCAGCCAAGTGCTGAAATAATTTCCAGTTTTACACTGCATGAGAGCTGTGTGGTATGTTAAAGGACTAAAATATTGTTTTACCCTTCATTTGCTCTTTATCTAGTCCTTTGGTATTGGGTGATCACCCGTCCTCTGTTTCTTTAACAATGGAGGTCTTGGACCTTCTCAGATGTCAACTATGAGGCTAAATAGACCATTGTTGTTAAGTCTACAGTTACAGACAGAACTTCAGCCCTCGGAAGGATGAGAGGCAATATTTACACCTCCACACAATGCAACACTTTATTTATCAGTGAGACAATGACAATACAAGCTATTCATTTGTATTGTGAAGGGGCATCTGCATAAGGGAATGCCCCAGTAACACATGACCATTCACATCTTGTTGAACTGACCCACGGGCTCATGAATGTGAATACACTGTATTATAATCAGATAGAAACTAGGTTAGGACTTTATTATGTAAATGCTACAGGAAATAAGTAAGATTTATATTTAATTGACCGTTTTAAAAACATTAACTTCATGTTACTATCCTATATATCCAAGCATTGCTTCATATCAATGAAGATCACAAAAAAAAAAAAAAAAAAAAAACATTCTTACATTTTCTATAGAAAAACATTAATAATTTGTGAATTATTTTATTGTTTAGTATAGTGAATCTGCTGATAAAAATCTGTAGGCATATATAAATAAATGTAAAACAAATGTTTCACAGGCAGATTTTTTTTTTTTTTTTGCCATATCCAACTGAAGTTGATGTTCAATTATTATTCTTTTTGGATCAATTTACATCGGATTTTATGTCTTTTTTCATCATTCGTCATGTGGCGAGTTACGTCATGTTGTGGCAAAAAGAAGTGATGCGAAGTTCGGATCATTTTACTGACTCTCTTGTTCGATCTCGTTCATCAAAATTAATGAATCTTTTTTCGAGTCATTTCGTTCATTTAAGGGGCTTTAAATGTTATACTTTTAACAGGCAAATTCCCCGAACACATCCACCTACGCAATCTTGATCATATTCTGAATTAAGAAATCATTATAATGCAGTCAAAAATAATTTACAGGGAACATAATAATGACTTTACCTTCCGAGTCTTTCGTTCATTTGTCACGTGACAAACGCAATGAACGGATCGTTCATGAATGACTCATCACATGTCAAATGTTTTTCTTACACCGTGTTAACGGCAACGGTGCAACGCAACAAAATCCAGACAAACTGATGTCCGTTATATTTCTGACGTAGGCCTACTTCAAGCACTCGTGCTACTTCTGACACGAAAAACAAATATGTTGCGTTCCGAAATTGCGTACTGTCTGCGCAGGTACTACATTTGAATTTGAATTTACTTTGCAACCGCTAAAAAACCCGCTTAATATAATATGAAGTTCGGACATAAGGTATGGAATGATATTCCGGACATTATTCAAAAGGAATTGCAAATTGTATTTGCAATTGCGTTTTCAATTTGTGGACACATAAAATGTGACATAATCCAAACGCAAATGCAAATCGCGCATTACCGTTTGCATTTTCGTTTAAGCGAACGCACAGTGACAGCCAAATTTAAAATGGAAATGCAAAGTCTGTTTGCAACTGTGTTTCCCATATCTTACGAGTCTTGACCCTGTCATATTTAAATAGCAATTTAAATTACCACGTCTGCTTTTTCACTTTCTCAGCGTCGCGTATGTAACCAGCCAAAACTCAAATGGAATCGCAATTCCCTTAGTATTTCCATTTCCGATGCCTTACACGGAAACCTGTCAATCAGTGTCAAGGGTGGGATTATGCTATGGGGCGTGTTCGTGTTGGGACGTGACGTCACTCACAGTCGACCGTCAAGAGGTGATGCCCTGAACAGACAGAGCCGATTTATTGTAAACAATGGAGGTAGTTAGTTGGTGAAATTGTGGAGGACCTTATGATGCTCGTGCAGCAAGTTGATGACAGTACATCCTCTACAGATTTCCTCTTACTCAGAAGCCATTTAGTTTTAGATAAGTTAAATGAGTTCGTGGCCTTGACCAACAGCAACCTCAGTGAAGTAGCTAACAGGCTTTTTGTGAAGGACAGGACAACTAGAGGACCTGGACGTCCTTTACTGGACATACCACAAGTGATGAGTGTCGGTGCTAGGTCTCACCCCTTCAAATAAGTGTTCTCAATTTGCGAAATTCAATAAAAATGATGTCTGTTGCAGTTAAACCTGTGGATGTGTGTGTGTGAGAATGTTTGTTCCACTTTACATTTGTGGTGTAGTATCAGGCTTTCATTTGTCAATTTGTTTAGATTTATGTGGGATTTAATCATTTTATTGAAAAATGAATCTCAACTGTGAAATGGACAAAAACAAAATTATACATAGGCTACTTTCAGAACAATTAAATCAAACCCAGGTTTTTTTGTGTGTTTAGACAAATAATGTAACGAAAGTCACAAAATTCCATGACACTGAGATAAAGGGAGCAATGGTTTTTTTTTTTAATGGGGGGGAAATATCAAATGAGGTCCAAACAGAACCCAAAGACAATGATTGTAATGCAGTGGGATTTTAAGTGCATTTAAGTGCATTACAGTCATTAGGAAGAATTCAGTGCTGATCTAAATGCAGCTGTGTCCAGCAACAGCTTTGGTTTTGGTTAAGTTTAAAATGAATATTTCTTAAACCCTCATGTTGTCTTTGGGTTCTGTTTGGACCTCATTTGATATTTTCCCCCCATTAAAAATGCTTCTGAGTAAGAGGAAATCTGTAGAGGATGTACTGTCGTCAACTTGCTGCACGAGCATCATAAGGTCCTCCACAATTTCACCAACTAACTACCTCCATTGTTTACAATAAATCGGCGTCTGTCTGTTCAGGGCATCACCTCTTGACGGTCGACTGTGAGTGACGTCACGTCCCAACACGAACACGCCCCATAGCATAATCCCACCCTTGACACTGATTGACAGGTTTCCGTGTAAGGCATCGGAAATGGAAATACTAAGGGAATTGCGATTCCATTTGAGTTTTGGCTGGTTACATACGCGACGCTGAGAAAGTGAAAAAGCAGACGTGGTAATTGAAATTGCTATTTAAATATGACAGGGTCAAGACTCGTAAGATATGGGAAACACAGTTGCAAACAGACTTTGCATTTCCATTTTAAATTTGGCAGTCACTGTGCGTTCGCTTAAACGAAAATGCAAACGGTAATGCGCGATTTGCATTTGCGTTTGGATTATGTCACATTTTATGCGTCCACAAATTGAAAACGCAATTGCAAATACAATTTGCAATTCCTTTTGAATAATGTCCGGAATATCATTCCATAATAAGGTGCGTTCACGCATGTCATAATTACCGTAACGATTCTAAACAGTAAAAAACCTTCACATGTTTGTAGAACTTGTAATTACAACTTCTGAGAGCTACGACTTGTACTACAAGACTGGTACTACGCTGTACCATCTGACCACTGCAGATTTAAGGTGTGTTCGACTTGAAGTGGCGCTGTGCAGACCGATCAGTGTATGACATCAAAGTACCGCGAGAGATTCAAAAGCATCCAGAGATTTATTTACGGTAATTACAACATGGCACAAACGCAGCAATACTACATCAGTCATGCTGTTACTGTCACGCTGTTACTGTCAGTTGCGTCGATTCACTTCCATTCATAATTTCTCTCCCGTGGCCTCATGGGTTAGTAAAGTATCCATTGAATGCGCACCAGAATTTCAGCGGAAGTAGGTTATCTGGGGACATTCTGCCTACTATTTTCGAATACTATGTATTCGGACATAATACTCTTTGGCATACTGTTTTTAGCATACCATACAGTAGGAAAGTATTCGACTCCAGATGTAGTGATGGATTTGCAACGGTCGTTTTGTTCGCGGTCCAGTGAAGACAGCCTCAAGCTGTTGCGGAGCGGTTTGATAACTATCGTGTCCGGTGTAGACAAGCGGCAACCTTCCAGTTTCTCTCTTGTATCCAACACGTATGTGACTTGAACTGCAATTCATCGACTGGCCGCTAGAGACAGGCTCCAAAAGTGATATACCCCATATAATCCCACATACCCCCCATGTTAAAATGGCCAACTTTACTGCATAAACAAAAAGTGGTTTTGGTCTATAGCTAATTTTGCACTTCATGACAACTGTGAGGGGGGTGGATTTTTTTTATTACTCATCCGTTTAAATGGCAAATAAGGCAAATAAGTTGCCCTACACCATTTGTGTAATGAATATGAATGATGCTTCAGATCATGCGGCTTGTTGAGGAGATGTGTTCCATTACTTTTTGGTGTGATCAGACTTAAGGGCAAAGCATGTAGCCTACTCTGAAGGAAAGACCCAAGCCATATCTAGAGACCAGAATTTCCTTTCCATATCTTTCAGTCACTTCAACATGGTGGTGATTGACTGACACTGGGAGTCGCCCTTGGAAGACCCAAAAACGCCCCCCAGTGTCAGTCAATCGACACCACTGCATTAATCCGGATACCTTTGAAAACTGTGTTTTCGTTTCAAAACGCTCTCCGTCCACAATAGTGTTTTCCAAAAGTTTCTCGTCCGCACTGAAACGTCGGAAAACGCTAAATTCACCTTACTGCGCATGAAACCCTCATACAAGCTCACTGAGATGATACAGACAGAACAAGACATAAGAAAGTTATCACGCAATTTTTTGTAGCGGGATCAATATATTATATTATATTATATTATATTATATTATATTATATTATATTATATTATATTATATTATATTATATTATATTATATTATATTATATGACGCAGGACAGCAAATGTGAGTACATTTTCTGTCATCTTTGCAGGACTGTTGTATGAAGAGTGTGCAAAGTAAAACATTTTAGCAACTGTGTGAAAGTGAATAGCGCATAACAGACACAATACTGGTAAAACATGAATATCTATTCGGTACAATATACGTTACATGACTAAAAATGTGTCATCGTTTTCAAATACCTTTATTTTTACAGTCTACAATGTGAAAACAGCGTTTTGAAATTAAGAATTTAAATACATTTTTCATTAAGTTTAGTTTTTTTTAAATAGTGTGGACAGAAGGCCAAACGGATAGAAAAATTGTAAAACTAAAACGTATTAGTGTGGGCAAGGCCCACGTCTCATTCCCTCCATCAGGGAACGGAGGGGACAACAGTAGCTGAGAAGATTGTTAATGAAAAATGTTGGCTTAATGCTGGTACTTCAGGCACTGTCATCCTCTAGACTCTTAACAAAGACTCTTAAAGGACAGTTAACAAGCAAGTTAACACCGTCTACACCCATAGACTGTATAAAACTACTGTAACAAGTTTCAGATCTATGTTCTTCTTCACAATCATCACATGTTGATTATGTTGCATGTGCAGTAGGCCAAGACATCAATTAGGAGACAGTTAAAAATGCTTTCTCAGCAAGGGTTCAAAAGATTTCTGTGAACACTTAAGTCGGTTATTATTAATTGCTTTCTGAACCCAGTCCCTGCCGTTCCACATACAATGACCAACTCATTCATTCATGATCACAGAAGACCGTGTGCCCACATGGGGAGCCTGAACGTTTGATACCCGGAAAATGGTTGCGAAGGTTTGCATTTAAAAGCAGTTAGGTCATCAATATTTCACAGTGGCTATGACTGATTTTTTTAACAGGATCTTCCTATTACTAGGGGCTTGTGTAAGAAGAGCCTCCTGCTGAATTATGCAGAGGATCTGCAAACTGGCTCTCCAAGTGGAGAACATACATATGAACCCATACACACACTTTCACTCCCACACAGGCAGGGTTCAGTCCACTTATTATCCATAAGGCTCCAGGCTCTAGGTCTCATTAACGGCATTAGAAACAAGAGCAAAACCCAACAATGCTTCCCATAAGCACAAACAAGAGCAGAGGTGCAGAACATTTACATCAAAATGTATCTTCTAAAGTACCTCTAACTGCACAAAGTTAGAAATCAAAGGTGATTTTTCATTGAGGAGAACTGGCTCTCTAAATCCAAAGCCTCTATACCAGCAATCCCATTATGCATTTGGGCTGATGCTTGGGCATTCATTTATTGGGATCTTAAATACAAATTGCTGACTGAGCTGTTCTTTCAGGCCACCATCGAATGTTATATTGGTGTTCCTAATCACATTAGAAAAGATCAAAGATGATTGAGTGAGCTTGCTATGTAATTTTGATCACTAACTGACTGCTTCTCATTATTTCTGTCACTCAGGCTACAGTAAACATTGGGTTCTCTTACGAGAGGTTCTCTCGTATTGCGTAAGTTGCTTACGCTATGGGTAAAGTCATCTTTTCTCGAGATATGAAGCCAAAAAATTATCCTTAATTTTTTATTGATTGTCAACGCAGTGCAGCAGCAAGCAGACCTAGAGCAAGCTATCTAGCACGCCACTGTACCACTGAGCCTGGCGTGACATCGCGCCCTCACGCGTCATAGCCCGCCAAAATGGGAGTGGCTTAGCGTATATAAGGAAGGGCTCGGGGGCTGCTAACCTGATTTTCGTCTCTTCAGCGAAGCTCTTCGCATCGCTGGACTCTGAGAGAAGCCGCCGTCGAAGCAAGCGATCAAGCAAGCCGAGGAAAGCGTCTGAGGAAGCCGGTTGTCTGGCCGGGCCCTCGCCAGCGTGGACGCGGAAATTCTCCACCTCCTCACTAAAGCTGTCGAGCAACTAGGCCTCGAGTGGTCCCCACCGAAGGCGCCTGCGCCTAACAGGCTCGACGGGTGCTTCATACCTAGCCACCAAGCGCCTGCCTCTAGGTCAGCACCCTTCCTGCCGGAGCTCCACGCCGAGCTCTCAAAGTCTTGGAACGCTCCTTTCTCCGCAAGACTCCGCTCTCCAGTCTCCTCGACTCTCTCTCAGGTAGACGGAGCCACCGAGAAGGGATACAACCAGATTCCCCCAGTGGAAGAGGCGGTCGCAGCGCACCTTTGCCCACCATCCGCTAGATGGCGCTCAAAGTCTTTTCTCCCGTCCAAGGCCTGCAGGACCACGTCAGCACTCGTCGGCCGTGCCTTCGCCGCCGCCGGACAGGCTGCTTCCGCCCTGCATTCAATGGCAGTTCTTCAGATCCTCCGGCCTCGCTCACCGTCACCGAGAGACATCTTTGGCTGACGCTCGCCGACATGGGTGAATCTGAGCGATCGTGTTCCTCAATGCCCCGCTCTCCCCCACCGGCCTCTTCGGCCCAGCGGTAAGCGGGATTGTGGATCGCTTTTCGGAGGTACAGAAGACATCGCAGGCCATGAATCTCTTCCTGCCCCGCCGCTCGAGCTCAACTGCAGGCCGCTCTCAAGCCCAGCCTCCTGCACGTAGCTCTACACAGCGCTCGTCTCAGCCTCCGTCTTCGCAGCGACGACAGGGCGGCCGCCCTAGGTCGCGCTCATCCAGCCGTCACAGACCGCCTCCCCTCTGGGGACCTCGGCCCAAAATTGCGCTGCAGCCTGAGCCCGCAAAGTCCTCCTAGCAGCCGCAGGAAGGAAAAGATGGTCGAGTCCCGCCGCGGCCGGACCGCCATCAAAACGCCCAGCTCTGTCAGTCCCCTTAGAAAAGGCTACTGCAGTAGCGTACACCGCAGCCAACGAGTCAGTTACACAACTCGCTCGCCTGCACAAAAACGCCGTTCTCACGGCAACCCAGAGAAATCTCAAAAATAGTATAATGTCTGGTTATCCGGCTCACGCCGATGGTGTTATGAGTGTAGAAAATGTGCCCACGTCCCAGTGCTCACTCCTACACACAAGCACGATCTCCCCTGTGTCTCTCACAGAGCTCACCCTCATAAAGCGGGCATGCGCCGCTCGAGTGTTAAGCGTAGGAAATGTGCCCACGATTCAGTGCCCACACCTACCCACTGCCCACTCTGTTACACGGTTATCCCAGGGGTCAGATCCAGGGCCTGAATTTCATTTTGGAAAATGGGGGGGGGAATCCCCCCTTAGGTGATTCTTATGGGGGGGAATTTTTAATCTGAGGGGGGGAGTTTAAACTTTTTTTATTACATGTATCTCGCCTAAATGTATGCTCACTCATTGCATTTTTACAATGGGGTAATTTTGTTCTTAAGAATTTACACAACACAAGGAAGCTTGATTTCAATCTTTGAATTAAATTGAAAAAAGTAGCACAAATAAATACAATAGAATAAAGATACCAATAAATAGAAATAAAGAGAAAAGTTTTTGCTTAGGTCTAACACTAGTATTCAGAAATACAGAGACTGAATAAAGTAATCAAATGTAAAATAAAACTGGGTAGTATTTTAGTCCTGACTAAATTAAATACATAGGCTATTAATCCTGATTCCTTAAAATGAAAGCTACAGTTTGTTGTTTTGACAACCAAATGAATGACAGACATGGCTGCTGTCACTGTAAGAGCTAGTGCACGGATCCTGTGTTCATTATAAGGTCACGTGCGATTTATGCTTATTTAAGACATAACTGACTGTGTTTAGAGGATACTCACCACGACCGAAATTGACATAATTTTCGCATGTTTTTGACTGTTAAAATCCGCGATAAAATCCACGAAAAATAACTTTTGTTACCCGCGAGCTGTTTGTGAGGCGGCTTTACTCTATGTATGTGTGCAGAGAAAAAAACATCTCTCAGACAGCGTGCGAGTACTGAATAGTTTCAAATTGCGTGAATGTTTAAACTGGTAAAACTTTAAAAGACGTGCAAATGGTAAACTTAAAGCCTGGTTCACACGGCAGGATAATTAGGCCGATTTTAGCCCCGATTCACCCCTTCTGACAATCTTAAGGATGCTCCGATTATCGTAAAATAATCTGATCAGATATTCCTGCCGTGTGTGGTGTGTTAAGACTGCTCTCGTCTGCTCGGAAGGACGTCGGGACCGCTCCGATCTCAAATCGGGGATATCCAACATGTTGGATTTATTTGGCCCGATTTTTCCTCGTGTGTGGTGTCCCCCGGGGACAAACGAGCACGCAGCCTGTGGACTGTGGCGTGTAGCCAATCAGAAAGCGAGGTGACGAGGCGGCGAGGAAGCACCGGGAAACAAAATCAAAACAGCCGGCGGCATGGCGCACCAGAAAGTCCGGTGGACGTCGGAGATCATCGCCTTTTCTTTTGATAACGTTTTTTTTCCGGTTAAAAACAAACTACAAACTATCGCTACTGCATCCTCTTCGTCCACCATGATTGTTTACTCTGAAGTCACGTTTGATCTCGAGGGATTTTGCGAGATTTCCCGTCTGATCCTGGGAATGCTCGGGAGTCAAATCGGTTCGTGTGTGATGTGTTGATTTTGCCGTGTGGCTGCGCACCACACACTGTACGACCAAAACTATTAGACCCGTGATTTTTTATCGCCGTGTGTGGGGTCTCTCAGGTTTGGAAAATCGCCCGACAATTTTAAAATCGTCCCGTGTGAACCAGGCTTTAGTTACTCGTGATGCAATGCTGGCCCGATTATGCAAGTGACAATTCCGTCTATCCCGACTCCCGAAACGCGAGAGTGTATTATCGCCGCCTGCAGCTCTTAAGGCGGGCGTACACGGTGCGATTTTTGCTGTTTTTACGAGCTCGCAGATAATTTTTTTCACTCGGGAGAAATCGAGTGGAATCGGTGATGCTCGCATGGTCGCGGCTCGCAGCGTGTGAGAGGAATTACGAGCCGAGCCGAGCACGTTATGAGCATCCCGACCTCCCGCTAATTTTTAAACATGGTTAAAAAATTCGGGGAGTCAGCCCGATTTTCACCAGCTGTCCCCTATTGCCAAATCATACACAACCACGTCGATGGGGCTATACCTCAGTGGCAGCAACCATACAGCGTGCGCATACACTGTCACACACACACACACACACACACATACACGTCTATATTACTAACAGGGGACTATCGCTCTACACTGGCCAAGAGGGGACTAGTGTTTCTGGTCATTTTGAAGAAACAAAAATGACATACAAAATTTTATTTTAAGCTCTTTTTTCATAATATACCTTCAAATATGCATTTTTTTATTTTTAAAAAAACATGCCAAGTGGGGACCTGAAACTCTGAACGATCTCTATCTATACTAGTGGGGACTTGATAGCCTGCAATGGAGCTGTGTGTGTGAACAGTGAAGTGAACTGGCAGTGAAGTCTGCCTTCATTATGTAACTATATATATATATATATATATATATATATATATATATATATATATATATATATATATATATATATATATATATATACTGTATATATAACCCATCAGTTATCAAAAATTTTAAAATATGATTTTTTTTAGGAAAGACCATTTAAATCTACAACGGGGTAAAAAATACAGACGGCCCGACGGCAACAGTTCAAAAGCAGAGGCGAGAATATCCTCTTATCATTCATAATATTATTTTTCTTATTTAACGCTCTCTCTTCATAGATACTTTCTATGCTTGGTTATGCAGTCCCTAACAATTTATTGTTACTACTTTTCTTAATAATTTCGTCTGTACCTCAGTAGCAGTTCCATACCAACAAATAATACAGAATATTATTTGATATTTTTCATTTTCTTTCATTTTCACACTTTCAATGAAAGCACTATAAAACATCAGAAGCGTTATGTTGTGGACATTACAGCAAAGTTATTGCTTTAAGAAATTCATTCTCTGTTGTGGCCTATTAATTAAAACATAATTTCTACTCTAATAAAATCAATAGACATGCCATTTTTTTTCTGTTTCCTTTGTTTTTCTAGGATGTTGATGTACAGAGAAAGTCAGTGTTTGAATTATTGCTCAATTTAAATGCAACCAAACATATGTCGTTCGTTACCATCCAACAGTGGACCCTTCTTGAAGATCTAATTCAAAACTTTTGAGGTGACTTGCTGCATCTGGTCATTTTGAAGAAACAAAAATGAAATACAAAATTTTATTTTAAGGTCTTTTTTCATAATATAACTTCAAATATGCAAAAAAAAAAAAAAAAAAAATATATATATATATATATATATATTTATAGGCCTAGGCATCAGAGATCACAATATGCATAATAAAAAAAAGAAAAAAAAGAAAAGAATGACGAACATCATCAGTTATCAAAAATTGAATTGCTTGAGGAAAGACCATTTAAATCTACAATGGGGTAAAAAATACAGACGGTCCGGCAGCAACAGTTCAAAAGCAGAGGCGAGAATATCCTCTTATCATTCATAATAGAATTTTTTTACTTTCTATGCTTGGTTATGCAGTCCCTAACAATTTACTTGCCATTGTTATGTGTCATTGCACACACACATACATATCTATATTACTAACAGACCAATGTCGCTCTACACTGGCCGAGTGGGGACTCTCGGAACGATCTCTATACAAGTGGGGACTTGGCTGCAATGGAGCTGTGTGTGTGTGTGTGTGTGTGTGAACAGTGAAGTGAACTGGCAGTGAAGTCTGCCTTCATTATTTAACTACATATAGTATATTATATATTATGCCTTTTTTCATTCATAATATTATTTTTCTTATTTAACGCTTATTTTCTCTCTTCATAGATACTTTCTATGCTTGGTTATGCAGTCCCTTTAGGGTTTATAGGATTAATCAAACAGAAATAGCTCTTTAAGGTAACGATTTCAGGTCATATAGTGACCTATATTTAGTATAGCGTAAAGCATACTTTATACAGTGAATAATGATTTTATTAATCAAAATGAACTTCGCGTCCCCAGTTGGATGGTAAAGAACGATACGTGTTTGGCTGCTTTGTACATTTCTTGCCATCACAAACACACTGTAAAGATTTTGGAGGTCAATCTCAAAATGTTATGTCGACTTGCTGCACTGAACATTTTTAGTTGGTTCAGTTGAAATATATGAAGTAGGGATGTTTATTTAACATTTTGTTTTCTGACTGAAAGCTGATGGTTGTTAACCAGTCATCATCAGTTAACTGACATGATTTTACATTTACATTTATTCATTTAGCTGACGCTTTCTATCCAAAGCGACTTACAATTGCTATATATGTCAGAGGTCGCACGCCTCTGGAGCAACTAGGGGTTAAGTGTCTTGCTCAGGGACACATTGGTGTCTCACAGTGGATTCGAATCCGGGTCTCTCACACCAAAGGCATGTGTCTTATCCATTGCGCCACCACCACCCCTGCCCTGATTTGAAGGTTAGATTAGAATTAAAAGGACTTAGAATAGAATAGTCTGTGACCGATTCAAATACCTAAAAAATGTAGATTTACATGTGCAAATAGCAGCATAAACAACAGAACATGAGGATTCACACATCAAGCACCCGCAGTGCTTCTGTGAACACAGTAAACCAGAATAAAAGTGTATATATAACTGTATATATAATAAATAGGCCAACTTAAATGAACAATTAACAAAACTAAAGTGCAATAAATAATACACGCTTTAGGGTCTGTTTACACGACATCATTTTCAACTGAAAACTGAAAACGTTTTGGCCGTTCATTTCAACGAAAATGCCATTTTGGGGGCCTGACAATGCAAGCTTTTGAAAACGAGTTTTTGTGAGTTCATCTAAAGTGAGGACTAGTTATGCCTTGTAAAGCATTTATAAAGGAGATTTAAAGGCTGTTAATATTTCTATGTTCTCTATCACTGTGTGTGTTTGTTCCCTTTTTCTGTTTAGAAGATAACTGAGTCTTTAAATCTCCTTTATAAATTATTTACAAAGCATAACTAGTCCTCACTTTAGATGAGCTCGCAAAATAGTGAACTGACCACTACTAAATGCTTTATAACTCCCTGAATCTACTATATTTAGTCACACTTTCTAAGTGATCTTATTAATCACTGTAAACACCTAAATAACTGGTTTGTAAATAATGCTATACTTCATTTAGAAATGATAAATTGATCATTAATATTTAATAAAGTATGAAAATGCAATTATTAAACACATTATAGATATGCTTCTAACTCAATAATACAGCGTTTAAAGGTGTATTTATAAACTGCTTATTAATGTCTGCTTTATGAATTATGATTTATCTGTTTACCAATGCTTAACTAATGATTAATAGGATGCAGTTATTATAAAGGGTTACCATATATATTATATTATATTTCTCATAATATAACTTCAAATATGCATTTTTTTTATATATATATATAAATAAAAAAAAACATGCCAAGAGGGGATCTGCAACTCAATGTCATAATTATAATGTAATTATTATTATATTATTAAGATATTAATAATGTGACTGATAGTATTGGCTGCCTATTAATTAAAACATAATTTCTACTCTTAAAAAAAATCAATAGACATGTCCTTATTTTTCTGTTTCCTTTGTTTCTAGGATGTTGATGTACAGAGATATTCAGTGTTTGAAATATTGCTCAATTTAAATGCAACCAAACATATGTCATTCGTTACCATCCAACAGTGGACCTTTCTTGAAGATCTAATTCAAAACTTTTGAGTTGACTTGCTGCTTCTGGTCATTTTGAAGAAACAAAAATGAAAAACACAATTTTCTTTTAAGGTCTTTTTTCATAATATAACTTCAAATATGCAAAAAATAATAATATTTTAAACATGCCAAGATGGAATATCAACGATTTCTACCTATACAAGTGGGGACTCGCAATAGCCTGCAATGGAACTGTGTGTGTGTGTGTGTGTGAACAGTTAAGTCTGTCTTTATTTTGTAACTATAGTTACAAAATAAAGACAGACTTAATTGAATTGAATTGCTTGAGGAAAGACCATTTAAATCTACAACGGGGTAAAAAATACAGACGGTCCGGCAGTAACAGTTCAAAAGCAGAGGCGAGAATATCCTCTTATCATATAATTTTTTTACTTTCTATGCTTGGTTATGCAGTCCCTAACAATTTACTTGCCATTGTTATGTGTCATTGCACACACACATACATATCTATATTACTAACAGACCAATGTCGCTCTACACTGGCCTAGTGGGGACTCTCGGAACGATCTCTATCTATACAAGAGGGGACTTGGCTGCAATGGAGCTGTGTGTGTGTGTGTGAACAGTGAAGTGAACTGGCAGTGAAGTCTGTCTTCATTATGTAACTATATATATATAGCCTAGTATATTATATAGTATATTATATATTACGCCTTTTATCATTCATAACATTATTTTTCTTATTTAACGCTTATTTTCTCTCTTCATAGATACTTTCTATGCTTGGTTATGCAGTCCCTTTAGGGTTTATAGGATTAATCAAACAGAAATAGCTCTTTAAGGTAACGATTTCAGGTCACTATAGTGACCTATATTTAGTATAGCGTAAAGCATACTTTATACAGTGAATAATGATTTTATTAATCAAAATGAACTTCGCGTCCCCAGTTGGATGGTAAAGAACGATACGTGTTTGGCTGCTTTGTACATTTCTTGCCATCCCAAACACACTGTAAAGATTTTGGAGGTCAATCTCAAAATGTTATGTCGACTTGCTGCACTGAACATTTTTAGTTGGTTCAGTTGAAATATATGAAGTAGGGATGTTCATTTAACATTTTGTTTTCTGACTGAAAGCTGATGGTTGTTAACCAGTCATCATCAGTTAACTGACATGATTTGAAGGTTAGATTAGAATTAAATGGACTTAGAATAGATAGGTGTCTGTGACCAATTCAAAAACCTAAAAAATGGAGATTTACATGTGCAAATAGCAGCATAAACAACAGAACATGAGGATTCACACATCAAGCACCCGCAGTGCTTCTGTGAACACAGTAAACCAGAATAAAAGTGTATATATAACTGTATATATAGTAAATAGGCCAACTTAAATGAACAATTAACAAAACTAAAGTGCAATAAAGAATGGACACTTCAGGGTCTGTTTACACGACATCATTTTCAATTTTCACCTGACAATGCAAGCTTTTGAAAACGAGTTTCAAAGTGCAAGGTTTTGAAAACGATGCCTTTACCATCTGCATGTAAACAACATAAACGTGAATTTGTGAAATTGGTATGTCATTCCAACCCGGTCACACTAAATGTGTCTCTATAGCACACATTGTGTTTATTGTGCAATTTATACGCGAAAAGGAGTTTCTGTGTGCATATGATACGCATGGGTGGGATTAGGGTAGGTTTAGTAATGGTGTGTAATATGTAATATGTATTATATGTTTGGTTAGGATTAGTGTTGTAGGGTGCATGACGTGTGTATTCACCTTATTTTCCACGAGGGTGACGCCATTACGTTCGTTTTGTCATCTTACTTCCGGCTGAGAGGGACCTCAACTTCCGTCTGAAAGGACGCTAGTTTCTAGACGTAATTCTATTGTTCTAACGGTAAAATATGTCAAGTATTATATGCTCAGTTAGGGGCTGCCATAACAATTGGATTAAGAGGATAGAACAATTTAACCAACAGTGTTACAAACACAATGTAAAGCGATCGGAATGTTGTGGTGTACTTTACGATTTACACCCGGATGTGCCGTGTCAGTTTAGCGGAAGTCGGATGACAAATTGCGGAAGCGCAAAGAATTAAAAGTGGGCGGGGCGGAATAAGGTGAATTACACGCAATAAAGTGCTATCATATGAATGTATTAAATGCATGAATAAGCCTTTCTGCATCTGACAGGGATAAAGAAGTTTGAATTCTGGCAATATTTTTAAGATGGAAAAATGCAGATTTTGAAACCATTTTGATATGGGCATCAAATGACAAATGCGGATCAAAGATAACACCTAGATTTCGCACTTGTGATGCTGGAGACAATAATTCAGAATCAGAAAACAGACTTAGACAGTTATGTTTGTGCAAATCTGTCAGCATACCAAAAAGTAACAGTTCCATTTTTGATTTGTTAAGCTTAAGATAGTTGTCATGCATCCATACCTTTATTTCTTCCAGACATACGGTAAGAGCTGTAATTGCGAGATTTGGATCAGGGAGTGAGCTAACATAGATCTGCATGTCATCAGCATAACAAGGAAAAACCCCGTACCGTACTTTCTAATAATGTCACCAAGCGGCAACATATAGATGCAGAACAAAGTAGGTCCTAGTACTGACCCCTGCGGGACGCCCTGCTGTACTAATGTTGCCTCCGATTTGTTCTTCCCCAAATAAATATACTGCAAAGAGATGCCAGAGGTGCCTAACAAAACACGCAACCTGTCAAGGAGGATGATATGACATATAGTGTCAAAAGCAGCGCTAATGTCTAGCAGAACCAAAATGCTGCAAGCACCCATATCAGCAGAAAGATTAGGCGTTTCTCAATAGCAAGTACGCACAGTTTGGACTTGCCAAGTCCAGCTCAGGAGAATGACTCCCGAGGACGCGAGTCCGGTAATTCTGCTAATGGAACAGCACGTTCTTCAAAGCGTCAGTCAGCTCGCTCTGCTACTCCGGTTATCTCTGTATGTACATTTTAGGCAACAATAAAACAAAATATGTTATAAAACACCACACTGCCTCTTTTCGTTTTCATTTAAAGAAATCTTAAACATTATAGCCACACAAATGGTGATTGCCTGGATCTCACAACCTGGATCAAATTTTCATAAATCTTTATAAATAAACCACAGATTTGAGCTTTAAACAACTACATTCTCGCCTGAAAAACTCTTAAATTTACATTTCGTGACACAGTAACAGTAGTATTATATTTCAACTGTAAATTAAAAGATGGCGCTTCTTATGTTGTCATTCCCCTTGTAGCACGCGCAAGTGACGATTCTCTGTCAACCAATCAACGTCCTGCAGTTAGTCTAGCTCCACCCTTTAGTACCATACCACTGTGCTGGTACCCCAACGGAAGGGTACCCAAAAAGTGTTAAGGTTCGGCTTTTTGGTACCATTCACAACTTTTGACAGTGGAAACGGAAATAAATGCATACCGTACCGTACCGTACCGCTCAGTGAAAACAAGCCATTAGAGATTAGAGTCGAATCTTCCCTAACAATTTTTAAGTCTCTTTTAAAAAGGTATTTGTTTTCTCTGGCGTATTGATTTTTTTTTTTTTAAATGTATATATCATATTATATTTTTGTGTATTAGAGTGTGCATATTTAGGATACGTATTTAGTTGTCTTGTACAGCACTTTGGCCAGTCTTGTGGCTGTTTTAAATGTACTTTATAAATTAATTAAACTTGAAACTACTGATTGTAATAATAGATCAAAATTCTTACTGTCAGTTAACCGGTTAGTCATAGTATTCTCAATGTATTTTAACACTGGCACTTTAGTTGAACCATCTGAATATTTTAAATGCAACAATCAACATAAAATTGAGTTTTGACCTTTGTGTGTTTTTTTTACAGTGTATTTTTTAGGGCAATAAACCCAGACAGCAACATAGTGTTGGCCCAGATCCGGCCCACATCCGGGCTGTGTGGATTCCAGATGTGGGCCAGATCCGGGTCGATACTATGTAGCTGTCTGAGACTGGTGTTTTAGTGTTATTATGAACATCGCCATCACATTCAGAGATACTGCTAAATGTAAAAGCAATCAAACGTGTCATTCTTTATTATCAAACAGTGGACAAAATAAGTCAATTTGTGTAATGAAATGAATATAACATGTGCATGCATACTGCTGCTGCTTATCTTTAGCATGTACACTAACTTGTGTGGAAATGGGCATGGAATGGTGAAAAAATGCTGACCTAAAAATTGTTACACTTAATTTAAGTGATATTACTTAACATTAATGAACCAACATACAATAAAACTACCAAAACACATCATTCATGTCTCAAATTAAGGCATTCTTTCAGAACTCTAGTGAAGGTTTCAGCCAACAAACATAAATTAAATATACAAAACAAAAAACACACAAACAACAGGCAGCAATATGCACTATTTTCTGCTGTTCAGAATTCAATGCAGTTTATGTTACATGGTTCATGTTTACATTAATGTACAAACCTTTTGTATAGATGGTGATGAAAATGAAAGACTAAGACTTGTGTATGTGTTTAGCTACATCTTAATTTTTCTGATTTAAAAAAAATAATATTTCAGAATAATATATATCAATGTGGTATACGGTAGAAATATTACACATTTCAGTCTAGCTTAGGTTTTTAAATTAAATAACACAGTCTTGGAAATAATATGTAAGCATGTGCAAATAAGCCTGTATAGTAAATCAAGTTCTGTTGGTCTTTGTGTTTAAGTGAGAAATTAATTCATTTAAATTGAAAGATCTCAATGTTTATAAGATCTTTCAATTATGTTTAACAGTTTTGAGTGTATAAAAGAGTGTATAAAAATGGGCTCTGAGTTTTGGCAGTGGTTGTGTCTAAGTGAAATATGTAGTTTGGAAGATGTAGTCACTGAATGCATTAATACAACATTGAATGACACAGACATTTGCAACACTTCTACAGTAATACCGTAGTAAAATATATTCAGAATCTAAAAAATTAAATACTATCAAAACAATTAGATGTAGCTGAACACATACAGGTATTAATCTTTCAGTTTCATCACCATCTATAAAAAGGGGAAACTTGGGGGGAAATGTGTACTGTACTGTAAACAATGACCATGTAACACATAATGCTGTGAATTCTGAACAACAGAAAACAGCAGAAATATTTTATAATGCTTCCTGTTATTTGTGTTTTTTTATTTAACGTGTGTTTTTTTGGGGTAAAACCTTTTCTAGTGTTCTGGAAGAATGAGTTGATCTGAGACATGAATGAAGTTTCAGTGCATTTTGAATGTGAAATGAACTGCTGTCAAGCTGTAAGTTGGTTTGGAGAAGATATCATGGTCTTTTAACCTGATATCATTTAAGACATCATTTAAGACTGTGGTATAAATTATTGAATGATTTAACCATAACTCATTACTATCCTTGATTTCTAAAATAGGTATTTTTCATGTGTATGTAGACTCTAGTGTGTGTGAATTGAGTTGTTGCACTTCCCCCCCACACACAATTTACATATCAATGCAGGAAGGCCTTAAAGGCCAGTGTTTGTCTCAGGTGAGAAAACTGGCCAACAACCCCCAGAGTACTGTTACCAATATCTGTGCAACTTCTCAAATACACTAGAATAAACTAGAGAAAACGCTGGGATTTACCCTGCCAAATTTATTTTGTAAAGTTTTCTTTTGTAAAAATGTATTTAAAAAATAAATAAAACAAGAATTACACTATCTACTGTTCACTGCAGTTAATGTTACATTATTCACGTTTACAATACTGTACAAAAATATGAAACTGAGATTAACACTTGTGTTTAGTTAAATATATTTTTTTTGTTTTTGTTTTTTTTAGATTCAGAATCTGCAAATTGGCCTGTAAAGAACATAAATGTCTGTTGGTGTTTGTGTTAAGTGAGAAATAAATATTTTTTTTTGCCAAAGCAATAATAAATGATCCACAGTTTGGCTCACATAAGCCCCCGTTCACACAGAGATTCCGGAAAATACACTGATAATTTGTCCCGCGATTGTTTGATTTCTGTTCATTCACACTCCCAGGGATTTTCTGAAATCAGTATTATATATTATAATATAATATTTAAATATAAAATCTTGTTTACTTGTTTAGCACTATGTTCGCAATGAAACTAAATTAATGATTATTCCAAACACAAATAAAATGTAAGTTTCTCAATACTAAAGTCACTTTTTCAAAACTCTCTTCACACAGTGATCACACCATCCGTCTATAGCCCTATTCGCACGGGAGAAGTATTACCCCAGCAAACATGCCAGTGTGGGCCCACTGTGGGTAAGTGTGGGTTTTCTGTGGGACAGTGTGGGCAAGGGCAAACCCTTTCGGGCCCCATATGGGCTTTCTGTGGGCAAGCCCACAGTGGGCTTGCCCAAAGAAAACCCACACGGGCCCCTAGTGGGTTAGCCCATGTGGGGCCCATAGCAGTTTTGCCCATTTGGGCCCCCATTAGGATTTACTGTGGGCAACCCACTGTGGGACTGCCCACAGAAAAACCCACACGGGCCCCTAGCGGGTTAGCCCATGCGGGGCCCATATCAGTTTTACCCATTTGGGCCCCCATTAGGATTTACTGTGGGCAGCCCACTGTGGGACTGCCCACAGAAAACCCACACGGGCCCCCAGTGGGTTAACCCATGCGGGGCCCATATCAGTTTTACCCATTTGGGCCCCCATTAGGATTTACTGTGGGCAGCCCACTGTGGGACTGCCCACAGAAAACCCACACGGGCCCCCAGTGGGTTAACCCATGCGGGGCCCATAGCAGTTTTACCCATTTGGGCCCCCATTAGGATTTTCTGTGGGCAACCCACTGTGGGACTGCCCACAGAAAAACCCACACGGGCCCCTAGCGGGTTAGCCCATGCGGGGCCCATAGCAGTTTTACCCATTTGGGCCCCCATTAGGATTTACTGTGGGCAGCCCACTGTGGGACTGCCCACAGAAAACCCACACGGGCCCTCAGTGGGTTAACCCATGCGGGGCCCATAGCAGTTTTACCCATTTGGGCCCCCATTAGGATTTTCTGTGGGCAACCCACTGTGGGACTGCCCACAGAAAAACCCACACGGGCCCCTAGCGGGTTAGCCCATGCTGGGCCCATAGCAGTTTTACCCATTTGGGCCCCCATTAGGATTTACTGTGGGCCCATAGCTGTTTTTCACTGTGGGGCCACCATGAGGGTTTACTGTGGGCAACCCACCATAACAGTACAGTTAAATAATTGTTTTAAGATTAGAAGCTCAGGGTTAATCAAACTATTTTAACGATCCTGTAAAATGTCATAAATGTTATTTCATTCAACAGTCCATCCCATACTTAACTAAAACTGCACACAGTCAACAAGATACCAAGACAAGTACTATCTTTACCTGTTTGCTTGTTGCAGCTGTTCCCAGACAGACTGATAAAGTCAGACAGACCACCCAGTTAACACAGAACATTCCCCTAACGTTAGTTTTTGGTTCCTGTTTGGTTATTTTTTGGGGAACCAAATACTAACATTAGGGGAACATTCTTTTTGGTTTTATTTTTATGTAACCATAAAATAACGTTCCCAGAACGTTGCTGGGTGGTTACTTTTAAATAACTTAAAAATAACTTATAGAGAACGTTTCCTAATGGTTATTTTTAAGTTATTATTTTGCAACCATAAAATTACGTTCCCAGAACGTTGCAGGGTGGTTATTTTTTGAATAACCTAAAAGTAACTTATAGAGAACGTTCCCTAATGGATATTTTTAAGTTATTATGTTGCATAATTGATCTCACTGAGGTTATACTTAAACAGGTTTTATTAAAATAGGAACAAATGGAACAAACCAAAGTTCAAGATATTTTATCTGATTATCAAATAATTCCCTCCATCAATTCTATGTTTATGTAAATGCTGCGTGACTTTTACGTGTTTTAATAATGGGCGCTCGCGCTGAACATTCGAGCCGCATTTGAACTGGAGCGGAGGGCGTTACCATGGAAACGGGACGACAGCTCAACTGACACAAGCAGTAACTCCGTCTCTCACTGTTGTTTTCACTACTTTCAGGTAAGTTTAGTCCCCAAACTTACACAAATAGTACATACAAATGCTTCTGACACATTCTTTGATGTAAATGACACGCTTCCGTTGAATATTTACTTTATAGAAATGATTTAGTGTCTTCAGGAAAAGTCCGCTAGCATCTCAACCGTTAAGTTAACAGTAGCAGCTAACTGTTACTAGCTAGAGGCAGGTTAACTTGAGCTGTAATTTAGGCTTTTAATCACATTGTATGTGTACAGTATATGAGAGATTTTGATAGTATTGTAAAGGTTTTGCTGGCAATTTCCAAATGTGTGAATGAAAGTAAACTAATTTATTTAACGTAAAAATATCACTGGACGGTTAATTCATTGATTTCACGTGACGTCACATGACTCACACCATTATAGGAACGCCCATCTGGAGGGCAAATGAAAGGAGTGCTATAATGCCATTTGTGCCTAGTGTTAACATGAATACAGTAGCCTAGTTTGAACCAGTTTAAGATTCCTATTAATTAATGTTATACTAGTATGGCCGACTCTCTCATTATTAATAAATGGTAACACTTTATAATAAGGTTTCATTTTGTTAGCTTTAGTTAACATGAACCAACAATTAGGGAACAATTACTTCTACAGCATTTATTCATCTTAAAGTTAAGATCAACATTAAATACTGTATATGAAATGTTGTTTGTCCTCTCTCTTTTCAGTATTTATTGCAGTCTAATCCTGATTGCAGAATTGAGCTCCAACCCCAGTTAAGCAGACCTGAACCAGTTGATCGAGGTCTTCAGGATCAGCAGACACTACAGACAGGCTGGAGCTAAACTCCTCCATGACCAGGACTGGACACCACTGCTGTAAGTGATCCATCTAGTCATGTTCAGAACATTTTGCAGGGGACCTCAGCTCTGGCCCTTGAGGACCACTGTCCTGCAGACTTTAGCACCAACCCTGGTCCAGCACGCCTGGACAAGCTAATCAAGCTCTTTTGGTTAAAAGAGCAAGTGAGATTGATCAGGTCTGGACATAAACTGCAAGACAGTGCACTTCGAGGACCAGAGATGAGAACTCCTGACATATTAATTAGTCAATAATCACTGATGAAAAAATAATCATTTTTATTTGTATAGATTTATGTAATATTTGACTAATATTCAGTTGTCTTCTCTCTTTTTTCCTTAATTGTGATGTGTCAAACAGCTAAATAATAAACCCAAAAGAGCCACTCAGGCACAGGTCACTCTTTTTCTGTGCAAGTACATTTTTGACTGTCGGACACATTCCCTCTATTTTTTTAAATAAAAATGACATATTCAGGCTGCAAGTTAAAGGTAGGGTAGGTAATCCTGTTCAGAAACACTTTTTTTTATACTGGGTGAAATGGTCCTTCCATCCTGATAGTAGTCAATACATTATGTGTTTAGAAAAAGGAATGAAAAAAATCAGACCTCTGTAGCAGCTGCAGGACAGTAAAAACTCTGACCAATCACTGCCATTCGGTGCGAATGTAAAGAACCAATCAGATGCCTTCATGTCTCGTGCCCGAGCCCCACTGCGCGCGCTGCCCTGCGTGCACTCATCACATGTCACCGTTCCCGGAAATATTCAGCTCAAAGCACCTGCATGCAGTCAGCGAAGGCAAACAAGGCAAAAACTACTTCCTCGGACCCTGCCCGCACTCTTGAACGACCTCCTCTGCTTCGCCCTCAACCCCGGACCTGTCCTCGAACCGACGATGCGGTACTTTTCTCCGGACTCGGAGTGTACGTTAACGTTAGTCTTCATTAGAGTCAACAATGTTTTCATCATGGAAACTCTTACATGCAAAACACCGTATATGTTATGAATCTTACACGAAATTCACCTTCATCACAGTGTAACTGATGGTAATGGAAAAACGTGTATCAATGCAACCTGTTTTTAGTTTTGCCTTATAAATATAGCTCGTTACCGAATGAAACTTTACCATTATCGATATGCTAGCTTGATAGTGAGTACTAAAATAAATCTCATTTGTTTATATTCATAGTGATAAAGTTAGGTATTTTATTACATGTGATTCTGACATGATGTCACTGTATGTACTGCGCTCCTTCCTCTCCACTCGTCTCAGGTAATAAATGCGTCTTGTTCCAGCTGAGCCTGAGCGTTTGGCGTCGCGCGTTCATGTGTTTTGGGGGCGTGGCTTTGGAAGGAGCTCAGAAGGGAGGGGGTGGAGTGAATGGAAATAATGAGCTGTGTTTATTGCAGATTAAAAGGTCTACAGTCACTCGATTTTTTAATTTTCTTTTTCAGAGTACTTACATTTTAATTATGTATTGGTATATAAAGACAGTTTAAACAAATTTGGAATGTTTTTTTTTTAGAAAAATGATTACCTACCCTACCTTTAAAGCTATCAATGATTTATTGATAAAGACATTAAAAGGATTGTTCTTCATGTTGTTCCAAACATGTATTTACTTTTTTCTGTGGAATGCAAAAGAAGATATTTTGAATTATGTTTAATCTGTTTTGTTCATACAATGAAAATCCCATTGGATCCCATTTACTTTTTATTGAGTCATTTTTCAAAATATCATCTTCCACAGAAGAAATCATGCAGGTTTGGAATGACATGAGTGTGAGTACAAGTTGACAAAATTATTCTTTACGTTGTGTTGATAATTTTAGTAAACTGTTCTCATGCTCTTATTTCATCATGCCCTCAATTGGTTCACTTTCTGTATGTTTCTCCTTCAACAACACCGCCTAAATTAGTTTTTTAATAATAATAAACACCTGTAACTATTTTTCCGGAACTCTAATTATTCTCAGGTTTCTCCAGTCATATATAAATTACACTTGGAACAACCCTTGTTTTTGTTTTGTTTTTGTAAAAAAATTTATGTTAACATTTCAATTGTTGTTGTTTTTTTCTCACTTTAGAGAAAAAACTGACACAAAAAACAGCCAGGCCGCAGCATCCGAAGGGGTTGATCCTGATCCTGTTAAATCATAATGCAAGAGACTGGGATGGTGGAAGGAGCAGAAGAACCAGAAGACTTGAGATCTGGCAAAGATCTTCTGGTATCCGAGGGGATTGATTTATTGTATTAGAGGATTCATAATCCAATTTTTTTTTTGTTTTACTCAAAATCTATTTAAAATAAATGCTGCTCTTTTGACAGTTCTGTTCAAACGTTCCTGATTTGTTTTCACGATTTACATGCTGACGACTGGATGCTGGCTACTGTAATAAATTATTAACATACATTTTTAACATCCCAGGAATAATTACTTTGTAAAATAGATTAAACCAGAAAACAGTTATCTTAAGTTGCAACAATATTTCAGAATATTACTCTTTTTAATGTATTTATTAAATACATGCAGCTTTGATGAGATGAAGGGATTTCTTTCAAAAGTATTTTAAAAAATGTACTGACCCCAAACTTTTGAACGGTAATGTATTGTGTATATATATATATTTTACATGACTGTGAATAAATGAAATTATTTGAAACATATGACTTCTAATGTACTACTTTGACTTTCACCAAGTGCAATTATTTTGCATGTATTGTGGCAAATGCAAAGTACAACCAAACTAATCTTGTTGTTTAAGGCCACAGGTATATTACAATACATCTTTGCATTGTCCGCAGTGTGCCCACACTTTTCCCAGTGTACCCACAGTATGCCCACACAGTGTACCCACAGTATGCCCACACTTAACCCAATGTACCCACAGTATACCCACACTTTGCCCATAGCATGGGCTTGCTGTGGGCCCACAACTGGCCCCAATGGGGGCTCACTCTACACTCTACTCTACCGATGGGGCCCTACCTGGGGGCCACATGTGCCCCGCATTTCACGCTGGTATCTGGGCCCACAGTGGTCCCACACAGGTCCCTAAGGGGTTTGCTGTGGGCCCACAACTGGCCCCAATGGTTAGTGTGGGCTAGCCCACAGTCAGCCCACACTTTGGGCTGTCCCGATGGGGCCCCACCTGGGCCCCATAGTGTGGGGCCCACATGTGCCCCGCATTTCACGCCGGTATCTGGGCCCACAGTGGGCTGCCCGCAAGGGCCCCATTCGGGCCCCAAAGGAGCATGTTTGCTGGGACCTGGTGACCTCTAGTAATTTGTAATAATCGCGGAGATTGTCTGTGATCTTAATCCGTGCGAATCGGCCATGTCTGTAATTTGTAAAGTAAAAATTCCCCCGCAAATGACCTACCATATTTCGCCGAACACCGAGGTCCTGTGATAATATTAGTCCCGTGCGAATCGGCATCTCTGTGATTTGGCGGGTCGTTTATAATTTTGTCAATGTTTTTTTTTTTCTGTGCGCTTTTTTATCCATCTTTCGCGAAGAATGGAGATTGCGTTGGAGTGTTTTGATAGTATTTGGGTGCGGGGTCATGGCTATAGCCTACACTAGGGCTGCACGATATTAGAAAAAAAAAAACATTGCAATATTTAGAACATATTTCTGTAAGAACTTGGTGAACGTTCTACGCAATACAACGTGGCGGCACCCTTAATAGATATTTGTTTGTTCATTAGGCTATAATTCCTAATAATAAGTTAAAAAAAAATCTCTCTCTCTCTCTGGTGCTGATGCAGTGACGCGTTCATGTAAACGGCACCTAAAAGCTGTCACTAAGAACCAGCAAAAGTAATGATTCTGAATATGTAAACTATTGCAATGAAACATTTTAATTGTTTATTAATAAACAAGTGTTTTCTGTGTCGGCTGCAAAGATGACGATAGGCTACTGACTCACGATCTTCGCAGTATATCTAGTGAACGCGCTGGAGAGAAATGCACATTTAATTTTATTTTGTTTTGAATGGTTTTGTTTAAAAGTAGGGATTTCTGTATATATATATATATATATTACGTGTGTGAGGAGAGTAGGCTACCTTATACGCTGAGTTTCGGTTCATGGATGATAGCGCTGTTGAGTTGAGGCGCTGGCGCCCTCCATGTCTTGAATATCTATATTTAGGCCTACTTCTTACTTATTAAATCCAGGAAATTGGATAATAAAACACTGATTAAAATTAAGATACAATTAATACAAAACGAAATTCGTTTTAAAGAAAGGCTTTGTGCTTTCTGTTTTAGGTATCTGTGAAAGTTTTAAAGCAGTCTTTTAGTGCTGCATGCGTTCAGAGCGGTCGCGTCCGTTATGAAGAACGGTCACGTTTTCCTCATAAATGCGAACACAAAAAATAAAAGACAAAATACTTTTTAAAAAAGACAACCATCCACAACTTTAATGATGTCACTGCAGTTAAAGTACCTCTTTTTGTAGCCGAAATAGTCCCAAATAAGCGGATCGTATAGGATTGCCAGTGAATGTTGGCTGTGAGCGGTGAGCAGCGGCACATTGTTCCATGTTCCTTACAGTAGGCCTATAGCAGCATGCGGTAAGGAACATTCTTCTGTTTATGTTATATCATACAGCTAGACCTATAATAATGACAAGATATTTCCCAGCAATAGCCAGTTGACATCATATCCGGGAGATATGTCAGTAATTTCGAGTAAAATCACAGGCTTCGTTTATCCCGTGCGAATGCGCCACACGAAATTCAGATGTGGGTGGGTAATTTCTAAATCACACGAGGTCCCCAGATAATACTAATCCAGTGCGAATAGGGCTTATGTGAGCTAAACTGTGGATCACTGCTTTGAAAGATGTCATTGAATGCATTTTGTTCCATTTACATTAATTATTCTTAAACACAAACACCAACAGAACTTTATGTTCTATACAGGCTAATTTGCACATGTTTACATACTCTTTTTAAAACTGTTAATAATAATAGTACTGTTAAACTGTTAAAAATAACAAGTAATTTCAATCACATTGAAATAGATATTCTGATTCTAAAATATAATATAATCAAAATAATTAGATGTAAGTGTTAGTCTTTCAGTTTCATCACCATCTATACAAAAGGGGAAACTTAGGAATATTTTAGTACAGTAATGTTAAAAAGTTAGTTTGTTAGTATACTTTACTTTATTGCCCTTTTTCAGGAAATTTGTCTTGGACTCAAAGCTGCATTAGTACACAACATATACATACACACACAAACCAAAAAGAGTTTTTAAAAAACGGCATTACTACATCTTGCTATTTAACATATTAATAGATACAGGAATAAATGATTTTTTGTAACGGTTACTCTTACTCAGTGGGACTCTATACCGTCTCCCTGATGGCAGAAGCTCATACATTGGAAATAAAACATGGCTTGAATCACTCACTATTGTCTGTGCATTTAACAAAAATTCGGGGAGTCAGCCCGATTTTCACCAGCTGTCCCCTATTGCCAAATCATACACAACCACGTCGATGGGGCTATACCTCAGTGGCAGCAACCATACAGCGTGCGCATACACTGTCACACACACACACACACACACACACACACACACACTTATCTCTCTCTCTCTCTCTCTCTCTCTCTCTCTCAAGTTTTTATGTTGAAAGGAATGGCTACTGTTCTCTGCTTTTCAAAAAATCATTTGCACACACATTTCTGTCATTTTTCTATCTGAAGCTTTACCTGCATGCAACATTGACGGTCTCTGTGTTTTGCGCGAAAAGCTTACGTGATTGCTGCCGGCTCGGGATAAAATTCGTGCAGGACAGTCGTGCCGTGTACCAGCTGCTTTGACGCGATTATCAGTTAAACTGACTCGCAACGTGTGCAATATCTCACGACCTCCCGAGTGTCCGAACTCGCACCGTGTACGCCCACCTTTAACGAGCTAATAGAAGACGCAGCACCGCTGAATCACTCACGCTGTTTGTGAAATTGCGTCTCACAGACAGTTTTAAAATGACTGATTTGATTTTATAATCTGTGTGGATTAATTTACCAATATAACCTACATGCTAAAGTGAATCAATGTTTGCGGGAATTTCCCGCATTATAAGTGGGAGACCTGCGGGAATGATTAAAATTATGCGCAATACCCGCAATCCATCGCCGAAATTCGAGCCCTGAGATCCTTTAAAGCTCCCAAACACTGGCCGTGTTGTGAACGTAAGCCCTGTGCCAGCTCACGAGCGCTCACACTTACTGATAAACACATTACCCCCGACGCCGCTCTCGCGTCACAGGTTTCTCGCCACAAAATGTCCAAAGCGACCGAGTCATTGAGTGCTGTCCAGCCAGTCACCGCTATCAGCGAGCCTCCGTATTCGAGCATCGACAGCGCGCGCCCCCGCCGCGGTGCGCCGCGCCAATACCTCTGATACAGGTTCCCTGTCCCTTGCAGTGCGGCGACCGGAACCCAGAGGCCATTTTACCCCTAGCTATGCATGCAAAAGCATGGGAAGCGATCCCGGGCATGTCAGAATGGGTGCTGAATACTGTAAAGCAGGGCTATTCGCTACAGTTCGCTCGCCGTCCCCCGCGCTTTCGAGCACGGACCGAGACGAGAGTGAATACGGAAGTAGCTCACCTACTTCATGCAGAAATAGCAAAGCTGCTGTACAAGGGGGCGATAGAACAGGTGCATCCTTCTCTGAGCGAGACAGGCTTTTACAGCCGTTATTTTCTCGTGCCCAAGAAGGACGGAGCTCAGACAACGTCAAAAGACAACGCTCACTGCCCAAGGTTCTTTTCAAAGAGCGAGGATGCGCTGGCCCAAGCCTGGACCAGCAGCCCGCTGTACACTTTCCCCCCGATCTCACTGTTGCCACAGGTCATCGGGAAAATCAGGGAGACGCGCCACTCGGTGCTCCTTATAGCCCCGCGCTGGGAGAACCAAACGGGCCCCCCTCGGTTCCTATTTGGGATCTTTCTCTGGTCTTGGAGGCCCTGAAAGCTCATCCCTTCGAACCTCTAAAAACTGTGGATCTGAAATACCTCGCGCTCAAAACCATTTTTCTGATAGCCCTGTCATCAGTCAAACGCGTGGGTGACTTACACGCGTTATCAGTTAACGCCGCGTGTCTCAAGTTCGGACCTAATGACTCTAAAGTCATTCTCAAACCGAGGCATGGTTATGTCCCCAAAGTGATTGGCACTCCTTTTAGAGCGCAGGTCATTTCTCTCTCAGCCTTGCCGGCATCCGGCAGCAAGGTCGATAGTAACCTCCTCTGCCCTGTCAGAGCACTGAGAAATTACATCACGCGCTCCGCCGCTGTCAGGCGCTCGGAGCAGCTTTTCGTTTCGTTTGGAGGGCGCACCAAGGGTCTCGCCGCCTCGAAACACAGTCTGTCCAGATGGATAGTGGACACTATTGCGGCAGCTTATGCGTTTAAAGACCTGCAGTGCCCTTTGGGCATCAGGGCTCATTCCACCAGAGGCATGGCCTCATCGTGGGCTTGGTCCAGCGGGATTTCTATTCATGACATTTGTACGGCGGCAGGCTGGGCCTCCCCCTCTACATTTATTAGGTTTTACAACCTGGAAGTCCCCGCTTTGCAGGCTAAACTTCTATCAGTCTAAGTCGTGTGTATGCCCTGCCCAGGTTGATCGTGCGCGGGCTAATTTTACTCGATTTAGCTCTCCTGGTTGAGCTGCACTATAAAGGGTTGTGTTAAGTTCAGCTGAGCCGCTCTGCACCCCCTACTGTGTGCTTATGAACATGTGCTGGCCCACTCTGTTGGCCGCCTGATTCCCACTTATCTGTGTTCCTCGGGCTTCCCCTAGGACTCATGTAGTGGATGCTAGGCGCGCACGGCGTTGACAAGGGGTACCCGTAGCGTAAGCAACTTACGCAGTACGAGAGAACCCATCGTAAGAGAAGGTACTCGGTTACCTAATGTAACCTCGGTTCTCTCTAGAAGAGGGAACGAGTATTGCGTAAGCCGCCGTGCACGCGCCACAAGCTCATTTCGCTTCAGTCGACGAAAACCAGGTTAGCAGCCCCCGAGACCTTCCTTATATACGCTAAGCCACTCCCATTTTGGCGGGCTATGACGCGTGAGGGCGCGACGTCACGCCAGGCTCAGTGGTAGGCTGCTGCAGTTGCCGCAGAGCAGCCAATGAGCGCGCTAGATAGCCTGCTCTAGGTCTGCTTGCTGCTGCACTGCGTTGACAATCAATACAAAATTAAGGATAATTTTTTGGCTTCATATCTCGAGAAAAGATGACTTACGCAATACTTGTTCCCTCTTCTAGAGAGAACCGAGGTTACATTAGGTAACTGAGTACGTTCACTCCACTCTAGTTTCATGGAGGAGGAGTTAGGTCTTCATTAACATAGTATATTAATTTATATTTTAAATAATAACCCAAAGGCACAAACTATTTGCAATGAGAGTGTGTTGGCTCTTCCGGTATCTTGTGTTATCTTAGGCTCTTGCCTAATTCCAGTGAAAACTTAATGTTACATCATACAACATCTATCTATAGCTTACAGAAACGTCTGTCTGTCTGTGTGTCTTTCTGTGTGTCTTTCTGTCTGTCTGTGTGTCTATCTGTCTGTCTGTGTGTCTGTCTGTGTGTGTGTGTGTGTGTGTCTGTTATTCGCATATCTCTCGAACCGTTAGTCCAATGGATTTCAAACTTAACAGGTGTCTTGCTACGGGCACGAGTAAGTGCAGTGACGTTGTTTGGATTAGAAATGCAAAAGATATTGTTAAATATATCGGTAAAAGAACCACTTAGAAGGTTGTGGTTTAAAAATAAACATTCTGACATTAGAGGGTTGTGGTTTAAAAATAAACATTCTGACATAAACACTCTGTCAGCTAAACATTAAGTCAGCTACACTGTTTACTTCTGAATATTATATTTTATTCACGGCCATCATTTGTAGTAGCCTATTCACAAATTGTTTGCTCAGCGTTTTTTTCCGAGGTCACTGTGTAGCCTGCTCCCTGAATCGTCGCGCTTATTCATTTGTGGATGTTAACTGAATCTGTAAGTCAGCTACGCTGTTTACTTCTGAATATTATATAATTTATAAATTACAGGAACGTCTTTCTGTCTGTCTGTGTGTGTGTGTGTGTGTGTGTGTGTGTGTGTGCGTGTGTGTGTGTGTGTGTGTGTGTGTGTGTGTGTGTGTGTGTGTGTGTGTGTGTGTGTGTGTCTGTTATTCGCATATCTCACGAACTGTTGGTCTGATGGATTTCAAACTTGACAGGTGTCTTGCTACGGGCACGAGTAAGTGCAGTGCCAAGTTTGGCGTTGTTTGGATTAGAATGCAAGATATCGCTAAATATATCAGTAAAAGAAGTACACGTTGGCTTTTGTCGCTCTAGCCGCTAGCCACTCCCCCTCTCACACTGCACACTGAGTGAGCACAGCTGGCCACTCCCCCTCTCACACAGACACTGAGTGAGCACAGCGCAGGACCAGAGACAGAGAGGGTCGAAGAAAGCAGCGGAGCTTAAGTAGCGTTTTCTCTTAGTTCACTGTGTAGAACTACACCTAACCCTGAATCGTTGTGCTTATTCATTTGTGGATGTTAACTGAATCTGTAAGTCAGCTACACTGTTTATTTCTGAATATTATATTTTATTCTGGTGCGCTTAACGTTATCGCTACTGTGTAATAGTAGCCTATGCTATTCACCAACTAAACATATCTTATTCAATGCGTTCACAGTCTCTTTCACGGCAATCATTTGTAGTAGCCTATTCACAAACTGTTTGCTCAAGCGTAGCGTTTTCTCTGAGTTCACTGTGTAGCCTGCTCCCTCAATCGTGTAGTTCAATTTTCCATATTTATTGTATGTCATTATGTCACTATCAGTATTTGCTTTCTACCATGAACAAATAAAAATGTCACTGAACTTTTGCTGTGTAATTGTAACGAGCACTCAAACACAACGAACCAACACTTACTAAAAACACACACAAAAACTGATTTTGCACGGGCACTGCACTAGTTCCAGATAATTCCAGGCTTCCAGCTGTGCTGCAGTAGTGTGTATCCACGTACATTTTGGCAACATACTAGTTTATGGATATGAATTCTTCCAAAACCAGATTATCTTAGCTACAGTATATGCTGTCCACATTGATTTAGCAGCTCTGTCAAAATGTCAAAACTTTGTCAAATGCCCCCCTCCCCCCTCCAGCAATTTCAGTTGAAACGTCTGAGAAATAAAGTGTAATACCTGTTGATTTGACATAAATGAGAACACAAATATATGAATTGACCTTTTTTTCCCACACCAAGAAATGTACATCTTAAATTGTAATGTATTGATTATTGCTCAATATAGCGTATTACTGAGCGAACATTATATTGCATGTAGGCCTACATTACACAAAGTAGCCTACTTGCACGTTTGCACACATAATTATGCGTTTCACTGTCTGAAACTTTACTTATATTTTCCACCAGACCAAAAATTGCAATAAAGAGTCAGAATAAGAATAAAGTAAATCTTGCTGCGGAGTTTTGCTGCCATCTAGTGATTTGTAAAACATTTGCAATAAAAAATGTAGTTTGGAATCTGAAAGGTTCAGATCAAAATGCGCCGTTTTTTGTTCGTATTTGCCCCTTTCTCATTCAAAATGTATTAATCAACATTTTTAACACATAACATAAGCATAGGTTAAATCTAGACGTAGACCATTGGCTAAATTTAAGAGCCATAACAAGTGTGCATTGTTTAAATTAGCCTTAAAAAACAACAACAATAAAAAGATAGTCTGGCATGATCGGAGCTTAAAGACAAGAAATAATACCCATACGCTAATTCTTTCTGAGTTTTATTGTTTTAATGTTGTATTATTGAGATGAACTCACACATATAGCCTACGTATACAATACCCTAATAACCTTTGTGTAGTGTTCTGCGGAAAGTGGCAAAGATGTGAACTGAAATCAAGCAGACCTGCATCTCCTTCATGTTGTCCACTGGAGCAGAGGGCTGATGAGTTCCTCTGGATCTGATGTTTGACTTCACTGTCCGGTAACTCAAAGCCATGATCTACTGACCTTTTAAGGGTTTTATAGGTTTGTAAATCTCATCCTAAAGCTGAACTATGTTTTTCCACACAGTCTTCCCGGCGTCCAGAAGGATTTTAGTGTTGACCATGCTGTGAACGAGCCGCCCAGAAAGCACTTTATTTTCTCCAATCTAAATTGTTGTTGGCAGTTGCCATAGAGATGCCGACGTCAGTTAACATTTTTAGGGGTAAAATGAAAGTGCCCCGGGCCCCGGCCCAGTGAGTCCAGAGAACAAAGGTCTTAGGCTACTTCACTTTCATTGATTTCGCAAATCGTTGTTTTTTTCTTTCTTTTTTTAGTATGCGGCTTTAAACTTTATTAACTGTTCCTAATGTTTAAAGCTCACGATATATTTTCGCAATGTTAACAATGTTATGCTCAGGGGCCAGTTGCATAAATAGCCGCAAAGTTAAGACTGCGTCTTAAAACTTGTCTGAGCAAACTAGCAATTAGTTAGGGCTAATCAGTCTACCAGTGTACGTTTTTATGTAACTGACTTAAAAGAAAAGTTATGACCAGTCTTGATGAAAAAAAATAGATGACTGTACGCAGTTTGTGCAACTGGCTACAGGAATGTGGGGGACAAATTATTGCAGCACATTTCTAGAGACATTTTCATCATCAGATTTTGAGTAAAAAAAATAAAAAACCGGTGCCATCCATCTGAAAGTTGTGCGGTCGCTGTTGTGAAAGCGTCTGTCTCGAGTTCGTGTAATTCTGCAGTTTTTCTTAACACAACAAGAGGGCGCTATTGTACCAATGTAATTCCTCAACTGTTTCACTAGAGGGCGCAATTGTTTCAGTTCTCACACCTTTCCATGCATCTTACATTAGTGAACAGATGGGTGAATGCTGAAACAGTGTTGCAGTGCTGTTTAATATTTCGCTGCGCAAGTGAATAAATATACAGGTTTTTAATAAGTTTGTTTTATTCCTTGTGAATCACATATCAATTATACACACACCTTGTAGGTTCCAGAAACAGATGGTGTTATTCAATGCTTTAAAATGGCACACAGAAAATTTAAATCTGTTATTATTTTGACACTATTGAACTTAGTTTAGACAAACATAGCCTATCAGAGAATAAATAGGGACAATTTGTGTGTATGCTTTGTCTCAAAACTTGCAATTCAGTAAATTGCAGTGAGATAGCACACGTATGTCTGCAAGATGTCTGTTAAAGATCACTTCATCTGGAAAGCATCTGCTGTTTACTAACATCTGAAAGATGTCTTTAAGATGTCAGTTTTACATATTCCAAATCATAAACATCTTAAAGGCATTTTCGAAATGTCTATTTGACATCTGACAGGAAATGTCCCATAGACGTATTGCAGATGAGCAAACCCTCTAAAAAATATGTCTTCCAGATGTAACACACATCAAATAGATGTCTCTGTGATGTAAGTGTGCATTATCAGTAAAATTTTATTAATATAGGCTACTTGATCAGTGTGGTGTTGGTGTAATCATCAGACATTTTGTTACAAGTTTAAAAATACATGTTGACCTTTTTATGAAAATAATGATAGGCATATGACTAAAAAAAATCTATATGTAAAAACATAGCATAGCATATTAGCCTAAATTTTAAAACTTTATTTTGAAAATAAGTTCAATCACATGCAGCCTATATTCCAGCTCCAATAAAAGCATTTTGTTTGATCTTTTTTTATTAAATCAGGGGGGGGGGGGGGGGGGGGGGGGGGGTAGGGGATTCCAGGAGACCCCTTTCCTGAAGAAGACCTCCCCTCTCCCTCCCTTCATCCTCCTCTCTCCTAACTGAAACTCAGGAGCGCCGCCGATCGGTACCGACACCTCTCCAGCGAGCTAAAGCCAAGATGGAGGGTCCGTGCTCAGCGAGCACAGGAACGAATCCCCGCACGCCACTTTTTGCTTTCCAATGAAGAGGATTTATTCCCGACCAGTCACTTGGAAACCCGACTCTGATCCGTTTGTTTGCGGAGTTTTGTTGAGGGAGAATCATTGATCCGAGGATGAGTTCAGGGGAGGGAGAGGACACATCTAAGGAGGCGGCCGACATAGCGGCGTTTTTTAAATCCGGTAAGTGAAGAAGAGAGGGGCGCGCGCCTCGGTGTTTTCGTGATGATGATGACCCGCTTATCCAAATTCCGGTTCACGCCAACGATGCGTGGCCGAACAGATCGTACCATAGATCAGAACATTTATTGATGATGGTTAGCCTACTGTGAATTCGCAGACGTGATTTTATTGCCAGATGGAGTTGGCAGGTTAAGATATATGAGTGCTTTTATTTACCATTTATTTGGGACATGACGTTACATTTCAGTGCGCGCGAGCCAATTCATAAAACAAGCCAGTTAACAGTTTGTTTTATTTTCTTAAAAAAACTGTTGTCATACGTCACTGTTTATAAGCGTGATGTTTGAGTTCAGAGTGAGGTGACGTCATAAAGCTTGGCTGAATGCATTTGTTACGGTGCTGCGATGTCATGCATCTCAATGATACCATACGTCACCAGCCCACTGGATTCATCACGTTAATACTCGATTACCCTACATTTCAATAACTGCACGTTTCACCATGATGGTGTGAATTTTGAGCTCATTTATGCACCACTTTGGTAATCCTGGTCTGGTTGTTGCAGTCAGCTGTTGCTGTGATTTGTGTCAGCTGTCTCTGCAGTACCAGGTGCATCAGAGGAGGGACTCTGTAATGGGCCATGGACACCCTGAGTGACAGCAGGAGTCTTACAATATCACAATCTCTCTTTTTTTTTTTCTCTTCAGCATGGCATCCAATTGTTCAACTTTATTGTGAGTGCAGGTGCTACAATGGAAGAATGAATAGGGAATAATGTATATTCCCAGTGTTCGTTGAAGGTAGAGGAAATTAATTTGGAAGCCCTAGGGCTCTCTCTCAAAAAAAAAGAAAAAAAAAAGAGCATTAATATTAAAAATATTTCCAATATATTGTAATTTTTGTCTGACACAGACTGGTTGCTGTTTAAATAATGAATTTGTTATATACTTCCTATTAAATAGTTTGTAAGACCTGTGATGTAGTCATTGGTTATGGTTATGGTCATGGTCA
The DNA here is from genome assembly GCA_021554675.1 of Leuciscus idus. Classification (NCBI taxonomy): domain Eukaryota; kingdom Metazoa; phylum Chordata; class Actinopteri; order Cypriniformes; family Leuciscidae; genus Leuciscus; species Leuciscus idus. The sequence goes on along the minus strand of CM038635.1, from coordinate 12,217,816 downwards.
TGGTTTGCTTTGTCACATGACATCATACAATGAATTTGAATAATATTATTTGGGTCTCATTAGAATTTTTGGACAGAGTACATATTGAATGAAGGATGGATGGATGGTATGGCGAAAATGGGTATTACCGGTATACAAAAAAATGTATACTAAATAGTTATTTTTGTTTGCAATTTCATTATTTAAAGGTGGGAATTGTAGTTTTTGAAAAACACTTTTGGCCAATGTATATATTTGAAATCACCAAAACAAACACGCCCCTACCCCAAATTGGTCTCGCCGCTAATTTGATAGCTCCACCCCACATTTACGTACGTGACTGTAACCCAGGCAACGACTATGGCAGAATCTACTGTATCTGCCGGCCGAGGGTATGATGTCATCAATAAGTGAAAGCATGCCACGTGTTACTATGGTAATCCATGTCGAATGTGTTTTGGTATGTGTTTTAATGCGTCAATGGTTCAGCTCAACGCTCAACACCTATCCCAAAAAAACAAAGTTATCATGATCAACTCGATAGCACGAACACGACAGTCATAGTAACGAAAGATTAGGGGGGTTATATAAATCACTAAATGAGGAACCAAAGGAAACACACATACATTAGGAGTATATTATCTTACTTTTCAGATTTGGAAGCCGATGCTTGAAACAGACAGTGGAAGAGGTTTAGATGCTCCAGGCTTATATGGTGTGGAAATGAATGTGTCTTTTTCATAGCTGAAGCGAACGACAATAAGATAGCAAATGAAAAAACAAGCAAAGATGACACACAAGCATATACAAGCAATGGCCAGCATATATTAGTTCTGTGAAACAAAGCTAAACAATGTTACTCACCTATCGAGAAGAAATAAAGCAACCTCGGCGTCCGATGTTAGGCTTCCGCGCCTTGAGGAAGGATACTGGCAATATCATAAGCCTTCTTTTTAATTTTAAGTTCCGCAGACATTTTCCTCTTTTGTTTTTATCTGCCATCTCTTTCTGTAGTCGTTCGGCTTATGTCTGTTCTGTGTGCACTGAGCACTCTCTCCTCCCCATCAATAGTAGACACGCCCCTTACTGCTGACTGGTTACAAGTGTGTTTTGGTACTCAGTCTGACACAGTTTTCAAAAGTGTTTTTCAAAAAACACTGATCCCACCTTTAGATATCACGTAACCATGTAGTAATGCCTATTCATTTGAATTAAATACTTCACAAATGAAAGATTAGACTATTTTCTCTTTTAGGTTATGGAACTTGATGGAAGCAAAGCAGTCAGACATCAATGCGAAAACAATAGATTCACATTATATAATACTTAGGACAAGTAGTCATACATTATAAATTCTGATAAATATGTCTCGGTGCTGAGTCACATATTACAAAAGACCCTCATGACGAGTCAGTGATTGTATGTATAGACTGGGTGTTAATTTTTTACCAATATAGAATACCTCCAAAAGCCGTTATCTATGCCAATTAATAAATGAGTTTGCTTGGATGACGTTCAAACCAATATACAGTACTGTATAGCAATCAAATGTGGGTGGTTGCCTTTTTTTGTGGCAGTTTGCTGAGATTAACACATCATTGACCCCTAATAAGTGTTTGGTATTATCACTTCATGGTTCATGTAATTAATCAAAACTGCTGTTTTCTCTAAGTTACTTAAACAGTATGTTAATTGCTTCAAGATTCACACATCCCATAAAGCAGAGGAAAGTCTTGTATCCGGGTGTCTGTTTTATAGCACTGCAGCATCCTAGGGCAATGTTTCAGAACGAAGTCCTCTCTCTCTCTCTCTCTGACTCCTCCGGTCGGTCTGTTAATTGCCTCACGCTCAACACTCAAGTTTTGGCACCGACAAGCTTTCTCTCTGGCTGTCTTTGCGTTAAACACATTTTGTGTTTCCAGAACATTGGATGTCTCATCAGTGCCCTACTTTAGTCACTGAGCATTGAATGCAGTCTCTCTGGGGCAAGACGCCCACTTAAAGAGCTTTTGTTCGGTTTTAAGAACTGTAGCAGTCTTGCGCACCAACTTTAGCCTGCATTCTGAACTACCTTTTGATACTGAGCAAAGAAAACGGCTCAGTGTTTGCTAGAATCAGCACGGAATAGTGATGGTGGTCTGTTCAGGCGGTTAGAGGCATCTTTATTTGGAGTGTGTGGCAGATGTGTTTCAGAATATTGGGGGATTGACTTACCCTGTGTTGCAGCGTACAACAAGACACAAACAGAATGAGTGCAATCCAGTGTGAATATAAAATTCAATACATCAGTACTGATTATTTTAATGGCTTTGCAATAACAAAATATGCTAACACATTAAAATGGCACTAAACACTTTTTATGACACTAACAACATGAATCGGAACAGTTTTATACATTATGTAACAAGAGGTCCCTGCTACATATCTCTTCACCAAGGTCTGATGCCTGACAACATGTTCTCACAGGAAAATGTAACTTTTTTACGAGGTGTCCATTTTGAATGCGTATGAATTTGTATGATGGGAATTGTACAAAAATGCATAATCCTTACAAAACAAGTAAGCATAAAGGTCCACCCTTAACCCCACCCCTAAACACAACCATCACTGGGGCCTTAACATTTGTTTGAAAATGTACAAATGACATTTTACAAATTCATATGTATCACCCACCAAATTGCCTAAACATAAAATAGTTGCAAATTGCCATGAGATTGTGTTGGACTTGCACCTTTGAAGTAGCCTGACTATGTCAGACTTCGTACTTCCGCTCAATTTCATTTCGCTTCTGTACTCAGTCTGAGACAGCGTCATAGCTTTCCGTTTTCCTCCGGCCTGAAAACAGCCGGCCAATCAACGAACAGAAGGCGGGCTGAGAGCCGTGACATAGACGCTGATTGTACCGTGGATGCGTAGATTTACTTCACATAATGTGCAAAAGTCGTTCACAGCCATGTTCACTCCGGTATTTCGCTCGATGGTTTTGTTTTCGCATCATACATGTGTTTACAGTGGAAGTTAGATGCGGCTGAGGATGCGCATAACACACGCCATAACCAAACGTTATGTGATTGGCTTACGGGTAACCAATGATTTTAAACTTCAGACAAGCGCCCCCCCCCCCTGCAAAAAAAATAAAACGCTTTTCAATTATGCCATGCCAGACTCTGTCTACGAAGCAAAGCGAAGTAGCAGAGTTTGGTATTACCAGGCTACCTTCGAAGACCCCTGATCCAGATTATGGATCAGTATTATTGTATTATTATTACTCTGTATTATTATATTTTCAGCAATAAATCAGTAATAACTGTATTATAACTGAGTAACTATGTGATTTATTAAAATTTTCTCCCATTAGTGTTTGTTTCTTTTAAGTTTTTGCATCCTCAACATTAATTCAGATCTTTTTCTATAGTCAGTTTTCTTTTTTTGATAACTACTAGAGTTTTAGAAAATGTTAAACTGAGACAGTTCATGTGTAATATCTTCCTTTTTACAACTATTTATGGCACAAAATAAACATGAATGAACATCAGAAGGTATGTTGAAAAAAAACAAACAGTGCAACTTACTGAAATATGTAGCTAATATCACATCAGCTAAATCACACTTTAGTTTGGGGAACACATATTCACTATTAACTACAACTCAATAAACTCCTAATTTACTGCTTTTTAATAGTTAGTAAGGTAGGCCTAGTTTAGGTATTGTGTATGATTAAGGGATTTAGAATATGGCCATGCAGAATAAGGCATTACTATCTGATTTATAAGTACTAATAAACAGCCAATATACTAGTAATATGCATACTAATAAGAAAGTAGTTAATAGGGAGAATTGGTCCCCAAACTCAGTGCATCTTTTTTCCATCTGTATTTCTAACAATTTATGACATTTTAGAATCCATTAAGATCTATAGATTAATGCACTATTTCACACCCTATTAACTCTTTCCTTGCCATTGACGGAATTTTCTGACTTTCTGTGTTTTTTCACTGTTATACGGTAGGGGGCGCTATTGCTCATCTTCTGAATGAGTACAGAATCTCCTGATCAAAACACACGCGATAGCATAAGCATATGCATATGTAAAATAACACAATCATCAACATTAAACAGCATATAAATAAAAACTGCCTAATGTTACTGAATGAAATGTCGACCCAGGACCATAGGATTGTGAAGCTTTGGCTGTGTTTATAGACTCAATCTACTCCATCTTTGTTTTAATCATTATTCTAAATCCGATCCGGACGTACATGTAGTCTTTTTGCTCAAAATGTTGTAGAATTAAACAGATTTTTGTTGTTTAAAAGCATAGGGTCTGTTTATATATATATATATATATATATATATATATATATATATATATATATATATATATATATATATACATATATATATATTGCATGTTCAGATATTCATACAACAAAATATTCTGGGGGCCATGACCCTTTTGTGAAAATGATCAAAAATGCTGGTGCTGGCTGGCAACTTTTTTCAAAAAACACTGGCAGGGAAAGAGTTATGGGCAACTGTACATCGCAATATTGCATTAGATTGATAACCATGTTACATCCATATCTGTCTTGAAGACACAGCTCTATTCACACGCTTGTGGGATGTTTGAGGTTGTCATGACATATTCAGCCCACTTCGCAATGAGTCTTTCAGCAGAAGACCACTTCCACAGAAAATGTTCCCGTCTGAGTTGAGTTTCTCTTCAACCCTTTGCTGTCCTGTCTCGTAATTGGCACACCCAGACCTCCTTTGAAGTCTGTTGCGATATAGAGTGATAAATTGTGACTTCCGTACCCTCGATTCTCTGTTGTGGTGGCACTGCGCCTTTTATGCGAAACATCTCAAGGGGTTGTTGCACCATCTTTCCAAATTTGTAATCACTCAACAGCCTGTTTTTTAAATTAAAGATTCAAATGAGGTGTGAATAGTCGCTGTGGCCTCGTTCTGGAAAGGGAAGGATGTTATTAAGCTAATGGATGCCAAATCTTAAGATGTTATTTCACTACCTCCGATACTGAAGTGACTTTTTGACTTCAGATAAAATGATTGCCATATGAAAGCTATAGTTTTCTCAATAATTGTGCCATTTTACCAAATGCAGACTAATGAAATTGCTCATTTCCTCTACTGGCAAAGTTTGACTTGAAGAGATCTGTCATTTCTAAAACCATTCTCAAGTTGCGTCTTTTTGTGTGTAATTAGAGGTTAGCTAAAAGTGAAGGGAGGATTGTGGTTTGGGATATTTCCTAACATTGCCTCACTTTGATCAACTATAAAACATAATTACATTGGAGAGAAACATGCTATTTGAGACAATTATACATCTGAGTATCACAATATGAAAAATGAGATCAAAGTTTCCCCTCTCATGGTCACGGTATGTTGGATTGTGGATAGTGCTAATGTTATGGATCATTGCTGCTTGCCTAAAGTAATCACTCCCCTATAAATTCACTCAGAGGGTACAGTAAGATAATTTAAGACCAAGTGTGTAATTTCTGTGTCACTAGTGTCACCAAGCGAAATTGCAAAAAAAAAAAAATTTGTTTTTGAAGCACTTCTCATCTTCATCTGCCAGTGGTTTGAAAAACAGATACTTCCAATGACACACTATTGGTTGAGCCAATAGCAGATGTTCAAACAAACATCTTTTGGATAAGAAACACAGTTGACCAAGTTGCAGACTGAACAGAAAGCTGTCCCACATCATGAATTCAGTCACATTACTGATGTGGGGACCTGGAGGGCAAAATATACATAAAAACTGCAGCACATGCCTGTCAGTTTTCCATTTGTTTCAAGCCACTAATATTTAGATCACCTCTCAAAAGAATAAAAAGCTATGTGAACAAACTACAAGTTTTGAGCACTTGCGGTCCATATCAGTCTTGCTCGTGTGGGCAGGCAAAATATTCATTCAAAATATAGACCTCTATATAAACTGAATCAATAATAAATTGTAAAATTTGTATAATAAAATAATAATAAACAAATTTTATTTGGATATTATAGATTCTTTTTTAAAGTCATAAAAAGTGTTTTATTGATTATATTAACTGTTTAATTAGCTCGAATGTAAAGAGTTCGATAAATCTTTGTGAACAACTTATTAACCATAAATAGTTCTCACTTTAGGTCATGGGAAATTGGAATACTGTCATGAGTTAAGTGCTTTAATCCAGCCTTTATTGAGAATTAATTACATTAGTATTAAGAGCTCCTTAAAATGTTTACAATACATTAAGCGCACGTCGCACACATAAACACACTCACATGCACACGCACACACATACACATACACACACACACACGTTGGGTTTCCATGTTTTATGGGGACTTTCCATAGTAATAATGATTTTAATACTGTACAAACTGTATATTCTTCCCTAAACCTACCATTAATCCTAACGGATTTTATCAACATGACCTAATGAGTATTTGTATGTATTTCATACGGACAGCATTATGTTATTTTTTATTTCATTTTATTTTTATTAAGCGGTTATGTTTAGCTTTAGATAAGCTTACTGTATTTGTAAATATTTTTAAGGAACTGAATACTAATGTAATTAATGTCCAATAAAGGTTGGTTTAAAACACTTAATTAATGATATTTTCTGATATTCCGTGACCTAATCTAAAGTGAGAACTATTTACAGTTACTAAGCTGTTAACAAAGCATTATGTAACTCTTTATGAATGAGCTAATTAAGCAATAATAATTTGTTAAACACAGTGACAATTAATGAAGAACTTGCTGTTTGTATATAGTCTATTAATGTATTAACTGCAGTTTATAAACATTTTATTAACTATAAACTAATAGTTTCAATTGTCAATGGTGTAGTGATGTACTGTATGAAGCACTGTTTACATAGAACTCACTTCCAAGCCAAGCAACTTTCTGTTGGTCAGTGTGTTGAATTCTCGTGACCAACTTGAAAATGGGCACAAAAAAAAAAATTGTCTCCCGATCACACTGATTCCTATTAAAATAACTGTAATTCACCAGAGAAATTTTGCAGGGCAATGGTATATGTAACTGCACCTTAATTGTTAAATAATGTGTTTCCATGGGAAAATATAAAAATAACGAAAAACTACATATTTTGCATTCATCATTCTTGGTTCATCTGCTTGCCTGGTGTATATTGAATTTGATCTTTTAAAGTCAGTGTCTGTGTCTTAATACATTTGTACAAACCTGGTAGAAATAACTTGCTGGAAGCAAAGGCCTCCATGTGGGCGTTCCTGTAAGGGTGTGACGTCCAGTGAAAACTATGAATACCCAAGCATCCTGGAGCCGATCAGGCACAGTGCCCAGAGTCCAATTTATTTAATCTGAGTTGCAAGCTTGTATACGATAGCCCGTGTTGTTGTGATCATAGCCATTATGGCTTTTAAAGTAGAAAGCCTTGCATTATGTAATATAATGAAGCCCTGATGAGCAAACATTATCTGATCGTCCTCCATGCTATTGCTGTTATGTGGTCACTGCAGATCCAGGATTGATTCGACCAGGAAAATAACTTTTAAGAATAAAAGCAGCAGTGAGCTTTGATATTGGGTGTCAGTCATGTAATAATCCTTAACAAAAATGTGCAGTGGCAGCAGCATATCAGATGCTAATTCCATGGTACTAAATTATTGTCATGCTAATAGCATCGTATTTACATCAGAACTTCAAAGAATACAATTATGCTTTTGTCCCAAAATTTGACCTATAGGGTTAAAATGTCTGCATTTGTAGTTCACGTTTGTGTTATTTTTAGTCAGCTGTGATTTAATGTAAATACAGAACTGCATTATGGCCCATGATAGAATATGCTGCTATGTCATCCTCTATAATAGGACGAAGGTTTTTTCAGTTTACATCCACCTTTCTCTATCTATCTTTTGAAGGGGTTTAGAGTACATTGTTTTTACAATGAGGAACATATGTTTTAGGGAAGAATGTTATGGATGTGTATCTCAAAGTTGCGTTTTTAAATGAAGGCAGAGGTATTTCTACCTGATTCTACCTACAAATTCTAATTTTATTGTTGTAACCTACTTCAATCAGTTTGAATCAGCGAATTTTGCTTCAATGAGAAATTGTGATTTGGGGTTATTAAACACATTAAGTTGCATCAAAGTGAAAATCGCAATTGACAGCTGTACTCTTCACCACAATGGTAACCACAAAATTCAATAACAGAAACTCTAAATGTCCAACTGAACATTAAACATTAACATTAGTATTGTGAACTAAGTCAATCATTGAGACCATTGGTGGCAAAGGCTCAACGATCTACTTAGGATTACGATACTAAACGCAGCCCTAGGCTGTGGATTTATATTTCCACATGTTATTTTATGTGCTTTTCAGTAAAGGGAAAGCTGTTGGTAGTTTATGTTTAATGTTCAGTTATGTTGGACATTTAGAGGAGTTTCTGTTACTTGTGCACAACACACTCAGCGTTCTGTGCTAATGTCAGTACTGGCACCTATCCTTTGTACTAGTACTTTGTCCCTCTATTGACAGTCTACACAATGTCCACTTTGACACTTCAAAATAAAGAGATCGTAAAATCCATAAGAATCGGCCGGTTTAGTTCAAATTTTCTGAAGAGACTCAATCGCTTATATGATGAACAGATTTAATTTAGATTTTTATTTACACATAAACATTGATCAGTAAACATAAACAGAACCTCAACCATACTTGCTTAGCGCGCTTGCAGAAGCTAAAACGTGCCTCATAACACACGAGAATGAACCTCATTGGTTCTTACTCAAGCTCAAACGTGCTGCGTAACACGAGAATGAACCTCATTGGTTCTTGCTGAAGCTCAAACGTGCTGCGTAACACGAGAATGACCCTCTTTGGTTCTTACTGAAGCTCAAACGTGCTGCGCAACACGAGAATGAACCTCATTGGTTCTTACTCAAGCTCAAACGTGCTGCGTAACACGAGAATTAACCTCTTTGGTTCTTGCTGAAACTCAAACGTGCTGCGTAACACGAGAATGAACCTCATTGGTTCTTACTCAAGCTCAAACGTGCTGCGTAACACGAGAATGAACCTCATTGGTTCTTACACAAGCTCAAACGTGCTGCGTAACACGAGAATGAACCTCATTCGTTCTTACTCAAGCTCAAACGTGCTGCGTAACACGAGAATGAACCTTATTGGTTCTTGCTGAAGCTCAAACGTGCTGCGTAACACGAGAATTAACCTCATTGGTTCTTGCTGAAGCTCAAACGTGCTGCATAACACGAGAATGAACCTCATTGGTTCTCGCACCTCATGCAAGCATGCTTGAGCTTCCATTAATCATAACGGATTTGTGCGTTGATGAATATTTATTTGTGAATAAAAGCTTAAATTAAATCTGTTCATCATATAAAGTGATTGTGTCTTCATAAAATTTGGACTAAACCCCTCGATTCATATGGATTAGTTTTACAATCTCTTTATGAACTTTTTGAAGCGTCAAAGTGGTAGTTGTGTAGACTGTCAGTGGAGGGACAAAAATTTCATTAAAAAATTAAGATGAACGAAAGTCTTCAGTTCCAATGAGTAAATTATTTATATTTTTGGGTGAATTATCTCTTTAAATGAAGGTTAGATGATGACTATATGTTGTCTGGAATATCCAACTAAATTTACTAAATTAAAACAACTGTCAGCTGTGATTGCCAGATATTCACAGTAAAAAATAAATAATAATAATAATAATAATACTCTGAAAATGTTACCAGTATATTATAGATGCCTGTAACTTATGACTGTTTATTTCATAAAGTGGTTTTATTTTAATAAACCCTTCTACACTAAACTGAAATGTTGCTTTAACAAAAATAGTAAAACATTATAAATGGTTTAACATGGCATTGTATGTAATTTTACTAAAAAATAGTTTAAAAAAGTGGCTACTTTGGCAGGTTGGATTTTATATAGATACATTTTTCAGTTGTAGTCTTTTAAAAAGGCATCTGAAATAATAAACTAAGTGCAATGTAGTGATGTCACAAATATAGATTTTTCAATTAATATAGATATAGATACTTCCAATACTCATTTTCCGCAGAGTAGATACACGATACCAGCTGCAGCTCTCATCTCTTCGACAGCAAGTTGACACACAAACCCGCCTCCCCTCACTCGCTTGTTTCATTTGCTCCAGATGGATATTGTTGGTGTTACAAGGCTTGAATTTCGGCGTGGGATTGCATGTATAGAGTGGTACAGGTATGACGTCAGAACTCGGAAGTCTAATTTGCCAACTCATTCCTTCGAGATTTTCCTATGGGGTTTTTATAATGTTTTTTTTTGTATTTAAAAAAAAAAAAAATTTAAGATGACGATACTTTGACATTTTGTTCTGCTATGTAAAACGCAAATTTTGAAGCAGATATGTTCATTTTTGAAAATTTAGGTTTTTAATAAATAACTAGATAAGACAGTTTGGGGTTGAGTGTTCGCAGTGTACGTCATAGAACAAAACATCAAAGTATCCCCCAAGTTATTTTTACTACAGGCTTTATTTTACTCATAAATCGAAAGACCCTATTATGAAACCCCATAGGAAAACCTGAAAGGAACCAGAGGCAAATTATACTTCCAGGTTCTGATGTCATACCTGCACCACTCTTTTGCATAATTTTACTCATTCCTGCAGATTTTGTGCTCACACCCAAAGTGCGCGCACATAAAGCCACCTCAGAACTAAGTTTAGTTATTTTTCGCTGCTTATTGCGCTTAAACAGTGAAACACACACAGAATAATGTTAAAATGCCGGTCTTGGCGAGTATTCCCGTAAACATTTATGCATTTGGCAGACGCTTTTATCCAAAGCGACTTACATTGCATTATCCTATACATTTATACATAGGTATGTGCAATCCCCTGGGATCGAACCCACAACCTTGCGTTGTTAACGCAATGCTCTTACCACTAAGCTACAGGAAAGCTGTAAACACATTCAGTTATGTTTTAAGTGAATGTAAACAGTTGAGAAAGAAAACACATGCAAGCATAATGGCTCTGTGCATCAGCTCTTAAAGTGACAGCAGCCTTATATACCTGCTGCAAAATTAGTATTTCATAAAATCTACATGGCAGTTTTTCCACATGGTATCGATGTCAACATTTTGGCCAGTGAAAATGCTGAGTGGCTAGTAACTTTGGAAAACCACTAGCCATAGTGGCTGGTGAGCAAAAAAAGTTAAAGGGATATTCACCCAAAATTCTTCTTTCAGACGAATACAATCGGAGTTCCAAGCTTTATAATGGCAGTGTATGGCTGTATATTCCTGTATAGTCCATCGAAGTGTATCCATCCATGATAAAAGTAAAGTGGATGGAGCACTTTTATGGACTTCAAAACAGAAACCAGCCATTCACTGCCATTATAAAGCTTGGAAGACCAGGACATTTTTTAATATAACTCTGATTGTATTCGTCTGAAAGAAGAATGTCATATACACCTTGGGTGGCTTGAGGGTGAGTAAATCATGGGCTAATTTTCATTTTTGGATGAACTATCCCTTTAATGTCAAGCAATGTGAGACAACCTTGTAGGAAACATCACGAAATTATCTAACTGCTAATATAACATGTTTGCGCTGTTCTATATGGAATAGAATATGGACTATTTCTTAATGAATTAATTGCTTGAGGACATGCCAAATCCGCTCAAGCAAATTAGTTTTTCCAAATTCACCCTTATTTTCACTTTAATCTGATATTGTGATTAAAGAAAATGAAGTCATATGATTTCCATCTTTATAAATTATTTAATGTTTTATCCAATATATTAAAATATTATGGAGACGTGACAACATGTCAGGGTTCTGTCCCTTTGGTCTGTTTATTCTTGGTTTGGTGACAGAGCTCTGACACTCCTGTCCTGTCTTGTCATGGTGAGCGTGGGGTTCCGAGTTTGCGGGCTGTGCGCTCTTCTGTCCATGTGAGTTGTTTTGTGTGCGGGGTGTGGTGTTTGGATCCCGGCACTGCGGTCTAGTTTGGTTTCGGTTTTGTGTCCGGGTTTGGACATTCGTGCTCCGTTTGTTTGTCTTCTGTTGTGAGCGCGCGGGATGAGCACTTGCACTGTCTTGTTGTATGAGCGTGCGGTTTGGTGTTTGCTTGGGCCGCTCTTTTGTCCGTGTGTGTTGTTTTGTTCTGTGTAGCACACGGTTCATGTTTACATCAGCCACGCCCTTTCTTGTTGTCTTGTGTTGTGTCGCACACGGCTCGTGTTTTCATCGGCCGCGTATTTTTATGTTAGGCCTATGTGAACATGTGGCTTATAAGTGTTCTCATTAGCGTGTTCGTGTCTTGTTTTGTTTGAGCACATGGCTTGTGATCGTGTTCGCAGGCCATGTGCTCTTGTTAATAATTAATAAAAAGTCCAAAATCTGCGTCCTTGAGTCCTCGACTCATCCCTCAAACCTGAAATACTGCATAACAGAAATGACTTCATACTTAAGGTTGTTTCAATCCGATTATTCAAATCAAAATTGAATATTACATTTAGCTTTAGGTTTTAACTTCTGATCATTCCTCTTCCTCTGTCACACTTATGCAATGTGTGTTCTTTAATTCTGTGCTAGACAGTACTGTATGTTTCATGATTTAAAAAGTCTTCAAAAAAGTCTGAAACTTCAAAGTGTCAAAAGATTTAGGGTGCACTTTATCTAACCTCTTTCTTTTACTGTTTGTCTCTGTATTTTCAGAATGCTCTCTTCCAAAATGTGAACCCAAGCTTGAGTTACCCAGTCACACAGGTAAAACACTGTTATTGCTGGAATTTATTTAAGGCCTGGTTTCACAGACAGGGCTTTGATTAAGCCAGGATTACACCTAGGACATTCAGTTAGGACATTTAAGTAGCTTTTTATAAACGTGCCCTAGAAAAAACACAACTTGTGTGCATCTAGAGACAAAACAATGGCACTGACATATTTTAAGATATGTCAGTGCAAGTTGCTTTCATTTAAAACAGCTCAAACATGTATTTTAGTCTGGGACTACCTTGCCTTGTCTGTGAAATAAGGGTATATATGGGTATATGTTTGATATTAACCTTTAGACTTTTTTTCTGTGATTGTGCCATAAGGTTTATGGGTGCTTATACAGTATTGTGTTGGTTTGTGTCAGAGCTGTTTCATTTATTCAAGTTTGGCCTATAATGTTTTTGAAGTGCTCAAATCATGAGTCTCCTTTTAACTATTAGCATTGGTTAAGTTTTTGGTGATTGAATGTAACTAATGTGTCATTTATATGAGGTTGTTGCACATCATGAAATCAATGTGCACCTGCAAGAATACGAAATATCGTCTATCTGTGAGGTTGATTCGGTTAAGAGAACTGTTCTAGCGTTTTCAACACTGAGCTGATTGTCTTTTGGCTGGTCTAATCTATTGATTTATAACTAAATTGAGGCTGAAGATGATATCATTGAACTAGATTATTTTACTTTACTAAAACTCACGTTTATGTATTACGTCTGCATAGATTGAACACTTTCTAGGAAATCAAATCTTTATATTAGGAAATATATATATATAAAATAAATCATGCAGTCAGGAGGTTCTATGGCACATTTGGGAAGTAACTATACTTGACCCAGTTATGTCTAACATTAGTTGAACATTTGCTCGTCCCAAGATAATATCTTCCGCAGCCAGTCGACACAGTTAATATCTGGTTTTCTGCCTTTATTGTGCACTGGTGCCTTATTAAATATTTTTGTTTTTGTTTTTCTAGCATGCCATTATTTTCTTGCCATGTTGTGGTTCACTTCTGAATGTAACACAAAACAAATACAAAACTTCTAATATTTCAAGTATAAATTGCTGAGCTTTGTGTAGAATTCTCCATGCTGGTTATACGAGTGATGCTGTTTATTTCATTGACGCTCAAGGTGCATGGAAAATTTGTGTGAGTGGCAATCTAAATCAGTTCAATAAGCGTGTCTAAAAATAACTGATGGTGTAGGACATTTCTCTGTTTCTCACGTTCATCCCCTACGGCACCTTTCATATAGGACCCCAGCTTGTTATTCATTTCAAGCTGTGTCTTTCACAATCAGCTCTCTAATGACTACTAAACCTCAAAACTACAGTAATAAAAACAACAGAACAAATACAAATCAATGTAGCCAAGTCTTCAAGAATTTTGAATGTTTCTGCTAAAAACAGAAACTCATACCAAACAATGAGGAAATGTTTTTAAATATAAAACCTAGCAAATAAAGTTTTAGTTTGCTGAAGTTTTAGGTTGTAGGAAAGTGAGCTCTGCCCTGTTCCCAGCAGTAGATTGCTCTTTCTCTAATTGGAGATTGAAGTGTATTAGACCCATGCCGAGATGTGCCGGAATCTGGTATGTTCTCAGATCCGGAGGGAGTCAGCTCGCACAATGGCCATCTCCAGGGGATGTCTTTATGCTGTCTGCCAAAGTCCTCGACATGCTCATCACCACCAATCAGTCCCACCATAGCTGCTGGCCAGTAGAGGAAACTTGAAGGCTCCAAGGATTCTTTTAGTACCCAAAATCTTAAAACACCTCTTTCAGATAGATGGACACACACATCCAAGCATTCTGGCAAGCTTCTGTCCAAACCAGCTTTCAAGCAGGTTTAAGTCTTATACAATGAGGTGTTGATGTTTTAAAAGAACTTTGAAGTTTACTTCGTTTGACATATAAAGCACTTTGAAGGGAAAGGAAGTTAGCACAAAATACTTGGTTTTCTGAGGTTAGAACATTTCTGAATGGTGAATGTGCCCAAAGCAAGGTACTTGCTGTTTATGTGAGGGCAACTGTTCAGTTAAAGGTAAAATGTGCAGGTTTTGTTGTTAACTGTTAGCTAGATGTGCAGTGAAGAGCAGTAAAGTGTAAAGAACAAGAACTGACCAGCAGATCTTCTTCGCTAGATCTTCTTCTCAACAGCATTTATAAATAGCTGACCCAGTCCAAGTGGACTATTTTTCAGGTTGCCTCTGAAATAGGGCTTGCGGTATAACCAATATAGGTAGCATATTTTTCAGATGCTGTTTAATAGAACAATTGTTGGACCACAAAGCTTTTAGTTTAGTTTTCTTTTTAAAGCCAAACTCTTTTCCGACCATGACTAATTAAAAATTAGGATCTGTCAGATTTGGAAAGAGTCAGAAGGGAATGAATTAACAGTGTATGAAACCGATAAGATCATGGGAATTACCAGTCTGAAGCAGAAAATAACAATGGTTCCTTCAATTCATTCTTTTTCCCTGGATGGTTCAGGTGAGGAGAGTCCATGGTACTTTCACATTTAATCAGTGAATGAGTCGAATTTTGAAGGCTATAGGGTCAGCCATCAAACACTGAACTGGTCTAGATACAAGCAGCAACAGCATGAACACAAATAGGTACAGTATGAGACCACATTCCTACTTAATTGGACCCTCTTTAAGGGACAGGGACAGTGTGAACGTAAAGAGACTGGGTCCTTTTTCACTTGGTTCACTTCTTGGGCCACTTAGTTTGGTTCTTTTACAGAGGACTCAAGTGTGAAAACACCTTTAATCAGTACTCAACTCTATTGTAGAGTATTTAGAGAAAGGGAAATATATGAGGTGTTTGATCTATTTTTAAATCATGAAAAATAATTATTGACTTTTTCCATAAATAGATTTCAACTTCCTTGTCAAAAGTAGAGGGTTCACAGTGTCAACATATGCATACAATTTCACATTTATGTTTTTTTGGCAGTTCTTGGCAATTATCAATAAAGGTGACAAAAAAACAAAACAGATTAGATCTTAGACTCAAGATTCAATAAAAAGCTGTGATGATGATTTGCATTACATTGATTTTACTGTGGTTAAGGGTGCTAAGTAATAATGGTTCATGAGCCTAATGGTAAAAATATTCACAGCTGTAAAAGTGCAGTTTAATCAAATAAATATATGTGCTACCGGCTCCAGAGTGGTACTGCTCATCCATTCCACAAGTGTGCAGCCCATAATCCAGTGCATCAGCGAACCGCAAGCTGTCTGCATGCAAAGTGCCAAGTTTCACTCTGAAGTGAGCAGCATTTGCCAGTAACCTGTCAAAATAAAAGCTCAATGGTTTAATGGTTGAAAATAAATTGTTTTACTATTAAATAACATTATTTCCCTATTTTAGAATTCTTATTTTACAGTATTAAAATAGATTTATTATTTTGTTTAATATTAAACAAATTTGTTCAATTGATTGCATTTGTAAATGTATCCATTATTATAATAATATTATTTATATTTGCATAGATATGCTTGAGCACTTAACCCTACCCCTATCCTAAATCTAAACACTTCTCAAAAATATAAAACACATATCAGGCATATAAAAGTGTAGTAGTTGCAGTCATTTATTGCAGAAACACACAAGAGGCCAATAGCTTTTAATATGTAACACTTCTTCAGGCATGATCATAACTGTTCCTTTCCAGTGTCTAATTAAATCAAAATATCATTATCTGATGACCACTTTTATCAACATGTGTTAGATTGCCAGGAATAACCCCATGCTGACTCCATGCATTACACCATCAAAGATTTCAATCATATACCTAGATACTCTCGATCTCCTGTTTTCCAGAATCTTCCTTAAGGCAGATAGAAAATGCTGAGATATTTACTGAAAGGGTTACTGGACAGTTTATGCATGAAACTGCATTATGTAAATGACCCTGCCTGCTGTTTACATAGCACCCTGCAGTTAGCTCAGTGTGGGCTAATTCTAGCTTGTTTACTCAACGTAAACAGGCAATATAATTGTCCTCCAAGGAGTTTTCTTGGAATTGTGCTTAGAATGGAATATCAAGCCTGCTTATCTTATTCCCTGAATAAGTTCAGTGTACTGAGATGTTTTATTGGCATTTTTGCAGTGTATTCTAGTTTTGTGGTGATAATTTCCTTCTGTATGGCATTGCTAATGTGATATAGATACATTTCCAGTTAATTGACGCAAAATGGTGATAGATTACCTTCTAAAGTGGTGGGGCCAAATTATAAGCATAATCATGTCAGTGTAATAACTATCAATTAAATTAGTAATAGCATTATTTATTTATGTATCAGTTTATTAGCTGTTTAGCATTAACATTTCAATAACTACATAATCTAATTTAATGTGATATAATTGCAGAACAACAATTTGTTCAGCATATGGAACCATGTTAAATACCAAACTTAATAATAAATTATGTAGAATTATAAATTTGAGCATGAATATATGAGATTCCTTTAAATATATATATATATATATATATATATATATATATATATATATATATATATATATATATATATATATATATATATATATATATATATATATATATATATATATATATTCTGTTTTCTTCCCAGAATGAATGGATTGAATGAATGAATTATTAATTCATTCATTCATTCATTCATCTTCAAATGAAGCATTCACACAAGACCTAAAAGCACATGACACTACTGCCTTTTCCTTGAAAGCATCCATGCAAGTCAGCTGGGTCCATGTCTCTGGTGCTCAGATCACCACCATCTGATCAGCCCTGCCCCCAACCACCTCACTAACCAATCAGATCCCACTGAGAATAGCTCTCGCCCAATGGTAAACCATGAGATCATAATGGGTTCAGTCACAGAGCTGCGTGCAGGGCCCCTTGTATTGACTGTTGGAGATGAGAAGGGAAGATGGCAGTGAAAGGGAAGGGAGCAGAGAAATTATAGCCCTGGTTTCTTTCATCAAGCCTGGTTTTACTACAGCTGAGTGTGTTTATGGCTGAAGATTTTTGCTGGATGCTTCGGATAAGGAATAATGGCCTTGCAGATCCTCTCTGCAGGGATTTGTAAGTGATGTTTCTGTGATACCTGCTGTGACTGTGCAGTTTGTTGTGTTACTGCGTAATACAGCGTCATACCTTGGGATTGGATTTGGATTTGTGCCTCTCATATGCCATTGATTAACTAATACAGTTGATTACCCATGATGATGTCCTATTTCTAAATAGAATGCATGCTCACAGTCTATTTCAGTGTCAACAATGGGATTGGATTTGGAATTTCTTTTGTGCAAAATGCTGGTTTTGTTGTGCTTTAAAATAATGTTTTGTTTATGCTCTTTATGTAGCCTATGTAATCACCTTTCAAATACATACACTCATCTCACACTAGCAGTTCTTACATCTGACAGATTATTCTATATGCTCAGTCTGCTGTGAGTAACTAGTGAGCATGGACTGGTCTTTCGGTTCCCTGAGCTATAAGTGTCCTTGCTGGGTTCTATGTTTTCATTGGCTCAGGCCTCAGATGCCTGTACGGTATGCAGCGGTGTGGTTAAGAGGCCGTTAGAGTAATTTGCCTATATGATTTCCTCTTCTCTATGCCATGTGTTTTCAGTTAAGCAATAAAATTTCAAGCTATTGTTTCTTTACAGAATGAAACATAGGTTGATTGTAGGTTCTTAAAGGTTTGACAAGTTCGGTTTTCTCCTCTGTGTTAAGATACTTCTTATTGAACCAGGAAGTTGGAGTAGGAGTAATCAAATTAGGAGGCTGTACTACTCGTTTTCAATAATGACATCAAAATATAATATAGGCAAGCTATTTCATCTTGGGTAACCTCTGGAATGTAATGCTGATTTTTTTAATACAAGTTGTTAAGATGTTGCTACATAAGGAATGTACTGGTTGTTTGATTCTTGAGATCCCACCCTCCCTTCAGAGCGTCTCCAAAGCCACGCCTCCTTCAACATGAATGCACACAGCAGAGTCTGCAAATCGTCACGAGATGAGAGACAGCATTAAATTACCTCATGTCTAAAAAAAAGCACATAACTTTATAATAATAATGAACGTAAACAAGTTACAGAGCACTGACTTGTACCACCTGACTGCTGCAGATTCATTTTTGGCATTGATAGTGTTGAAACACATAAATCCCAGTCTGAGGACGTGAACAGCTGTTGGTAGAACGTCAGTCATACGGTAATTATGGTTACGGCATGGCGTGAACGCAGCATAAGCTTGTTGTTTTGGTTCAGGAGGAACCGTAAAAGGCGGCTGTTGTTTGATTTTGCCGCTCGGTGACTACAACTCTGCAAAGCCTTACGGAACGCGCTGATGACGTGTGATGTCTGCACGAGTAGGGTGCATGGAGGTATGGATATGTTGACAGGCAAGTAGGAGACCGTATCATTGCTTTCGGACCGAATGCAATGATTGGACGAAAAATGTTTGGTCCTGAGACTTCCACAGAAGATATATGTACATGTTTTAATATTTAAGACCACTTCTATTATTGACTGCTATGAGGATGTGAAGAGAGTTTCAAACAGTATAACAAAAAGTGTTTATATATATATATATATATATATATATATATATATATATATATATATATATATATATATAAATTGCCTACCCTACCTTTAGATCTTTGTGGAAGTTGTTGTAGTCCTTATGTAACAACTTACAGACAGAGAGACAGACAGACAGACAGATAAGATGGATGGATGGATGGATGTTATAAACTCTGCAACTTCTTTAAAAAAACAGTAACAGAGCCTATTTTTTTTTTTTTTTTGTAGTTTAGACATAAAGCTTTTTTTTTTTCTTTTTTTTTCTTATAAATAAAACCTTATCTTGGCACCTGTTCGTCAAGGTGCTTCTTTGGAGACACTCCAATTCCCTTTCAACAGCACCGAAGTCTTGGCAAATCTTGAGATACCCTAGAGAGCAAATCGGTTCAAAACACAGCACATCCATCTGCACATACTGTCGCATGTTATATGTGTGAAAAAGCAATGATGCATCTTATTAAAAGCCTGGAAGACAGAAATTAGGTTGATATACAATTATATTTCAGATATTATATATACAGTTAAAGGGTTAGTTCACCCCAAAATGAAATTTCAGTCATTAATTACTCACCCTCATGTCGTTCCAAACCCATAAGACCTTCGTTCATCTTCGGAACACAAATGAAGATATTTTTGATGAAATCAGAGAGCTTTCTGACCCCTCCATAGACAGCTACCACCTTCAAGGCCAAGAAAGGTAGTAAGGACATAGTTTAAAATAGTCCATGTGACTACAGTGGTTCAACCTTAATGTATTGAAGCGATGAGAATACTTTTTGTTGCTGTCTATGGAGGGGTCAGAAAGCTCTCTAATTTCATTAAAAATATCTTCATTTGTGTTCCGAAGATGAACGAAGGTCTTACGGGTTTGGAACGACATGAGGGTGAGTGATTGATGACAGAATCTTTGTTTTTGGGTGAACTAACCCTGTAATTCAGTAAAATATTCACCCCATCATCAGCATACATTTTTTAATCCTGCAATTGTGCTATGAAGTTATCTGTGAGAACTATTCCTTGATGATGAATCTATTGTCATGTGCTTTCCATGAGTGAAAAAGGACTGAATGATTCAGGAAACTGTGGGTCAATTTTGAATTCTCCTCTCAGGAAATCCCATAGGTGCTTGTGTCTCTATGGTGTAATTACTGTTTGACAATATCACTTAGGAGACGATGGAGCTTAGAACAGGCCAATAAGCATAGGGTTGGATGTTTCTAAGATGTTCTTCTTTCATTGCGGTAGTATTGCAATAACCTTGATTGCTTGAATCGTCACAAACTTTAACAATATCATCACCCACCCATCTGCTAAATTCATAGATAAGATATAAACATTAACATCTTGGTTTTCTGTAAGGCTTATTTGAAACAATATTGTGAACAGTGCTATACAAATACATTTGTTTTTACTTTTTGAAATTGTATTTATTTGAAATACTTTTTTTCCTCCCCCTTCCAAAATTCTGTTTTATGGTTTAATCCAGTTTTGTCATCTAAAAGACATTTTATTGCTGCTATATTCAAATACATTAATCTAAAAGGTCATTTTATTTTTAAGTATTACATTTGTAACCATCATAAATCAAGTATAAAACAGTTCATATCGCTATACAATAAGACATTGCATTATTCTTTTTTTAATCAAATAAAGTTTTTTTTTAATCTTAGTTTTTTTGTTTGTTTTTTTCAGGACAACATAAATTATCACTAGAAAAAAATTATTGTATCCATCTATTGTGAGTAGGGTAAGTAGCACAGCACACCTCCATTTAAGGAGAATCTTCCTTTTGGCTAATAGATTGGTAAAAGCAACCATCAAAGAAAAAGAGCCGGCAATGGATTGGGGCTGAGTTCAACATTAAGTGCTTTTCCTAGTGTATCAAATACATTAGACCAAAAGGTTAACAATTGAGGGCATGACCAGAACATGTGTACGTGATCTACCAGAGCTTGTCTACATCTAATACAAGCATCATCCTTGTCTGAAAAAAAAAAAAAGAATGAAAATGTTTTGCATTTGTCAGATAAGCTCTATAAATCACCTTGCATTGTATCAGACCGTACCTGGTGCAGATTGATGAAGAGTGTACCCTATTTAAGATACATAACCATTGGTCATCCGAAATGAGAATAGAAAGGTCTTGTTCCCAAGTCTCCTTCAAATGCTTTGACGAATCAGGATTTATTAGGTTATAAATGACTGAGATTAGATGTTTATCGCTGGGTTTAAGATTGGAAAAGTTGTCCAATGCATATTCTGAAGGACGATTTGAGAAATTTTTGCACAAAATGTCTGATCTGAAAAAATCTAAATAGGTGACTTTTGTTAGACAGAGATAAGAATGATGAAAACACCCCCTCTTCATACAGGTCCTTAAATGACAGTAAACCATTACATGCCCACATTCGGTATTCAGCGTCCAAACTAGATGGTGAAAAAACCTGGTTATTTAAAATAGGCAAATGTATTGAAGCTTTGTAGTCCAAAAGACTTTCTAAACTGAATCCATATTTTAAGTGTATTCAAAAAAACTGGATTTGATGTGATTTTGTTGACTACCAAAAGAAAGCTGGGAAGTGATAATAGAACGTAAATCATATTTAGTTAAAGAAATTTTGGCATGGGCCCATAGTGGATAATCTTTGGGTAAGTGGGGGTTATTCCAGTTTAAAATCGTACTAATATTACATGGCCAGAAATAATGCTGGAAATTTGGAAGAGAATGGCCACCTTTTGACTAAGTCGATGAGGGATAAAAATTATATCTAAATAACTGGCCAAATGAGTTTGAAAAGAAAAAATATCCCTAAATATTTAAACCCCTCCGTGAATCATTTGAAGGGAATCTGGGAAAACAAAAGTTCCCTGGCAGCAGGGTTTACAGAATATAGTTCGGGGAGGCTCAGGATTTTGGATAGAATTCTAAAGTCAATATTTAACAGGGAAATTGGTCGAGAACTTCCACATAACATGGGTCCTTATCTTTTTTTAAGGACAAGGAAAATGGAAGCCTCAGTAAGAGTAGATGGGAGATGGCCTACTTTAAAGGAATCATTGTATAATGTTGTATAAGAGATAGGGAAGAATTGTATAAGAGATAGGGAAGATTTAAACGCTCTAGAACTCTGAGAACTCTGAATCGCGGGCCTGGTGATTTATTGGATTGCATGGAGCCAATTGCTTCTAATATTTCTAATTCTGTAATGGGGCCAAGCAGATTTTCAGTAAGATTTGCCTCAACTATGGGGTACTCCAGTGTATTAATAATATTACAATTTGCTTGATTGTCAGATGAGTTCCCATGAGTATAGGTCGAAGGCAGTGTTAATACCTGCATGATCAGATATCCCCTGACAGAGATCTAATACATGGGATTCACCTGGAAGCACTAGAAACACACGCTTGGTGTGCAAGAAGCTTTGCGGCTGTATCACCATGCTCGAAGAAATGTTAGAGACAAAATGCTGTCTACTGAGTAGAAGCTGTCAAGCAGTCACATATATCATTGCAGTCATTCATTGCGGCAGTGGCTCAGTGGTTCATGTAGATTGTCTACAAACTGGAAGGTTGGTGGTTCAATCCCCGGTTCCACCTGACCAAGTGTCGAGGTGTCCTTGAGCAAGACACCTAACCCCAGCTGCTCCCGACGAGCTGGATCGCCTTGCATGGCTGACACCGCCGTCGGTGTATGAATGAGTGAGTGAATGGGTGAATGTGAGGCAATATTGTAAAGCGCTTTGGTGGCCATTGGGTCTGTGAAAGCGCTATATAAATGCAGTCCATTTACCATTTACCATTAGTAAATCATGTAACTGCTTGATGAAAACAGAAAAAGATATACTCTTAGTGTGTATCTTCAACTTATTTGTGTCATCCCAAATTTTCTTTCATGTCCAAAGTACGGTGTGTTATAAGTAGAGAAATTTCCCTATTCATAGAAATCATAGGGATACTGTTCTATCAGAGTTTTTAGGTGACTAAAGCTGGGTTCGCACTGTAAATTCTTTTTGCCAAGATTTAGCCGTCTGAGACAAAATCTGATCCTATAGGCCAGTCTTTGATCGCTAGATTGACACATTCGCCGACAGGCGATTAATGACCTTTGCTATCAAATTTGACCTCAGATTAAATTCTGGCAGAGTCTGAAGTTTTGAGGCACAGTGTGATTCCTATTACAAGCACCAAATCAAAAACCAATAGGAGCGCAGAACCTGATGACACAATTAGTGAGACAACAACAAACCAGCACTTGCTCCATACACACATCTTTGTTTTGGTTTCTCTATTTTTCTTTTTTTAAGAAAAGCCATGATCAAAATTAACGCTAGAGATTGTTTTTGTCTGCTAGCCACCGTTTCAATCCCACATGTAATGCAGCTCACAGTCACCGAATGTATCACAGATTGATGATGTAAAGGTTGATTACAACAACATGTTTTGATTATTCATGAGCTCTCCATGCAATAAAGCTTTCGATGTGAGTTACCACTTCAAGTACACCAGTTTTTTTTTTTGTTTTTTTTTTTAAAGAATGATTTTTGCTCTTGAAATATAGTGTGTTTTGCAACTCACCACCCAAGAGCCTTTGCTTATTGGATCCATGTTTTTATTATGGCCCGGCATGCAACAGAAGAGGCTTGTGGGTAGCGTAGTTCAAAATATGGAGCAATAATACAGTACATGCTGACACCTACTGGAGGGACTCTGTCTACCATTTTTTAAAACTAGAGTTTCTTTCTCAACATGAGATTTTTAAATGTCATATAAGAATGTTGCACTCCACTGTATGCATGCATCTGCAATATTTCTGTGCACAATGATATCATAGTTGGCAAAATTATATCATGTGATATTTAAATATAAATCTGGAATATGAGCAATGTTCAAACATACTGTGGTGTTTGCATTAGAGTAGGTTTTAAAGGAGTTTCTTCTGCCTAAAGTCTATATTTTGGAGAGTTTTTTAGGTGGAGTTTGTGCAGTTGTGGTTGTGTGCTGTATGCCTGCATGGAAACCCAGTTTAGAAGACCTGCAATTAGCAAAAAATAAGAGCAGTGCGTCCAGAATTAGGAGCAGAAGCCACACTCCACTCTCTCTTGTCCTATTTTTTTCAGAGACTTTCAAGAATTTTAAGTGAAATAAAGAAACTTTTGCTCAGTTGATGATGCTGATTGATATTGCTGAAGATTAAAGGATTGCTGAGCTCATTAATGATTGAGAGCTTGTAAAATCCTGGAAATGTAATATTTGACTGGATTTGTACTTTGTCCATTTGTACTTTTGATTGCACTTTTGAAAACAACAGAGAATTAGTTTGAATTGATTTTGAGAGGAAAACACTTGATTAGCCAACACTTCAGCTCAGTGTAGCATAGCTAATAATGATATCAACATCACAATATTGAATGGGCATTATGAAGAGGCCTTTCAGAGAATTCATATAGAAATGCACACAATGCAGGTTTTGTTGTCAATTGTTGTCTAGACATTATCTCTATATTTTCTCTCTTGTTTTCTTCATAAACCAATGCTGTGGTCACCTTTGACATCTGTCTGTGTGTTTTACAAATATAATTTAACCAATGAAAAGCATTAAGATTATGTGACTAAACCTTGTAATCCTCAAACTGTCTACAAAACTTCATAATTCTACCCCGCCTCAATCTTGAATAAAGTGCCACACAGTTTAGGCAATCTCTGCTTGTTTGCAATGAAAGTGTAACGGTCACCAGCTGGAGTGCCCTTGAAAGCCACCAGAGGGCACTCCACACCAGACTATCATGATTCACTCACAACTACACTTCCCATAATTCACTGCCCGGACTCATCATCCCTGATTATCACATTCACCTGTGTCTCATTATATTGTTTAGTTCACCCTATATAAGCCTGGTTCACCTCATTATCATTGCGAAGTTCTGTTAAGTGTTTCACTGCATCTCTGAGCGTTTTCCCTGGTTTCTTGTATTTTGGTTTTGGATATCTTGCCCTGTTCCCTGGATTACTCTCTTGCCTCTGGTCCCTGGATTACTCTCTTGCCTCTGGTCCCTGCCTGTTTTGTTTGTTTGTTTGTTTCTTTGTTTTGACTGCCTGCCTGTGTATGACCCTTGCCTGTTCTTTGGATTACTCTGTTTATTAAAAGCTGCATTTGGATCCCAACCTTCAAGTCTCGGAGCAGTCCGTAACAGAAAACTTCGCCTAAACCAAGATCCAGCAGCGACGACCAACCATGAATCCAGGAGCACAGATTATGCGTCTCCGTCAGGGAGACCGGCCCATAGAGGAATACGTCATGGACTTTTTGGAGCTGGCTCGCTTGACCGGTATGGATGAACAATGCCTTATGATCTTTTTTCGGGGAGGACTATCTGAACCGCTAAGTTCATTCATGCCCTTGCATGATCCTCATGGGACTTTAGAGCACTATATGGACCTGGCCCTTTTGTTGAGCGGCTCATCGTTTACTGTGGGGGTGGTAGAGAAGGAGCTCCGTGAACCAGCAGTATCCCCTCAGCCTGATCTTCACGTCATGCCCGCCCAGCCTGAGAATCTTCACGTCACGCCAACCATAAAGCCTGCCACCGGATCGGTCTATGGGCGTCCAGGACTTATTTCCAAATTGACAGATCCACCGCTGATATCAGCACGTACTGCTAAGAGGGCCGCCCGAACAGAGTCTCGTTCCGCCGAGACCACCGTCCCAGGGTCTCGTCTTGCCGCGACCACCGTTCCAGGGCCATATCCTAAGATGGCCACCGTTCCTGAATCTCTTCACGTCAGCCCTGCCGAGCCTGAGCTTCTCCACGCCAGTCCTGCCGAGCCAGAGCCTGCGCTTCACGTCAGTCCTGCCGAGCCTGCGCTTCACGTCAGCCCTGCCGAGCCTGCGCTTCACGCCAGTCCAGCCGAGCCTGCACTTCACGCCAGTCCAGCCGAGCCCGCACTTCACGCCAGATCTGCCGAAGCCAAGGCAGTATGCGTCATGCCCGCCGCCCCTGAGACTGAGAGCATCATGCCCGCCGTGCCTGAGACAGCAAGCGACATGCCCGCCAAGCTAGAGTCTTCACCGCTGGTCCCGTCCAGCACAGAGCCTTCTTCACCGCTGGTCCTGCCCAGCACAGAGCCCTCTTCATCGCTGGTTCCGTCCAGCTCAGAGCCCTCTTCGCCGCTGGTCCTGCCCAGCTCAGAGCCCTCTTCGCCGCTGGTTCCGTCCAGTTCAGAGCCCTCTTCATCGCTGGTCCTAACCAGCTCAGAGTCCTCTTTGCCGCTGGTCCTACCCAGCTCAAAGCCCTCGCCGCTGCTGGTCCCGTCAAGCTCAGAGCACGCTGATCCTGATCCAGAGACTGTTCACGTCACTTCTGCCGAGCCAGAGACTGTTCACGTCACTTCTGCCGATCCAGAGACTGAGCTTCACGTCACTTCTGCCGATCCAGAGACTGAGCTTCACGTCACTTCTGCCGATCCAGAGACTGAGCTTCACGTCACGTCCGCCCGTCAAGAGTCTCGTCCCGCCGAGACTGAATCAGTTCCTGAGCCTGAATCTGATCCTGATACTGAGCCTGAATCTGTTCCTCTTCCTCTTTCTGCGCCTGTGTCTTCGGACAAGATGGCCGAATCCTCGCCTGTGTCTTCGGACAAGATGGCCGACTCCACGCCTGTGTCTTCGGACAAGATGGCCGACTCCACGCCTGTGTCTTCGGACAAGATGGCCGACTCCACGCCTGTGTCTTCGGACAAGATGGCCGACTCCACGCCTGTGTTTTCGGACAAGATGGCCGACTCCACGCCTGTGTCTTCGGACAAGATGGCTGAAACCACGCCTGTGTCTTCGGACAAGATGGCCACCGCCGAGCCAGTGTCTCAGGACAAGATGGTCTCCGCCGAGCCAGTGTCTCAGGACAAGATGGTCTCCGCCGAGCCAGTGTCTCAGGACAAGATGGTCTCCGCCGAGCCAGTGTCTCAGGACAAGATGGTCTCCGCCGAGCCAGTGTCTCCGGACAAGATGGCCGCTCCTGAGCCGGTGTCTGTTCCTGAGCCGGTGTCTGTTCCTGAGCCGGTGTCTGTTCCTGAGCCGGTGTCTGTTCCTGAGCCGGTGTCTGTTCCTGAGCCGGTGTCTGTTCCTGAGCCGGTGTCTGTTCCTGAGCCGGTGTCTGTTCCTGAGCCGGTGTCTGTTCCTGAGCCGGTGTCTGTTCCTGTTCCTGTTCCTGAGCCGGTGTCTGTTCCTGTGCCATGGTCGCCTCCCTGGCCGCCTGAAGGGTCGTCTCCTCCCTGGTCGCCTGCACAGCCTGATCCGCCCTGGTCGCCTGCACAGCCTGATCCGCCCTGGTCGCCTGCACAGCCTGATCCGCCCTGGTCGCCTGCACAGCCTGATCCGCCCTGGTCGCCTGCACAGCCTGATCCGCCCTGGTCGCCTGCACAGCCTGATCCGCCCTGGTCGCCTGCACAGCCTGATCCGCCCTGGTCGCCTGCACAGCCTGATCCGCCCTGGCCTCCCGTCTTGCCGCAGTCTCCAGGTCGTTATCCGCTCCACGGGCCTGGCCCACCATCCCGCCCCCGGGTCCGCCTCCGCTCCACCTCCCTCCTGGACAAGTTTAGAGCGTCTGGTAGCCGCTCCTTTGAGGGGGGGCTATGTAACGGTCACCAGCTGGAGTGCCCTTGAAAGCCACCAGAGGGCACTCCACACCAGACTATCATGATTCACTCACAACTACACTTCCCATAATTCACTGCCCGGACTCATCATCCCTGATTATCACATTCACCTGTGTCTCATTATATTGTTTAGTTCACCCTATATAAGCCTGGTTCACCTCATTATCATTGCGAAGTTCTGTTAAGTGTTTCACTGCATCTCTGAGCGTTTTCCCTGGTTTCTTGTATTTTGGTTTTGGATATCTTGCCCTGTTCCCTGGATTACTCTCTTGCCTCTGGTCCCTGGATTACTCTCTTGCCTCTGGTCCCTGCCTGTTTTGTTTGTTTGTTTGTTTCTTTGTTTTGACTGCCTGCCTGTGTATGACCCTTGCCTGTTCTTTGGATTACTCTGTTTATTAAAAGCTGCATTTGGATCCCAACCTTCAAGTCTCGGAGCAGTCCGTAACAGAAAGGGTAAATAGAGAACTGGTTTGAATAAGTTCATAATTTTCTTTACTCAAGAAACACTGTGTCTACATAGGCTAATGTTTTATGTATCTTGAGGAGCAGAGAAGCACGATTTTTATGAATTGCAATTTCAAATGTGAAAAAAATTACTCAATTGAGCTTGAATTTGGTAAAATGTTAATAATATAATAATAACACAAGTGTATGAACATAAATAAATCCACAGTACCAACTTTGAGATGCTGTTTCATTATTATTATGTATTTATTTATTTAATTTCCTGAAAAGTAGAGTATTTGTACATAGTGTCTATCCAGTTACTACAATATATTGTTAAAAACAGTATGGGTCAGTGTGAATTAATTGGGACCACAGACCACCTCCATAGTGTGAGTGTGAGAGAGACACATGTCGACAGTCTGTTCCCAGTGTCACTTGAGAGAACATCTCATGCACAGCCTAAGGACTAATAGATTTATGAATATAATTACAGCTACCAATTCTCTCATCGTGCTCTCCATGCATGTGAATCTATTTACACACAGACAAGACACAGACTAAAGGGAAATAGAACACCTACTTGGTGAAAATGAGATGAGGCTCCTGAAGGCTTTGGATAGATTTGTTGTCTACCTCAAGTCCATTGAGAATTGAGTTTAACAATATCACCAGCTGCATTAGAGATTGAGTGAAATTACTTGATTGACAACGGAGGGAAAAGGTTTTCCTTTGTGTTTTTCTCGTACAGAAGACAGCGTTGTCAAAAAGATCTCCGTTCACACAAAAACAACTAAAAACGCTGTATTAAGCTGCGTTCACACTACAAGCGACTTTGTCGCTGCATGTCGCCGGTGGCTGGCGATGAGGTCGCTAGTGGGCGTTCCCACTACTGGTTGCCTTGTAATGTTTATGAATAACATCCAATGACAGCGAATCAGTTTTCTTGCCGCTAAAAACAAACATTCTGGGGCGAAAATATTAAATATTTAGACTCGTAAAGCATGTAAGTTAAAGGGATACTTCAGGATTTAGCATTAAGCTTTGTATTAGTAGAAAACCTGTAGTATTTTCAAATTACCGTGCTTTCCACCCTCATATCCCCCTGAGACAAGAGATTTATGTATTTTTTGTCTGGAAAAAATCCTCCGATGACGCAAAAATCGTCATTTTGCGTCATCGGAGGATTTTCTGGCCAGAGGCTAAAGACTACAGCCAGTAGAAGGCGTTGTTCCGCATGTTTTCAGCCCTCCCATAGGAGGTGGGATCTCACTCACAGAATGTACACACAGTGTCAGCCGTCTTTCTTTGGAAGCTAAGCTAGCAGGCTTTTGTTCTGTGAAGAAAGCTGAGTAGTAGGAGAAAGCTGAGTACTAGGGGTTACCATACTCTTTTTCCCGGACATGTCCGGCGGGCGAGATCGTTCAAAATGTCCGGGATTCGGCTTTTGCTTTCTGCAGTCGCCATTCATTGTTTACATGCACACCTTTTGTTTCAATTTAACTGAATTCATTCCGATCGGTGAATCTGAATGTAGTGTTTACATGAACGCTAAACAAGTGATCGGTTGATGTGCGTTTTACCATTGCTAAGAAAATTCCCGCTCCTCCGTGAGAGATGCGAGACCGGCGCGTCTCAGTAATGACGCCACCGGCCTCGCGCCGTTCTCCCGCGGCCCTCAGCCTCGTCCTGCTCGCCACAGTAAACATGATGAATGGCGACTGTAGAACGCAAAAGCCGAATCCCGGACATTTTGGGCGATCTCGAAATCCCTGGCAAACTCGTCACGGAGTCTCAATAGTAGCCAAGCCTTGTTGTTTTCAACTGCGCTCTCTTACCGGTAGGCGTGGCTTGGGAGTGGCCTCCTAGGGCAGCGAAGCAAGTGCATTCTGGGAGTTGTTGTCTTTCATCCAGGGGGGCAGGGTTTCATATTATTTTGAAGTTTCCTCGGGCGCCGCCATTGGCTAGCGGACCATCACCTGCTGTTAGCATCCCATTGACTCCCATTCATTTTGGCGTCACTTTGACAGCAAATAACTTTACATCTGAGGCGTTTAAAGACTCCATTTGTCCATTATTTATTTCTCGAGAAACACGAAAATGTATAAAAGGCTCCATTACCTTGTATCTTACGTTATGGCCCCGTAGAAGCAGTTTTTGTAAAAATAGGCTAACGATTGCGTCATAACACACGACTCTCTGTCGCACAGTAGAGAGATTACCGTATGGACAGGAGGAGAAGCTCGCGGGCAATCGGGGGGACGTGGAGGCAAAATGACAAAGTACTTAACCAGAATACTTTGCAAAAGTTTCTCCTGCTCCTAGCTCAGCTTGAGTCTGCGCAGTACGCTCGACCATCAGGAAGTTAGTGCTTCTAATTGACTTCACTTTTCTCCGTTGAATCCAATGGGGTCGCTGTGTCCAGTTTATATACTGTCTATGCTTTCATCCACATAAGCCAAAAATACATTTTCTGGCTTTTCTCAGTCTAGAAAGCTCCAAATTAAAAAATTTCTTCACATTTCTTCTACATAAATGACCTATTTTAAATAACACATTCATCTTTCCAGAGGTGAAGTATCCCTTTAAATGAACGAGTACCTGGGTCTCACAACTCCGAAAATATCAGATCAAAATTGAAAATAGGCGCTATCTAAACAAACCACATATTTGAGCTTTAAACAACTACATTCTCGACTGAAAAACTCTTATAACTACATTTCATGACACAATAACAGTAGTATTTTAGATTTAAAAAAATACTCCTCCATCTTACTGTCGATGGGGCGAGGGGCTGAGCGGAGAAGGATGATGCTCCAGGCTCCACTCCTATTGGTTGTCGCTCGCGAAAGTCGCTCTTCATTTGCATAAAGTTAAACATTTCTCAACTTTGTCGTGTCGCCAGACACGCCCCATCCAGTCGCCAACGGTCGCGACCGCGCGTGTCGCCGGAAGTCGCCCGCTCCCCATTGAAATGAATGGTATCGTGTCGCTTTGTCGCGTGTAATGTGAACGCAGCTTTATGCTGCCAGGCCAGTAATTGGCAATGTTACTTTGTAAAGAAACACACCTATAGACTGAACACGTAATACGTATGCGCATGATCCCACCGTAAAAATAAATAAAAAATGTGTAGATTACACAGAGATGATAACGGTATCGTTTTCAAAAAAGTGCACTTTTTAAACGCGTTTTTAAAAGTGTGTGTTTTCAGGCCCCCAAAATGCTGTTGTCGTGTAAATAAAAAGCCAAACATTTTCCATTTTTCAGTTGAAAACGGTGTCATGTAGACGACCCCTGAGTGACATCTTAATCTTTCCCTTCCTCATCTTTTTCAAAGTCAAGAATTGAACAAAGCCCTAACCCTAACATAACATAGTCAATCCCTCAAATCATGTGGCTTAATGAGAAAACGTTATCAACAAAAATCCTTATAGACGTTACTGTTCAAATGTTTGGGGTTGGTAATATTATTATTATATATATTTTTTTTTTTTAAAAGTCTCTTATGCTCACCTATAGAGTTGACAAATGTTCTGGTACTTCGATACCTAGTCTATACTTAAATTAAAAAAAAAAAATTAACGTTTTTACCAGTCTTTCTTCAATACTAGTAGTACCGAATACTGGGTCAATATGGTACCTGCTGTGCTGATAGGCGGCTACTTTCATACACAATGGCCAATCAGAGGCATTTCTTTACTCAGAATCCGTGGAACTGAATTTGAAATTGCAATGTTTGGCATTTTAATAGCCATTGCAATGGACAGGACAAAAAAAAATCTGATGTCAAAATAGGTCTGTGCACTTACACTGCACGACTTAATGTCTTGCAGTGTAAATGCAATGCCAATTGTCCTGTGTTTCGTTTATTTGTTTTTCACTTTTCGTTTGATCATTTTAATGAAATGTTTGCTTCATTGAACAATATTTAAACTGCATGCTGCATGCGGTTTTAATTTATTATTTACTTATTATTACTAATAGCATTAATAATTAACTAATTTCATTATTATTTTTTCAAATAGTTAAATGAAAAACTAGTCAAATAAAATTGTCACAATCATTGTTACAATCACATGTTACTGAAATTGGTACAGAGAAATGAAATGTATTTCTTTGATGGCAAATTTTCAGTTTAATTACTCCAGTCTTCAGTGTCACATGACCCTTCAGAAATCAATTGGTGCTCGAGAAACATTTCTTATTATTAACAGTTGAAGACATTTAAAATAAATATTTTTCTAACATTATAATTGTCTCTTTTTTTTAAGTATAAGTATTCATTTCTATATATCATTTTCTTTACCCCAATTTTTTTTGAATGGTAGCGTATTGAAGTAGGGACCTGGGCCATATCTAGAAGCCAGAATATCATAAATACATGGTCTTGCATTCTTTTGACTTTTGACTCAATCACCCAGAACAACTTCACTGCACAGAAACAAATTAAGACTTATTTGGAACAACTGCATAGCAGCACCCTGGCACCCGCTTAGAATGCCCCTAGGCTGGAATCATGGCAGAAACCACTGTACGGGTCTTTATGATCTTTATGGTTGTGAGTTTACAGAGCCCCCTTAAGTCAGCCCATACTTTATTGAGATGCTTTGTCATTGATTTGAACTGACCGGAGCCTCAAGGCTCCTTCAGGACTATGAAAAGTATCCTCTTTATTTATGAGGTGTATGTGCTGAGATTGAGAGCATTGCACTTGTGCAGTGTTTGCACCCACATGTAGACCGAGATGTGGAACTGAAATGCAAAGACTTACACTTCCGATTAAACTGTATTCATTGACAGTAGTGATTGGTAAAATGTGTATACCCTTAGAAACTTTTGTTCATCCGGGTACACAGTTTTTCTTTTCTCTTGTTCATAGGCTGAAAATCAATTACTCATTCTATCCATACTATATTATATGCAAAATAGAGATTAGTAGATTCCAAATTTGAACTTGCTGAAAATAGTATGTGCAAAATGTCCGTGTGCGATTTTGGTGGATATTTGAATTGTATATTCATGCAAGCTATTTCAGGTTTTTGTGACACAAGGAGGTTTTTTTGGCCGTTTCAACTTTGTCAAAAGTGACAAGGTGTAAAAAAATAAATAAATAAAAACCCAACAGCTTGAGGGTCTCCCTTTTCTTTTCCACCAAAATAAAAGATCTTTGGTTTAACCATTTGAAAACAACATTAAGAAAAATTAATTTTTTCTTGAGTTTCATTCTGTTTTCTTTGTTCTCTTGACGTCAAAGTGGCCACCCCTGTCCTGTGTAGGGACAGGACATTTCTGGTCGAAACTGAAAATTCTGGATGCCCTTGGCCGGAATATTGAGCAGTGTCACACCGCACAGTGATAATGGAGATTCTCTGCCACTTTTCTCTTTTGGCCAAAAACCAAAAATGCAATTTTTTGCCAGTCCTGTGATTCTCTGTTGACTGTATAGACCTTATGCGCCAGAGAAACGATGGCGCAGCCATCTTTAGAATATTGTCTTTGAACTTCCGTTTTTGCAGTCGCTCTGTATATTTCTATGGCATCGCTGTCCTGGAGTAATTAGCTTTTGAAGTGGATTTACTTAATGTAAAGTTAACAAAAGTTATCATGAGGATTGTAATGTTTAAAGCAGATGTCTTAACAAATGTCAGTAGACCGGGAAGATTTTAAAACGAGTTGTTCATTCATAAATACGCAAGATCGCTGTGAAAATACAGACCGGAAGACAAAAGACAAGGAGCGCAGCGCTGAAAAGGGGCGGGGCTACATAAGGTCTATAGCAATATATTCTTTGCCCTCTCTGGCTGGACTGCAATGACAAGACAGCTCAACAAATGAAATACAGCTCAGTCAGGCCAGTGTAATGTGTTCCTTGTCCCAGGGCATCAGCATGCTCAACACCATCACTACTCTTCCTGGCTGACATGACCCCAGGGTAATGTTACATACATGCCTGTCATGTGAGAGATGTAAACCGAAATATGCTGCTATATGTTGTAATGGAGTTCTGCGCTATGGTATTGTTTTGTATGTCCTGAAAGAATATAAGCCGATCCTGTCATACTTGAATGCAGGGTGATGTCATGTTATTTGAGATGGGATGGACAAATACAAATCACAGAATGAGAGAAGGTGACATTAAAGTGAGCAAGATGTCTATCTTATGATAAATTATATTGTTCAGCTACAGCCTCATGTATCAGTATTTATGTGTTTGCTCTGAAATGGCATAAAAGGATGTTTTTCTGACAGAAATCATCATTCAAACAGCCATTATTGACAAATAAAACACATTTTTAGTAAATTATATATTAAATATATTAATAGGTTAAATGGATGTTATGCCACACTGTTTAACACTAAATTGACACAAGGACATTTACATGTTCGCTTGCACATTTAGTAGCAGCAAATTGCACACGTGGCCTCGTGAAGGAACACAGACTGGCTGTATGACACTTTCATTCGAACAGAATTTCACAATAAACATTGCTAAACTCCAACATACATGTTTGATCGTGTTGTAAGATCATCAATGCTTTTGTGCAGCGCAGGTTGCCAGATTGAGAAGATTAAGTAAAACACAGAGAAAATGTGTTTTTAAGAGAAAAGCCCCGTTTGGTGGATTTATTCTATTGGCCTTTGGCAACCCGAAGTGTGGGAAAGATAGTGGAGGCTTGTTACCAATGCAAGATAACATAAATGTAAAAAAACTTTTTCAGGACAAATAATCAGTTGGGCAAATATTGTGACGATTATTTTTAATTTATCGAGAGAAGATTAAATCATTATCGCGTAACGTAATTGTTAATTGTATTAAAATACAATTAATTGCGCAGCCCTAATATACAGCTTGTTTATCAAAGCAGCAAATGAGGCCAGTCCACACTGCAGAAGCAACACAAATACATCAACAAATGCAATAGCTAAGGCAATAAAAATACATTACTTCTGACTTGTGTACTTTGCCCATTTTTTTGAAGAAATGTGAGAAATAAGTGTATGCCACAAGAGCTTGTTGTTTAAATGTATTCCTTTGCGCGCAGCTGGCAGTTTGTGAAAATAAAAATAATTCTGTAATGTCAGCGGCCTGGTATTCTACTGCAAAATTCATGCTGTGCTGATGTTCTTTCTCTCAGAATGAGCTTTTTTTCTTCTGTTATTGCTTAAAGGTGAACTAAGTAACTTTTTTTACCTTAACTGAACAGCTTCGGAGTCATTGGAATGGTTATATTACTTATTTCGGGTTGAATGGTGGTCGTTTCGCACCCCCCTGGTGCCCGTGAGCGGAAAATACGCACTTGCAACTTTGAGCCGGCGGACCGCCGGCCGCCGCGTCAGGAAGTCTCGCGTGATATCAGGTCTCGCGATGTAAACAATTGCTTTACGGCCAAAAGAAATCTGCTAAAATGCTGTCATTATTGCGCTCCCTCACGCTGTCCGAACCCGAATGAAGAAGACGTTTTAAAGAATGTCCCATCTGCTTTGATGTCGTTGATCTATAGCCTCTGGTGTCTGAGAATCACCAACGAGTTTTTACAACAGTGTTGTCAAATATCTATTCCGAAGCTGCGGGGGGAGCTCTAGAGAGAAACCTGCGAGCAAAAAGCGAGAATACACCGAAGAAATCCCGAAGCTACTGAGTGCTGCTTTAAGCAGTATCCAAGACATTTTAGAGTCTTGATGGTGTTGGTGTTGTTGTTGTTGTTGGACAATTAGAGATTTCACAAAGGTTCCTAACACAGAGCCTTGTGGAACCCCTCTTGTGAGAAGTCAATGTTGAGTTTTTTGCCCTTGTTTGAAAAGTCTACTGATACACTCAGATGTCTTTTGCAGGGAAACCTTGGTCCAGTGTTTTCTGATAGTGAGCCTCTCATCACTGGCAACTCATTGAGCTCTTCTTAGAAAGTCTGTAACTGTATCATCATATGATGGGGTACATGGGTGCAAAAGGACAAACTAATCCCATTGTGGCATCATAGTGGTTATAATTAAACAACAGTGGGTTTTACACTTGGTCACCTGCTCAACTGGGGAAGGGGGGTGAGTGTTATGTTTAAAGTGGTACTAAAGTGGACCGGGGCATTTTGCGGATTAGGGAAGGATGAGTAACACCTCCGAGTATGGAATAGTGCAGCTGTGTTCTTATGCTCATTCTGCTGTAACCACATTGTAACCCTTCTCAGCTCAACAGTCGTCCTTTCCCTCCCTCTTTCTTTGATGGGCAGCTGATTCAGCCTGTGACTGGCAACATTCTCTGGTTATTTTAGACACAGCACTTGTGATCTCAGGCTGCACTGGACTGTTATGAAGACACCCACATCCAACTTCCAGCCAACTTCACTACTTGTACCTTGAGACAAAACCACTATCATGTTGTATAAATTATATGATTTATAGGGTGATTTAAATCATGGCGAGCCTCACAGTGTTGTTTCGCTTTCTCTATGTGGGCTTTGTGAGAAACAGGCAAGGACGTCTCACTGAGTGGTCTCCAAAAGGTAGGTCAGAGCTTTCCTACAACAAGCTCGTGTACATACAGTATGTGAGTATTGTGCATGCTAGTGCAACAAGTTTTGAACATGGAAACTACTATAAGCTGCAGATAATATTTAAGAAAGTGTTTAGGGAGATGATGATTGTAAGAATGCTGATGATTTGAGCAGTGGTAGATACAAATATTTGCCTGGCTAATTAATAATTCAAAATTAGCTTTTTGAAATTACTGTATCAGATAACACTGGGCTAATTAACAACATGCAGAAAGCATTGTAAATGTGCATGTATATCTACATTACAGTATATTGGCCATCAACCACCCTGATCTCTAAGGTTCCTTTCACACTAGCACTTTTGGTGCACACCCAGGTTCGATTGACGTCAGAGTTATGTTTTTTTTTCAATGGTGTGAACGCAGTTTTCCGAACTCGAAATTTTCAGTATATTCAGAGCAGATAGACCCAAGTGTTGTTATGTGCTGACGCTTTGAAAACAAAACCAAACGTTCAAAAACCAAAATATAATAGCGAGGTGAGCAACAATATGCATTTTGCCGCTTTCTCCTGCGTCATTGTTACCAAGCAACAGGGATAAACAGCTGCTGATTTTGATGATGCAAACGCGGTTTCATCATCCAGTTCGGACCCAAATTATATAATGTGAACACAATCCAGCGGTGAAGGGGGGAGCAATCAAACTTGGGATCGGACCAGGCAATTGTGAAGTGCGAAAGCACCCTAAATATTAGCATAGCAGTATTGGATAATCACTAGCAGTGAGCGTTCGATATATTATTAAAGGGGTCATATAATGCCATTTTTGTACAAGCTAATATGATTCTTTAGGGTCTAAATTAAAAGTTTGTAATATACTTTAATTAAAAATTCTCATTAGTATTGTAAGAAAACACTTATTTTACCTGGTCAAAAACAGATCTGTTTTCAGCACGCCGTTTAAGTGCATGTGTCTTTAAATGATAATGAGCTTTGCTCACCCCGCCCCTCTGTTCTGTGCGTACACCGTTTGTTATAACCATAACACAATAACGTCTCAGGTTACGTATGTAACCCTGGTTCCCTGAGAGGGAACGAGACGCTGCGTCGAGACGCGGTGGGAACGCTCTGCGTGATTGCGTCGTGAAGCACGTGTATAATCAGTCCAATGGAAAGACGAGACGTCATAGGCGGGTGACGTCATCGACCAGGAAGCTATAAAGCACCCCTGCGACAGACCGCGGCAGCTTCTGAAAGCCGAAGCAAGTCGATCACAGGCATGCAGGGAGTATGGCAAGGCGACGCAGCGTCTCGTTCCCTCTCAGGGAACCAGGGTTACATACGTAACCTGAGACGTTCCCTTTCAAGGGAACTTCGAGCTGCGTCGAGACGCGGTGGGAACCCTATACCCACGACGCCATATGACAAATGCCTGTTCTGTATGAAGACCATGCGCATACTAGGAAACAAGCACCCTAGACCCTGGAGTGGAGCCTAGGTCCAAGTCATAAAATCTAACAAATGTATGCGGTGAGGACCTGCCTGCCGCATTACAGATGTCAGAGTGAAACTCCTGATAATAAAGCCTTAGAGGCAGCCATACTCCTGGTAGAATGGGCCGGGACAGCCAAAGGTGAAGGCTGTCCGGCCGCTTCATAAGCAAGTGAGATAGCCTCAACTACTCACTTGCTCATTATCTGTTTAGATGCAGGGCAACCTATCTTAGGTAACCTGAAGCAGACAAATAACTGCTCTTATATATATATATGCCACAGGTTGCAGCTCTGTGGACATAAGCATCCAAGAGCCCGGACAGGGCAAAACAGATTAAGTTCTTCCTGATCTGGCTTGTATTAAGGTGGAGGACAGAAGGCCTGCAGCACAAATGACCCACAAATTTAGTAGGAATACAACCCGGCAAGGGGTGAGGAAAGACTATCACCATACCAGGTGCAAATCCAAGTACGTGCAGGCCTCAGCCTCAAGTACCACGGAGAAGATGAAATAAGGATCTCTCCTCAGAGATAACCCAGCAAAGAAACATTCATTGCAGAAATCAAGTACTGTACCATAGGGCAGATAGCAAGATTCAGAAGGCATTCTCCGCACCAGG
Source organism: Leuciscus idus (assembly GCA_021554675.1). Lineage (NCBI taxonomy): Eukaryota > Metazoa > Chordata > Actinopteri > Cypriniformes > Leuciscidae > Leuciscus > Leuciscus idus. The sequence goes on along the minus strand of CM038635.1, from coordinate 12,178,751 downwards.
TAGAAAATAGTTTCCATTTCAATGCATATTCAGTCTTCTCGTGGAGGGAGCTCTAGACTGGAGTATGGTCTCCACGACCTCAGTCGAGAGACCTGAATCTATGAGCTGGGCCCCCTCAGAGGCCGAGCCCATAGTATCCATAACTCCGGAAGAGAGTAACTCCCGGGAGCAAAGATATCGGGAAATGCGTACAGGTGTAGCCTCAACCACACCTAATACGTTGCATCCAGTTCAAGCAGAGCTGGATGCATCAGGGAGAACCAAATGGGCAATGCGTTGTATAAACGATGCGAAAGGTAGACTTGAGTTTTGACCGAAGTTCTCCTAAAGGAGCTCCACCACCTTGGGGTGAAGTCCCCATTCCCCGGGCCTCAGCCCCTGCCTCAACAGGATATCTGCTCTGATATACGAGACCATCAGTGTGTTGTCCGGAAGGACAAGCACATGGTGACCTCTCAGGTCTGGCAGGAAGTATTTGAGAGCTCGAAATACCGCCATCATTTCTAGCCGATTTATGTGGCAAGAATGTTGATGGTCCTGCAAAAGACCTTTCGCCGAGCGGCCACTCATCCGTCGAAAGCGTTACGCGTCGACAAGAAGCCCCCAGCACTGGGCCCTGGGTGAGGAACCAAGGTTTCTTCCACATGACCAAGGCACGAAGGCATCGCCGCGTGACCTTGATCGTGCGAAATGGATTTCCCCTCGGAGAAAACCCCTTGATCCTGAGCCACTGCAAAGGTCTCATGTACAAAAGGCCAAAAGTGATTACGTTGGACGCAGCTGCCATGAGCCCCAACAGTCTCTGAAACTGTTTCACAGTGAGTGACTGGCCTAGTTTTATCCCCTTTACGGCTGTGAGAATCGCAGAAATACGTGCAGGAGACAGACGTGCTTGCATTATTGTCGAATCCCATAAAACACCCAGAAAAGTGGTCCTCTGAGCTGGGAGGAGCACACTCTTCTTGGCGTTGAGCCACAACCCCAACCTCTTTATGTGAGACAGAACGACATCTCGATGCCGAACCGCCAACTGCTCGGACTGAGCTAAAATCAACCAATCGTCGATAAAGTATAATACGCGAATGCCCTGGAGTCTCAGAGGAGCCAGAGCTGCATCCACACATTTTGTAAAGATGCGGGGTGATAAACCTAGGCCGAAGGGAAGAACCCAATACTGGTATGCTTCGCCCCCGAAAGCAAACCTCAGGAACCTCCTGTGATATGAGGATGGATAGATAAGTAAGCGTCCTTCAAGTCTATTATGACAAACCAGTCCTCGGACTGAATCTGTGACAATCATTTTAGCGTATAGCATACTTTGAACTTGAGATTCTGAAACCTGCTGTTTAATTGACGCAGGTCTAGAATAGGACGCAACCCCTCATCCTCTTTCGGAACAATGAAGTAACGGCTGTAAAACCCTGACTGTCTGCTGGGAGGAGAAACCCCTTCTATAGCTCCTTTTGCAGAAGTGTCAGTACTTCCTGCTCCATAACCAGAGCCTGCTCGGGGTCCACCACTGTGGGGAGGACCTCTAGAAATCTGTGCGGACGAGAACCGAACTGAATTCTGAAACCCTTTTCTAAAGTGTGCAGGACCCACTGAGAAATATATGGCAGTAGTTTCCACGCTGCCAGAAATTCTACTAGGAGAACCAGTCTCTCGAGACTGGCCTCTGGATTTGGTTGAACAGTCACTTTGGTGCCCTGAAGCGGCGAACCGGCAGGGAACAATCAAACTGACCGTTCTACGCCCCTCCTCGGAGGATCGTATGGGGACGCTGACACCTCGGTGCCCTGAACGGAGAACCGGCAGGGAACAACCGAACTGGCAGCGCTGCGACCCTCCTCAGAGAGTCGCACCCCAGAGGGTGCCGAGGAGAAACGATTTCTCAAAACCGTCCCTGCCCCGGGGAAACCTTCAGAAGCCTGATAGCCTCAGCGTCAGGACTTCTTGTCTAAGTTTTAATAGAGATAACGACAGTCCTCAGATCTTGCCTACCTCTAACTAGCTTTGTTCCGACGACCCTCCTCGGAGGATCGCTGGAAAAAAGCAGGCACCTCTGCGCCCTGAAACGGCGAACCGGCAGGGAAACCGAAATGACTGCTCTACGACCCTCCTCGGAGGATCGTTTGGGGACGCTGACACCTCGGTGTCCTGAAACGGCGAACCGGCAGAAAAACCGAACAGCCAGCGTTGCGACCCTCCTCAGAGAGTCGCACCCCAGAGGGCGCCGAGGAGAAACGATTTCTCAAAACCGTCCCTACCCCGGAGGGGACCACCCTCAGAAGCCTGCAGCCTCGGCGTCAGGGCTTCTTCCATTTTTAGCTATTTTAGAGATAAAACAGTCCTCAGATCTTGCATATCTCTAACTGGCTAGACTGTGACCGCCACCCAGGTCCCCATCGATTGTGGATGAGCCCGAATGGCGAATCTTTGTTTTACCGCACTCTATGCTGCGAGGAGCTTAAGTATGCTGAGACTGCTCCCGCCCAGCAGTCTCAGGAACGTTAGATCGGTGAGGAAGAAACCTTTGGAACGCCACTGAAGAGTTTATTTCTTCGTTTTTTTGAAAGCGGAGTGTCCAGAAGAAAAGACATATTTTATCTTAATTTTTCTTTACATCAGAAAAACTATATATATATATATATATATATATAAATAAATATAACACTCCGTGGCCACCAGCAGGAAACAACCGAACTGGCAGCGCTGCGACCCTCCTCAGAGAGTCGCCACCCAGAGGACGCCGAGGAGAAACGATTTCTCGAAACCGTCCCTCCCCGGTATAGTTTATCTGTTGCGCGACGCAATTCTCGAATAGCGTCAGTGCTGTTACATCCTCACATTCATCCATGCTTATATATTTTACCTACCAGTGCTGCCTAATAATATTTATCTATTATTTATGGTGGCTGGTGGGTAACGTCGGGGTTATTATGACACCAACACGGGAGAGAGATAGCTCGCAAGCGTCTCTTTAACCCGAGGCACTGTCATACCATGATACTTAATACCCATAACATTACTATAGTAAAAGTTTAGGGATAAAACACATAAACAGAAACCGGTTTATTCCACGATCTCGACACCTCAGTGTGGAAAAAACAGCACTCCCCGACGAGGAGGCTGAGATATAGAGTTTTCCTTATACTTTCACTCTCATATATGTTCGGCTGGCCAGTAATATTTAACTTAGCAACAGCATTATATAAAACCTCCTTTTATAAGCTCCTCTTTATTCAACAGAGTTATGAGCTGACTTATTTATTTATTTATTGAAAACTCATAAACATCTGCCTTATTTTCTTTTATTTATTTATTATTAAAACAAAAACACTAACGATACCAATTCCTCGGAACTGGAAATCGCAGCATGAGTGCCTCATCCCGGGGAGGAGAAACCGCAGAGCGTGCTTCTCCCCGAGAAAAGGCACGTGGATCGAACAGGTGTTTGTTAGAACCATTTGCGATCCCCAAGATGCGCGTCGACGCCGTGCCTTGGCAGCAGCGGGACCCGCGCCTCGGGGCGCGCGCACCGAACCGTCCTCCTCGAAGAACGGCCGGCGGGAGCGGAGCGTCCTCACGGACAGCTTCTCGCAATGCTCACAGTCAGCCCCCTCGAGAACTGACTGTTGGCATGCTCCACTCCCAAACAAGCAACACAAAGCTGAAGTGTGTGTCCCCACCCGTGATATAACGTGGGGAGGGAACAACACAACACTTGCTTGCTCTCTTTTGCCATAATAAATATATATATTGCAACTTGACAGACAACAATAAATATGACAAGGACAGAATACACAGATCGCTTGCTGAAGGCACAGAAAGCTGCCGCGGTCTGTCGCAGGGGTGCTTTATAGCTTCCTGGTCGATGACGTCACCCGCCTATGACGTCTCGTCTTTCCATTGGACTGATTATACACGTGCTTCACGACGCAATCACGCAGAGCGTTCCCACCGCGTCTCGACGCAGCTCGAAGTTCCCTTGAAAGGGAACTCTAACACGTCGTTCATTATAAACGTGGGATTATGAATTATATTGAGAACGTCGTACATAGAAAACATGCCGTAATGTACCCTGATTGTAAACAGCTGCATTCATTGTGAAGCGTGCTAGCGATTTGCAAAGATTAATATAAAGATTAATATAAAGGTTAATAAAACGTTACACTCACTTCTTCTTCTGGAAGTGTAGCAGGAACACGAATAGTTGGTACCGATCCTTTTTTCAGGAGCAGCTTCTTAGCAAAACCAGCTTTACTGACCCTCGTTTGTAAAGCAGTCTGGTGAAATGATTCGCGCAAACATGAAAGCATTGACGTTGATCGTGGGGAATATTCCCTTCGAAAACAAAACTCAGCCACTGCGTCTTCAGCGGTTCGGATTTAGGAACATCAAAATGATTGGTGTGTTTCTTATTGCACCCAAGAACAGAACACCACAATCGCTTGGACACCATTCTGCTCATAGACAGTGCTCCAGCAGCATATCAACATTGACCGCGCGGACTATGATTACTGACAGCTCGCTCACGAGCGAGGGTGGGTCTGATTTGAAACGCTGCTGTCAATCAACAATCGTGGGAGGTAGTGTTGTCACGGTACCAAAATTTCAGTATTCGGTACCGATACCAGTGAAAATCCACGGTTCTCTGTACCAATTTCGGTACCAAAGCTTAATTTAGATTAAATGTACATAATTATATTAAAGTGTATATCACAAAGATGGAAACTGTAGTATTAAAAACACTTTACAATAAGATTCCATTTGTTAGATAACATTAGATAAAATGACCTAACAAAAAAAAACAATAGTTATATACTGTCGCAATTATTCTCCTTTAGGGGTTAATTTAAAAATACATTTTTAAAATCAAAAGTTAACATTATTTCTGTTAACATTATTTAATGCACAATGAATGAAGTGAACAAACATGACCAATCAAGTGTTTTGTATTAAATAACATTCACAAACATTAATTAATGTTGTAAAAATATATTGTTTTTTATATAACGCATTAAGTGATGTTAATGAGATAAAATGTTTTATTTGACTTGACTATACTTTTATTTAATCCAAAACTGTATTCATATTTAACTTTAAAAGGGCTTTTTAAACCTGCTAAGAGTTATCCAGCCAAGAATAAGACTAGAACTACTTTTCTGACGGACTGATATTAATGACGGCTTTTTATTTCTCATCTCCATAAATATATCTAGTAGTAAAGCTAATGCAAGGGCTAGAAATCAATAAATAAGCCTATGTCACACTTCCTCGTCGTCATGGAGAGCGCAGTTCGCACAAGCGTTTGTACTCCCGTGGCGTCTGTCGTTGCTATGCATCCATGAACGCACATGGAAAAGTGAGCGCGCCGCTTCTATTATGAGCGCGCTTGCCGCGCGCCATTTGAAATAACGTATCTGCACGCGCAAAAACATCAGCACCACATCAGCAGCAGCACCGCCGATCGCCATCAGCGCTTTTATGAAGAGGACGCAACTGCACGCGCTTCGGGCATGCACGCGCATCAAGTACCGGGTTTGAGAAAACCTGGTACCGTGACGTTTAAAAAAAAATTAGTACCGACTTGGTACCGAAGTACCGGGTCTTTTGACAACACTAGTGGGAGGGGCGTCCGACTGTGTGACGTCACACGGTCGAACGGCTTGATTAGAGACAGGGGAAAACATATAAGAAGATTAAAAAACAAAACAGGATGGATTTTTATCATTTTATGATGGTTGTGTACAGGCACTGCCAACACACATTTCAGTACAATCAACTTGTAAAAGTGCATGTACCATTATATGACCCCTTTAAGAGAAATAAATGGAAATTTGTTAATTTAGTTGTTATAGCTCAAAAAAAAAAAAGATAAAAAGGGGTAGGACAACTACCTGAGGCTCCCAAGTTAATTTGCACCAGCTAATTTGATTAGTACAGATATGTAAAATCTGTAGAATATATAAATAAATAAAAATGTGATGTCACTAAATCAATTATTCTTTGCACACTATGAAACAATGACAGAGAAGTCAAATAATCGAATCCTCGTCAAAACGGTAAATCTGAATATATCTGAATTACACTATGCAATTCTATTAATGTAGTTATTTATTTTTTATGGAAGAGATGTCATAATTCACATTAAATGATTCTCCTCAAGCAGCATTTAGTTTATACTTTTAACTTCAAATTAAAACATCTTTACCCTGCAAATTACTGGTTCCACAAATACCTGATTAGCAAGTATAGTAAAACATCCACTGATATCTATTTTCCAATCAAATAATGATTTAACCTCAAAATTGTTAAGTCAAGCAAAATCTAAAAAATGTTGATGTTCAGGTAAAACGTCAATATATTAAAAAGAGCATAACCATTCAATAAATGCAGTTTTGAGATTTAGACCATATGTAGTCAAGAAAAAAACAAGAAAAAAAACCCCATCTTACCTTACCTTATCTTAACAATACACAATAAACCTTTATGTTCTTTCTCTCCTAGTAATGGAAAATATTTCTGGAAGAATTGCTGCAGAATCCCTTTTGCAAAACTTAAAATTTGGTAACAATCTCCATGATGAATAAAATCTACAGGCCCCTGTGGATGATAAAATGCACTCTAATAATAAGGAATTTATGTTATTTTTAAGTTTTTATTTAGCTAATCAAAGTTCAAGGCAAATACATAAATCTTGTACATAAGCAGCACTGCTGCAAGATGTTTGGCAGGTGTGTGCACAGGGGGTTTGGGAGTTAACAGGTGGATTAAAAGCCATCAGCAAAACCTATTCCATCATAAATCTGCACACTCTGAGTGCTTGCCAGGCTTCAGAACCCCAGAGCTTTAGAACACACACAGGAACACCAGTAAATCTTGCCTGCTGTAGGGGACACAAAGTGAATGGCTGCAGTGAATAAGACAGGCAACGCCCTCTTGTGTTGTTTTGGCCATTAGTTTAAAAGCTTACTTTCCTAAAGTTGACTCCTCTTTCCCCAGAAACTCAGGGAGCAGATGCAATATCTGTAGTTTAATGGCTATTATTTTACCTGTAAAATGGGAACGTTTGTGAATAGCCATTCTTGGCAATATGCTCAAACGGGATTGAGACTCATTCCACTCTCAGGTATTCTTCTTCTAATTTTTCATTTTTTTTTCATTTTAGAGGCTTCAATAAATGTGATTTGTTAGAGTAGAGATTGAAGTATGACAGTTGCTTCCCTAAACCAACAAGACTACTGTTTTGGTAGAGGAGCACATCATAATTTTTTTCTTCTTCAATGACTATTGATGAAGTAGGTCCTAGGTCGACACACTTGTTTTGTTTATTCCTTGCACTTATGTCTTTACTATAGTGATCTGTTGTATAAGAATGCATCATCTCATCGTTTTCATACGCTAGATACTCTCTACTAATTCACTAATTACTATTTCACAACCCTTTCCCACTCTACATAGTATTGCATATATATGTAACAAATGGTTTAGGATGGTAAACAGTTATTTATCTGTTTTTATGATGCACAGATGTGGTTTACTAAAGTCTCATGATACTGTTTCTAGTTTTGTCTTAAATGGGTAAAAAGGCATTTAAGTTTAATGCACCATTTTCTTGGAACAATTTCTGTCCTTGTTAAATCTAAAGAATATGAATCTTTGAATTGTAAATAATGTAAATTATTTTTTTGTTTTTTTTGTTTACCTATTTTCTTATATGTGGTCTTATGTAATATTTTCTTTTATACTGTCTGAATTTGGTTGCTGCCTGAATTTGGTTGCTGCCTATAAACAAATCTGGTTTATTACTTTAAATAAATAAAAGTATAAATATTTATTTAATCTCATTTCCTGTTGTCTCCCTAAATCTCAGCGAGCAAATGCTATATCTGTAGTTTTGATGACTGTAAATGAAATATTCTGCCAATGTACTGTATAATGGGGCAGGATCGAAATTCTGACTCCTTGCTGTTTACCAGTCATCATATTTAAGGGCTTTAGGAAATGTGATTTGAGTAGAGACTGAATATTGCAGTTGTATATTGTAAAATCATTGAAGTCTAAGCAGGCATTATTGTAGAAGAGCAGCTAGACCTGTGTTGTTGCAACACAGTAAAAGGTGACTGATTTATTTGCAAACCCATGTGGAGCTCTCTTGTAGTTTTTCCAATATGTTTGGTTTGACTCAGACTGACTTTGACACATTAACATTACTTCACACCACTTCAATTGATTTCTTTTCAATCATCGAATGTAAATCAAAATACTCTGTACGATTTTTGTGACTTGTTTCTGCAGCAAGTCTGGCTTTCCATGCTAATTAGATATCAGTTTTATATTATACCAGCTTTTCAATGACTGCCTAGCTCTGGGAAATGAAGTCCATTCGTCATAAGCATGGCAGTGTGAAATGAATTCATGTTTGGGGAATTTTTCCTCAATGCTTCTGTCATATCTAAGGGACATGCGATTGTGTAACCCTGTCTCAACATGCCTGGTGCTCCCCTGTTGAGACTGTGAGCCATTGCAGAGTCTCACTGGTTGTAAAACAACAAGCAATCAAGACTTGTGAACAAGGACCATAAAAGCCAGGATGGGAATGGGTCGGTAAAGGTTGCCAATGGAGAAGCAGAAGAGAGGGGGAGAAATGCAGCCCATAAACGAGAGAATTGGGCGACGGATCCATAAGTCATGTGAGGTGGGGACTGTGTTGGGAGGCGCTGATGTGTGAAAAATGAGCTGGCGTTAGCTCAGATACCGTCTTAGCCATCTCTCACAACCACAGAAAAATCCAAAATATAAATGCTAAGTATAATTAATTGTTGGCAGACAACTCCGTTGGCTTGCATTGTGGCAGCTTGAACTCTACGCTGAATTGCTGATGTAGTCTGGGAAGTCTTTAAAGTGTGACTAGAACATTGTGGTTGCATCTAGAATGAAAAATGACTTGGTTTCTCTTTCCTCGGATGTCAGTTAATACCATATTTCTGAAGGTGTGGTTAGCCCACTGCAAATATTAATGCCAGTAAATCAAGATTTAAGCGAATAGAGAGAAAGTTGCACAATGTTTTGAAACAGTATTTTTGGACAAATGTGCCTGAACAGTACGTCGGAAATGGTTGCTGTGCAACAGCTCAAAACATTCTGATTAAGTACAACTGATAGTTTTACTGTCAAAAAGAGGTAGATTCTAGTTGTAAAATAATTAAAAAATCTCTAGAAAAAAATTCTATTCTGATCCAGGTTGGACTCTGCTGGTTTGGTGATGGTCTGGCTGGCCTTACTTTTACCCTTACTTTTTACAAAACCGTGTTGGGAATTGACCCTTCGCTAAGCCCCGCCCTCCTTAGTTACTATTGCTACGCCTGACAAGCTTCCGCGCCTGGCACGTCTATTACAGTATGAATGCACCGGTGTCAGACATTCCCAAGGAGATAATTAGTCATTTTTGGCGAACAGGAACAGAAATATCTGAGAGAGCAAGACAAAAGGGACTGCAGTAGGCATTCTGGAGAAGCATTCACGACATAATATGCAACCGATTAGAGAATAATTTAATAAAAATTTAAGCTAAAGCCTATAGGTCCCAGCGCAAGCAGCAGCCATTCACCTATGTTCATGCACAGCAGGGTGAGTGAAATTTGAAAATAATATAATAATTATAAATCAAACAGCTTATCCATAAATCTTGTGGAATAAACACAAGACATTAGCCTGACCACTTTGCAATGATAACATTCTCCCGCTTATATTTTTAACGCGCCAGGCTAAAGCATCACGTTGTGGAGCAAACGGTGTTTTAGGTTTCGGGAAGGGAAAAAATTCCAGCCCCTTGTCCAAACTTTTAGGATACCGGGTATCAGATTTGCACAATCCATACGCACAATGCTTCGGCATGTTTCCCTCGCTCGAAAGCTTGCCAGACCTCCCACGCCTAGTTACGGTTGCTAAGCCACGATTGGCCTGTGGCGGTTTTCGGGCGTGGCTTAGCGAAGGGTCAATTAAGAGGTCGACCAAACGATACTGATTACAAAAATTTGAAAATATGTCCGATTACTAAATAATAATATCTATTTTTAAATCAATAATATGAACCAAAACGTTAATGTATGTTTTCACTTGATGTATCATAGTATTGAACTTTATTAGAAAATTAACAATAATGATATAATCATCAAGTGATCAGATGTTTAAAGGTGCTCTATGTAACTTTTTCACTTTACTAAAGCATAAAAATACCATGATATGTTTGCATATATTGAGGAAACATGCTAAGTTCACATATTCTGAACTGTAGTACCTAGTTTGACCACTAGTTGTCATTCTTAAAGACTGCACCTTTAATTGGTAAAGACAATATATCGGTTGACCTCTAGTCAAGTCAAGTCAATTCACCTTCATTTATATAGAGCTTTTAACAATATGGATTGTTTCAAAGCAGCTTTACAGTGATAATAGGAAATTACCGTAACAGATTGTTTAGGCTTTACAACAGCTCTAGGATAAAGTTATTGTCCAGCTAAAGTTAGTTTTGATTGATTGATTCACTTCCGTTGCAAAGATCATTAGCTATTAACTTAGGGGCCACTAACACGACACCGTTCTAACAGGAAAACCCTTAACGCACTCCGGCCGCCCATCCGCACAAAACAGTGCCTGGTGTCTCGAGAACGCACTCCTCTAGTGAGGACATCCGATGCTGGTGACCAAAATCCAGGATCCAGGATCAACATATGATAGTCTTGTCATCAGGAAGATCATCCAAATGTGACATTAGCTACAAAACAACAGGGTTTGGAACGTAGCTGCCAGGTTTGCTTAAGTAAACAGTGGGTGAAGCTTGAGTAGTTCCATGAAGAGAAATGTTGTTATGGGTTTATAGGGCTACTGTGTGTCTTGTAGCAGAAATTAATTGTAAATGAGTGGTCTCAATTGTTTGGTAAATAAACAGCTGGTTGATAGACTGCACATTGGATACATTGGAATCTGTTGAGCCCTATTTTCTTGAAGTAGGTGTTTCTAGAACTACTGATCTGGGTATTGAATCTTCACCTCCAACTCCCTTTTGGTCATATAGAACTTAGGATAACTGCCTGCTAATACCTCTCACCTCATTCCATCAGGTCTATGTCTCTGACTTGACATGATTGATGTGGACTGACAGAATGAGATTTGAACTGGGCTTGGTGCGCAGAGGCATGGCCGAGGACTGGCCTGCTTAATCACAATCCCCAAAGCTGAGAAAGTGGCACATCCTTACCTCTGAGGCTGGCCTATATTTAGACTGGAGCCAAAAAAAGGAAATGTAGCCTAGCACCAGCCAACATACACACAGACATCCACACAGCCAGAAGTTTCCATCCATACATGATTAGAGTGGAGGCCCATATTGCCTACCTTGTTTTGCCAGAACCTCACAGAGCATGAGAAGTTTCACATCGAAGCCCTCCGACCGCGCCTGCCAGTTTCAGTCAATATACACTGTTCAATCGTTTTGTTTTCATTGTGGCTTAAATTGGCAGAATCATTTGAATCAGTCCCGTTTTGTAAATTGAGCTGTAACGGCTAGTGTGTTTATTTTGCTACATTATATCAATCTACAGTGGATTGTGTCCTTCAATCTATTTTAAAAGTGATCTAAACTGGACAGAATGACCAAGTAATAGGTTGCCAATTTACTGCCAATAAAATAATATAATATAAAAAAATACAAAATAAAGTTTACATTGAACGATTGGCTGTGTACTAATCAATTAACTTATCGATTAGAACCTTTTTAATTGCCAGAGGTAGGCTTTTTTTTTTATTAACTTTTAATTATACTGGTTAAAACTATCTTCACATCCTAGCAATCAATAATAGAAGTGGTTTAAATATTAAAACATGTGCATATATCTGTCTCTGGAGTAAAAAAATGGCCGCCCATTCATTACATTTAGTTTGGGAAGACTAGTGAACTCTGACTAGTATTGTTTTATTCATACAGTCGGCTGTTTCAATGATTACGTTAACATCATGCATTTTGAAGCAGTTAATGATTTAAACGATGGTTAAATGAATAACTATTTCAACAACGTACATAACACTTTACTCATATGGAAACTGTAATTCTAGTAAAACGCCATAGAATTTGCACTGTTTTTAAGAGTCTGAAATATGTTGCTCAATCAGGAAACAAAATACACGTATCATCATAACTTATTCAGACAAAAAGATGATGCATGGTAAACTTTGAATTTTAATACAAAATAGTGCAATATAGTAACAGTGGCTTGTATTAATGTTTATTGTATAGGCTTTTCGAATACTAAACACAGATATATGTTCATGTTTAATATTTCCACCATAATTACGTACATAAATAAATACCTTTGTCGGAAGTGTGCAGTAGACACACCCACATTAAAGATTTCAATATATGACTTATCCTCTCCGAAAATACCATAAACATACAGGTAACATCTGAAGTAACAATTCATTTACATACATATATCGTAAAACTAATCGTGTGAGACTGAGACGCTGAAAATCTGGAGATTTTAGGTCAATGTTTTGGCTGTAAATCAATGATGCCCTCTGTTGATACGAAATAGTAAGATGGCCGCTCGAACACTTCCGGTGTTCCTGATGGCAGTTTAGAACGCAATGAGCAATGCAGTCATTATACAGATCAGTGGTATAAACGCCTCGTATGTTTGGGCAGGAGTGCGTGCAGTTAGCATAGGCTTGTGGTGTGTAGCCAGGCGGAAGAATAAACAAGGCTTAAGGCCGAAGTATACATTAGGCTGAAGTCACACAGCAGATAATCATAGTCAAAGCACTGGCAGGATTCGTAACACAGGTAGACAGTCCAATCAGCAAACAATGCAAAATCAGTAATCCAGAAACTTTGGTGCAAAAATAGGCAAAAGATTCAAAAACAAGATCAATAGAACTACTTCACGGTTAGTCAAAACTCAGGGGAGGGATCAATCAAGGTTGGATAAATGATTGTGTTGTTGTTGAGATATTACACTATACATGTGATGTTGGTTAACTTTGGTATGAAATTCTAAAACATTAATTCAAATAGTTTGATTTAATACACAGTGGGCAAAACAATGTAAGGAAAATCATAAGATGGGAAAATTGGATAAATTTAAGGGATAAAAGGGATTTACTAGTCTGCTGTGAATGAAGTAAGTGAGAAACTCTCTTTAAAATTATTTTGGGTTGTAAAACAGTTTTATTTTGCTGATGTGTTTTGTGCTGCTATGGTAGCCAGTGCCTGGTTTTGCATCTGGGTGTTAGTTGCAGTTTTGAGTAGTTCCACAGAAACTCTCTAACTCATAGTTTGCTTGTTGGGTGAGGGGTTGGCTTATTTAATAAATATAACAAATTATTTCGTGCCTGATTTGTTTCAGGTCTTACATAAAGTGTAAAGTAAACTTAGATGATCACATATCCTTTTTTAAAGTATACTCCATCTGATAGCGTGTGGGAACACATGCACACTCGAAAGTTTAATCTTTTTTCAGTGTCTGCGCTATTTATCTACAGAAGTTATGGCCGATATATATATATATATATTTTTCCCCTCATTTAAACTGTGTGATTATCTCTGGAACCCTTTACGCTCTTTATGCATTCCCTAGCGTACACGTAAAAACCTAAATATACTTTGGGCTTAAGTGCACAGTGAATTGAACATCATACTGTATATTTGTCTATGTAATAAAAATATTTTTTCTCTGAATGTGATGATGTCTTCGAAGAGACATGCAACTTATTGTATCTTGGAATGGAGAAGATGAGTCTATCCTAAATCTTTTTTGATTTTCAGTACCACCCATGTAATGATACACCATGCAAATCATTGGCTGTATATTGAAGTTAGTTTGATAACCTTTGACAGCCACGCGAATCCCTTTGTGGGATTCAAACCTGCAACCTTTTGGTTACCAATCTAGATAATTAACCGCTAGGCTGCACCACAATTCTATTCATTGCATGCACTCTGTGTAGTCATGTCATTAAATGCTTGTCAAGTTCACACACTTGTCCAGCACCAGGACATCATCTGTTCACAATTGGGAATTTTGCCTGTGAACTGAATATTAACAGCCTCATTTACTCTGGGCACGGCTGTTTGAGTGATCGAACCCGTCAAAATGCATGGCTATTTTCAATGACTATTGACTAGCGGAATGACTAGCTCTGGGCATCATAAAACACCTTTTGTTTTACTCAGGAGAACGGCGTGACACTTCCCTGCATGTAGCTCCAGTATTACTTCATTTTTTGAGCTATATAGTGATAGGCTGCATCCAAATCGCATACTTCTCTACCATATAGTAAATAAGTCCGAATTCACAGTACTCATAAGAGTGTAGGCCAAAATCCCCGGATGACCTACTTCTTCCGTCGAGACTCTGAAGTCTGCATACGATGAACACTTTACTATCCCATGAGGCCACGGGGTAAAAGGTGGTGAAAGCGACACAACTGATGCAGAAAGGTCACATGATAATGACAACAGGGCGAATGTATTACGTCCAGATTACATTCTTACAAAACATATATAGAACGCACTCTTTTAGCGATTGTGAAGTAATTACTAATTTAAAATAAGTATACTCAAGAAAGTATGCAATTTCAGACAACAAATTCAGTTGAACTGAATGTTCAAATTCAGTTTTGTCATTAATAAGGATTACAGGACCCCAGGGTTGATTGACAACTTGAATTTCACGCTTGGCAGACCAGTTAATTTAGGAAGCATTAGCAAAGCTGATTATTATTTTTACTCTGTCCCAGACTGTAAAAGGAGAGTTAGGTGTTTTTGGAAACATCAGACACTAAGTGTCATTAAATCAGCTTGCCTGCTGAGTGATATGATGTTAATACCATGGTCCTGTTGTTGTAGGATATTACAACAGCGGGAAATGCTTAAGTTTCCTTGAGCCACACAAGCTTCACTGGATTTGGCACAGATTTCCCCCAGAATTAGATATTTATTTTAGATTGTGCTCTTTTAGCTATGAACATTGGCCACAACTAAATATTATGATTGTGCTCTACTTGTGGTGTCTCCTATTACTGATCAGCACTTTTTGTAACGTCCCTGTGAATAGTGTAAATAATGAATGCTGACACTGGAAGAGCAAGAGGAAGTGCTCTTTTTTTTTGTTTTGTTTTTTTGTAGGGTAATTCTTCCATAGCAATGTTGTTTGAGCGGAGGAGGTTTTTGGTGCTCTTCCATTTGGCTGTTGTAAACCTAACCATCTAAAGCTGCTTTTCCACCATTGGGTCAAACCGTTCTCATTGCTTAACCGTCCCGTTCTGGACGATCTGGCTCAGCCGGGCCAGATATGGTTTCATTTTCCACTGTGGGGCTGATAACAGAGTTCTTTGGAATGTTATACAAATGTGTCAACTGTGCTGAGAATTCTGGGCCGAGGGCAGTTTGTAATCGTGACATGACACATCACATCTGATTAGACATGTGCCGGTATCAAATTTTCATGCTGCGATTAATTGATTGAGCTTTTATCACGGTATACAGTATTATCACGATATTTTAATTGCTCAAGAGAAACGGATGGATTGGGGGGGATGTAAAAAAAAAAAAAAAAAACTTGCATCACAATAGGTGTAATTGTGATTGTCAAAACATTTGGTAACTAAACAGAATTTTACACAATTTTCACGATTTCAATTCAATTCTTGGGATTTGATTTCAATCTTGATTCAATATTGAGTCTTTGGATAAATATTAGGTAGGCTACAGTAGATAGCCTACATGTTAATTTTTCTCAAGAAAAAATACATATCACATAATGCTGTAAACATACAGAGAGCCCTGTCAGCTGGTATTATTAAAGGTTAAAAATGAACAAATTAAGTTAAATATAATTTGGTTTTCATTATAATAACAATTATGACACAAGTAAAAATATAATACAAATGTAATATAGTGCACATATTTAGCAAAATACTCCTCTCTGACTATAGCTATTTTTTCTAGTCAACTAAGGTGTTGGTCATTAAATGGCTTTCCTGAGGTAAATGTAACGTTCTGTGACATAATTGTTCACCTGCAGTTTTATTGCTTTTTCCGTGGTTGAAAAACACTGATTGATCGATATTATTTATGAGGCATAAATAAATACCTTTCGGTAAGTTGTACTGTATCTTTAAATAAAAAGTAACAGATGATCGGTTTACTTGAACTGAGGCCTACAGCGATCGGTCACGTCACATTTACAAGCGGCAAAACGTACTCGGTTACTAACGTAACCTCGGTTCTCTCTAGAAGAGGGAACGAGTACTTGCGTAAGTATCTTACGCTAGGGGAAAACCTCTTTTCCTCGAGATATTGAAGCCAAAAATTATCCTTAATTTTGCAATAATGTAAAACGCATTGCAGCAGCATGCAGACATGGGCGAGACAGCTCGCGCGCCCATTGGCTGCTCTGCGGCAACTGCACCAGCCTATCGATAGAGGCCCCTCATGACGTCAGAACCAATGAGGGTGCTTCGCGCCCATTACGTCATGTCCCGCCGAAAGCGGGTGGGGCTAGGGCTATAAATACGGCCCAGAGAGGCTGGTTTGGTCAGTTTTTCATCGCTGAAGCGAATCAGAACATGACGCATGCACGGCAAGATACGCAAGTACTCGTTCCCTCTTCTAGAGGTAACCGAGTACGTTCTCTTACGAGAGGTCTCTCGTACTTGCGTAAGTATCTTACGCTAGGGGAACACAATGTAAAACGCTGTGCGTGCTTGAGACATAACACTAAAGTCCCAAGGGCAGGTGCCCGGGGCTCATACAGTGCCTAATCACAAGGGACTCCGGGGATCCGGGAAGAGGGGCTAGAATAGCATCATTCCTGTAATATGGAGCTCTGATAAGAGCATGTTATATCAAGTGTTCCACACAGCCAGGGCGAACTCGGCCTGGACTGGTAAATATGGGGGACTTACGCACTGCCCACAGAAGTATACAGACGATCAGTGATCGACGCTCTAGCAGTTTCAGCATCCTGAGCCGATAGCATCGGGCGGGCAATACTGAAAAATTAAACCGAGAGCAACCTAGCTTGCAAAGCGGGAACCTCGAGGTTATAAAACCTTATAAATGTAGACGGGGAGGCCCAGCCTGCCGCCATACAGATATTTTGCAAGGCAATCCCACTGGACCAAGCCCACGACGAGGCCATGCCTCTTGTGGAGTGCGCTTTGACACCTATCGGGCATTGCAGGCCCCTGGATGTGTAAGCTAGCGCTATAGCATCAACTATCCATCTGGATAGACTCTGTTTTGACGCAGCTAGTCCCTTAGAACGTCCGCTGAACAAAACAAAGAGCTGCTTCGTCTGTCTGAAAACAGATGAGCGAGACACATAGGCCCTTAACGCCCTGACCGGGCAAAGGAAGCCTGCGTCCCCTTCCTCTTCAGATACCGGCAGGGCCGACAGGGAGATCACCTGTGCCCTAAACGGTGTATTGAGGGATTTAGGAACATATCCGTGCTTTGGTTTGAGTATGACTCTCGAGTCATTAGGCCCAAACTCCATACACGTCGCGCTCACTGAGAGCGCTTGCAAATCCCCTATGCGCTTCACTGAAGCGAGAGCCAGAAGAAACACTGTTTTGAAAGACAAGAGTTTCAGGTCTATTGACTGTATTGGCTCGAATGGGGCACCTTTCATGGCTTCCAGAACCGTGGAAAGGTCCCAAACGGGAACTGAGGGAGGTCTGGGAGGGTTCAGCCTCTTAGCTCCTCTAAGGAAGCGAATGACCAGATCGTTCCTTCCTAATGACTGGCCGAGCGGTGGTTCAGCGAACGCTGCTATGGCCGCCACATAAACTTTGAGCGTGGATGGGGTTCTGCCCTTATCCAGAAGCTCTTGTAAAAAGGAGAGAACCTCCGTCACCCCACAGCGTGAGGGCGGAGTACCACTCGCTGTACACCAGCTAGTGAACACAGACCATTTTGAGGAATAGAGCCGCCTCGTAGATGGAGCTCTAGCCTGTGTGATCGTGTTTAACACTCCCGCTGGGAGGTTAACGGGTGCCCGTTGATGGCCCACACATGTAGGGACCAACGCTCCGGGCAAGGATGCCAGATCGAGCCGTTTGCCTGCGAGAGGAGATCCCTCCTCACCGGTATCGGCCACGGGGCGGTACTCGTCAGACTGGAAACCAGGCTTGGTTTGTCCAAAATGGGGCGACGAGTAGCACTGGGCATCTGCTCTCCCTGATTCGCTCTAACACCTGGGGTAGGAGCGTGACAGGGGGAAACGCATAGAGCGGGCAGCGGGGCCAGACGTGAGCCAGCGCGTCCCTGCTCTTGGAGAAAAATTCCTGACAATGAGCGTTCTCTTGAGACGCAAATAGGTCTATTTTCGCTCTGCCAAATGTCCTCCATAGCAGTTCGACTGTCTGTGGGTGTAAAGACCATTCTCCTGTCGGAAGATTGTTTCTGGACAGTCTGTCTGGTCCCACATTCAGATGGCCTCGCACATGCGCTGCCCTGAGCGAGCGCAGATTGTGCTGAGCCCAGACCAGGAGGCGTTCCGTCAGCCTGTGAAGGATTCTGGATCTGATACCTCCTTGGTGATTTATATAAGCCACCACTGACATGTTGTCCGAACGGACCAAGACGTGGTGTCTTTTTATCTGGGGACAAAAGCGACTCAGCGCGTTGTCGACTGCCATCATTTCCAGGCAGTTTATATGCAGAAGCTTCTCCCGTTCCGACCACTGGCCGAATAACGGTCTGCCCTCGAGCAGCGCTCCCCATCCCGAGGTTGAGGCGTCCGTAGACACCACCTTCACACTCGAGGAAGTCCCCAGGCTTACTCCTGACCGGTACCAGTCGGTCACTGTCCAAGGTTTCAGAGCTGCGACGCATTTCTGATCGACCTTGAGGCGCGCGAGACCGGAGGTCCAAGCTCTGCGCGCGCTTTCAACCAATACTGCAGCGGGCGCATGCGAAGCAGACCCAGCTGAAGCACTGAGGATGCTGAAGCCATGAGACCCAGCATCCTTTGAAACTTTTTGAGCGGGACTAAAGCGCCGTGGCGAAAAATCTCTGTCATGCGCTGAATACTTAGTCTGCGCTGCGGCGACAGCTGTGCTGTCATAGACAGCGAGTCCAGATCTGTGCCCAGAAAAGATATTTTCTGACTGGGAGACAGCGAACTCTTCGCCCAATTGACTGTGAGACCTAAATTCTCGAGGTGATCAAGTAATATGGTCCTGTGTTCTATGAGCCCCGACTGTGATCGAGCTAGAACCAGCCAATCGTCCAAATAATTCAGCACTCGTATGCCTCGGAGCCTGAGGGGTGCGAGCGCTGCATCCATGCACATTGTGAATGCGCGAGGTGCCAGGGATAGACCAAATGGCAGGACTGTGTACTGATATGCCTGACCCTCGAAGGCGAATCTCAAAAATCGCCTGTGACGTGACGCTATTTGTATTTGAAAATAAGCGTCTTTCAGATCTATCGACATGAACCAGTCCCCTTGGCAAATTTGCGAGAGGATTTTCTTGGTCGTGAGCATTCTGAACTGTCGTTTCAGAAGTGCTTTGTTTAGTCGTCTTAGATCTAGAATGGGTCTGAGACCCCCGTCTTTTTTGGGTACCAGAAAATATCTGCTGTACATGCCCCCTTCGCTCTGAGCTTGTGATAAGGGTTCTATAGCCCCTTTGCTCAGTAACTTCGCTATTTCGGCTCGAAGTAGGTGTGCTACTTCCTTTTTCACCGTAGTATCGATTCGCGCCGCTTTGCGTTGCGGGCGTCGACCGAACTGTAGCAAATAGCCTCTTTCTATAATGTCTAGCACCCACTTCGAAACCCCGGGTAGCCTTGCCCATGCGTTGGGTCGATTTCATGTGCGCGAGCCCTGTGTGACGGGCTGTGTTTCTGTGTAGGAATGAGCACTGGGCAGTGGGCATTTTGTCTACACTCATAACACCATCGGCCGTGGCCGGAACACCAGAAAAGCCGTAAAAGCGGCGTTTGTGTGCAGGCAAGCGGGCTGTGTCGCCGACTTGTTTACTGCAGAATACACTGGAACAGTCGCATTTACTGGAACTGAACGAGCGAGAAGTTGCCATAGAAACAGAGAGCGTCAACATGCTGGCGTTTGTTTGCAGGCGTGCGTGTATTACAATAGGCTCGTCCACGGCAATATTGACATTTCCAGAGAAATGTGTGAGAATGGAGGTAGGCCCAGCCGCAGCTGGACTAGGAACACTCTCTTTTCTCCTTTCGCCAGTGACGCACGGAAACCATAGAAACGGTGCTTGGGTGCAGGCGAGCGGGTTGTACAACGCGCTCGTTGGCTGCAAAAATACACATCTGCAGTCGCCTTTTCAGGGAACTGACAGAGCGAGCATTGACGGCATAATTTTTTTCTGCCGGTAGACCCGGGATCGAACACGGGTCTCTCACGTGAAAACCTGAGAATCTGCCACTGGGCCACAGGGGAAGACACATAGGCATTTAGATAGCGCGAGTATTATCAGAGAGCGTCAACATGCTGGCGTTTGTTTGCAGGCGTGCGTGCATTACAACAGGCTCGCTCACTGCAGTATTGACATTTCCAGTCGCCTGAACTTCAGAGGGGAATGAGAAATGTGTGAGAAATAGAATTCGGCCCGGCCGCAGCGGGACATTAACACTCTTTTCTCCTTTCGCCAGTGACGCACGGGAACCATAGAAACGGTGTTTGGGTGCAGGCGAGCGGGTTGTACAACGCGCTCGTTGGCTGCAAAATGCACATCTGCAGTCGCCTTTCAGGGAACTGACAGAGCGAAGCATTGGAGGCATAATTAATCTGCCGTTAGACCGGGATTCGAACACCGGTCTCTCGTGCGAAAAACCAAAGATTCCGCCACTGAGCCACAGGGGGGAACACAAAGGCTTTCAGATGCACGAGCATATAAGAGCGTCAACATGTTTTCTTCGGCGTTTGCTTGCCGGCGCTGCAATATTTATATTTCCAGTCGCCTGATCAGGGAACTGAGAAATGCGTGAGAAAATTCAGGTCAGTCCAGCTTCGGCGGGACTATAAACACTATTTTCTCCTTTCGCCGGTGAGTGACGCGTGAATGGGGCGCAGGGACAGGGTAGCTTTCTTGTACGTAAAGAAAAACTAACCCAGACCGTCCGCTTCCAGCCTCCCCTGTGAACGGCGCATTTTGCGCGGCTCGAACAGAGGGAGAGAGAAAGCTAGCCCCGTGACCGTCCGCTCCTGACATCCCCTGTGAACGGCGCGGTTTGCGCGGCTCGAACAGAGGGAGAGCAGGTATCATCCTCCAAGCAGGCAAGGCAAGCGGGCGCACCGGCGAGCTTTGCGGGTTGGGGGGGAAACGGCTCTTTTAGTGCAATGAGAGTGTGTGTCGCGGCGGCGAACACACACATACACAAAACACAGTAGCAGAGAAAAGGATATGTACGCCGGAAAGCGTCAGCATAAACAGCGACTGAAGGCGGCGAGATGTCGACCAGCAGCTTCAGATGCACTAATCCCGCTGGGTGCTTGACTCAGACGGCGCGGCTTCCTCTCAGGATCCAGCGATGCGAAGGCCCGCTGAAGAGATGAAAAACTGACCAAACCAGCCTCTCTGGGCCGTATTTATAGCCCTAGCCCCACCCGCTTTCGGCGGGACATGACGTAATGGGCGCGAAGCACCCTCATTGGTTCTGACGTCATGAGGGGCCTCTATCGATAGGCTGGTGCAGTTGCCGCAGAGCAGCCAATGGGCGCGCGAGCTGTCTCGCCCATGTCTGCATGCTGCTGCAATGCGTTTTACATTATTGCAAAATTAAGGATAATTTTTGGCTTCAATATCTCGAGGAAAAGAGGTTTTCCCCTAGCGTAAGATACTTACGCAAGTACGAGAGACCTCTCGTAAGAGAACGGTATTTATTGTCTGAATTTCGTAATAAAATGGACAGAACCTGAGAGCTGAGAATTTTTTTCATATCAAAAGTAACCTGCTCTGTCTAGTCTGTCGGTGTCAGTGTCCTCTTTGCTCCGCGATTTTTCTCTGCGTGAGAAAATGGATGTGTGGCGCGAGAGCATGTGAAAAGTGTAAATTGCGTGAGTCTCACACTGAATGCGTTCCTCCTTCCGCCGTGCTTCTTCTCCATGTGAGGATTCATTACATTAGACTAGAGTGCGCACTGCGCCGCATGCACACAGTGCTTTTACATGTGGGGATTGTTTACATCAGAGTGCGCACGTGTTTTGCGCAGCATATACGCAGTGTTTGTTTAAGCGGTTGATGGAAAATAAGTTAATGCGCGTTCTGTAAATATAAATTCTGATCAATTATTTTTCACAGTATTTTGAAGTGCCCACGATAACAATATCGTGCATATTCATTACCGCGATTTATCGCATTACCGAATACCGGCACATGTCTAGAACATATTTATATACATTTCTGTAGCAAGATTTTGGGCCAATGAGATTTCACGTTGAGCAGCCAAGAAACTACCAAGCTACCAAGAAACTGACAAAAATAGCAATCAACAAAGTGTCCTGTGAAATTTTGTCGCTTGTTTGTACAAAAACTTAAAAGTGCAATAGGTGATCTGGAAAATGCTAACTTTTGCCTGCTAGCATTGAAAGCATACGATCCCATCCTCACTGCAAATCGCTGTCTAAAGCCGTGCCTCCTCCAAAACACATGAACGTGCACAGACCAGAAGCGAGAGGGGTTTTTTTTGTTGTTGTTATTGTTGAAGTTTTCTCTGTCCATAGTGTTTTCTAAAAATTGCTTGTTAGCAGCGTTCTCCCCCTCAGCTCAAATTGGTTTGCAAAATTCTTTGGGAAATATTGCCGCAATTGATTGAATTAGCATGAATTCTTGTGCTGCAAAGAAAAGACTGCAAAATTCAAAATTCAATAGCATGCACAACAATGGCAGTACAACCCTTCTTGGTTGTTTTGAATGGATCACATGACTGTGTCACTAGAATTATTTTAGTTTTTTTTTGTTTTTTTGCGAAATTTTCTAAATTTTTAGTTTCAGATTTTTTGAAGTAAATTTCAAACATGGTATTTGATTTTACTCAACTTTTTTAAAGCAAGTGTTTACATTAAATTCATTTCTTAATTTTATACATTTTAATTTAACACTATACTGACATAGTGGCACTATGGTAACCACAAAAAAACGTCAAGAACAGATTATTTAATAGTAAATGTCCAGTTTAAAAAACAGTAAACACTAACAGGTCTTTGTATAAAAACTTGAATAAAATAACTACTCAAAAATGCATAAAATAAAACTAAATTTCAACATTTACTTTCCCAGTTCAGTCCAGTGCAAAGCAAGCTGGAAATTAAAATCCACCCATGCAGTTTAAATTAATGCAAAAAATATATATATAAAAAAAATAATAATTATTAATTAAGTTACCTTCCGTTTTACATATCTAAGTGTGCTGAACAGTGTAATAAGGATGTGATAAAATGTTCAGCAATTGTGTTGCTTTAGCTCACTTTAATTTGGTAAATTGAACAAGCAGCATTTTTTTATATTTTTTTTAACAAATGTTTCTACTTTGGAGAATGTTTTTACTTAACAAAAATGCTGTCTCGGTGTGGACGGAAGGTCAAAATTTAAAGAAAAATATGTTTTAAAATATATACGGATACATGTGTTTTGTGTGCCTAAGTAATGATCAGTTAGGTAGTAGGTCTCTGTTCAAAACATTTTAACTCACTAGTACCCACATAGGAATGTGGTTCCTGTTGTATTGTTGTATTGAACTACTACAGTGCCAGCAGAAGACCCATGTAATCTGAATGTAAATGAGTTGCAAAAATAGAATGCATACTTAAAACTAGGGGTGACCCCGAATAGTCGAAGATTCGATGCTTCGATAGGAGGAGCCTGATTCGACTACCGATCTCACGTTCGAATCTTCGCAGAGGTGTTATGAAACGAGGATCATGCCACTTTGGCTATATGAGGGCGCTCAATGTCTGATTACACATAGAACTACCGGTTTTCTGTCAATACGTTAATATTCAGCCTATTATGATAATGCTGTATATAAAAATGTGCAAAGAAATAAGCTTTTAATAAATATTTTTTTTACGTGCGTGAATAAATCCAAACACCCCGCGTCCGCGTGACAGATTTAAGTTTCACTTTCAGTCCGTGACCGACAGAGGAGCGTCTTGGCGGCAAGGATTTAAATCTTTAAAACAACAATGTCTGCGATTAGAAAATATTAAGTGTGGATGTACATCATCAGAAAGGATATTCTCCAAGGCTGGATTTAGCATCAGGAAAACCATGATCGCACTTCTGCCGTCCAACGTTAACAAGTTTCACGTTAGAATGTATTTTATCCGCTCGCACAATTTGAAACGACTCCAACGGACACAGACAGATTGATAGACTGGATTTGTTCTCTCGATAAGGTAGGGTAGCCTACAAGTGATTTCAAAACTTTTCAGCCGGTTCTAATTTGATTTTTGGATAGTGTGAAAATTTTTAGCTAAAAAGACTGCCGCTCCAGTTTAGCATTTATTGTTGTTTCTGCAGTTAAAAAGACAAAGTTGAAAATTCTGGCTACTATCGTTATTTTAATTATTTCTTTATTTTAATTTTATTTATTGATCTGTCAGGGTTATCTAATCTAACTATTTGTGGCTTGTGTTTTGAATATATGTTCCCCTGCACTTTAGGCATTTTGCACACATTTGCTCATCTTGTGACTTGATTGTGATTTATTTCGTTTTGTATTTTTATTTATAAGTAAGGTATATTCTGTTCTAATTTAATTTAGTAAATTAATTGTTTATTTTTTCGGTTTATCGATGTTGTGGTGTATAGAGCCTGCTCGCACAGGTAATTTAGTCGATTTAATTTGATTTGTATGTGAAATGCAAATCCTGTCTGTGGCCTTTCTGGAGTTATTTATGTTATTTCTTAGTTTTATTGATCCAAAATGTTTTTATACATTTTCTTCTATATCTTTGTGTGATTTTCTGTACATCGTGGCTTTGAAATGTTAAAGCCCCGCCCCCAGCCCCACCCCCATACACATGATTCGACTATTAGTCGACTATAAGCAAGACATGACGATTCTGATTCGACTATGAAAATCCATAGTCGGGGACACCCCTACTTAAAACTCACACACACACGTTTATATGTGTATGACATATACATTATATCAGTGTTATGTTGGATTGAGATGAGGTCATTGAAGAAGGTGGGGGGGTGGACACACAAGCCCACATGCAAACAGTGTAAGGGTTGTGCGAATATTGGATTGTGATGAGGTCATTGACATGGGGGAAATAAAACACACACACACATATACAACACACAAGTCCCCGGATACTACATGCCCCAGCCATTATTTCTCAATGCAGACAACCTTAACCTTACGCCAGGAAGCAGTGGCCAATTTAGCCCAGTGACATAATGCGTTATGATGGGCAATCAAGCCTGACTTCTGCTGACTCCCTCATAAAGCTAATGAAATCAATAGCAGTGTGGAAATGTGCACTGCACCCTTATACCTTTCAGTTGGATCGCTGATACAGAATAATATTTTTACGCAGTTTATGTATTTGTCTAAATATAAACAACTAGAAATTCAAAAAGAGTAACTTAGATAACTGAACTAGGAACAGGATTTATAATGATGACTTTCTACATTTGGATGTGATAGTTGACTTCATATAAATAAATAAATTCAGACAAACACTGAATACGCTTGGCCTTTATAGCTGCATAGCAATATGTTGACCCAGATACCATGATTATATTTACCAGGCTTTAGTCTTGTTTACTTCTTTTTGGTTCAAGAAGAGCACAGTCATTATACAGGTCCTGTTAGCTGCATCTGAATACAGCATAACATATACTGTATGTTAATCTGCAGTATAGTGATCTTAATCATATGTTATCAGGATATATATATATATATAAAATCTCAGATAAGATCATATGTTACGGTGTGGTTTACAGTCTGTTGTCCTATTGTGAACTGTACCATTGTATTGAGTCTGGATTTGTGAAAAAAGGCAGTTGCTGCTTTCTGTGGACATTAACCTCTAATTAACATGCACATATTCACCCATCCAGCCCTGCCAATTTGAAACCCAACCTCTACTCTCTATTACAAAAAATAGCTATTACAGTGGAGAACACATAATTGAGTTGTACATAGCCTATTTATTTATGCATTTGGTGTTTTTTCTGCTTCTTAAAAAAATGTAATAGGCCTAATAATAATAATAAAAAATAATAAAAATAATAAAAAACTTTAGATTGACCAGTCAATATTGACCATTTTGAGATCATTGGCATTGGTAAATATATAAAAATATCAGAGTTATTCTTATGTCAGTTCCAAAATTCTACCGTTGTTAATAAAAAATATTTTTTTATTATTTTTGAGTAAATATTGTGTAAAATAGTTGAGTAAAATGTCATATATATCACATATCACATATCAAATATATATATATCACTGCGGTTGAAATCACCTAAGGACTGATCACCCGCACCTGCTTCACATTTCATCATCTCCCTCTGCATATAAGCACACAGTCAGTTCGACTGGTCTCGTTTGATCAAAGGACTCACTTTCCTGTTGACTCCAAGTTCCTGAAGTATACGTTATCTCTCTCCATCGTCTTCCTGTTCCTTGTTGTCTCCAGCATCTCCTGTTCAGTGTTGTGTCAAATTGGATACTTACCTGTTCCTCCTCGAGATGTGAGCTCAGTCATCCGTTCATCCATCCACGATCTCCACTCCACCTGCAATAAAGAGACTGTCAGTATCATTCCATTATCCATCTGCAAACTGCCATATCTATCATATTCACCTGTATTACTTATTGCTCATCTGTGTTAAATAAAGAAGCTACTGATTTTATCCCTGTCTTGAGTCTCTGTTCCATCACACACACACACACACACACACACACACACACACACACACACACACACACACACACACACACACACACGTATACATAAATAATGTTTATATATATATATATATATATATATATATATACATATTAATCAGAAGTTTGTCTGATATATTAGTCAGATATAAGCAACAAGACTTTTGTCCCAGTCATTCTTTAGACAGATATGTTTGCCGTTCTCATTAGTTTTTTAATGCAAGACTTTGACACTTTATATTGAGGGAGATTGGTGTCAATGAGAGCACATTAGCATGTTATATTTGCACATGCATTGACAAAGCCGTGGGTGAATTAAGATCTTGCCATCTGGTGAGTAGGCGGGGGAGAGAGAGAATGAAGATCAGCTTTGGGGAGGAGAGGGCATTTATCTCTGACTGGGGAGGCCATGACATAGAGCACTAGATATGTTATTGACGGCACACCATATAATTAAAGACATTTAAAAACATTGAAGTAAATAAATCCGACCAGAATATTACTGGGCATGTTTCAGCTATTACCCTGTCATTCATACCCTGTCAGATTGCTGATTCATAAATGTAGTCTCATCAAACTATGAATAAATTAAATCATGAGTTGCTTTTCCTGTTTACAAGTTGTGTGAATGAATGTGTTTGTCATCATGTGTTTTGGAGACTGACCTGCTTTTGATTCCTTCCAGGGTTCCATAGAAATGAAGACATGAAGGCCATTGAAGTTCTTCCCATCCTTAAAGAGAAGGTGGCATTCCTATCAGGTGAGCCAGTTGAGAATTTAGAAAAGGATGCAGGATCTAGTATATATATATATATATATATATATATATATATATATATATTAGGGGTGTGCAAAGCAGCCGGTATTTGTATCTGTATTTGTATTTGTTGAGGGGGGAAAAGTATTTGTATTTGTATTTGTATTCGAGTAAAATTCAAAATAGGTGTAAAAATCCAGTTTTTTTGCGTTACACTTCTAATTTACGTTATAGTGTAAGTATTCTTTAATTATATCCATTATAATAATTATGGATATGCAATATTGGTTAATATGTTTTTCCATAAATCCAGCAATGAACATGTAACAAGGAACGTCACCTACGAACACGTTAACGTTACTCTGTCAACAGCCTATTGTCTAAATTACCGAGCTAACAGAGCTACTAGTGTTGTCACGGTAGGCTACCAAAATTTCAGTATTCGGTACCAATACCAGTGAAAATCCACAGTTCTCTGTACCAATTTCGGTAACAAAGCTTAATTTAGATTAAATTTACATATATTAAAGTGTATATCATGGTTACAAAGATGGAAACTGTAGTATTAAAAACACTTTACAATAAGATTCCATTTGTTAGATAACATTAGATAAAATGACCTAACAATAAACAATAGTTATATACTGTCGCAATTATTCTCCTTGGGGTTAATTTAAAAATACATTTTTAAAATTAAAAGTTAACATTATTTAATGCACAATGAATGAAGTGAACAAACATGACCAATCAAGTGTTTGTATTAAATAACATTCACAAACATTAATTAATGTTGTAAAAAATATATTGTTCACCTAATGTGTTGAGATAACGCATTAAGTGATGTTAATGAATGGTATTTTTTTGTAATGTTACCAAACTATACAGGAGATAAAACGTGTTTTATTTGACTTGGCTGTACTTTTATTTAATCCAAAACTGCATTCATATTTAATTTTAAAAGGGCTTTTTAAACCTGCTAAGAGTTATCCAGCCAAGAATAAGCCTAGAACTGCTTTTCTGACGGACTGATATTAATGACGGCTTTTTATTTAATTTCTCATCTCCATAAATATATCTAAAGCTAATGCAGAGTTAGAAATCAATGAATTATTTGCTGATACTTCCTCGTCATCATGGAGAGCGCAGTTCGCACCGCTTTCTCCTTTCCACAAGCGCTTGTTCTCTCGTGGCGTCTGTCGTTGCTATGCAACATGGACATAGGCGCGCCTGGAAAAACGAGCGCGCTGCTGGCTTCTATTATAGGCGCGCTTGCCGCACGCCTACATTTGAAATCTGCACGCGCAAAAAAAAACGCGCTATGTGAACGGCCCCTTATGACAACGTGACATTAGCCTAATCCAAAATTATTTCCATATGTGGCTCTTTCCTCCTTTCTTATCAACAAGTGGATTTACAGCCACCACATCAGCAGCGCCGCTGGTCGCCATAAGGAAACGCAGCTTTTTGATATAAAGTTTTTCTTGTTCCCGAATACAAATATTTTTAAAGTATTTGTTCGAAATAAGTATTCGGAAAAAACACATTATTTGTGCCTTTCCGAATACCGTATTCGGGTTCGGCTCCACCCCTAATATATATATATATATATATATAAACAATAACTGTAAAACATTGATATAACATTCTGGCATGAAACCCTAGATGTTGCGAGCTGACAAGTCCTTAACAAAATCTGCTTGCAGTCACATCATTCTCTATAGGGCAGTGCTAATTGGTTCCCACTGTATCAGCAGCCAGTGAGCTCGCCGCTCAACAATCAAATTTATGCCTATCGTTTGCTGTTGCAGCTTGCTTTCAGAAACCCTCCACCTTCCCCAGCTCCACCTGTAGAGATCTGCAGTATTCTGTGATTCATGTATGCTATGTATGTATACAGGAGCAGCGCATGACTTGATTGCTCACAGTAGCATGTTGTGTGTCTTTGCAGCAGCTTTAATCAGGGGTGTAACGGTACACTGAAGTCACGGTTCGGTATGTACCTCGGTTTTGGGGTCATGATTTGATACGAATTCGGTACATTTACATGTCCTACAGTACGAATTATGTACAGTTAAATGAACTCTTGTGCTGCATCCCAATTCACTTACTATCCATCCTAAATGGTATTCAAAATGAAAATTCTGTCCCAAATTGTAGTATGTTGAAATGAGTAGGCTTTTCCAAAGATACCCGGATGGTCTACTTTTTCCGATTAGAATCCAAAGTGCAGATCTGTCCACACTCTAACGGCTAATGTTGCCCACAACCCATTGCACGTTGGACGAGGATTCGGTTAGAACTACAAACACGAATAAAAAGTGTTAAAAACTACAAACATGGCGGATGTGCAGGTCCGACAGTTGAGGAGAGAGGTTTAGATAAAGTTATCCACATTATAAACATTACATTATATTTCATCTTTGACCTTTTGCAATGATACGGTTGGTCATGAACTTTTAAATGCACCATTATGCAAATTGCAAACACACGAGGAGAGTCTCGACATGAAAGACCCACGACTGGTAGATCAACGTGCTACTGGTACATTTCTCTCCGAAACAGTAGGAAATTAAATAAAATTGTGGAGAATTTGAACTGTGACAAGATGATTGACAGGGCAGTTTGAAAGGTGACAGGATGCACGCAACTAAGCGACAGAGCTGTCCGTTAAAGATAACAAAGTAGTATGTCCCAAAGCTGGCCTACTCTTCTACTACACACTCAAAGGGGTGCACGATTCAGAAAATGTCACGATTCGATTCGATATCGATTTTTAGGCTCAAGATTCGATTCAAAATCGATTTTCGATTCAAAAACGATTCTCGATTCAAAAAAACGATTCACAGTATGTAATGTTAGGGGTGGAAATCTTTAGTCACCTCACGATCTGATCCAATTCCAGAATGATTCTTTATCTACTCCTCCCCCCTCCCCTCCCTATTAATTCATTAGTTTACATAGGTAATTAAGTACTTTTTTTTTTTAAATTACAAATTTTTTTTTTTTTTATTATTAAAACAGTTGTATGTTAAGAATTTTAAACTAATATAACTTCAAAACATACAAGTAGGCTAAGTAGCAAATAATAAAGAGGAGCATAGAAACATAACAAACAAACAAATAGTGCTTTCAGTAGCCTATTTAAGATTATCTGAACGTTTTCCATTCAAGAATTGTGAGTGATTTTTCTTCATCTTTAGGCTGTTATTTTTTACTATGACATCATAGACTGCGAGAGATCTATTAAGCTGCATTCACGCACGGATCTCTTTTGAAATATAAGAAGTAAAGTGGTTTTTCCTGTCCGTTTAATCGCTTAAGACATAACTGGCTGTGTTTACGTTAATTTTGCACAATATTAAACCACTTACACGGAGTCGCACAGCCGCATGCGCGAGCAGTCTACACAAACAAAGCGCGCGTCAGCATTTGAAATTGAACGCAGCCTTCTGTTAGTGAGGTTCATATTTTAAATATAAAAGGCCATTGCATTCCAAACCACATAAATGATGATTTCGTGGAGCATTTGTAAGGAAAATACCGAAAGGCGAGACAGCACGCTTCAAGTGTAACGTAACATCAAACAAAGCGCGAGTCTCTCACAGCGCATCCTGTGCAAGCTGTGAATGTCCTTGTAATTCGCTTCAACCTTTCCGAACTTATGAAAGATTATTATACGGAAAGTTTGATTGGTGTATGTATGTGTGTGAGGAATTGGAAGAAAGCAGATTACGGGTGTTTCTAAAGCAAACTCAGCGTCATCGCATATCTGGTTAAAAACTAAGTTCAGAATCGATTCTGAAATTCTCAGAATCGATCCAGAATCGTTGGAGAGAGAATCGCGATGCATCGATGAATCGATTTTTTCTCCCACCCCTAAATTATGTACTTTTTCTTCACAGAAAAGTGCATACTTTTGGGGCACAGTATAAGTAGGCGAATTGGGATGCTGCATTGTTTTAGGTTGGTGCATAGATCGTCTCTTCATCTGCTCTTTTTCCTTTTGTGGTGGTTAGTAAACAGTGTTGCATTACCGCACGCGACCCCTTCTGGATGGAAGTGAGGAATGCCTGTGACTGACTGTATTCATCGTCTGACTGTATGCACCAAACCGTTACGTCCGTTACGTGACGAATACTTGTACCCTTATGCCGCGTTCCAGGCAACCTGTAACCCGTGTTTTTCCAACTCGTAACTGGGAGTACATCGTTCCAGGCAACCTGTAACCCGTGTTTTTCCAACCTTATACCCGTGAAAGTGCACTGGAACGGCAGTCAAACCCGTGACTTCCCACCCGTGAACTTGTACTAGATCGATGTACTCCCAGTTACGAGTTGGAAAAACACGGGTTACAGGTTGCCTGGAACGCGGCATAATACCCCTAATAACATTTTTACTTGAGTGCAAAATCAGCATATTGCTGAATAATTTCTGATCATGGGACACTGAAAACTGGAGTAAATGCTGCTGAGAATTTACAGAAATAAATGTACATTTAAAATAGAAAACTAAGGGTCTATATACACATACAGTGTAATCAAAGGAATTACGAACAGGTGAGTAACTAATGAATACCCATGGAAACTAACAATCACAGAGAACTAAACGAAACATGGCAATAAATGAAAATGAAAACAGAACAAAACAAAACAGAACAGAACAGAACAAGACCATTACAACTTCATTCTAAGCCACTTATTTAGAAGTGTTTGTTTCTTATCCAAAGGCCTGGATTCCTATGAATATTAACAAGAGGAAACTTATTTGCAGTGACAGTCATTAACACTCTCAGATATGTGAGCTCAAAGGCAGAGCAGCATCACTGGGGAATGCAGTGAGTGTTTAGCTGGCTGCTGACCCAGATAGCTTACGAACATCTTAATCTTTGGCATGCCAACTTGCTTATCGTCAGCTCAGCTTGCCTAAGTAGAGATAAAACTCATTTCCAATTTTGCCCTTCTTCCACCTCTGCACTTAAAAGAGAGTTTAATGGAAGTTGATATGCAATAACGATATGAACCAATGGTATTACTCTAGCAATGAAATGAGGCATCATATTCTGTATTAGACAAAAACTCCAAAGAGTTGCACTCAGAAATGTCTTGGTGTAGTCAACTTTGATAAGTAGGCCATGGTGTTCCAAAGCATCACTATATACAGTAGGTACTGTATGCTAGTTGGACTCGTTTCTTGAGATTAGACATTGCCCTGTTTTACTAATGCTTGAGTGACAGAAATGTTGTTGTTCCAGCTAACCAAATAGTGTGTTTATTTGACTCGCAGGTGGAAGAGATCGTCGAGGAGGGCCAGTCCTTACATTTCCAGCCAGGAGTAACCATGACAGAATACGACAGGAAGACCTTAGACGACTTATTGCGTACCTTGCAGGCATCCCCAGGTACTACTTGTGTGTGTGCATCTTTGTCTTTGTGTCAGTGTGAACATTATTATGCAACAAAATTCAAAGTCATAATAGATCGGGTGCAGCCAGTCGAAACGTTGAGGAATTGATTCCAAGGGAGCAACAGGCATGGAAGCCAGCCAGCAGCTGGAATTGTAAAGTTTCAGTTGAGTCACCATTGGGTTCATCTTAAGGCTGGCCCACACTAAAAAAAAATTAAAATCTTATCAGATTTTCAAAATGTAAGATACCATAAGCATGACAATAAAAAATGATAAAATTAACAGTTTTGTCCCTATAGTATGTGGAGTGCCACGTTGTGACTAAGACGGCACACCACAAACAAACAGATTCCATTCACAAACAACCAGAGTCCCGACTGTGAACACAGAAAATCTCGCAAAATTTCTCGGGGTCAAACGTGACTTCAGAGTAAACAAAACATGGCGGACAACGGGCAAGAAGAAATTGCGATAATAGTGTTTGGATTGCTTTTTACAGAAAATTCACAGGGGAAAAAAAGAAAAAGGTTTGGATGAAGTCATGTCATGCTTCCTCCGTCTTCTGTCAGCTCGCTTTCTGATTGGGTATCATTCCGTTCCACGTGACAGTCTAAAGAGTGCGGCACGTTTGTCCTCAGGGTTCCCCCCACACAGCACCTCGGTTACTGACTTAAAGGGGTCATGAACTGGCTTTTAATTTTTTTTTATATTCTTGTCTGAGGTCAAATTATGACTTTCGCTTGGTTTTTACATTCAAAAACATCAAAATGATTTAGTAATAGGCTATTTTCTACCCTGGTTTTGAGCCTAGCTCCTGAAACGCTCGGTTTTTAGGGGCGTGCCGCATTGAAGACTTGGAAGTAAACGCCCACTGCTATGATTGGATAACAGTTTTGCATATTATAATGAGTTTCATGTAATGCGCGAATCAGTGGGCGGGGCTAAACATGCAGTGTTGAAGTAGGCGTTGATCTTCTTCTGTGGAGGTGGTGTTTGATACCCTTTGACGTCATAGAGCCACACTTTGAAAAACCTGTCGTTCGCTGTGCCTGGTGTCAATAAAAGCTTTTATTGGACTAACAAGGAAGTTTTCAGTTCTGAAACTTACAGGATATTCTTATAGTATGATGACCTCTTATATGTCAAAAGCTCAAGGAAAATTTGATTTCTCAGTTCATCACCCCTTTAACCCTCACTCCCTGATGGAGGGAACGGAGACGTTATGTCGAGGGATGACATTAGGGGTCATACTTGACAGAAAGGGAACAAGATTTCTGATCCTAAATACTCAACATGTTGGATATTTATGATTTGAAAATTAGTGCAGCCCCGAGGTTCTTCCGAGCAGATTCATTAACTTTTAACACACCTCACACCACAGGAAAATCTGATAAAATAATCTGTAGAACCTTAAAGATAATCGGGACTTTACCTAGGATTATCGGAAGGGGAAAGTTGGTCTCAAAATCGACCTGATTATCTTGTAGTGTGTGGGTGCCTTTAGCAGCTCAAGCTCTGCATTTGGTATATTTTTGGCTGATAATTGGTGATTTAATAAAGATGCGGTCCCATTTTCGATTGCTATGCGCATTTTCACCAGGAAAATCCAGTCATTTCAATAGGAATCCACGCTATCATGATTGGGAATCCCAAAAGTTTGTGGTCTGTTTAATACTTTCTTTGAGCAAGGATGCAGTATATTGATAAAAAACGTAAAAAATAAATAAAATAAAAAGTGTAAAGATTTATATTTAAAATTGATGCTGTTGTTTTGAACTTTATATTCATCAAAGAATCCTGAAAAAAAAAGTATCACAGTTTCCACATTGATAATAATAAGAAAAATTTACTTGAGCACCAAATCAGTATGATATCAGTATCAGAATGATTTCTGAAGGATAATGTGACACTGAATCATGTGAACAGCTGCTCAAGAAAAGATAAGGCTTGTTCGACTTGAACCGGCGCTGCACAGACCGATCGGTTTATGACATCAAAGTACCACGAGAGTGATTCAAAAGCATATGAGCCATCCTCTCTAATCGCTCTCGAGTTACTTTGATGCGCTTTGATGTCATAAACCGATCGGTCTGTGCAGCGCCGGTTCAAGTCGAACAAGCCTATAGACATGTGTTTTATCTATTTTTGCGAATTCATTTAAAATTGCCCCTTTCAGTAAAAAGTGTTGTCATATTTGCCATTGCTCTTTGAATTTTCACCAATGAAATCCAGTCATTTTAATAGGAATCCACGCAATAAGGAATTTAGTTAAGTTAATGGTGCGAATTCACTGCGTTGACAAACAGACAGCTGCTTGGTTTGAAAGTGACTTTTGTGTGAGTGGTGCTTCATACATCTACAGCCGTTTGCTATAGACCTTATGCACCAGAGAAACGATGGCATTGCTAGCCGTTTGCTATAGGGTGTGTTAGACGCGGCGCTTCTCGTCCGGTGTGCGACCCTCTTTAGTCTCAGTACCTGCCCTTATAAAAAAACAAATTTAATGTATTGAGCGTCATATTTTCTCACTACACACTTCACAGCTTTTGCTTGCACAGGTCTATCTGCCACATCTGTGTTTCTTTTCAGAAAACGATCCATATAACAGTAATGTAATGTTACTGCATCTGATCGAAGAAACGTTCAATCTGACGTTGTGACGTGATTGGTGTTGCGATATTTAAACATAAATGAGCTTTTAGATAATGTATCATGACTTGACTTGAGTGTTTTTGATCATATAAATTCATAAGAACAATCAGATGATTAGAAAATAACAAGATTTGTCAATTAAAAAAAAAAATTATAATAATAATAATTTGGGGGTAGCTCACCACTACCTACACGGCCCACCAGATGGCGCTCCGAGGTCCACTAGACTAGGGCCGCGGCCCACCGGTTGTTAAAGGGATTTTTTATTCAACTTTCAAAGAAGCTTACAGACATATCAAACATATACATCAAACATAAGACAAACAGATACTGGGGAAAACATATAACAGATCTTACATTGGGTTGTTAAAGGGATAGTTCGTCACGACGCTTCCTATGGCATCTATCTCCCGTGAACGCGCGTCGACCGTTGCCGGAAGCCAGTTATTTTCATTTATAAAGTTTTAAATATGTATATTTTTACGACAAAACCGCACGGATTACCCTCAGAAGGCCTTCGTTTATCCCCCTGGAGCCGGATGGATTACTTTTGTGAAGGATGCATGCATTTTTTTGGGACTTGAAGGAGGTGGACCCCATAACTTGACATTATAACCACTGAAAGATCTAAGACATTTTCTAAAATAACTGAAAATGTGTTCGTCTGAAAAATTATTGACATATGCATCTCGAACGGCTTGAGGGTGAGTAAATCATGGGTTTAATATCATTTTTGGCCGAACTATCCCTTTAAGAGGGTTGCTAAAGCATTTCTTGGTTGTTGATAGGGTGTCCGGCATGGTTTCTGTATTACTAGCTGCAGTCCTGTATTACTGTATTCTGTATTACTAGCTGCAGTCCGTAGCTTTTTTGGGTCAAAAATTATCCAAAATAATTTTTTTGAGCAAGTAACGTTACATAACCAGCCAGTGTTCAAAACTATCTGCTTGCCGTAGCTCGATTCAAAATGGTAAGCTTGTAGCTGCTAATCATGTTTTTAATTCCAGTGGTACTGGTGGATTTCCGCGGGAAATTCGAGCATGTCTTTGCGTCATTACGTCACATCTGTACATATAAAGAAGGAGTCTCGGCTAGCTGGCTATGTTGCGTGTGAGGATGTTGGAGGTGGAGATTTATAGCCTTTTCTCACAGCACTTGATATAATTAAACTTATCAATTTGATGGCGGACCAGAAAGGTTCAAACGACAATCACCAGTGACAACTGGAGATTCACCCATTGTAAAACGCGAAAGACTTAGGAGAAAAAAAGAGACTGCAACAGGCCCATGCGAAAACAAGGATAAATATCGCAAGGGCAATGCTGATGTTGTTAACATTAACAATTTGAGAACAAAGTATAATTTGCACGTTTTGACGTGATATGATAAGCGATCGTTAGATTTAATCAGCGCGATTTACTGCAATGCTTCCCCCCTCCCCCCTTAGTTGGTCAGAACAAAGTGGATGTTACTTACTTGTTCAGATGACATTTTCCGGTGAAAATTCTTGATAATTCCGCAGATTTCGAACAGAGATGGCGACAAAGAGGAAAAACTGCAGACTGCAGCTTTGAGTGGTTGCCAGGGTGTTCTCTGTAATTGTTATGATGTTGCTAGGCAGCTGTTAGGATGTTCTGAGTGGATGCCTATGGCATTGATATGTTCTGATTGGTGTTGCTAGGTCTTTGTTTGGGTATTATGTGTGGTTGCTAGGACATTGCTGGGTGGTTTGCTGTGCTGTTGCTAGGTGGCTGCTAGGGTGTTCTGAGCATAGACATTATAAATACATAGACGGCCGCTGGATCGTACGCATAGATCGTACGTCAAAAACTGCACAACCCGTTACTCGTTTCGGGTAGGTAGGCTAACGTTACTAGTCACTATTTCATTTACTATTTTTATTTTCAGAGGAGAAAGGCCGCGAAATTTAAAAATACTACTGGTATTGTGTCACGAAATGTAGTTTGAAGAGTTTTCAGTCGAGAATGTAGTTGTTTAAAACTCAGATCTGTGGTTTATTTATAAAGAAAAACCTATTTAAAAAAAATTTATCTGACGTTTTCGGAGTTGTGAGATCCATGCGATCACCGGGCGCTCAGCGCTCATGTAACGTTACCCCGCCTGGAACAACCTTTCCTCGGCTAGTGCTTCTACCGTTTGCCGCTGGTTAAACATGAGATATAATTCTTCTTGTGTATATCTAACGGGCGACCTTTGGTCTCATTAATCTATAATTTGTTCGCTGGCAAATCGTTTTGGCTGAGGGCAAAGTGAAGTTTCATAACTTAACATATTTAGGCTATTTAACTTTAACGTTGTAACGTTAGCCTGCTGTATGTTTGACTGAATGTTTGACTGAATCGTTTACTTTATTTATTGACTCGTTTAGCTTCTTCTTATACCTTTTAGGCTACTTATACTGACTTAAAGACTATTATTGATCAATAAAACTGAAATTTAACAAAAAGACACAGGGTTGTGTCATTTTATTTTATATAGCCTATGTAAGAATATTTTAAAATATATAAAATATTTTATATATACATTCTCTTCACTATATGTAGGTCAGTGTCTATATGTCTATATTCGTATTGTCTATATTATTCTGCAATTGATATTACATTGTATTTGCTGTTATTATATTATTATTGTTATTAAAATATTATACCACTTGCGATTATCAATCTATTAGTTTATGCTGTTAAATTATTGTACTATTCAGTAGTCACTATTTAACTTATTTTTTATTGTCTATATTCTGTAATTGATATTTCATATTCTTTTGCTATTATAATAGTATCATACTTAAATTGTATGCTATTATCAATATATTATTATTATATTATTGTACTTATGATATTATATAATTATACTGTTCATTACTATTTTATTTGCTGTATACTGTTTGTTTATTTTATTGACTATACACTAAACTATTTACTATTACTTCTCTCTTTATCTTATTTTTACTATTTGCATTGCACTGTAGTTGTACAGTGTACAGTTGCACTGTCATATGTATTACCATAAAGGATCCATCAGTTATCTTTGTTATTGCTAAAATCGGGTCAAAGACAGAAAATGCTTTTTCCACAATAAGAAAACTTTATTTCATTGAATGTGAAAATTAAATTATATCTCAGTACGGGGGTCTTCACAATTCTTATCCAAGAATAAAAAGCCAAATACATGACAAGCCTGAGCTTTGACAATTCCTTATTATTTTTGTATTTTTATATAAGTAAACTATCGAGATTTTAAATAACTAGACATGGAACTTTTTGTACACCACGTACGAACCACTGAAATCTGTTGATAAATGTAAACGTTATTTTTGTTTTTATCCAGAGAAACCGCAGCTCACTCTTTTACTTGCATTTGTTTACAGCGCAGTCATGCCCTCATCAATATGGCGGAGGCGTTGACGTATCGCAGCAACGTTCCAAAGCTGCCAATAGGGCGTCTATGTATTTATTATGTCTATGGTTCTGAGTGGCTGCTATGGCATCAATGTGTTCTGAGGGGCGTTGCTGCAAGGGTGTCTTAGAGGATTGCTAGAGCGTTGCTAGGTGGTCGCTAGGGATTTTGTTTTAGAGGCTTGCTAATGTGTCACTATGTGGTTGCTATGGTGTTCTTTGTATTTGCTAAATGTGTTCTGGGTGATTGATTTGGCACTGAAGCAGTTGCTTGTGTGCTCTGGAGGGTTACTAGTGTGTTTATTATTAAATGAAAACTACAGCTCAAGGAAGCACCTTTACTTCTTGAACCGACGTTTTCATTTTGTTTAATTTAATTTATTTTCATATCTATATTCATATACACATGTCATGCCCATGGCTACGCTTTTCCCAGTCTTATTACACACTCTAACACTGCATAGCAGTTCTCTGGCAACCACCCAGATCACCTTAGCACCGCTGTGGTGATGTAAGTATCTTTACATTTTCTTGAGAAGACGTTCAAGTCTAGTTAATGTATTTTTTTGTGAAATCCTGATTTTGTTTTTATTTTTTGGTTTTGAAGCTCCCTGTTCTCTGGTTTGTTTAGACATCACATGGCCAATTTGTCTTTTCCCTGCTGTGTCCTTCTGTAGTTAGCATTGATTCGACTCAGTGAAACTCAACCAGCTCCACGTGAATCTCTGCTTTCAGCCAGAGGGTTTCAGCTCTGCACATTTCAAAACTTTATGTAGGTTATCATCTGCCTCAGGGTTCTCCCAAACTTTACTTCTGTTCTATTGTCCATAATCACTCTGTTTGAGCCACAGAAATTAAACCTCAACTTCTTGATGGCTGTAAACACATTCTCCACTTTTGCACTGTACATGGCAGTTTGAAAATAAATAACATACTTCAAAGGACATAGAATTTAGTTGGAATACTTACTTCTAACCCTTTGCTTGGAAGTGCAGAGATTCAGTATTATGTTGGAGCCCCTGGTTAGGAAAACAACACTTTAGTGAGGGAGTGTATAGACGCTTACGGTTGTTGGTTTTGGTGTCTGGTGTGTATCGGATAGCCAGGGGTGTAGATATGTTGTTTGGCCTGAAACTGAAGATTGTAGGCCGCACTGGTTGTCCTCCATCCCTCTTCCATTTCTTTCCTCCATCCATTTTTTTCACTCCTAAGAATATTCTCTCTTCCTTACTCTTGTATTCTCATTCTTTATGACTTGATACAAGTTAAGCTTCATGCCATCAATTACAACACAAAATAATTATAACCTGCCCATCAATTAGTGAGATCAAACCCAAAATGTGTGTGTAGTAATGCACTTACAATGGAAGTCTATAAGGAAAGGAATTGTGCAGGATAAACGTCTAAACATTCACTGTTTTGAATGTACACCCACAGGACTTTTACATTTTATGTGTTGATATAGACTAGTACAATAAAATTACTTTTTATCTCTTATTACCAATTAAAGCAGGTAAAACCAGTCATTTTCATATGAAACATGCCATGATACCAGACATTCATCCACGGGAATCACATCGGTAACACATAACATTAATCCACCGAGAAAAGTAGTACCTACACTAAGATGATGATTTAAAGAACATTACATATCAATTCATATAAACAATTCATATAAGCACTTAAAATTACAGGCGTGCTTTCTTGCTAATTATTTATGTATGTGTGTACGATTTTTAACTGTTTTTGAAACAAGTCTCTTATTGAATTTTCAGCATCCATTACTCCAGTTGGGCTACTTCATATTTTTGTGAAAACAATGATTTTTCAGGATTCTTTGATTAACAGAAAGTTTGAAGAACAGCATTTGATTGAAATAGAAATATTTTGTAACATTGTGAATTTCTTTACTGACACTTTTGATTTATTTAATACACCCTTGCTGAATAAAAGTATCAAATAAAAAATGGTACATATCACCCCACATCATGTTATCCTTTTCTCTTTTTTTCTCTCTGTCTCACTCTCATCCCTCTCTTCATTCTGTGTTCTTTCACTCTTCCTCCCCTTATCTCTTTCTCTCTCTCTCACTCTCACTCTCTCACAGAGAGGGAGGTCAGAATGATTTAGAGTTGTTCAGTGCTCATTCCTGTTTAAGAGTCAGACCAGAGAAGTGCAGCTGTGGATATGAAAACACTCTTGAGTTAACAGGCTGTTTTTCAAGCTAGAGAGCTGTTTAGTTAGCATTTTATTTGTTTGTTTTTGTCCTATAGCCGTTTTCTTTCAATTTAGCAAGAAGGGTTTATTTACCTTTTACATATTATATTTGGGTAAGTGTTATTTTTCATGCAGGGTCATACATTATATCTGATGCACTAAATTTGATTTAAACCGAGAGGGATTTGTCAATATCTCTGAAAGCAGTGGCTCTCATTTACCTCTCCCTAATGACGTGAGTGTCAGCAGTTTGCAGAAGAGCTGATGCTGTGTTTTTATTTGTTTGTGTAGTGAGGAGGTGAGCAGACATGGCTTCACGGTCATCGTGGATATGCGTGGATCTAAATGGGACTCTATCAAACCTCTGCTGAAGATCCTACAGGAATCGTTTCCTTCCTGCATCCACGTCGCTCTCATCATCAAACCTGACAACTTCTGGCAGAAACAGAGGACGAATTTCGGCAGTTCCAAGTTTGAATTTGAGGTAAGCACTTTAAACCTGTGAATGTACGTTAAGAAAGTGACAGCAAATTAGGAGTTCTGTTCATGTTATATTCAATAATATATTGTTTTGAATGTTTCTAAAAATCTGTTATCTGAGAGTACAGCATTTTTCTTATAGTATG
This sequence comes from Leuciscus idus, assembly GCA_021554675.1. Taxonomy (NCBI): domain Eukaryota; kingdom Metazoa; phylum Chordata; class Actinopteri; order Cypriniformes; family Leuciscidae; genus Leuciscus; species Leuciscus idus. The sequence goes on along the minus strand of CM038635.1, from coordinate 12,136,730 downwards.
TTTTACTAGAACATTCCATCTTGCTGGTATGAAAATAGAGCTTTCGAAATTACTTCTGACCTATTTCATCAAACAGCTGAGAGGAAGACACATGCAGTAATGATATATTTAATCTGAAGGCTTAATCTCCCAATGGAGGTTTCTTAAATTAACACATCTAATGCAGCACAAGCTTAAAAAAGTGATATTACATAGTATGTAATTGATACATTTTAGGTGTTTATAACTGCATCGCAAATATGATTTGAAGCTGTGTACACCTAAACACTGGAAAATACCTATAATTGCAACAGTATAATGCAGAGCAGACTGTCTTGAAGTTCTGCTCTCTATCCACCAGCAAGTCTCAAGTGTCCACGATCCCCTCATGTCTCTGCTGTTGTCTCTAATAACATGACCTGAGCTGCAATCTCTGGAATGTTTTCCTGGCTTCTTTAAGTAAAGTGTTCAATGTACCTGATCCAATAGGGTGTGCTTTCATCATCCAATCAGTGTTTAATTGCACTGTTGTTTTTAAATAACAATTGCAGCTTCTTGGAAACCTCCCACTGACAAAAGTGATCCATTCAGGACCCAGAGCAGCCAAATTATTATCATAGGTTGCAGTGATCGGTTTTGGTTGTTGTTAAGATGTCACACCAAAAAGCAGACCCGCATGTAAAATAATACATTTTGATATTACATTGCAAAAATGTTGAGTCAAAACTTGTAGAAACAATGCAGAGATATCAAACATTAATAGTAAATTCAGATTCAGATCAGATTCTATCATTCTATCAGAATTCAACAGATATTAAACATCATTTCAAAACCTAGTAAATGACTATATAATTTATATTTTTATTTCAGTTTTAGTTTTAGTTTTTTTAGTACATCATGGTAAACTAAATGAAAATGTAAAATTGTAATGAAAAAACGTTTGTTTTATTTTATATTTTATTTCAGTTATCGTATTCAAAATCTGATGCATTGAGAATATGAACCCAAGTGTCCTACTTTCATCCTTTCAGACCATCATGGTGTCCCTCGAGGGTTTGACCAAAGTCGTCGATCCTTCCCAGCTGACTCCAGACTTCGAGGGCAGCCTGGATTACGACCACGAGGAGTGGATCGAAGTTCGAGTGGCCTTTGAAGACTTCACTAGCAATGCGGCTCGCATCCTAGCCCGTTTGGACGAGCTCCAGGACACGGTGTCCCAGCGGGACCTGCCGTCAGACCTGGACGGGTCTCGGCGTGCTATGGAGGAACACGCATCTCTGAAGAAAAAGGTCACTAAAGCTCCTGTGGAGGAGTTAGATACTGATGGTCAACGCCTGCTTCAACTTATCCAGTGTGGGGAGAAAGGCAGGGGAGATATCCAGGGATTAGCTCCAAAAGTCCAAGCACTTCTGGATAAACTCCACGGCACACGTCAACATCTCCACCAAGCCTGGCACATGCGCAAAGTCAAACTGGATCAATGCTTCCAGCTAAGACTCTTTCAGCAAGACGCAGAGAAGGTATGAATGAACGTACTACAAGATATGTGAGGTTTAATAAGGACAGAATTTGGCAGGTTTACATATTATATAAGGTTAGAACAATAACATAAGTTACGATACAACATACAAAGAGCGTTTTATACATAATATTTGTACTCTATATAATTTCATGTGATATTTCAAGAGTTCTATATTTTATATTCTTTTAAGTCAAGTCAAGTATATTTGTATAGCGCTTTTCACAATACAGATTGTATCAAAGCAGCTTCACAGTATTAAATTAAAATAATACAACAAAGTTTGTTTCAAGAGGAATTTATTGATTGATAAAATTAAATTAAATATCCCCAAAATATCCCCAACTGAGCAAGCCAAAGGCAGCATAATTTAAGTGCCTCTATTATGCTATTTTATAGGCTCCTAATTTTGTTTTGGAGGTCTCCTACAATAGAAATACATGCATCAAAGGTCAAAAAACACTTTAATTTTCACCTAATCACCTAGTTTCTGAAAATGGTGTGTTCTTAGATTCAGTCTCTCTAAGCGTCCTCTCTAATCCCCTTGTTTCCGCAAGCCTACTCTGCTCTGACTGTTCAGATGGCCCATTCTGTTGTGATTGGTCTACCGCTTACAGCATGTTTTGAAGACATTGTTATGTAGGTATGTGTGAGGTTCTGAGGAAGGAGGACCCAAAAGCAGAAGAATGCTTAATTTCAATTTATTGAAACAAGAACAAAAGAGGAAGAATACAGAGGAAGATCAAATATCCCCCAAATACCCCCCCACCTTACGTGGTGCCACCTTACGAGCCGGGACTCGAAGCAGCAAGTCCTTGGTGGACAACCAAACCCGCTGTCCACAAACATATCTAGGTGCCAAGTCTGCCATCCTCCGGTGATGGTCCGCAGCAATTTTAGTGCGTTCCCTGGACCGAGGGAACGGCCACTTCGGTACCCTGGGAAGGAAACAGAGGAGGTTTGTAACCCAGGCAACACATGAACGGGGAAAGCCCAGTTGATGACACCGGCAAAGAATTATGAGCATACTCCGCCCAAGTTAGCTGCTGGCTCCAGGTTGAGGGATTGTGGGAAGCCAGACATCGGAGCATCCATCCTAGATCCTGGTTTACCCGCTAGGACTGGCCGTTGGTCTGTGGATGAAATCCTGATGACAGACTGGTGGAGGCTCCAATCTGCCAACAGAACTCCCTCAAAAAATGGGAAACGAACTGGAGCCCCCTGTCAGAGACCACGTCCTCCGGAAGACCATGGATCCGAAAGACGTGGTCAATGACCACCCGGGCCGCCTCGTTAGCTGAGGGGAGTTTGGAAAGGGCAATGAAGTGGATCGCCTTAGAAAAGCAATCCACTACGGTGAGAATCACAGTATTGCCACTGGATTGAGGGAGACCAGTGACAAAATCCAGGGCAATATGTGACCAGGGGCGGGAAGGGATAGGAAGGGGATGTAACAGACCCTTTTATTTGGAGCACAGACCGAGAAAGCACCCACAAACCGACGGATGTCCGCTGCCATGGCAGGCCACCAAAACTACTGGCGAATGACAGCCAGCGGCCTCCTCACTCCTGCAGAAGTAAACCTGCATTTGATTTCATCAATCGCACTCAGAGCCGCCGCAGTCCAGGGTGTTAAAGGCCATCTTCCACTCGTCCCCCTCCTTAATCCGAACAAGATGGTAAGCGTCGCGTAGATCCAGCTTTGTGAAGAATCTCGCCCCCTGCAAGAGTTTGAAGGCTGAAGACATAAGAGGCATAATAAGGCATACATAAGTACCTGTTCTTAACCGTTATGTCATTCAGCCCCCGATAATCTATACAGGGATGCAGAGAGCCATCCTTCTTCTTCACAAAGAAGAATCCCGCACCTGCCGAAGAAGAGGAGGGACGGATGGTTTCAGCGGCCAGAGACTCAGACAAATATTTCTCCCTGGCCACCCGTTCAGGAGCTCACAAAGAGAAAAGGCGACCAAGAGTCGGAGAAGTGCCTGTGAGGAGATCAATGGCACAGTCATACGGTCGATGTGGAGGAAGAGATGCAGCTCGGGACACACTAAAGGCTGCCCGCAGATCGTGAACAAAGAAGGGGACACAAAAGATGGCACAGAAACAAGGCAGTGTGCATGAGAATAAGGACTAGAATTATCTGCCCAGTTAATGAGCGGACCATGAAGAGAAAGCCAGGGATGGCCAAAAACTAAGGGAGCTACTGGAGATTTAGTTAAATAAAGCCGGGCCAGTTATAAAATAAATGGTCATGAGCTTGCGGCCATCCAGTGAGTGAGCAATAACGGAAGTATTTAGAGGATGAATAGGAAGGACCCTCTCACGAGTCCTCATCGATAAAATTCCCCTCTGCCCCAGAGTTAATGAGTGCTGAACCCTTGAAGGAAGTATCATTCATGATGACAGTCACTGGCAGGAGAGTACAAGATTCATGAAATGGGGATGTGAAAGTTTCGCTCGCCAGAATTCCCTTGACTACCGACGAGTGCTGCCTTTTACTGGACAAGATGCAGCCAGATGACCATGGCCACCACAATAAAGACAGAGTCCCTCAGACAAGCATTGTTGTCTTTCCTTAGCTGAAAGATGCATTCTGCTAATCTGCTTGGGCTCTACACCAACCGATGGTTCAGGTCCCCGGGAAGCAGAAGGAGAATCGAAAAGTTCTGCTCGTTGCCTTGAAAACTGCCCCCGAACCCACCGACGTAACTCCAATCTGGAATCAAGACAAACGGTTGTTCTGGGGGATGTTCTGGGGGGATCACGAGCATAAATCTCATCTTTAATATCATCAACAAGCCCATCCAAGAACCGCGCCGCCAACGCCTCAGGATTCCATTGACTGGTGGCTGTGCAAGTTCGAAATTCAATAGCGTAATCTGCCACCGATCTCTTGCCCTGTCGAAGAGCTGCCAACAGCCTTGAAGCCTCCTTTCCAAACACAGACCGATCCAAATTTTTTATCATTTCAGCTTTGAAGAGTTTGAAATCAAAACAGCTCTGGGATTGGGACTCCCATACAGCAGCGGCCCAGTCGTGAGCCCGACCAGACAGCAAGGACAGCAACTTTTGATCTTTCACTTGCATAGGTCCGCGGCTAAAGCGAGAACACCACCTCACATTGAATGATAAAAGAGCGACAGTTGGTAGGCTCACCAGCTTAAGCAGGAGGATTGTTGACTCAAGGTTCATGAGTGGAATTAGAGGCGGCTGAATCTGGGCCGAGACGTCGAATTCTTTCAAACTGGTCTGAAAGCTCAGCGACTTGCGCAACGAGAGATTGCATGGAGAAACGAGCATTAACCAGCTCCTCCTCATGACGGCCCAGCATGGCTCCTTGAAGTTCCATGGCTGATCGGATAGGCGATTCCGCTGGGTCCATGTGTGGCCAGTATGTAGTGTGTCCTGAGTCCTGACAAGTATGTAACAGAAAATGACACTGGAATTGCTGACGACTCGTTTTGTAATGCACTTAGATCTGTAAAACTTTGCAGACCTTTTACACCCACAAACAGCCATATTACATACTGCACGAAAGGGAATATAAAAGCATAATAGGGGCACTTTAATAAAAATTCACTTTGCCAGTACCATGGTACAGTAAAGGTAAGTAATGGAACCAGTGTTCATGCATTGTAACTGCATAATACCAAGTTATTAAGGAACTTTTTGAAGAGTTTTTAGTGTTTTCAAAAAAAGTCTTGTTCACCAAGGCTGCATTTATTTGATATATAAATATTATATAAATAAATTATAAATAAATTATAAATTATATAAATAAATGTATTTGATATAAAAAATACACCAAAATATTGTATTCCAGCCATCAGTGTCACATGATTCTTCAGAAATCATTCTAATATTCTTCCTTTTTTTCAGGATTCTTTGATGAATAGAAAGTTCAAAAGTATAGCATTTCATTTAAATTCATAAAATGTATTTTAATCAATTTAGAAGTATTAATTTATTCCTTTTTTTTATCATATTGATCAAACACTTTATTGGTAGTGTATGAGAAGTAAGCATAGTTAAATATAGTAGTCAACATTTGAAGTAGATCAAAAAAGTTCATCATCAAAGTCCTAAGACAAGAATGGGTATTGTTCAAAATTCATGTATAACATTGATGAAAGGTTTTGATCCACTTCAAATGTTGACTACAGTATGTTATACCAGTCTATTTACAGTAAAATAAAATCGTTACGAGCAAAAATAACGATGACAATTTAATAATCTGAATTTTCTCTTAAAAATATAAAGAAAACAAAAAATAAAACTAAATCATTTGATGTGGTTGTTGACAAATAAATCCAAAGATAAGCAAGATTTTATAGAATCTGAATGAGCAAATCCTTGAATTTCACCAGAATTTCACCAAAGTCATGTTTTGAGGATGCACAGATAAACATTGATAGAGTGTGATACATTGATTTAGTGTTTCTTAAAGGGATACTCCACTTTAAAATGAAAATTCTGTCATCATATATTCACCCTCATGTTGTTTCAAACCTGTGTGAATTTCTTTCTTCTGCTGAACAGAAAGGAAGATATTTAGAAGAATGTCAGTAACCAGACAGTTTCTGGTCCCATTGACTTCCATAGTAGGAAAAATTTTTTACTTTGGAAGTCAATGGGACCAGAAACTGTCTGGTTACTGACATTCTTCTAAATATCTTCCTTTCTGTTCAGCAGAAGAAAGAAATTCATACAGGTTTGAAACAACATGAGGGTGAGTATATGATGACAGAATTTTCATTTTAAAGTGGAGTACCCCTTTAATTAGAGTGTATTGAAGTATAACAATATTCCAGTATATTTCACAGTCCATGCTTTCCATTTTTTCCTTTCAACAGATGTTTGATTGGATTGTCCATAATAAAGGCCTGTTCCTGACAACCTACACAGAGATAGGAGCCAAACATCAGCACGTGCTGGAGCTACAGACCCAACACAACCACTTTGCAATGAACTGCATGGTAAGACTGTGTCCAGTGGTCCAGCAGTAATATCTGTCACCACCTGAGGCATTATAACAGTGCAGCTTGATGAGTGTTACATCAGGAAAATAATGTGCGCTTGTACACGTGCCCTGACTCACTTAGTCATGCAAGAATGAATTTTCTGTTGTCATATAATAGTCATGTCAATATATGCTTGAAGAGTATGTAATGCCACTGGAGAACAGTCACACGTTGATACATCATCCCTGTGTGTGTGTGTGTGTGTGTGTGTGTGTGTGTGTGTGTGTGTGTGTGTGTGTGTGTGTGTGTGTGTGTGTGTGCGTGTGTGCGTGTGTGCGTGCGTGCGTGTGTGTGTGTGTGTGTTTGTTGTGTGTGTGACCTTGGGCATATTCGTTATCACCCCCAGTAGATTTCAAAGGGAGAGAGTTTCACAAGAAAACGCCATGGCATCAATCACTGATTTTCCATCTCTATGGTCTCATCTGCCATCTGTCCATCCATATCTAAATGTTACTGCTGTTCAGCCAATAGGAAAAGTCTAAAGCATGTGTCTGCATGCAGGGTGGACTCATACAAATGACCAATGTAGTTTTAAATGTTTTCACATGTTGGAAATTCTTAGAGAATGTTTTTTTCTCGTAGTTGATATACATTGAATATATTATATATAAAAGAGATTCATCTTTTAAGTCATTAAGTTTAATGGTTTCTAACTAGATTTTTACATTTTTGGCAGAAAATGAAAATGCAAAACTTATACCACACATTGGGCCTCATATAGCACTCAAGTGCTTTAATGTACAACAGTGATATTACATGATCAAATTCATACACCTTATTAATGATGCACACTATATTACCAATTAGGATGTTTTTATAGGTTGTTATTGGGCTCTTTGTTGCTCCTTTGTTAGTGTGTTAGGTTTGGCTGAGTGTGCTAAATCACATGTCCTGCCTCAGCTGTGAGAACTGTCTACCCCCTCTCACGTTGCTACAACTGTGCAGAACTTAACGGATGAAACGCTTTGTCAACTGTTTGCTTTGGGTTAGCCTGACTGTCGGGCACCTCCTCAGGAAGTCCCAGGAGCCTTACTTCCCTGCCTGATATGAAGCATGAACGGACGAAAACACTTTAGTGTCAGATGGTTATTCGGCTTGTATTACTTGATAGTTACTTGATTAATGCATGTTTTGTGTTTATCGTATTCTTTCTTATTTCACACAAATGGAATACTAATGTCTGATCTCTGGTGTTATGATCACTGGAAACAGACTTCTTTTAGTTTTTTAAAGTCGACATGAAACTAACGTTGTAATAGTCTTCCCTATTGCGACGTATATCCGAGTGAAACGGCTTCTGGTATGTGAAAAAAAAAAAGTAGGACGGGACTTGATTTCGTCCTTGGGATTTGATTGGATCATAGGAAGTTCCCTATTTGCAGTCAGTTGTGGAAGATATTTAGTCCCAACCTCCACTGAAACACATCATGAAGAGAACAGATATTGTTAATGTTTTTAATAAAATATTACAAGTGCATTATTTTAAAACAATAATGATGTTCACAAATAAATTATTTGTAATAAAACTGCAACATTCTGGAAAAAAAAAGTTTTTTTTTTTGTTTTTTTTTATGTTGACTTTAATAATCAAAAACACTATATGCTGATAGCCTGCCCCCTAGAGGACTCAAGGGTCACTACAGTTTAATAACCTGCACGTACTGTGGCATTTGCAACATGTATTGACAGTAATTCAATAGCCGATTTATGGAGACGTTAATGTCCATCGCATGGCACACTGGTTGTAACCTTTCGTAATAGACATGCTTAAGCAGCTATGTCATTGAGTTCCGGTGGTAATGTCACCTGAGCGGAACGTTATGCTTGTCAAGTTGTAAATGAACTGAGCCCCACTCTCTTATGAAAGACAATCTGGAGGACAACATGTAGAAAACACTCCTCCAGCTAAAGGCATTTTACTCATGGCTGGGTAATCTCCCATCATGCTAGTGTATTGATCAGTCCCGGAGACATCCAGAGGGAGAGTTCCAGGCACTCCTCCTCTATTCACCCAGACTTTGTAAGAGAAAAAAAGGTTTTGCATAATAATATTAAACCTGGGTTTTATGTCTGTCTGTAAGAGTGAAGGGTAAACTGTCCTTGTGTGACTCTCTCTGTTTAAGTAGGCTTCAGGGTCCAGTACTGTTATAAAGTGAATTTTTTTTTTTTTTTTTCATGTGAGGAAGGCTTTTGTTCTACGGTATGTGTGTCTTGGCTGCGTTCAGGTCCTGAAAGGTGATCTGAGTAAATGTAGGTAGAGCGCTTCCTCGGTCTGCACTCTCATTTTGTGCTCAAGTGACATGACACTTGATTTTATGTGTCTTTTTTCTTGATTTTATGTTTTAGGGGTCAGATAATTAACTCTTTTCTATCCAAGTATAGTTAATGCAGGAGTTTACAAAAATACTAATGAAAAACAAAACAAAACAAAGCTTTTCGAGCTGAATTCTAATTGGACTGGGAGCAGCAGTGTGTGTGTATGTGTGTGTGTTTGTTGGGGGGGTGGGGGTTCTTATATGGTAGGTATTACAACAAAACAGAAAAGGTGAAGAAAATAAACAATACAAATTTAAAATGGAATGTGTGTAAGATTAATGAAACAAAAATAAAGGTATTTTAACTATACATGAATATCAGTCACGTGACCTCTTACGTCATCCGCCCTTTTTCCAGTTGACTGCAACCATCTTGAGTACCTACCGAGTACTGTCTATGGTACTGACAAGCATTAGCTAGCTAGCTTGCTACGATTTACAGCTTCGTACGGATACAGTAAATGGCTACGAAAGACAACATTTCGCACCTCGACTGCCATGAAAAGAAACGCTACTTTCAAAAAATATCATCGTTAGGGTGTGATCCCTACGCGATACCTGATGCATACTTCCAGCCACTATCCGCTGCTACCGAACTACCAATCCTGGCATTCTATATATATATATATATATATATATATATACACTCACCTAAAGGATTATTAAGAACACCATACTAATACTGTGTTTGACCCCCTTTCGCCTTCAGAACTGCCTTAATTCTACGTGGCATTGATTCAACAAGGTGCTGAAAGCATTCTTTAGAAATGTTGGCCCATATTGATAGGATAGCATCTTGCAGTTGATGGAGATTTGTGGGATGCACATCCAGGGCACGAAGCTCCCGTTCCACCACATCCCAAAGATGCTCTATTGGGTTGAGATCTGGTGACTGTGGGGGCCATTTTAGTACAGTGAACTCATTGTCATGTTCAAGAAACCAATTTGAAATGATTCGAGCTTTGTGACATGGTGCATTATCCTGCTGGAAGTAGCCATCAGAGGATGGGTACATGGTGGTCATAAAGGGATGGACATGGTCAGAAACAATGCTCAGGTAGGCCGTGGCATTTAAACTAGGGATGGGGCCGATCCGATCCAGTATCGGTATCGGGACCGATACCAGCGTAATTCACGTATCGGATTTTCCCGATCCAACCTGCGGAGATATCCGATATCCTTGAGTCATGTCTGCGCTTTAACGTCTGCTGAAATGACTCCAAAAGTGATTCCCGCCGGCTAGTCTGCTAGCTGGCTGCAAACTGCGGAATGGATTTCCTGAACGGAGGCGCGGCTCAATGAGACACAGAGTTATGAGACACGCCCCCGCTCAGAAAATCCATTCCGCAGTTTGCGGCCGCTGTGTGGAAATACTTCACACTGGAAACACCGCAGAGCAAGACAGCAAAATGCAATGTTTGCAAAGCCGTAATTCAGAGCTCGTTGAAGCTCCCTCGCGTCGTACAACACAATCGAATGCAATCAAACATTTAAAAAAGCACCACGTTACTGTGCGTTCACACCAAACGCGAATAGCGCGTCAAATTCGCGTCTGCCGCGTCTAGTTGGACGCTTGAATATTTTGAATCCATTCACGCGCCCAGAGCGAAATTGACGCTCGTAAAAAGCAAAAGTTTGAAGCGAAATTGACGCACGTCTGAGGCGAAATCCGCTTGTCTGTTTGCAACTTGGCTGATGTTGATCGAGCATTCATCGAGAGAGTTACAGCTTCGGAGCGAGGATCACCCTTAGATAGTGTGTGTGTGTGTGTAAGATGTTTACACTTGCACTTTTCTTATATTTCAAGACTCAAGTATTTGACATTTTGGGAATGTAATAAATATTGACATGACCTACAGTTGCATATTTGTTTTCAGAATGGGATTTTTCCTGTTAACAGGATTTCCTTTTTTTCTGACTTCCTTTTCTGACCTTATACTTACCATACATGCATAAATATGTACATATCATACTTGCCTGTTGAGAGGAGTTTATTTCAGCATCATATAAAATAAACAATAATGATAATAATAATATTAAAGCAAACACAGCTCTGGTATCGGAATAGTATCGGTATCGGCCGATATCCAAATTCAGGTATCGGGATCAGATCGGAAGTGAAAAAATATGGATCGGTGCATCCCTAATTTAAACGATGCCCAATTGGCACTAAGGGGCCTAAAGTGTGCCAAGAAAACATCCCCCACACCATTACACCACCACCACCAGCCTGCACAGTGGTAACAAGGCATGATGGATCCATGTTCTCATTCTGTTTACGCCAAATTCTGACTCTACCATCTGAATGTCTCAACAGAAATCGAGACTCATCAGACCAGGCAACATTTTTCCAGTCTTCAACTGTCCAATTTTGGTGAGCTCGTGCAAATTGTAGCCACTTTTTCCTATTTGTAGTGGAGATGAGTGGTACCCGGTGGGGTCTTCTGCTGTTGTAGCCCATCCGCCTCAAGGTTGTGCATGTTGTGGCTTCACAAATGCTTTGCTGCATACCTCGGTTGTAACGAGTGGTTATTTCAGTCAAAGTTGCTCTTCTATCAGCTTGAATCAGTCGGCCCATTCTCCTCTGACCTCTAGCATCAACAAGGCATTTTCGCCCACAGGACTGCCGCATACTGGATGTTTTTCCCTTTTCACACCATTCTTTGTAAACCCTAGAAATGGTTGTGCGTGAAAATCCCAGTAACTGAGCAGATTGTGAAATACTCAGACCGGCCCGTCTGGCACCAACAACCATGCCACGCTCAAAATTGCTTAAATCACCTTTTTTTCCCATTCTGACATTCAGTTTGGAGTTCAGGAGATTGTCTTGACCAGGACCACACCCCTAAATGCATTGAAGCAACTGCCATGTGATTGGTTGATTAGATAATTGCATTAATGAGAAATTGAACAGGTGTTCCTAATAATCCTTTAGGTGGGTGTGTGTATATATATATATATATATATATATATATATATATATATATATTAAGGCTGTCAAAAGATTCATCGCGATTAATCGCATCCAAAATAAAAGTTTGTGTTTAAATAATATATGTGTGTGTACTGTGTATAATTAAATTTGTATATATAAATACACACACATGCATGTATATATTTAAGAAAAATGTGTTATTTATATATGAAAAATTATATTTATATAGAATATAAATTATATATAAATATATACAGTATATGTATGTAAATATTTCTTAAATATATACATGCATGTGTGTATATTTATATACAAAATATTTATACACAGTACACACACATATATTATGTAAACACAAACTTTTATTTTGGATGCGATTAGTCGCGATTAATCTTTTGACAGCCCTAATATATATATATATATATATATATATATATATACACATATATATATATGCATATACATATATACATATATATATATATAGCTTCGTAGGTTCCTCAACCGCTCGCCTACTCCGCGACATGGGATGCACAGGAGCGAGGCATCGGAAAGCCATGAAAGAGCTGGCAGAGAAAGGCAGCTTCTGGCTGTGGCTAAGGAGGAAGGAGAAGGGTTGGGGGGCAAACACCTAGGGCATCAGCAGGGGGTGGCAGGGAGAGATCCCTGCCATCGCTCCGCCACCACGAGACGTACTGGGGTTAAAGGAGCGAAACGTCGATGAGTGGTGGTCCCCAGCTGATGACCCGTTCAGGCTCACAGAAGTGTTCAGTGAGGTATCACGGCACACCAGTTCAAAAGGCACTGGAGGAGGTGCGTCAGGCAGTGATGTCCAGCAGGAAAACCAACACCTGTATCTTGATATGCACAATCTGGAGGCATCCAGTGACTACTGTGAAAGGGCAGTTGGCATCCAGGGAAGTCTGGAGGACATCCAGGAAAGACTGGATGACTGCAGGAAAGTCTGCACCAGGAGTGGAAGGCTAGTTACCTAACTCACTAGTCCCATAAAAGGGACACCCTAATCTCACTTCGAAAACAAATAAGGAAAAACAACCCGATGGCCCTCCGAGAGGCGGGGTGGAAGAAGGGCCAAAACAGACGGATTTCCCGGTAACGACTGGAACGGACAAAGATTCTAGGATCACGAGAAGATGCAGGTGTGGGTGGGAGAAAGAGACCACCTTCAGAGGGTTGCGGATCCACCAGGGAAGGAAGAAGTGTGAAGATGGAGGCCAACAGCAACATTGCACTGCAACCGCAGGTCAGACAAGAGGAACCCAGGGCCAGGTCGCAAACCACAGCGCTGAGGGATCCGCCGTTGCTGTAGAAAGGCAGGTGGAGGACACAGGAGGGCCCGCGATGGACGCCAATGCCTCTGAGAGTGGCACTGACGAAGACACACACAGAACACAAAGCAACCCCAACAACCGCAAGCAAAGCCATAGGACAGAGAAGAAAGAACCCGGAAGGAGGCAGATGGTCAAATGGCCAAAAGCCAACGAAGGTGCGGCCTGGCAGAAGCTGGACAAGGACCTCAGCCTTATCCTGGAGCACTCATTGCGTGGCCAGGTGGAAACCAAGCTGAACCGTATCGGAGACATCCTGTATGATGAATGCAAAGGCATATTCGGAGTAACTGCTGGAAAGCGGAGAGCTTGCCCAGTGCAGAAGGGGAGGAGGGAGAGGGAGATCGAGCAGTTGGTGAAGAGGCGGCGTCAACTCCGAAAACAGTGGAGGAAGGCAAGCAGAGAGGAGAAGGAGGGCCTGAAACCACTGTGGGACGAGGTGAGAAAAGAGCTTGCCGGCCTACGGAGGGCAGAGCGCATCCGTAAGCGCAGAAGGAGGAAGGAGAAATAGAGGAGTAACTTCTTCAAAAATCCCTTCAAGCATGCCAGACAGCTGCTAGAGGATAAGAGAAACGGAAAGCTTGAGATCACCAAGTCTGAGCTGGAGAACTACATTAAGGAGCAGTACAGTGACCCAGCGAAGTGAACTCCGCTGGGATCCCCTGGGTATGTTCCTCGCCCAGCTCCCCCAACCTGCCTCTTTGATGCTGCCCTCCCCAAACTCAGCGAGGTAACAGAGGTGGTCCGGAAGGCAAGATCAGCCTCAGCCCCAGGCCCTAACGGGATACCATACAAGCTGTACAAGTACTGCCCAGGGGTCTTGAGACACCTCTGGAATCTGCTGAGAGTGGCCTGGAAAAACCAAGTTATCCCGTCAGAGTGGCAGAGAGCTGTCACAGTTTTCATCCCAAAGGAGCAGAACTCCAGAACGATCGGCCAGTTTAGGAGTATCGCCCTCCTGAATGTCGAAGGGAAGATCTTCTTCTCCATCCTGGCCAAGAGGTTGACCAGCTACCTCACAGGAAACGGGTACATCGACACCAGCTGCCAGAAGGCAGGTGTGCCAGGCTTCCCAGGGTGTGTGGAACACTCTGCAGTAATATGGGAGCAGATCCAAAGGGCGAAAAGAGAGAGAGGTGACCTGCACGTAGTGTGGCTCGACCTTGCTAACGCATACGGGTCAGTCCCCCACCAACTCATCGAGTTCGCCTTGGACTTCTTCCATGTCCCAATCGGTATAAGAGCCCTGGTGGCCAAGTACTTTGGAGACCTCCAGATGTGCTGCACCCACCAGGACTTCACAACAGGCTGGCATCAGCTGGAAGTAGGCATTGCCATGGGATGCTCAATCTCGCCCATCCTGTTCGTCGCAGCCTTTGAGATCATCCTCATAGGGGCTAGGAAGATGGTCGGAGGAGTGAAACTGCCGTCAGGACAAAGGCTACCAGCAGTTAGAGGTTACATGGATGATATCACCACCATACTCCGGACAGCAGCATGTACAACAAGACTGCTGAAGAGGATCGACGAGCTTGTGGGCTGGGCGAGGATGAAGATCAAACCCCCAAAGTCACGCAGTTTGTCGATCAAGAAAGGAGTCAGAAATGACAACACCATCTTTGTCGCAGGTGGTGAGAATATCCCATTGCTGACAGATCAACCGGTTCGTAGCCTGGGTCGTACCTACACAGCAGAGCTCTCAGACAGGCAGATGGGGGAGACGGTGAGGAAGCAGCTCGCAGATGGCCTGGCCAAGATCAACCAAAGCCAACTCCCCGGAAAGTACAAAGTTTGGTGTTACCAGGCAATACTGTACCAAAGGGTGATGTGGCCACTGAAGATGAGCGAAATCCCCTCATCAGTGGTAAACAAGATGGACGGGCTGGCAAACTCGTTCATCAGGAAGTGGCTGGGACTACCAAGATGCTTCTCGGAGGTAGGCCTCTTCGGGAGGAACACGCTACAACTACCACTGCGATCCATCAGCGTGGGATACAAGCAAGAGAAGGCTCGGCTGGTGCTGGAGCTGAGGGAAACCACTGACCAGCTGTTGAGAGCAGCGGGCACCCAGATAAGAACGGGAAGAAAGTGGAAAGCCCAAGAAGAGGTCGACATGGCAATCGGCAGGCTGAAGCACCGCGAGGTGGTCGGCAGAGTCCAGGAGGGTCGGGCAGGCCTTGGGAGGGGCGATATTCCCTTGTTCTGGTCAAAGGCTTCCAAAGAAGACAGAAAAGCCATGGTGGTGGCGGAAGTGGCAAGAACTGAGCACGAACGCCTCAACATCAAAGCGGTGTCCCAGGGCCAGCAAGGACGTTGGACGGCATGGGAAGGTCTCACTGACAGGTCCATGTCATGGTCCGACCTATGGAAGATCCCCCAAGCTAGGCTCAGCTTCCTGATCAGAGCAACCTATGACACCTTGCCTTGTCCCCGAAACCTCCACCAATGGTTTGGTGCCGAAGAGACCTGTTCCCTTTGTAACACCAGCAACACAAGCCTCCAGCACATCCTGTCGGGCTGCACGACAGCATTGTCCCAAGGCCGCTACAGGTGGCGACATGACCAAGTACTGAAGAAGCTGGCAGAGGTGTCAGAGTCATGCAGAAAGGAGGCGAACAGCAGACCTTCCGCTCGAGGACGACATTCCATCCAGTTCGCGAGGGCTGGAGAGAGTGTCAGACCCTCCCGCCAGAGAGATATAGCAAGGCTATATATATATATACAGGTCCTTCTCAATAAATTAGCATATTGTGATAAAGTTCATTATTTTCCATAATGTAATGATAAAAATTAAACTTTCATATATTTTAGATTCATTGCACACCAACTGAAATATTTCAGGTCTTTTATTGTTTTAATACTGATGATTTTGGCATACAGCTCATGAAAACCCAAAATTCCTGTCTCAAAAAATTAGCATATCATGAAAAGGTTCACTAAACGAGCTATTAACCTAATCATCTGAAACAACTAATTACCTCTAAACACCTGCAAAAGATTCCTGAGGCTTTTAAAAACTCCCAGCCTGGTTCATATCTCAAAACCGCAATCATGGGTAAGACTGCTGACCAGAATGCCATCAGTGACTACGTTTACATGCAGCCAATAACCCGTTCAAAACCGGGATATTAGCAATAACCCGGTCGCGCACGGCCATGTAAACACCGGCAAAAACCCGGATATGCTCATATCCCGGTTTTTAAAAACCCGGATATTATACCTGGGGTACCCCCTTTCTAACCCGAATATTTGGTCATGTAAACGCGTATCGGCATATCCCCATCAAAAGGGACATTGATTTGTGTTCTGCGCATGTTCTATTCGCAAGGAATCTTGGTCTTTTGAGTAGGGACGGCGCATACAAAAACCCGCGTGCAGTATACCGGAAGTAAACAAGAAGTAGAGGTAAACATGGCGAGACGCAGCACAGCACCACACTTTTGGAGCGAGGAGGAAAGCGCAAACAAAGGCGATCGCTATCTGCCCCGAACTATTCATTATCCGCATGCTGCTGCTGTTGTTGTTGTTTTTGGATACAGGAAAAAGAATCGGAAATGACGCATATTGCGTCTTAAGGAAGTCCGTGCGTCCAGACGCTAACCGCGCGTCGCCGTTTACATCGGGATATTGTAAATTCCATGTATACAGGAGTAACTCTCTCTGCTCACGCATGTAAACGCGTTATTCCGAATGTTTCAGAAACCCAAATAGTGACCCTAACCCGACCATAACCCGGATATTGGCTGCATGTAAACGTAGTCATTGACACCCTCAAGCAAGAGGGTAAGACACAGAAAGAAATTTCTGAACGAATAGGCTGTTCCCAGAGTGCTGTATCAAGGCACCTCAGTGGGAAGTCTGTGGGAAGGAAAAAGTGTGGCAAAAAACGCTGCACAACGAGAAGAGGTGACCGGACCATGAGGAAGATTGTGGAGAAGGACCGATTCCAGACCTTGGGGGACCTGCGGAAGCAGTGGACTGAGTCTGGAGTAGAAACATCCAGAGCCACCGTGCACAGGCGTGTGCAGGAAATGGGCTACAGGTGCCGCATTCCCAAGGTCAAGCCACTTTTGAACCAGAAACAGCGGCAGAAGCGCCTGACCTGGGCTACAGAGAAGCAGCACTGGACTGTTGCTCAGTGGTTGCTCAAATTTTGCATGTCATTCGGAAATCAAGGTGCCAGAGTCTGGAGGAAGACTGGGGAGAAGTCCAGTGTCAAGTACCCACAGTCAGTGATGGTCTGGGGTGCCATGTCAGCTGCTGGTGTTGGTCCACTGTGTTTTATCAAGGGCAGGGTCAATGCAGCTAGCTATCAGGAGATTTTGGAGCACTCCATGCTTCCATCTGCTGAAAAGCTTTATGGAGATGAAGATTTCATTCTTCAGCATGACCTGGCACCTGCTCACAGTGCCAAAACCACTGGTAAATGGTTTACTGACCATGGTATTACTGTGCTCAATTGGCCTGCCAACTCTTCTGACCTGAACCCCATAGAGAATCTGTGGGATATTGTGAAGAGAAAGTTGAGAGACGCAAGACCCAACACTCTGGATGAGCTTAAGGCCGCTATCGAAGCATCCTGGGCCTCCATAACACCTCAGCAGTGCCACAGGCTGATTACGGCCATGCCACGCCGCATTGAAGCAGTCATTTCTGCAAAAAGGATTCCCGACCAAGTACTGAGTGCATAACTGAACATAATTATTTGAAGGTTGACTTTTTTTGTATTAAAAACACTTTTCTTTTATTGGTCGGATGAAATATGCTAATTTATTGAGACAGGAATTTGGGGTTTTCATGAGCTGTATGCCAAAATCATCAGTATTAAAACAATAAAAGACCTGAAATATTTCAGTTGGTGTGCAATGAATCTAAAATATATGAAAGTTAAATTTTTATCATTACATTAGGGAAAATAATGAACTTTATCACAATATGCTAATTTATTGAGAAGGACCTGTATATATATATATATATAATTAGTCGTTTAATGAAGCCTATTATATGTTGATCCGACTATTCAAAGCGTGTATTTAAATGGTCCAGGGGCAGAACTTTTGCCAAGCGTGTCAGAGGTTCTGGGTTCTAATCCGCACTCATATATTTATTTTTTTTTATCAAAACCGATTATGTTTATCAGTGGTTGTATATCAGGCAGGGACACGTTTGTGTGCATTTTGTTTTGTAATTTCACCGGAACGAATAGAGAGTCTCTCCACAACGGATTGAAGCGCGCGTCCGAGTGAAGACTGTGCGCGAGCCACAAACAAACACAGTATCCGCGCCACTGATCGCAGCGGCAACGAGCACTTTGATCACTTGATTTCAAAGACAACACATTTCAGCGCTAGATCGCCTCTTATTTAACAAACGAACAAAATGAATGCTCTGCTAGTTAACTGGAGATGTTTTGTTTATTTGTATTGGTATATTCGTGCCGCGAGATGTTTCAAAAGTGGTGGGGACAATATTGGTGGGGACATGTCTCACCCACAAATTATGCTTATGGATGTGATGATTAAACGATAAACTGACCTTTGACGATAAACTCATGCTGTTAGACAGTATATGAAACAATTCACACTGATTACTTAATACTGTTTGGAAAAATTTGTAGGCTATGTATGTTATTATCTTTAGGTTGGCGATTAGCACAGCAAGCAGATTCAGGTACTCAAGATGGCGGCAGACAAGTTTTAGAAGTGAGTGACGTCAGTGAGGAGACGTTGGTGACATCATCTGATATTCATCTATAGACAGACACGACTGTACAAAAGTTTGGGGACTGTTAAGATTTTTCAGTTTGAAAGAAATGTATAAATTTATTCAGCACGGATACATTCAATTGATCAGAAAAGACTTAAATTGTTACATAAATAAATACTATTCTTTTTTTCTTTTTTTTTATTAATCAAAGAATGTATCACTTTCCTTACAAAGTTATTAAGCTTAAAGTTATAAAAACATGAAAACCCAACAGTTTGTTTAGTGTCATTTCTACCTCTAACGTGATTGCTTTTGCTTTTTAGCATAGCTTTTTATCCTTGAGTTCTGTAAATTTATGTAAATCGTACAAACTGATTTCTTTGATGTGCCCTCCATATAAAAGTCAATTTTGCTAATAAACCACATGATGGTCATTAACATGACAATTGAACCCATTATATTTAGCATATGTTAAGCCAGAAGTTACTTTAAGCTGCTTTAGATTTACATGAAAATGAGATACCAGAAGCTCTTAATTGTTTTCATGATGCAATCCACAAGGTCTGTGATACATTACAGAGGGATTTGATGAATTTGTGTTTACTGGTGCATGTCTATCTTCTCCGAGCAGCTCTGAAACCAGGCTTGGAGTGAGGCTATAAAAAGTTAATAACTTTTTTCCATCCTGACTTCATCTGGTAGAAATACGTTTAATTTGTGCATGTGGGCACCAGTGACTTTGGATTATCTTATCTACATATGCAGACTGCATTATTTAGAAATCATCTTTAAATTTAAATTTTTGATAAAATTGACAACAGATTTAGCTGGTGTGCACATCTTCCAAAGATCATAGAATTCTTCATGGTCGAGTGCATATTTATGTATTGTATGCTTATGTATCACATATGGGTTCACCAGTAAAACAATTTCAGTCCTGATATATATATATATATATATATATATATATATATATATATATATATATATATATATACACAGTATATAATATGCTTATCTTAGATAGACCATTTAGGTGTTTGCAAACAAGTGTACGTTTTTTTTGTGGGCGGAGCCTGCCTGGTGGCAGAAAATTACAGTTCTAGTGACAGCACTCTATGGAAGCCACATAATAAAAGAATTAGTGCTGGGCAACAATTAATCGTGATTAATTACATTCAAAATAAAAGTTTGTTTTTACATAATATATGTGTGTCAGTACTGTGTATAATTATATATGTAAATATATATATATATATATTTATATTTTTATTTTTATTTGTATTTATTTATACATAATATTATATATATAAATATACATATTTTATATATAAAAAAAAATCTTAATTATATACATGCATGTGTGTGTATTTATATATACAAATTAATTATACACAGTACACACATATATATTATGTACACACAAACTTTTATTTTGGATGCGATTAATCGTTGCCCAGCACTAAAAAGAATTAAAAAGGTAACTGCAAGATTATACCTCACAATTTTGACTTTTTTTCTCATAATTATGAGTTTATATCACAATTCTGAGAAGAAAAATCAGAATTGAGAGATATAAACTCGTTATTCTGTATTTTTCCCTTCAGAATTGTGATAAACTCATTGCGAGTTCCAGGGCCCTATTTTAACGATCTGAAACGCAAGTATCAAACGCGAAACGCAAGTAACTTTGTAGGCGGATCTCGGGCGCTGTTGCTATTATACCAGCCGGATAAATGACTCTTGCGCCCGACGCAAATCTAAAATGGGTTGGTCTGAAGTAGCTACATTACTCATAGGTGTGGTTTGGGCGTAACGTGAAATAAACCAATCAGAGTGTCATCTCACATTCCCTTTAAAAGCAGGCATGCTTGTTCCATGGCAGATTGCTAATATAACGGCGGATTTGCCAGGTGCACGCCAGGAGCGGTTCACAGCTAAGGAGACCGACGTTCTCATCAGGGCCGTAAAAGACAGAGAAGTGACATTGTATGGGGATGGGAGAAACCCACCCAAATAAGCTTTGGTTAAACAGGCATATAATAATATACGTAAATGTGTAAGCTAGATTTATTCCTATTTTTTCACATCTTCATGGACACCACAATGATTTCCCTCATGTGGAATATTTTTCCTTGTAATTATGTATGGTTTGCAAAAATTGGAATTGCTGTGTAGATGAGAGAAGCAAAGTGTATGCGTGTTGTGCACACACTACATTATGGCCAAGCATTCGCCCTTAAAATAGCATCTGAATAACGCGCCACTGACTTTAGACGAGGTTTTTCCTGGTCTGTGGTGGAATTGTTTTCTGAAACTGCAAAATAGCACCAGGGAACGTTTGCACCGGAACACGCCTCCTCTTTTCGCTGAACCGCCCCCGGGAGCGCAAGTTTATTCCCTAATTTACCGATGTGCGTCTGTGGAGGGAAAAGTCCGCTGTGCGTCGGGTGCAAAATAGGAATGATACATGCATCGGTGTACAAAGTCAATTGCGCTGGGTGCAAGATAAAGCCCCTAAAGTCTGAATTGGGAGATATAAACATCTCAGGTTACAACTGTAACCATTGTCTTTTCTGCCACCATAATGCGCACGCAACTGCTGTGGCGTAACTGTGTCTGCTCCCAAAAGGTCTTACATGCTTATATGCTTCTAATAATGTCTAATTCACATCGAGGCCAAAAACAACAAATGAGAAAATTACTGATATAGTCACCATTGTATTGTGCATCCATTGCATGTCACATTTTATTAAGACTTGATTTAAAGCTAAGGGTTGAAAAGTTTGTGTGTGTGTGTGTGTTTTCGTATGTGCATGTGACTTTATTATTGCTCCAGGTTTTCACGTGCACAGACATGACTGCTGCAGTTTATTGTTGCACGCAGGCCGATACCAAACCCCCATACGGTTTTCATCTGACAGCTCTCTGTGTATTGATCCTGTACCCTTTTGAATGCCTCTGGGCTGTGTAATTAGTCCCATGTGAGGAAACAGCCTGGTAACCAGAGCACTGCGTTCCACCAGCACTCTCATGCACTAGACTTTAGTTCTCCCTAAAGAACGTACATAATTCAGACACTCCCATTACATCAGAGAGCACACACTCGTAAAGCATATTAGTATGAAAGCGATAATCTAGAATCAGATTCCGACCCCATACAGTACTGATCATGGTGATCATAGCGCATTTTCTGATTATGTGACGTATTTCCAGGTGAAACAGAACATTAGGCTATGGTTTTATTGGTTAACAGTTATGTTTAATTTTAAGTTAAGGCTAAAGTGCAAGTATAATCTTGGAAGCATCAGTAAGAATATGAATATGTCAAAAACTACAAACCAATTAATAATGTTTTATATCCAATGCCAATACCATCAGTTACAATGGCGCCTAAAAGAATGCAAACAGAGGAATGCTTTGATTGAACAAATGCTTTATTATTATTGAATTATAATTTTTATAATTTTTTTTATTGGAAATACAGTACTGGTCAAAGATTAGGGTTGGCACGATTTTTTTATACGTTTTTTAAATAAGTTAATTACGTTTTGTTTCAAGTTTGTTTTCATGTCTTTTATTTTGTAGTTCTCATAGTCATGTTTCATGTATGTCATGTGATTCCCTGTTCCCCTTGTGTGATCCTGTCATGTGCTTTTCTAATCTCATGTGTCATGTTCCCCTGAATCATTTGTTTAAGCATCATGTATGCCTTGTAGTTGAGTAGTTGAAATTGAATTATGTAATGCTGTAATGTAATGTGTTCCATGTTCCATGTTCAATGTTCAATGTTCAATGGTTCCGTGTTCAAGGTCATTGTTTGAAGTCGATTTGTAGTTCACTCACTCACTCACTCACTCATGTTTGTTTGGTTTCATGTTGTGGATTTAATTTAAGGTTTATGTTTCACGTTTTGGATCATCACTTATGTAAATAATCTGCACTTGGGTTCTCTTCACCATCATCCTCGTCTGCTTCCATGTCAGCATTGTGACAATGGTACAGCATATCGTATTAATGGGCCCAGAAGCATATTTCTTAAGCAAATAGGGTCAATTTTGATTTCATGTTATCTACACTGCTCAAAAAAATTAAAGGAACACTTTGAAAACACATCAGATCTCAATGGGGAAAAATATCATGCTGGATATCTATACTAATATGGACTGGGTAATGTGTTATGAACGAAAGGATGCCACATCGTTTGATGGAAATGAAAATGATCAACCTACAGAGGATTGAATTCAAAGACACCCCCGAAATCTAAGTGAAAAAATGATGCAGCAGGCTTGTCAATTTTGCTGAAATTTCATTGCAGCAACTCAAAATGGTACTCAGTAGTTTGTATGGCCCCCACGTGCTTGTATGCATGCCTGACAACGTCGGGGCAAACTCCTAATGAGACGACGGATGGTGTCCTGGGGTATTTCCTCCCAGATCTGGACCAGTGCATCACTGAGCTCCTGGACAGTCTGAGGTGCAACCAGGTGATGTCAGATGGACCGAAACACAATGTCCCAGAGGTGTTCTATTGGATGTAGGTCAGGTGAGCGTGGTGGCCCTTCAATGGTATCATTCCTTCATCCTCCAGGAACTGCCTGCATGCTCTCGCCACATGAGGCCGGGCATTGTTGTGCACCAGGAGGAACCCAGGACCCACTGCACCAGCATAGGGTCTGACAATGGATCCAAGGATTTCATCCCGATACCTAATGGCAGTCTGGGTGCCATTGTCTAGCCTGCAGAGGTCTGTGCGTCCCTCCATGGATATGCCTCCCCAGACCATCACTGACCCACCACCAAACCGGTCATGCTGAACGATGTTACAGGCAGCATAACATTCTCCACGGCTTCTCCAGACCCTTTCCTGTCTGTCACGTGCTCAGGGTGAACCTGCTCTCATTTGTGAAAACCACAGGGCACCAGTGGCGGACCTGCCAATTCTGGTGTTCAATGGGAAATGCCAATCGAGCTCCCTGGTGCTGGGCAGTGAGCACAGGGCCCACTAGAGGACGTCGGGCCCTCAGGCCACCCTCATGAAGTCTGTTTCTGATTGTTTGGTCAGAGACATTCACACCAGTGGCCTGCTGGAGGTCATTTTGTAGGGCTCTGGCAGTGCTCATCATGTTCCTCCTCGCACAAAGGAGCAGATACCGGTCCTGCTGATGGGTTAAGGACCTTCTACGGCCCTGTCCAGCTCTCCTAGAGTAGCTGTCTGTCTTCCTGGAATCTCCTCCATGCTCTTGAGACTGTGCTGGGAGACACAGCAAACCTTCTGGCAATGGCACGTATAGATGAGCCATCCTGAAGGAGCTGGACTGCCTGCGCAACCTCTGTAGGGTCCAGGTATCGCCTCATGCTACCAGTAGTGACACTGACCCTAGCCAAATGCAAAACTGGTGAAAAACAGTCCAAAAAGATGAGTAGGGAAAAAATGTCAGTGGCCTCCACCTGTAAAACCATTCCTGTTTTGGGGGTTGTCTCACTGTTGCCCATCTAGTGCACCTGCTGTTAATGTCATTAACACTAAAGCAGCTGAAACTGATTACCAACCCCCTCTGTTACTTAACTGACCAGATCAATATCCCAGAAGTTTAACTGACTTGATGATATTCTCTGATTAAAAAGTGTTCCCTTAATTTTTTTGAGCAGTGTATATCTAAAGTATCTTTACTTGGTGGTACCACAAGCTCATGGTGCTACCACAAGCTGATTGTTCAAATCTTAAACTAATAGTTAGTTTCTTAAACTAGAATTTTTTTATATCTATTAAGATATTTTATGTCAGTTTCGCATACTAAACTTTTGTTTGCAATTTATGTTTGTATATTGTATTTTCAGTTGGTAGAGCATATAGCAAAACATTTTGTCTGAAATGGGTAGTCCTGAATTCTGACCATGATTCTTCCTCTTGGCTTAAATTGTCATCCACACACATTCCAGAGCTGTGGTTGAAGCTGTAGACATGTGTGTGTCTGTGGCCAGACGAGAGCTACTCCTCCCTGCAGAAGCAGCTTTGAGTGGACTGCTGTTTACACTGAGTCCGTACACATCGGTTACAACCATTCATCATTTGTTTTGAATTACAAAATTAAAAGAAAAGTAACATTTTATGATTTGTAGCAATTTTTCCCCCCATTTCAGCCTTCAAAGACAAAATGCACTATGTTTTGATTTGTTTTAGCTGTGCCAATACCACATTGTGATTAGCATAAATGTGTCATCTTAAAAAACAACCCATTCAGGAAGTGATGCGAGGTAGACAGCACTCAGTGATTCTTGTGGTCTCTTGCAGAATGTGTATGTGAACATCAGTCGGATCATGTCCGTGGGGAACAGGCTGCTGGAGTCGGGTCACTATGCGACCCAGCAGATTCAGCAGATCTCAGGTCAGCTGGAGCAGGAATGGAAAGCGTTCGCCGCTGCGCTGGACGAAAGGAGCGCACTGCTGGAGATGTCCGCTAACTTCCACCAGAAAACTGACCAGGTGAGGCCTAAACATGCCTAACACATACCTATAGCTGGTGTGTGGTGAATGCACATGTACTGTGGCTGCCGTCACATCATCCAGGTGTATGCTGCACACTGGTAGTGGTTGAGGAGAAATTTGCCTGACATGATTGTAAAGTACATAGGAAATGCGCTATATAAATCCTTCCTTCCTTCCTTCCTTCCTTCCTTCCTTCCTTCCTTCCTTCCTTCCTTCCTTCCTTCCTTCCTTCCTTCCTTCCTTCCTTCCTTCCTTCCTTCCTTCCTTCGCTCGCTCACTCACTCCTACAGATACATTGAGCATACAAACAAACTAATGCATAATGATCACCGTTGCACACAGATAAAGTTTTCTTTCTTTTTTTTACATTTATATTTAATTTTTATATATATATATAGAGAGAGAGAGAGAGAGAGAGAGAGAATGATGTGTTGGTAATACTTCACTTTTAAAATGGAATACAATGAATTGCAAAAATAATGATTCCAAACACGTTTTACAAAACCTCATACCACCCCTTTTATTCAGACAAACAAGTTGGAGGAGATTTGTGGATGCAACTTGGATGTTCATCTCGTGTTTTATGATTGAATCATTGGTGATTGTTCAGAATTGTCACTTGGAATACCAAATATATGTCCTGTGTGCTATATAAAGGATACATGAAATCCATTCCTTTCATCTTTCTGTCCTTTATCTTCTCTTTGAGCGTTTATTATCTGCTGTCAGCATAAATTTTAGACTGACATGCCATTCATTCAGCTTTAAATGTGCTCCCAATGAGAGACTTGACAAAAATAGACTGGATATGTGTGCACCCATACACAAAAGAAATATATTTGAAATATATACTTTCAAAATATATTTTTGGAATATATGCAAATATTTGAAATTGGCCCAATAAATATATTTTAGTTAAATATATGTGAATATATATATATTTTCATTTGAACTATATTTTGAAATTTAAAAAGTTAACATCTTCACAAATAAACAACACATTTTCAATTTATTTTTTAGATAGACCATTTCAGCCGTGGATGAATTCCACATTCCCCCACTTCTGCCCCTGTTTTTTCTGTATGGGCAGACAAATTGTAATGAATTTTTTTGTTTTGTTTTACCTAATTAGGACTATCAGTATAGTAATCATTCCTGTCTGTGGTAACAGATCACAGATGGACTGTATATTTGGCCATTTTCATATAACCAATAACTCAATATTCTTATCTGTTTTCTAGTATATGAGCAACATGGACTCATGGTGTAAGGCCTGTGGAGAAGGAGATCTTCCTTCTGAGCTGCAGGACCTGGAAGACACCATCCACCACCACCAGGGTCTCTATGAACACATCACCACTGCCTATTCTGAGGTATGAATCTCTGATCTCCATTGAATTGTAATAAATAAATTCCGTTGCAGATCTAGGCAGGTGGAGCCGGGGGAGGTGGAGTGTCTAAGATAACCTCTGATAGTGTGCTGCAGAAACCGCTTACCGCGAACACTGAACCAGACTGTTTAAATGTTGAGCAAGCAATCTCATTGGCTGCAGAATCATTCCGTGATTATGTGATTGCTAACAGATTGCATGAGAAGGACCGATCAGCCTGCGCCATCTATTGTTTCATGACTAGATATTTAATTGAAGGTAGGATTTTCTTCTGTCTGTAAGATGTTTAAGTGTTGATGTGTATTACCTGTACATCCTCAGGTAAGTCAGGATGGCAAAGCCCTACTAGATAAGCTCCAGCGCCCTTTGACCCCAGGCAGTGCAGATTCGTTGACGGCCTCGGCTAACTACTCTAAGGCGGTGCACCACGTCCTGGATATCATTCATGAGGTTCTGCACCACCAGAGGCAGTTGGAGAACATCTGGCAACACCGCAAACTCCGTCTTCACCAACGGCTACAGCTCTGCGTCTTCCAACAGGATGTCCAGCAGGTCAGACACTTATGGCTCGTTTCCACTGAGCGGTACGGTACGGTACAGTACAGTACGGTACGTGTCAGGTTGGTAAACCATGAATCAGCTAGCGTTTCCACTGCCAACAGTACCCTTACTTGATAGGCGTGGTGTAGCCTATGCCGGAAAAAGGCGATCAACGTCATTTTCGCGCGAAGAAGAAAGCGACATAAACAACAATGGATGACATACAGCAGATCTTGTTCTTGCTTCTCGGCGTGTTTGTCACAAGAAGCCAAGCACCGACATTAAGAGCTTCTCAATAGCAAGTACGCAAAGTTCGGACTTGCCAAGGACGCGAGTCCAGTAATTCTGCAAATGGAACAGCGCGTTCTTGAAAGCGTCACTCAACTCGCTCTGCTACTCTGGTTATCTCTGTATATTTAGGCAACAATAAAACGAAATATGTTATAAAACACCACTCTGCCTCTTTTCGTTTTCATTTAAAGAAATCTTAAACATTATAGCCACAGAAATGTGGTTCAGGCAACGTGTATTGATTATATTCACTGCATGTAACGTTAGCCTATTTATAATAAAACGAAATATAAAACACAACCCTGCCTCTTTTCGTTTAAATATAATATAAAAATATTAAACATTTTAATATGGTCTAGGCAATATGTGCATTTGTACTAAACAACAGATGTTGCAGTAAACAACATTACTGTGATCATCTTCACTGTATTAAAATTTAAAATGACAAAACTCAACCCAGTCTCTTTTTGTTAAATTTCAGTTTTATCAATAATAGCCATTATAAAAGTATAAGTAAAAGGTACAAGAAGCTATACAATAAGAAATAAAGCAAACAATTCAGTCAAACATACAAAGTCGGCGCTCTAGTCTAACCTTACAACGGTAAAGTTAAATAGCTTAAATATATAAAGTTATGAAACTTCACTTAGCCCTCAGCCAAAACGATTGGCCAGGGAACAAATTATAGATTCACGAGACCAAATATCGTCCGTTAGATATACAAGATGAATTATATCTCATGTTTAACCACTACAGAGACGTCAGAGTCAGCGGCAAACGTCAAAACGACTAGCCGAGGAAAGGCTGTACCAGGCGGGGTACATGAGCGCCAAGCCCCCGGTGATCGCCTGGATCTCACAACCTGGATCAAATTTTCATAAATCTTTATAAATAAACCACAGATTTGAGCTTTAAACAACTACATTCTCGCCTGAAAAACTCTTAAAACTACATTTTGTGACAAAAACAGTAGTATTATATTTCAACTGTATATTAAAAAATGGCGCTTCTTATGTTGTCATTCCCCTTGTAGCACGCGCAATTGACGATACTCTGTCAACCAGTCAACGTTCTGCACTGAGTCTAGCTCCACCCTTTAGTACCGTACCACTGTGAAAAAAGTGGTACGCAACGGTTCGGCATTTTGGTACCATTCACAACTTTTGACAGTGGAAACGGAAATAATTGCGTACCGTACTGTACTTGACCGTACCGTACCGCTCAGTGGAAACGAGCCATTATTCGTAATTAACTATACTTTATACACATACTACTGCAAATACTGTTGGTATGGATTCAGTTGGATTTATTTAATCATTCTTATTTGGGAAGTGAGAGATGTGCAGATTGTATGAGGTGTCAGAGCGTTTCACTAGACATCTGTGTGTGTTTTTTTTCTTGTTTTTTTCACTCTCACCCACTTCCCACAAGTTTCATCCCCCACATGCCTGTTCCCACTGAATTTTACTTCTTACTTGCAGTGATTTTGTTCTGCCTTCTCTTGCTGAATTTAGGTCAGATTCCAACAGTCGCACATAATTTTACCCATTGAACCAAAAAAGACTAATAGGCTATATATATATATATATATATATATGCATGGCATTTATCAAAAGTGACAGTAAAGACATTTACATTTATAATGTAACAAAATATTTTTATCTAAATAGTGTTTATCTAAATGTTTCTTGAGCACCATATTAGCATATTAGAATAATGTCTGAAGGACACTGAAGACTAATGGCTGCTGAAAATTCAGCTTTGCCATCAAAGGATTATTTTTTATATATATATATATATATATATATATATATTAAAGTAAAAAAGTTATTATTGAAATGTAATAATATTTTACAATATAACAATTTTTTACTATATTTTTAATCAAATAAATGCAGCCTTTAGGAGCATGAGAGATTGAAAAAAATAAAAAATAATCTTACGACCCCGAACTTTTGACTTTTTTTTTTAATGCAAAAGTTAATGATAAGCCAGTTTAATATTTAATTTATGCTTAGTCATAGACTATAAAAAAAAATATGGACATAGTGACGTCACCCGTAGGTTTCTGAAGACCGTTTTTTGAAACCTAAAGTGGGCGGGGCCGACCGTCGCCATCTTGGCAGCTCCCGAATTTATTTATTTTTACAGTCAGACAATGAGCTGAGGTAATATGATGGCTAACAGACAGCAGACAAATGGCTAATGATGACTAATGACCACAGCAGCGGGAATCCACCTGTCACTCAAAAGTGGACACACCCTATGCATAAATGTAAGGCTTAATATAATTTAAACGGATGAGTTATACAAAAATTCACCCCCCTCACAGTTGTCATGAAGGGCAAAATTAGCTGTATAGACCAAAGCCACTTTTTGCTCCAGGCTGTAAACATGTTTTTTTCTGCTGTAAAGTTGGGCATTTCAACATGGGGGAGATGCAGATTTGACTCACTTTTGCAGCCAGCCTCAAGCGGCCAGTTGATGAATTGCCGTTTATTTCACTTCCGTGTTGGTTTCAAGAGAGAGACAGGGAGGTTGCCGCTTGTGCTTAGTCATATAAATAAATGGTAACCCTTAACAATAAGGTCTCATTTGTTAACATTAGTTGATGTATTAACTACCACAAACTAACAATGAGCAATACATTTGTTACAGTATTTATTAAACTTTGTTAATGTTAGTTAATAAAACATGTAATTCATTGTTTTTTCATGTTAGTTCACAGTGCATTAACTAATATGAACAAATACAGCTTTTTATTTTAATAATGTATTAGTAAATGTTGAAATTAACATTAACTAAGATTAATAAATGCTGTAGAAGTATTGTTCATTGTTAGTTCATGTTATTGTTAATGTACTAATGTTAACTAATGAAACCTTATTGTAAAGGATTACCAAATGAATGACATGTCACAGTGTGGGCGATTGTAAAACAACTACAAAAAACATCCTTAATATAATGTAATGTCATAAAACACAAACTGATTATCAAGTTTGTGTATGAATATAATATATATGATAATGTGGCATTAAAATGAATCCTGCTCATGAGGTGCATCTGGTTGAATCTCTTCTTTTTTTCTGATTATCTTTATTGAAAAATGGCTGCATATGAATGCCTGTGAGGCATCATTATGTTGAATATAAAGTGAGTTCATGTCTGTTTGAAATAGGATTTCACTACTCAGTTGAGAATAGAATATAAATTTGAAAGGGAGATTTTAGGCACCACTGCATTCAATTGTTAAAGGAATAGTTCAACAAAAATGAAAACTGCCATTACGTACTCACCTTCATGTTGTTGCGAACCTCTATGCTGTTATTTTTACTGTGAAATAAATAAAAAGAGATTTTTTCTCCTCATACAAAAAGGATAAAAAGCACCAGTTGTCCATATAGCATGTGCACTTTATTCCAATTGTATAGACTACTTTTATGGTTCTTTTATTGTGCTTTTTGTCATTTTTGGTGCCTGACACAGCCTCTGGTTACTGTGAACTGGGGTTTTATGGTAAGGATCTATACAAAGATTTTTAATAAAAGCATATGGGTTTGGAACAACATGAGGATTTGTAAGTATTTTTTGGGATGAAATATTTCCATTTTTCTTTTTCAAGTAAGACATTTTAAATGGATAGATAATTCTGAAAAATTCTGTCATATCTTTTACAACAACATCCAATTGTGTCTCTATCTCTTTCACTTTTCAACAACAACAGCCTCCCTTGTTTCGGCAGCAACTTTCAGCATGTTTCCTATAACAACATCTGATGTTTACATTTTACGTGGCATGAGAAATCTGATCTGATCTCAATCGGATATGCACAAAAATCGGATTTGGACTGACAGTCTGAACGTAGCCTTTGTCTTTTTTTCTCTGACGCATTCAGTATCAGTTGTCATGGTAACCGTGTTCAGCAGGCACATTATGTTGAGGGTTTGCCCCATAAAATGATGCAGGCATAGGGGACCTCTAAACCTTCCAGACATCGAAAAAAAAAAAAAGAAAAAAAAAGCCACGTGAGCAGGAGACTCAACATCTGCACGACAAATGATTTCTTCTAATCACACGCGCGCACACATGTGCTGACAGATGCCACCACACACACACACAGCTCTGAATGTGGCACATCGAGCCAGATCAAAGGTGGCATAATGAAATATGCATGAGCAGAGGACTGTGTTTCGCAGTGTGCTGTGGCGTCTTTTGAGACGGGTAGAAAGCTTTCATACTCAGACTGCTCCATCTTGCAGATTTCAAATGTTTAATAAAACATTTAATACTAACCTAAACGCATTTGTAATATGTTTTATTAGTAAAATAGCCTATTGCATATGCATTCAGATGCTCATGCAAATCTGTGATAAACAACAGAAAATACCCAATACCCAATCAGTCAAATTTCTATAAAAGACACCATTATTGAACTCGGACAACAGCATCAGGGTCTTGCTTGCCTAATCTGCAGGATGACCTCACTGCGTGTATAGTGCTGATGTTTATAGAGGTGTTGAGCTGTCGCAGTGACTCCTGCTGCCCCCTGCTGGTTCTACACTACAAATGCAGTTCAACTCTTTTACAATTTTATGAATTTGATAGATGTGTTTAGCCAAAGCAACAAACAGTGCATTTAAAATATAATTTATATTTTATCTTTTAATTTGTTTTATGTTTTATCATATCGTGTATTCCCATGAAGGGAGTCAAACCCATGATGTTGGTACTATTAGCATCATGCTATACAAGTCATAGGAACCCTTACAAAACCCCTAGAGTAAAACAGTGGCAAATTAGTCTTAGCATCCACTGTTATTATAAAAGAAATTAAACTAAATGACTGATTTCTGAAAAATGTTTCACTCTCCTCTAAATGTTTTATTTTGCTAGAAACTGCTAGAAAGTGTCATATATTTTGCAATGGCATTTAAACATATCCTGTAATCATGAATGGCTGAAAATGGAATGGGAAATTCATTTGCAGGGTTCCCACAGTCACGGAAAATCGGGAAAAGTTCAGGGAATGCTGAAACTGCAATGGTTTTATTCTGTTTTGTTTTGTTTTAAAAGTTACATGAAACCTGGAAATATAGGGATTTTAAAAGCCATTGAGGAGTTATGGAAATGTATAAAACCTTTAAAAGTCATGGAGATTTCTGTAGAGATTATTTTCATCATACAGAAATTGCTCTTTGTGTGATCATTATGCAATGACTTTTAAAAATCATGATCCTATAATCATGAATGACCTCAAAAGGTGGTCAAAATGGTCAAAAGGTGTGGAAGCCTTGGATGGAGATGCCATGTTATTTATTTATTTATTTATTTATTATTTTTATTTTTTAAATAGTGAGTCAATACATCAATCCTTCTTTCAAAACTATATATATTTTTTTTTTTTGTCTTACCCCGATTCACTATGGTAAGCTTATTTTAAGTGTTTATAATTTAGACCTAGCAGGATGGTTTTCATGGGAAAATGCATACATGCGTCACTCGCCCGTGCGTGTCTTGTCATATCCATAAATAAAGAAAAGTTGCTCCGGCTACTTAGATATATTTATGGTGTGGGATTGTCATAGGTTAGGTGGCACTACTAGCGATAAATGTTGACATGGAGCAGCTAAATATTAAACCTCTGGTGAATAACCCATTTAAAAAAAAGATAAACAGAGGAGAATCTGCTGGCAATAGAGAACACGACAAAGCTTGTAATAAAATGAGAATTTGAAATGTTGTAAAAGCGACACAGATATGGTGTTTTTATTGCTCAACAAGTGAGTAAAGTATTTTATTGAACAGATAAATTGCCATATGTAACTCTCAAACAGAGTTCCTTGTAAAGTATGTCTGTTGTGAAGGCTTATATTCATTTGCACAGTCATGCAGAGCCAAAGCACAACCAAAACAATGTTCTTCCACAAAATGCATGCAATTTTGTTTTTTAACCACAAGAGTTACATAGTGTACCTTTAATTTATTTCAAAATATTAGGTCCTAAGTGTATACACTACACTTTAATGACATTTTACAGTAGTAACAAATAAATGTTGTTTGATGTATTTTCACATTGGTTTTGACACAATCCTCAGCTGAAATATGTGTATAATATCATGACTCATTTTGGACGACTTTTTATGAGGCAGTTGGTGGTTCTTCTGACCCTCTCAGCAACATATGGTTATGTTCTTCTTCTCGCAGGTTCTAGACTGGATTGAAAACCATGGCGAGGCGTTCTTGAGTAAGCACACAGGAGTGGGGAAGTCTCTGCACAGGGCTCGAGCATTACAGAAACGTCACGAGGACTTTGAAGAAGTGGCTCAGGTAAGGAGGAACAGATGTAAGAGCATCGCTTTGGCTGCTGTCCATCTGGCTATCTACTGTTCTCCTCCCAGATTCAAAAGTTTTTAGGCCACCTCAGAAAGTCAAGTCAAATGCATATTAACATCCAAACTGCTGCGTGTTTCTCAGAACACCTACACAAATGCAGATAAACTCCTGGAGGCGGCAGAGCAGCTGGCTCAGACAGGCGAGTGTGACCCTGAGGAGATCTACCAGGCCGCACATCAGCTGGAGGACCGGATTCAGGATTTCGTAAGACGTGTTGAACAGCGTAAAGTCCTGCTCGACATGTCTGTGGCTTTCCACACTCACAGCAAAGAGGTAAGTCTTGGAAGAGAGTAAGAGTTGGTGTTGGTGGGTGTTGATATGTGTGGGTTGTGCCTGTATTCTACTAGACAGAAATATGTTCCAGAATATGATTTAACATTCACAGTCTTCGACAGTTTCTTGGACTTTTTAGAAAGTTTAATAATTTGGAGCCATGGTATAGTGGTTATCACACATGCTCTGGACACATTGAGTATAATGTGAGTACAAAATACTCATGTGTTTGAACTTGACCCACAATATTATTTTATTAATTAATCATTTAAAGGATTTGTTCACCTCAGAATTAAAATTTCCTGATAATTTCCCCCCCCCCCCCCACAAATGCTCATCTTGCACTAGCTGCGATGCGCCACACATTACTTAATCACTTTGACAAGGCGGAAGTACCCAGTGTTTACAAAGTGAACGTGCAAAGACTAAGTCAAACACCCTTTACAAAAAAAACTAATAAATAAAAGGTAAAACAACAATGTTAGACGATTTTGAAGTTTGAGGAGAAAATGAGATGGAGTTTTTCGCCCTACCCTACATTAAACTTTTCAACGTAATGCGTGAAGTCGTGGACGTGCAAGACGAGCATTTGTGGTTAAAAAGTGTGTGTATATAAAAAACTTTCAAAGATGAAATTATAATTGCAACATAATTGTTTTTCTGAATATTATGTAACAGGTATACGCACAGTATTTGAAAATGTACTTGAAAAATACAGTATAAGTTTTGAAAGAGTTTTTAAAAAACACCTGATTCCATTCATCAGCTCATTACTATAGGCTGCAAGACTTGAATTTGGCATGACCAATGACTGAGGGAGACATCCAAAATGTGAAGTCACGAGGCCCTATTTTAACGATCTGAAACGCAAGTATCAAACACGAAACGCAAGTAACTTTGTGGGCGGATCTCGACGCAAATCTAAAATGGGTTGGTCTGAAGTAGCTGCATTATTCATAGGTGTGGTTTGGGCGTAACGTGAAATAAACCAATCAGAACGTCATCTCATGTTCCCTTTAAAGGGACATTGTTTTGGAATTTCTCCCATCTAGTGGTGATAATGTATTTTACATTAAAAAAAATAGTCGTCGTCACCACTTTTGAATAAGAAAGACTATCAAGACTATAAAACTGGTCAAAACTCTGCGAATCACACAAGCGTAGCCTATCAGTGAGAACACTTGTTCAAACAGCGCACACACTCAAACCGGACTTCACATCACATTTTTGGACTTTATTGATTCTGCTTTTATTCGTAATGCAATGGACCGGTCAACGGGACATAAATTAATCCTTTAGTTTAAAGAAAAGGGTTATTAGGCTGTTTACAGTGTCATATAGCCTACAAATAAAAGAGGCTGCACAGCAACAGGAAATAGAAATGAACACAAAAAAACTGCCTAGTGCTATCCTTACACACGCTGGCAGTGGACTTGCGCTCATAGCTAGTTTTTGGGGGGGTTTTTTGCAGCTGCGGACAAATTCTTTCGACGCACACACAATATTACGTAACACTCTGCGCTTATGTTTTAAAAACATAATCTAACATATAAATTCACACTTTTTAAATAGCCCACTTAAAGTGTTAATTACAAATAAATGACTAAATGCTAAAAATGAATAAATGTTAATGAACAAACATATGCGTTGCATTTAAAATTCGGTGAAAACAGGGAGTACTGCACCCCACTTCCCGCGGCCCTGTATTATATAATAAAGTACACAACCAAGCAATGAAAAAAAGCTTGTAATTAAGAACGTAACATTGACTTGCCTGTCGAGAAGAAAGTAGGCAACTTCAACGTCTCTTTTGAAAGCTTTCTCCTGCATTAGCTCTGTCCACCTGGAAAAAGCTATCCCGACATTAACCCATTTTTTTTGTAATCTCCGTTCACTTTTCCTTTTATGGTCTATTTTGGACTTTTTCGACGATGAGGACTCCTTATCCTGTGACTCAGCATATGTATGGACTCCTCCATTATAAATAACCGTACAGTGCAGCCTTTTAAACTTGCCGGGGCAGTGACAAGCGCCTCTCACTGCTCTGCTCCTCCGCTTCTGCTGGTTTCAGTCACGTGATGCTGGCTCTGAACGAAAACGCGTTGTGGAAACGCGTTGGCCTAGTACTTTTTGTCCCTCTCTACTATTATAGTTTTTCAAGATGGCGGAACTACATGGAAGCCTCCGTGGACCTACCCGTCCCATATATATATAAAGATAATAAATGATTCGTTTACGAGGATAAGTCCGATAATTAGCAGAGGTATTTGTACACCATTGAGGACATATTTATGAATAAAAATATTCATTTTAGATAATAAAATACCTAAAAAGTTACACATTGTCCCTTTAAGAGCAGGCGCACTTGTTCCATGGCGGATTGCTATTATAACGGCGGATTTGCGCACGCCAGAAGCGGTTCACAGCCGAGGAGACCGACGTTCTCGTCAGGGCCATAAAAGACAGAGAAGTGACATTGGGGATGGGAGAAACCCACCCAAATTAGCTTCGGTTAAACAGGCGTATGATCATTTGGGTAAATGTGTAAGCTAGATGTATGCGTATTTTTTCACATCTTCATGGATACAACAATTATTTTGTGTGTTAATATTTTTCCTTGTAATAATGTAGCCTATGATTTGCAAAAATGAAAACTGCTGCTTCTGTGTAGATGAGAGAATCAAAGTGGATGCGCGTTGTGCACACGCTACATTATGGCCAAGCATGCGCCCTCAAAATAGCATTTGAATAACATGCGCAACGCGCCACTGACTTTAGACTAGGTTTTTCCTGGTCAGTGGCGGAACTGTTTTTTTAAACCTGCAAAATAGCACCAGGGAACGTTTGCGCTGGAACACGCCTCTTCTTTTCGCTGAACCGCCCCCGGGAGCGCAAGTTCATTCCCAAATTTACAGACGTGCGTCTGTGGAGGGAAAAGTCCGCTGTGCGCGGGTGCAAAATAGGAATGATACATGCGTCTGTGTACAAATTCAATTGCGCTGGGTGCAAGATAGGGCGCAAAATAGGGTGCTCATGTGAGTAATGTAGGTTTGAATATTCCTGAATATTATGTAACAGGTATGTACACAATCTTACTTAAAAAATATACTTGAAAAATACAGGACAGGTTTAGAACAATTTATGAAATGTTGAAGCCATGGCATAGTGGTTGTCACATGTGAATAATATGGGTTTGAACCTGACCCAGAATGTCATTATTATTAATATAATTAATTCATATGCAATATATATATATATATATATATATATATATATATATATATACACACACTGTAGTATCCCACTTGCAAATTTTAAACATGAGCTTTGTTACGGTTAGTGTTTTTTTTTTTTTTTTTTTTTTTTGGGATCTCAAATATGTATCATTTATCTACTTATAAATTCAAATCTATTTTCTCCCGGTCTATCTATACTCCTCAAAATGATAATGAGTAGACAGTGTGTACATTCATGACTTACTTAATACGAACAAACAATGCTCTCTTTAATGCCTCCATATGGCGTAATGTTAGCCATCTGCTATATGTAGCAGGCTGGGTTATGCAGACATCTTTGTTTCTGAGAGTGTGTTTTATAACGGGATGAGTAATGATAAAGGGATGAAGGCTGGAGTTTTGGAAAAAGAGAAAGGTGGAGATGGAAAAAGACAATGGGGAGGTGTGGAAGGACTAAGCATGGCCTGCTGTGGCAAGAGATACACTCTATGACATGCCAACACAGGCAGATGGCTAATCCTGTGAGCTCACAAAAGACGAAGGCCTTTCACAGGAAATAACAACACCAGCCGTTCGATGGCAGCCTAAGTGCGTCTGGCTGTTTGTATTGTCATGTTTGTGCATTTTGATATTTAATTTTAGAACGGTTGTTATTTGTTTGAAGAGACCCATGGATCTACACAGATCATAACATTGCGAAGTTGCTAATCTGATTGGCTGGTGATGATGTCATTCTTCTGCAGCTGTGGACATGGTTGGAGGAACTTCAGAAGGAGTTGCTGGATGATGTTTATGCTGAGTCAGTCGAGGCAGTGCAGGAGCTGATCAAACGTTTTGGTCAGCAACAGCAAACCACCCTGCAGGTCACCGTCAATGTTATTAAAGAAGGAGAGGATCTCATCCAGCAGCTCAGGTACTGACCAATGAGAAAACATTAGTTAAGTGGAAAAAAAGTGACGTTCACTTGTTGTCATGAGAATTCTGACAAACACAAACACATATGCACATCATGTAATGGCCTTGGCATCCCATTGACGTCTGTTGTATTAATTATAATTACTAAACTCTAACCCCACAGATGCTTTTTCCATTTTTGTGAATTTTTGTTCGATTATTTGGTCACTTTATGATACTAGTGAAACCAATGCAGGTTTTTCAGGTTTTATTAATAGAGCAAATTTAGCAGGCTGCAAAACCATGCACATCACAAACACTAACAACTTACAAATCTTTGATTACAACTTATCTTATTTTGAAGAAACTGTGGTGAAACACTAGCCTGACGTCGTCATACTCAGATTCTAGGCAGAATGTGAGTCTGATACTGCTCCATTGGGCTGTGATTATGGGGCGTGTTTCAACCGAACCAGGAAGGAAAATGCCTCTGCACTCAATTGGATAGACCTACAACCAATCAGAGCAACGGAGTAACTTTTCATTCATGTTTCCGATCGACAAATGCCTTGATCGCGGTTCTCTGTTCCTCTTTTAAAATGAATGTGCTGTCGATATCTTCTATAACAGACGCGATGGCGGAATCTACACATAATGTTTCATAAACAAAGTTCGGCAGGAGCACGTTCACATAATCAATCCAATCAACTTGTCATCAAACACCATGTCTACCCTATCAGCATGAGAGGAAACATATATTCACTCTGTCAACTCACCTAACATTCCTTGACAGTTTCCAGCATCCCTCCACTCACTCTCGGCTTGTTCTTCCACAGCCTGGAATACGGGGGGAGTACTTTGGGTTCGGGCCGAATACCGAGCCCGGAGCCTCTCCTCGGCCAGCACGTCAAATATGCATTTATTCTATCTGACTTATTTGTAAGTGTGAACTCGTGAAATAACAATTCTCCAGCGGCAGTCATCTTTGTTGTTAACGAATTCAACCCAAGCGCTCGTTGGTGACGTAGATGATTACGTTGCTCATCTGTCCATCATCGTATAAAGCCCGCCCTGACAATTTGATTGGTCCGAACAATTTTTGTTCGGGCATAATAGCTCCTCAACGGAACGAGTCCAGACCGAACTTCCCGACCTAAAAATTTTGTGGGCGGGGCTAAGTTGGGCTGGCATCCAGGCTAGTGAAACACCTGTAAATCTGTTACTCTAACACATCCATTATTCAGTTCTATATCTACAGAGATTCCACAGTCTGCCCAAATTCACTGTTGAATTTAGCAAAATGAAAAAATTGAATGTTTAATTATAAGGATTTTGTTAATCTTTTTAATTATAAAGCTATTTACAACATTGTTTCATTTATTATTATTTGTTTTCAAAACTGGGCCACCTAACATTATGTCAACCACATTTCAGTGCTTAAGGTTGGTCACATGCCAGCTGGGATAGTAAAAAACAACACCTGACCTACTCTGTGTTGTACACACAAAATTACACACACATTTACAGTTTATCCATCTCAGTCAATATTTGTATAGTGCTTTTCTTAATACACATTGATTCGAAGCAGCTTTACAGAAAATCATGAAGTTAATGTTTATAATAGATTTATATTCATGCCTTATAGTCGTATTTAGCCGATTAGAGCTGGGCGATAATAGTTACATTGTGATAATATAAACAAGCAGTTAAAATTTTCCATATGGTATACAGTATATATCTCTTTGCATTAGTATACTGAATGTATGTGCGTAAAGTTGGAAATACCTACATATCCAACTTTATAGAGAGATATGCAATACTACAATTTATATTTTGCAATAATATAAACATTCAAGCTGATTTTCTATATAGTATAGTACAGTTTATTAAATATACCAATTTAAAATTGACACGGGGCACATACACTGTTAAATAAAACTAAATTAGACTTGTCTTTAAAGAAATATTTTCGTTAATATGAGAACATAGAGCTGCAACTCCTACTGTAAACCACAGTAACACACTCACACACTTCATTGAAGTTAAATGGTATACTTCAATGGACATCAGATCTTGTCTCTTATACTTGTACATGCTCTTCTTTCTGACTGCAGAGACTCTGCAATCTCCAGCAATAAGACTCCTCACAACAGCTCGATGGCTCACATTGAGAGTGTCCTGCAGCAGCTGGACGAGGCCCAGGCTCAGATGGAGGAGCTGTTTCAGGAACGGAAGATCAAACTAGAGCTTTTCCTCCAGCTCAGGATCTTTGAACGAGATGCCATTGACGTGAGTCCACACTTTACAACATGTCTGACAGTTCGACAACCCACTGATTTTGTTGTAAAGAATGGATCTCAACAGTCAAGACAAGCAGCTCTCAATTGATGCGTTGCAGGCATAGGGGAGGGAAATTGGTGGGGAAGTCAGTTTAAAAAAACACTTTCTGATGTCTTGAGAATCTGAATGAATAGCAGACGCTCAGTTACACATTGCTAAATAATTGACCACATCGAAACAATTATCATGATTAGCTGATCAATGCTCAAGCACTGCAGAAGTTAAGTTGGCTTTATTAATATAGCGCTTTATACAATACACATTGTTTCAAAGCAGCTTTGCAGTGATAAAACAGGAAAATAATGATGCAAATTCAATGCAATTCAATTCTACTGTAAAGCAGCTCTAAAAAGAAAATATTTTAATTGTTCAGTTCAGTTCAGTGTTGATTCAGTTCAGTAACTGTAAAGATCATCAAATATGAAATAAATTTAATTCAGCTATAAAGCAGCTAGAAAATGGTTATATCATCATTCAGCTCAGTTCAGTTCTCATCCAATTGTGTCAGTACAGTCAAATCAGTTATATTGCTGAATTTTATGCGACCCCCAACTAAGCAAGCCAGAGGCGACAGTGGCAAGGAACTCAAACTCCATCTGTAACAGAATGGAGAAAATAAACCTTGGGAGAAACCAGGCTCAGTCGGGGGAACCAGTTCTCCTCTGGCCACATTAACCAACATGGTGTGGTTATGATTCCAGGCTGCATCACAAGTCAGATTGTTGATTGATATCAGGGCTCTACACTTACTTTTTGAACAAGGAGCACTGGTGCGCCTAAATAAAAAAAATTAGGAGCACAGACAAATATTTGGGGGCACAGTCATTTTTATTGTATAAGTTTATCATTATAGAGCATGTGAGCTGAGTGGAGTGGGAGCGAGCGGGGAGCGCGAGCGGGCGGATCTTGGACAGAGCGCAGAGCGGCAATTTCAAAAGGACGGAGTGTCGCCCTATTTCCCGCTGCAATTCCATTCCGCTCCGCTCACGCCACGCATCAGTCAAAAAATGTGCCATGAAGAAGAAAAAACATATATAGGCATAGCCTAAGTCGCACTGGACTATAAGTCGCATTTATTTAGAAATTTATTTAACAAAAAAAAACAAAAAAAAAACAATGTTACAGATGGGACAGTTCTCCGTTACGGACGTGAGCGCTCTGAAAGCGGCACTAAAAGACTGCTTTAAAACTTTCACTGAGACCTCAAACAGAAAGCAAAGCACAAAGCCTGTCTTTAAATTTAATTTCGTTTTGTATTAATTGTATCTTAATTTTGATCAGTGTTTCATCAACCAATTGTATGGATTTAATAAATAAGTAAATATATTAGAAAAAAGATAATCACGACACGAAGGCGCCGGCGGGTGAACCTGGAGTTTATCTCATAAATGAACCGAAACTCAGCGTATAGCCTACTTGCCTGACAGACCTGAGACATATATATATAAAGCTTGAAATGTCTACTTTTAAACAGAACAATTCAAAACTAAAGAAAACAGACTGCTCTCTTATGTAATCCGTATGAAATGTGCATTTCTCTCTTGGGCGTTCAATACTGCGAAGATCGCGGTCAGCATCTTTCCAGCCGACACAGACATAAAAAAAAATGGTTTATTAGTAAACAATTAAAATGTCTCCTGCTATATTTTACATATTCATAATCATTCATTTTGCCGGTTCGTTGTGACAGCTTTTAGGTGCGTTATTGGCAGTGCCACCCTTAGGCCTACATGTTACATGAACGCATCAGCACCGAAAACATGGAGATTTTTTTCTTTTGGGGGCATTTTGTTTGTGTTCAGACTTTCTCAGTTGTCTTTAGGCGCGATGTTAGAGGAC
Organism: Leuciscus idus; assembly: GCA_021554675.1. Lineage (NCBI taxonomy): Eukaryota > Metazoa > Chordata > Actinopteri > Cypriniformes > Leuciscidae > Leuciscus > Leuciscus idus. The sequence continues at coordinate 12,094,213 of CM038635.1, read as the reverse complement.
GCTGCTAATAAAGTTGCTAGAATGGCCTACACATATTGGATTCACGTTTATTATTATAGGCTATTTAAAAAAAATACCCCATTTTTTATGCCGTTCGTATCATTTTATTTTGTTGTATTTATCCGCCACAACTTGGCCGGTCCGTGAAAATATTGTCTGATATTAAACCGGTCCGTGACGCAAAAAAGGTTGGGGACCGCTACAAGTGATATACTTGTTGATTTTTTTCCTTTTTTGGAGCGAGCGGGGGGCGATTTGAGTGGAGCGCGAAGCAAACTGCGTTGAGCGCTGAACGATAATGAGCGGAGCGGCCTGATGTAGCTTTGAGCGGGGGAGCGGAGGGGTGAACAGTTCCGTGAGCGATGAGCGGAGATTCTCACCGCTCCACTCCGCTCATATGCTCTGGGCTCCTGAAGATTTAGGCCTAAATAACTGATCTCCCGGTAATATAGTGTCCTACTCTGCCCCTCCTCATGATGATGTATTTGCAGCTGTTTCTTTAGAAAAATGCTGTGTCACTCGCACGAGTTGCGCCCAAATATTTTTTCACGTTCGCACACCGAAATATTTACTCGCATGTGCGAGTGAAATGGGCGCACTGTAGAGCCCTGGATATTATTCAGAATATTTCATCCAGTTCCTTCTGCTTAAAGATCAGGATACATCTCGCCAGCATATGGTGGGGAGGAGTCAAAGCAGGCCATAGGGGTCTGTGCAGAGGACTTGTCTGGTTCTTATGGTCTTTGCTGAGGATCTGTGCTGATAGCTCTAGTGTCGACAAGGTCTTCACTGGGCATGTCTAGTTGTCATAGTCTGCGCTGACATTTAGGGCTGTTGTGCTTGTCAATACAGTACACATGTTGGCTAACATAAACATGGATTATAATACTAAGTTAGCTAAAACAGCGAAAAATAATAAAGGTGTGCACAGGGTTTCCAAATAGTTTCAGTTAAGTTGATTAAAACATCACTAGACTTTGTTGCTATGAGGACTTACACATATAGAGATGGATTCCCATTGGCTGCATGTACAGTATTCTGGCACCATTCACGAAAGTCAACATTGCACAACCATTACTTTCTGTCACAGGCTGGTTGCAGCAGAGATGAAACTGGATCTAAGTGCAGCAGTCTTTATTGATAACAAACTCAAACTAACAGAATTACTCAGGTTTCTCAGGAATTAAAAAACAAGAACAGAAAAAACATTAAATAGCAACAATAGCCCAATACGCACAAGATTAGTATTATCTGGGGACCCCCCCTCCCCCTATACACTGTATAGAGATATGACCCAGCACCCAAAATACTATCAAAACACTGCATCGCAGCCTCCATTCTTCGCGAAAGATAGATAAAAAGGCGCACAGGAAACAAAAACCTTGAAAACAATTATAAACTACCAAATCCTGGCCAAATCACAGAGGATTTGCCCATTCACACGGGACTAATATTATCAGAGGACCTTTTGGAGGATGTTTGGGGAAATATGGTAGATAATTTGCAGGGGGGGATTTTTACTTTACAAATTACAGACATGGCGATTCGCACGGGATTAAGATCACAGACAACCTCCGCAATTATTACAAATGACTAAAGTTCACCAGGTAATACTAATCCCGTGTGAATAGGGCTAATGACAGATAACTGAACAGGACTAAATACATGGCTTAAATACACGGGCAAACAAGGGAGCTAACAAGATAATTAACACACCTGAACTGAATACTGAAATCAAAATGTAACCATGGTGACAAACTGACAGGGGACAGAGGAAGACAGGACTAATTAACAACTTAGAAGCTACCAAGGAACACAACACAAAGAAAACAGAATGAAAACCATGACACTTTCTGTTTTGATGCAAAATTTGTTTGTAGTCACAGAAGTGATTTTCAATTTTTCTAATTATCCTATGTCATGTTAACATTTTTGCATATTACTTGGCCAGTGCCGTTTATAATTATATTAACAAATTAAAGTGTTTTATTTTAAGAACCTATTTTGGTTTGGTTTTTTAAAATTAGAATATTGCTCTCAGATATTTTTTTCCCTCATATCCAACAGACATCCCTCCATGATTACATAAGTTTGAGTTTTCAGTACTGCGTCAATTGTTAGGTAGAAGGCTATATACCACGTGCTTTCTCATCCGTTTTGATCTGATCAAAGGAAGAAAGTGCTAAAAGACCAAATCCAGTGATCTCAGAGAATCTGAGCAGAAGCCTTGAGCAAAGAGAAAGCCATCATGTCTGCTCTTCGCACAGCCTGCACCATGAGTCATGGAGGTTTGTGTCTCTGGATGTGTGAAAATTAGTCAAATTTTTTTTTAAAGGGTGTTTAAGAAACCGACAGCTTTATCTAATCAATATCACTTTATCAAGCTATATTAGAGTCAACATGAAACATCCTATTTAATAATTGTGGACTTTATATTATTAAGTGATTTTGGCCACTATGTACTAACATTTAAATTAATAATTTAATACAATACTTGTGATGTGCGGCTCGCGGATATATCTGTGGACACTGTGGATAATCTGCAGGGCGGGCGGGCCAAGTAATAAAAATGATGATATAAATCATTAATGATGGAAATATTAACGTGTTAAAAGCGTACTTTTTCCTCAGGCACTAATTCGCAGACTCTCATTAAGCTACACAGTTGCGGGCTCCACTTGTTTACGTAGCAATGGAGGCAAAATAAATTTCAAAGAGGAGAATTAAAAACAAAACAGAAGGAAGGAAAGAAAGAAAGAAAGAAAGAAAGAAAGAAAAGTACCATGTGGGAGTGTTTGAGAAGCTCTGTATGTATATGACAATAAACTAATAAAGCCTATATCCAGATTTGCTTGGGCTTTATAATGATCATGTTATCTATAACGCGCGATGGCTGCTGCTATGTTAGTTTGCACCGCAATTTAGAAAATCGGATCTGTTAGATTTACATCACGTAAATTCACCCACTTCGCCCGAAATACATGAAAGTAATTGACGGGTGGACTGGGAGAAGATTAGAGTAAACTGTATAGTAACATATATAATGTGTATCTGATATGAATAAAACACGTCCTCAAATTATAATTGAACAGATTGTTATTGCTGCTTCCAAAGACATCAGTGTGTATTTAACAAAGTGTAAATGTTTTTTGTTTCGTTTTTTTCTGGTACTTATGTGTATTTAAATCGCGCATCTCTACTGTTGACCCTTACCTTACCTACCCTTAACCTATGCTTAAACATAACCATACTACAAAATCTGTCCATAACCCTAACCATATTCCACCTCAGTAGCAGCAAGTGTTTTGCAATAAAACATGAACACAATAAGTACATTATAACAATTATTTATTCATTTAGCTTTTTTTCTGACGTAATTACATAGTAGTTAAAGTTACCTAATATAAAGCTGGACCATTGTTGTAATATGACCAAGTGCTTAAGGTTTGATTAGATATCATGGGCTTTTTGTCCCTGCTGGTATGATATTGTAACTACATTATTATTCAGGCAAAATGTTTCTCCATTGACGGCCATTCACAAGTAAAAAATGAATTATTTTACAATAGATATTTTAACATTGACCATCGACTCCGAGGCCAGAGCTTGTCACCAGAGTGTGCGTATCCTGTCCTGTCCATCCTAGAGCAATGAGCAGACCAATGGCTAATAGATTTATGGTCCAAAGATCCAGGTCATACCCTTGTCCCCACCATTGAACTCACTCCTCTGACAGTCCTGTCCAGCTGTTTAGATGGTCCAGTTCTGTCTGGAGTCCTTCGTCCTCCGATGTTCCCGCAAAGTCTACAAGCTCCTGCATCCCCCTCGGTCCCGCCCGACTCCCTGGTGTTGTCCACTTCGCTGGCTCTGCCCAGTCCAATATCTCCGCTGTTGTCATCCAGCTCCTCGGCTCCACTTTCCTATCAAGCTCCGTCCAACTCTCCGGCTTCACCAGGCTCCTCCTTCCCTCCGGCTCCACCTTGGTCCTTACTCCCTCCGGCGTTGCTCTGGTCTGCTGAGCCCCCGTCGACCGATACCTCGGTCCCGCGAGCCAGCGGCTCCACCTTGAGCTTCCAAGCCATCAATGTCGCTCTGGTCCGTTGTCCTCTCTGCTCCACCTGGGTCTCCACATCTCCCCCAAATCTGCCTCCGTCGGTCGGTACCCAGGTTCTGCTGCGACTGTTAAATAATGCTCCACCCTGGCTCCTCCCTCCCTCCGTCGGCTCCGCTGTGGTGTCTCCCTCTACCGGCTCCTCCAGGTCTCTGTCTGTCACCAGCTCTTCCAGGTCTCTGTCTGTCACCAGCTCCTCGCTCACTTTCTAAACCCCCTCTTGCCCTCCACTGTTGGACCTTCAGTTATGGCGCGAAGACACACCTTCTGGGAGGGGGGAGTAAAGTCACATTTATGTTCTGTCATGTGGACTTGTATTTTGACACTCTGTTATTTTTTCTTTAGTTCCTGTTTCCCCGCTCTGTTTAATTTCGGTTTCCTTGGTTATGTCATCGTTTGTTTCTAAAGTTACTGTATGTATTAGTCTCATCTGTGTCTCGTTTTGTTCACCATGTATATATTCTCCCTGTTTTGTTCTATTCCCTACCGGTTATTGTCTTAGTTTATATGAGGTTAGCTGTGTCTTCTGAGTGTTTCTGTTTGTTGGATTAAAAAATATTTCCATTGATTATCTGAGTGGTGAGTGTTGAATTGCTACCACAGCAAGACACAGTAAGCCCATCATTCTTTGTGATTGACCTTTGGTGGCTGTGTTCTGAATGTTTTGTTCATAGGAAACCCAATATGATGTAATCAGAGTCCACAAAACGAGTTGGCTTTTGTAGTAAAAGTGATATCGCTCACTGTAACATAATCCAAAACAGATCAAGGAGTATTACATTCCACTTTTGAAGGTGCTCACGTGCCACTGATACTTTGCTGATAGATTAGGTAAAACCAAGACAAAGAGCATGTAAATATTGATGTCTTCACAGCCTGAAATCTGTACAAAAACAGCATAGGTGGATGTCAAGTATAACTTCCAGTATGTATGGGATGGTAGTTGACGATTGTAGATGAACTCCTCCTTGTTACACTTAATGTTGTTACTCAGAGCAGGGCGGGTTGGCAATGTCAGTTAAGGCGGCAGGGTGCCAGAAGGTACAGCTGTGGGCGTGTGATTTCCCAAACGCTGCTCCCACACGTTGAAGAACACATTTACTTGAACATTGAACACATTTAAAGAACATGGTTGTGTTCCTGCTCTAGTCATCATCAACGCTTCACTCAGAACAGCTGGGAAAAATGCTCATTTTAATTAGCGAAGGAGGAATTCTCAATCGCACAACAGTGCAGAGTGAGTGACTTTTGACAAGAGGAATGTGGGAGAATAAGTTGTTTAAATCATGTCTTTAAACTTTACCAAATCGCTGTATCAGTGGCAAATGGTGTGTTTTTAGGAACTTAAGCACTGTGTTTTGACTTATGTATTGTTATTGAGGAATAATTTAGTGAGTTGCATTGTAAAGCTTTAATATGCTCTATATGAAGTGATGTTAGAAGTGTGGATATTTGCTAATTTATTGACTGAACTGTTTGCCAAGCGCTTGTTCTCTGATTCATGTTGCTTCTGTTTTTACTCACCTGTTGTCAGGGCAACTCTTTATAGCCTATTAAGTTGTTCATTTTCTCTTGCATGTTCAACATCATTTCTGGGAATGTTTTATTTTTATAGCCAATATGCCTTCACAGCAGATTACATAAAAGTACAACCCATTGAACAAACTGTACATGTATACCTCAGCCTTACATTCTTAGTTTTATCTTAATTCTTAATTTATTATAATATGGTATTTGCATGGTCCATATACAGTACATGAATAATAAAAAATGTCAGTACTTTATTTTATATATTTTTTTATATTAAATGAAATACTGCTTCCAGTATTCCAAATACTGCATTTTCAGACTAATACATTGGATTAAAAACCGTGTTTGTTCAAGGATATGATTACTGATACATTATGAATGCTTCATTATGGTGTTGTTGTGTAGGTCATCTCAGACCTGGAGTCGTGGAATGAGGAGCTGTCTCAGCAGATGAATGAGTTTGACACTGAGGATCTAACGCTAGCTGAGCAGAGACTACAACATCACGCTGATAAAGCTCTCACCATGAACAACCTCACATTCCATGTCATACACCAGGGCCAGGAACTCCTGCAGTACGTCACAGAAGTTCAGGCCTCAGGTGAGCACACAGCACTCATATAAAACTATAGTAGTATCTAAATAACACTAAAATAATGTATTTAATACAAAATTAAGTAAAACGGTTATATTGTCAAATATTGTTCGAATTTAAAATAACAGTATTTGAATATATTTTAAAATGTAATTTGTCCCTGTGATGGCAAAGCTGAATTTTCAGCATCATTACACCAGTATTCAGTGTCACATGATCCTTCAGAAGTAATTCTATTGATAGGCCTATTGATTTGTTGCTCAGTTATTAATAATGGTTCGTATCATTTTAAATTGTGAAAACAGTATTTTTTTCTGTTTGATATTTTTGTGGAAAATGTGAAAAAAAAATCCTGCCATCACAGGAATAAATTACATTATAATTATATTCAAATAGAAAACAGTTCTTTTAAATGTTTATAATATTTCACATTATTACTGTCTTTCTGTATTGTTTGATCAAATAAATGCAACATTGGTGCGCATAAGAGATTTCTTTCAAAAAGATGAAAAAAAAATTAATTATAACAATATTTTGAGCCGTAGTGTATGCATTTGATATCTGTCAAGCCGTCTTTGTATGATGTCTTTGTGTGACCTTTGCGGTCACAGGATCACGTGAGGCATCAGAGAGTGTGTGTGTGTGTGTGTGTGTGTGTGTGTGTGTGTGTGTGTTAGTATGTCAGTTCAGAGCAGGCTTAAAGGGTAGGAGAGGACGCAGCTAAACGCTAAACTCTAAAGCCAAACACAGCTGGTCCAACCAGACACCCAGCAACCCTCCCTCCCTTCCTTCCACACGGCCCTGTAATCCTATAGACTCACACCGCCTAGCAAAATCACTGGTCACACACACACACACACACACACACACACACACACACACACACACACACAGAGAGACAAGATTTGACATCTGATAGCACGCACAGATAGCAGAGAGCAAAACGAATCCTCTTTTCACTAGCATCCTTTTGCGGAGGCACATATACAAACGCAAAGCTGGAGTACTCTCAGAGCTTTAGCCCATTGCAACTTTGGGCTACGGGTGTAAAATGTGAGTATGTCTGTGTGTGTGACAATGTGTGTGCTAAGACCCCGGTATCTGCACTTTTGTATTCTGATTGTTTTATAGGTCAGTTTTCATTTTCAGTGTTGATTCGGCTTATTTTTCTCATGGTATTCTACAGGCAAATTGGACTTTAAAGACAGCATGAAATCAAAATTGACCCCATTTCCTTCCTGCAGAAATGTTCCAGGTTGTATTGTAGGGGTGGGAAAAAAAAATCGATTCATCGATGCATCGCGATTCTCTCTCCAGCGATTCTGGATCGATTCTGAGAATTTCAGAATCGATTCTGAACTTAGTTTTTAACCAGATATGCGATGACGCTGAGTTTGCTTTAGAAACACCCGTAATCTGCTTTCTTCCAATTCCTCACACACATACATACACCAATCAAACTTTCCGTAAAATAATCTTTCATAAGTTCGGAAAGGTTGAAGCGAATTACAAGGACATTCACAGGCTTCATTGCACAGGATGCGCTGTGAGAGACTCGCGCTTTGTTTGATGTTACGTTACACTTGAAGCGTGCTGTCTCGCCTTTCGGTATTTTCCTTACAAATGCTCCACGAAGTCATCATTTATGTGGTTTGGAATGCAATGGCCTTTTATATTTAAAATATGAACCTCACTAACAGAAGGCTGCGTTCAATTTCAAATGCTGACGCGCGCTTTGTTTGTGAAGACTGCTCGCGCATGCGGCTGTGCGACTCCGTGTAAGTGGTTTAATATTGTGCAAAATTAACGTAAAGACAGCCAGTTATGTCTTAAGCGATTAAACGGACAGGAAAAAACACTTTACTACTTATATTTCAAAAGAGATCCGTGCGTGAATGCAGCTTAATAGATCTCTCGCAGTCTATGATGTCATAGTAAAAAACAACAGCCTAAAGATGAAGAAAAATCACTCACAATTCTTGAATGGAAAACGTTCAGATAATCTTAAATAGGCTACTGAAAGCACTATTTGTTTGTTTGTTATGTTTCTATGCTCCTCTTTATTATTTGCTACTTAGCCTACTTGTATGTTTTGAAGTTATATTAGTTTAAAATTCTTAACATACAACTGTTTAAATTTATTTTATTTTTTTTTGTAAATTTTTTTTAAAAGTACTTAATTACCTATGTAAACTAATGAATTAATAGGGAGGGGGAGGGGAAGGGAGGGGAGGGGAGGGGAAGGGAGGGGAAGGGAGGGGAGGGGAGGGGAAGGGAGGGGAAGGGAGGGGAAGGGAGGGGAGGGGAAGGGAGGGGAGGGGAGGGGAGGGGAAGGGAGGGGAGGGGAGGGGAGGGGAAGGGAGGGGAGGGGAGGGGAGGGGAGGGGAGGGGAGGGGAGGGGAGGGGAGGGGAGGGGAGGAGTAGATAAAGAATCATTCTGGAATTGGATCAGATCGTGAGGTGACTAAAGATTTCCACCCCTAACATTACATACTGTGAATCGTTTTTTTGAATCGAGAATCGTTTTTGAATCGAAAATCGATTTTGAATCGAATCTTGAGCCTAAAAATCGATATCGAATCGAATCGTGACATTTTCTGAATCGTGCACCCCTATTGTATTGTGTGTGAATTATCAGTGCACATTATTCTAAAGAAATAATAACTTTGTAATTGTGTCAAATGAAACTGATAATGTCATAGCTGTCTATCTGCAACCCAATCAAATCCCTATACTGTACATAAAATCAAATATTCCAGCTGAATATTCACAAAATGTCCCATAACAGAAGGCAAATGTCATTTTGATGCCCTTGAAGCTGAAGTGTCGTTTCTGCATCCGCAACCTGTGTCTGGCTTGTCGGGATGCTTAAACAAACTAAGCAATTTTGATGGCAAAGTGCTAAAGTGCTACTTAATTGTAAAGTTGTCCTTGCATATTTTAGTTCACCAAAATGTTTAATTGTATCATCATTTACTCACCCTCATGTCATTCATTTACATTTACATTTACATTTAGTCATTTAGCAGACGCTTTTATCCAAAGCGACTTACAAATTAGGACTAAATTAAGCGAGTCATCATGAAGAGGCAAAAAACAACAACAACGCAAGAAGTGCTCAAAATACGAAGTTCAGGTATTATTCAGAGTAGCATAAGCCTGATAAGTGATGTTTCAAAGGGAAAGGAATTTTTTATTTATTTTTTTTTAATATTTTTTTTTATGAGGTTAAGTGCTCACGGAAGAGATGGGTTTTCAGCTGTCTTTTGAATGTTGTCAGGGATTCTGCATTCCGGATGAGGGTGGGGAGAGCGTTCCACCAGCATGGAACTGTGAATGAGAATGTTCTGGAAAGTGATTTTGTGGCTTTCTGTGATGGAACCACGAGACGTCGCTCGTTGACCGATCGTAGGTGTCTGGTAGGGATGTAGACTCGTAGGAGTGAGTGAAAGTAGGAGGGAGCTGAGCCTGTGATAGATCTGTAAGCAAGCGTCAGTGCCTTGAACTTGATGCGAGCAGCGAGAGGTAGCCAGTGCAGAGAGATGAACAGAGGAGTGATGTGGGCCCTCTTGGGCTCGTTGAAGACAAGACGAGCTGCAGCATTCTGGATCATCTGTAGGGGTTTGGTTGCACATGCTGGAAGTCCAGCCAGAAGAGCATTGCAGTAGTCAAGCCTAGAGATGACCAGGGCCTGGACGATAAGTTGTGTTGCATGCTCAGTTAGGAAAGGCCTGATCTTCCTGATGTTGTGCAGTGCAAACCTGCATGATCGAGCTGTCTTTGAAATGTGATCTGTGAAGGTCAGCTGGTCATCAAACGTTACTCCAAGATTTCTGACCGATCTTGATGGGGTGATTAATGATGACTCTAGCTGGATGGTGAAGTCGTGCTGTAGAGACGGATTGGCAGGGAGGACGAGAAGCTCAGTCTTTGCCAGGTTGAGCTGCAGGTGATGTTCCTTCATCCATGTGGAGATGTCCGCCAGACAGCTTGAGACCCGTGCAGCTACTGTGGGATCATCTGGTTGAAATGAGAGGAAGAGCTGCGTGTCATCAGCATAGCAGTGGTAGGAAAAACCGTGTGCCTGTATGATGTGTCCCAGTGATGTGGTGTAGATGGAGAAGAGGAGGGGACCAAGAACTGAACCCTGGGGAACACCTGTGGTCAGCTGATGTGCTCTGGATACCTCACCTCTCCATGCGACCTTGAAGGACCTACCTGTGAGATAGGACTCAAACCAGTGGAGTGAAGTTCCTGTGATGCCCAGTGATGAGAGGGTGGACAGAAGGATCTGATGATTCACAGTGTCGAAGGCAGCAGACAGATCCAGGAGAATGAGGACTGAAGATTTGGAAGCAGCTTTTGCGATCCGTAGGGCTTCTGTGACTGGCAGTAATGCAGTCTCAGTTGAATGCCCTTTCTTGAAGCCAGATTGGTTGACATCCAGCTGGTTGTTTAGAGACAAGAAGGATGTTACTTGGTTGAAGACAGCTCTTTCAAGTGTCTTCGCAATGAATGGTAGGAGAGATTGTTATCATTCCTACCCTGTATTGGAAAAAAGAAGAAGATTTTTGTAGAAATGTATCAGTGTTACAATGGAAGTTGTCAACCAGAACTGTTCGGTTTTCATTGTTCTTTAAAATATTTTCTTTTGTGTTCTGCTGAAGAAATTCATACAGGTTTGAAATGGCATGGTGGTGAGTAAATGATGCCACAAGGTTCATTTTTAGGTGAACTATCACTTTTGGGATTGGAGAAAGAACAATTAGGATAATAATTCACCTGATTCCTTGTGAAATTCCCATAATTTAATTAGGGTTAAGTTAAAATAAATCAAATATCTGTGATCCTCCACCTCTCTCCACAATGTTTATTGTGGCCTCTCTAATGCCTGTGTTCTTTAATCTGGTCTTTGTCTTGTCCAATTGATGTCTTGGCCAAAAATTACCGGCACTCTCAGGCTTGATGAAGTCCTCATACTAAAGTCTTCTTACGGATTACCAACATATCCTGCCTTTGCATGTGGTGCTGCTACTTATTTATTCAGTTGATATTTCCTTTCCTTGATCTGTGAAAGATCCTAGAATTTATAAGTCAAACTTTTTAGGTGAAACTCAGGAAACCTGTTTAAAACATGTTCACGTCATATGTCATTAAAATGAAAAAAGAAGCGAAGAACATATATACAGTTTCATATTATGAATATTTTGTAATATTTTTGCGTTTGTAATTGTCATTATTCAGTCTCAGTGATGATTCTCAATGTATGTATATCAGTGTTATTTTAGTGTCATGATATGCCATTATAGTTTTCGGTAATATTTAGAAGACAGACAGAGAGATAAATAGATATTTTGTGTGAGCCCCATTGTTATCTAGCACTGCCTTAATCCTCCTGGCCATGGAATTCACCAGAGCTGCACAGGTTGTTGCTGGGATCCTCTTCCACTCCTCCATAATGACATCGCGGAGCAGCTGGATGTTAGACACATGGTGCTTCTCCAACTTTCGCTTGAGGATGCTCCACAGGTGCTCAATAGGGTTCAGGTCTGGAGACATACTTGGCCACTCCATCACCTTCACCTTCAGTTTCCTCAGCAAGGCAGTTGTCATCTTGGTGGTGTGTTTGGGGTCGTTATCATGCCGTTCGGCCCAGTTTCTGAAGGGAGGGCATCATGTTCCGCTTCAGAATGTCACAGTACATGGTGGAATCCATGTTTCCTTCAATGAAGCACAGCTCCCCAGTACCAGCAGCACTCATGCAGCCCCAGACCATGATGCTACCACCACCATGCTTGACTGTAGGCAAGACACAGTTTTCTTGGTACTCCTCACCAGGGCGCCTCCACACATGTTGGACACCATCTGAGCCAAACAAGTTTATCTTATTCTCATCAGACCACAGGACATGGTTCCAGTAATTCATGCTCTTGGACAGGTTGCTTTCAGCAAACTGTTTGCGGGTCATCTTGTGAGCCAGCTTCAGAAGAGGCTTCCTTCTGGGACGACGGCCATGCAAACCGACTTGTTGCAGTGTGCGGCGTATGGTTTGAGCACTGACAAACTGACCTTCTGCTTCTGCAAGATCTAAAGCAATGCTGGCAGCACTCATGCGTCTGTTTTTTTAAGCCAGCTTCTGCACCTGACTCGTAGCACGAGGACTCAACTTGTTCGATTGACCCTTGCGAGGCCTGTTCCAAGTGGAACCCGTCTTGGAAAACCTCTGTATGACCCTGGCCTGTACTGTAACTCAGTTTCAGGGTGTTACCAATCTTCTTATAGCCTAGGCCATCTTTGTGGAGAGCAACAATTCTAATTCTCAAATCCTTAGAGAGTTATTTGCCATGAGGTGCCATGTTGAACATCCAGTGGTCAGTATGAGAGAATTGTACTCAAAGCACAAATTGTAACTGCTCTAATACAAGATACAACAATTTGTATGGTCCTGTCAAGCAGACAAAAACATGAACATGATGAATAGAACATGTGGCTTTGCATGGTTAAACGACGTACAGCTATTATCACTTAGGGTGTACTCACTTTTGTTACCAGCTATTTTGACAATAATGGCTGTGTGTTGAGTTATTTTCAGAGGACAGTAAATATATACTGCTATACAAGCATGACAATGACTACTCTAAAATATATCCAAGTTTCATTTCTATAGTATTGTCCTTTGAGTAGATACTAAAATGTTTACTAAAATGTGAGGGGTGTACTCACTTTTATGAGATACTGTAAACCCATTTTGACAGAAGCTCAATTTATTTGTGTCAGAGGAGATTATTTACACATTTGCCTCTCTCTCACTATGTCTCTTTGTCCTTCTCTGTGAAGGTGTGGAGTTGTTGTGCGACCGTGACGTTGACATGGCGACGCGAGTGCAGGATCTGTTAGATTTCCTGCATGAGAAACAGCAGGAGGTGGACGCCGCCGCAGAACAACACAGACGACACCTGGAGCAGTGTGTGCAGCTCCGACACTTACAGGCCGAGGTCAAACAGGTAACGTCTGTCTGTCTCACTGTCCACCCACCCACACACTCAAGAACTCACTCAGGCACATACACATAGACATAGACGTTTACATTTCAGATCATGATACAGCTTTCTCAGCTGAGAACAAAACAACCACTGTATGATTTGTTCCTTCTAACGCACTGCCATAATTAATGTGTCATGAATAATTATCCAATAGAGATTTTATATTAGAGGTGGGAATTTCCTCTGTCTGTACCTGAGCAGTGACTCATGGGTAGTGAATGTAGGCTAAACTGAGGCTGAAAATCAGACACTGCCTTGTACACTAATACCTCTGACGCTTTGTTACATATCTTAGGTTTATTACATTGTCAATGTGCATTTCTTTTTTTGTGATGTAACTTATAGGCGGTGTCTCCTTCCAGTAAACAGTGATAATTAAGCTCATAATATTTTAGGCAGTGTCTTTTGTTTCACTAACAAAGATACATGTAGGATTCATTTCACATTTACATTTATTCATTTAGCAGACGCTTTTATCCAAAGCGACTTACAAATGAGAACAATGGAAGAAGTTAAACTAACAATAGGACAGCAATATGCAAGTGCTATGACCCTTCCCAGTTTAATCTAACGCAGTACATGTACTTTAAAAAAAAAATGTTTTATAGATATAGAATAGAAGATAAAGTGTTAGTATTAATGGATCAAGTGTTGCCAAAAAAAATGCATCTTCAGCCGTTTCTTTAAAATGTTCATGGACTCAGCAGCTCTGGTTGAGTTAGGCAGGTCATTCCACCAGCATGGAACAGACCAGATAAAGGTCAGAGAAAGAGATTTTGTGCCTCTTTGAGATGGCACCACAAGACGACGTTTACTTGCAGAGCGCAAGTTTCTGGATTGTTTGTGAGTCTATGAGTAATGAGTTTAGGTAAAAAGGAGCAGAGCTCCGGTTGTTCTGTAGGCAAAAGTCAGTGACTTGAATTTGATGCGAGCGGCAACTGGCAACCAGTGCAGTTTTGTGAGGAGAGGAGTGACGTGCTCTCTTCGGCTTGTTAAAGACCACTCTAGCTGCAGCATTTTGGATCAGTTGCAGAGGTTTGATAGTGCAAGCTGGAAGACCTGCCAGGAGAGGAAGGGCCTGATCCTCCTAATGTTGTATAAGGCAAATCTGCAGGACCGGGCAGTTCTAGCAATGTTGTCTGTAAAGTTCAATTGATCATCAATCACGACTCCAAGGTTCCTGGCTGACCTTGATGGAGTTATGGATGACGAGCCTAGCTGAATGGAGAAGTTGTGGTGTAGTGTTGGGTTGGCCGGGACCACAAGTAGCTCTGTCTTCGCAAGGTTTAGTTGAAGGTGGTGGTCCTTCATCTAGCCAGAAATGTCTGTCAGGCAGGCTGAGATGCGAGCGGCTACCGTCAGATCATCCAGCTAGAATGAGAGGTAGAGTTGTGTGTCATCAGCGTAGCAGTGATAGGAAAAGCCATGTTTCTGAATCATAGATCCTAGTGATGTCATGTAGATGGAGAAGAGAAGTGGTCCAAGCACTGAGCCCTGAGGCACCCCTGTAGCTAGATGTTGGGTCTTAGACACCACACCCCTCCACGACACCCCGAACGACCTACCTGAGAGGTAAGACTTGAACCATTGGAGTGCGGTTCCCGAGATGCCCTTCATCTTTAGGATTGACAGGAGGATCTGGTGGTTAACTGTGTCAAAGGCAGCAGACAGATCCAGCAGGATGAGAACTGAGGATTTGGAAGCTGCTCTTGCCAGTCTCAGAGCTTCAATTACTGAGAGCAGGGCAGTCTCAGTTGAGTGTCCGCTTTTGAAACCAGACTGGTTATTGTCCAGGAGGTTGTTCTGTGTAAGAAAGGAAGAGATCTGGTTGAAACAACTTTTTGCGACGAATGGAAGATGAGATTTCTCTGTAATTTCCAGATGTGCTGGATTTAGAGTGGGTTTCTTACCCAAGCCTGCTTAAATGTTGTGGGAAAAGTACCAGTGTGAAGAGAGGTGTTGATGATTTGAGTGAGTGCGGGTACAACCGAGGAAGAAATGGCTTGAAGTAGATTAGTGGGAATAGGATCAAGCAGACAGGTGGTAGGGCGATTGGAAAGGAGGAGTTTGGCGACCTCTGCCTCTGAAAGCAAAGAGAAGGAGGGTAGAATGTGTGTGTTAGCTGGTAAGATGTGTGTCAGTTTGTGGTTTGGTAAATTGGCCGCTGATGGTGGTAGTTTTATTTATGAAGAATGTGGCAAAATCGTCAGCTGTTAGGGTTGATTAAGGAGGAGGAGGGTAGAGAAGAGAGAAGCATGAAAAGCATGCGAGAGTCAGAATAATAGTTAATTTTGTTGTGATAGTAAGTCATTTTAGCAGTAGAGATATTAGCAGAGAAGGAAGAGAGGAGGGATTGATAAAGACCAAGGTTAGTAGGATCTTTCGATTTGCGCCACTTCCTCTCTGCACCCCTGAGTTTAGAACGATGTTCGTGGAGAACATCAGATAACAAGGAGGCTTCACAGTAACAATAAATTGTATTTTATATGATTAATGTTATATTTTTAAATGTGATGATTTTATTATAAACATGGTGATTATCTCTAAGGTGTACAGCTAACCTAATAAATGATATTGACCATTTGAATCTAGCCATGTCATGTCAAGAAATGAAGAAGTCAGTTTATTATCTTGTCAATTATTGTGCCTTTAGCCCCCCAAAATAGTTTTGTTTTTCAAATTTTTGTCAAAGACTATGTCTGGATCGGATTCAGAGCCATGATCAAAATATAGATGGCGTAGATTGAGTCTATCAACACCCCCAAACCTTCACAGTCCTATAGCTGGTCCTGGGTCGACATTTCATTCAGAGATTCTTTACTCTTTCAGAAGAGGTGTCATAGCGCACCTACCGTACAACAGTGAAAATCGCCCAACTCGAGGGGCGGCACCAAGCATGCATTTGAAAATCTCACTGTACGCAATTGGATAACACTACGACCAATCACAACAATAAACCCCATACGCTTAGCTACCAGCGGAGCTAACTGGTAGATTATACTCTCTTACCGTATCCGGTCGGCAAAACAGCAAAAACGTCCTTCTTGCAAAGCAAGGATTCGAGCGGCATCTTCTGTTCCTCTTTTAGATAAAAAGCCAAGTCTAACTCGTTCATTGTAGTGGCCAAAGCCGTTTCAAACAACTGGTATTCATCCATAACCATCTTGCAATGTTTACTGATGACGTCGACGTCACAGCGCTGTCGTCATCTGTTTAGCTCGCCTCTGGCCCGCCCATATCAGATAACCCGATGTGATTGGTGCAACTCAGATCGAGGGGCATATTTAATGAGCATCATTATTCGACACCAGAGTAACTCGCTGAGCAAATTCAACTTGTGCTCTCGCGAGAACTCTGGATTACCAGGGTTGTACATCTAGTGGATTAGAGGAAAATTAAATTAAATATCCTTTTTACCTCAGTGTGCCTTTAGCCCCTATTGTACCCTATATCTAAAAAATGTTTTATTTAGTAACACTTTATAATAACTTTAATTACATTAACAATCAATATGTCATTGCATTTTGCTTAAAATATAATTAGTTAATATTCATTATAACAATATTAAATTGCTAGAAGCTTGATTTTTATATTTGCATATGTATTAGTATTTGAACTACTAACTACTGATCCATTAAGAATTTTATAATGTTTGTTAACAACTTGTTAATGCTGCCATTTTAATAGTTAATGAAGTGCAGTGTTAATAGTCAGTTTTGAGTGGCGGATCTGACTACATACAGGATCTGATGGGAAACGCGGGGCACGCTTAAAATGAGAAGGAAAAACTAGGCCAGGAGGAGCAGCTGGTAATCTCATTTCATCCTTTCATTTATTTATTTTATCATTTTATATTTATTTTTGTCTGGACTGCTCTAGAGGAAAGGAATGATTAGAGATGTGGAGGAGCTGGGACGCCCGTGTGGTTTAAGGAGTATTTGAGTGGGTGTGTGGTGGTTCAGGGAAAATGTGCGCCAGTGTGGCAGTTTTCAGTGTTTATTTACGTTTATGCAAGAAACATAGTTGTGCTATCTGTCACTGTCGGTGTATCAGCACTTAAGCAGGTGTGTAAAGTGTGAGTCAATGTGTTAGGAGACAGCTTGGAATTTAGACCTAAGGGTGGAGTCAGAGAACACATCTGTCAATACGAAATATTTCTCACTTTCCCCACTGATGCAATCTCCCTGTTTACAGTAAACTAGAAGTTGCCTCAGCTCATTTCAGAAAACAGCACTTTTTGATTTACTGTAAAAGGCAGTATTGTACACTTTGTACCATTTTTCCCTCTTCTGCCCATTTTAGTCACGGTTTCCTGCACAAAACCAAAAATTTAGTTCACCCTCTCTCTGACCTTTAAAATTAAACAAGCTGTGTTTTTTTTATAGTGCCCTTAAGATTTCAATATGTAATTGACCTCTATTTTATTTGGCTAACCTTTTTACAAATGAAATGAGTACCAGTGACCTTAACTTCTGAATACTGTCACTTAATTCTGAATAGGCATTGATAATGTGTAGCCTTCAAACATTTCTTTCAGCTACCAAGTGTAGTACACTTAACTCTATCTAAAGGCCCCCTAAAATCAAAAATTACCTATTTTAGCTTTTAGTATAAATATGTTAGCCTTAAAGGGGTCATCGAATGCCCATTTTCCACAAGTTGGTATGATTCTTTAGGGTCTTCATGTAAAGTTTGTAACATACTTTGGTTAAAATTCCTCAATGTGAAAAACAACGCCCTTTTTACCTCCTCAAAAACAGCTCTGTTCACAGCGACCCGTTTCGGTGCATGTCTCTTTAAATGATAATGAGCAACTGCTCACCCCACCCCTCTCTTCCATGGGGCGTGTTGCCACAAGACACGTAAAGTGTTGCCTTGGTGGACAGTATATAAATGGCTGAGGGCGGAAATATGCTAATACGGGACAGTCAGTCAGTGGTTGTGGGCGGAGCATGAGCAATATGATGTCATATTGCTCAGAAAATCCAAACGGCTTGATTATTGAGTGTTTAGGCTTTTTGAGGATTTTTTTTCATTATATGGTGGTTGTCCACACACTGCAAAGACACATTTATATGCAAACACCATATAAAAGTGAATTTTGCATCCGATGACCCCTTTAAGGTTATGAATAAGCTGGTTTATTCCAAAACAATGACAAAATTCGCATTTAGGAGATATAAGCATTCAAAACTTACAGTTTCTCACTTCCGCTAAAATGGATCACGGATTTTTACCACCGCCAAATTCAGTTTCTCAACACATCTTCTATCCAATCAAATGCTCTCTAGAATCTAAAGCTCCGCCCCCTGTGCTATAAATACCACCTGGCCAAAGCGACTGTTGACACATCACAGAGCAATATGGGTTGGAGATGTGTGTTCGGTTGCTCAAGCCCTCGAGTTTTATTCTGTTGGTTAAGAATGAAATGGCTAGAATTTATTCACACTACTATTGAATCCAATGTATCATCAGCGCTCAGATTCGCTTCTATGGTCCTGTTAAGTATGACTTGCAGTCTGTGAGGTAAACTAAACGCTATTGGCTATTTGAAAAGGGGGAGGAGCAATTCAGTCTTAGCTTCCTGTTTCAGTGGAAATGACGTCAACGCATCATACAAAGCTGCGCGTTACAAGGCACTTCAGTGGGCCTTTAACATACTTTATCACGTTACAAATCCATTCTACAGAACCCTGAAGTCTGCAGATTCTGTCTGGGCCTGGTCAAGTGTTAAAGGGGTCATACTATGTCCTTTTTTTAAATCTTGATTTTATTTTTGGGATCTACAAGTTTCCATGCTTGAATGTAAAAAAAAACACACACATTATTTTATATACATTTTACATTATTGCAGCACCTCTCTTCCTAGTCTTTCAGTAACGCTCTTTACGTTCCTGTCTCTATGAAGACCCTCCTTCCAAAAAGTGCAGTATGATCTGATTGGCCGACTAAACTTAATTCAAAAACAAAAAAAATGTTTGGAGGACTGTGGAGAAAATTAGACTATGATCGAAAATCTTGCATGCCCCTTTTAAATCCTTTGTTTATGTGTGTTTCAGGTACTGGGCTGGATCCGTAATGGGGAGTCGATGCTCAATGCCGGTCTCATCACAGCCAGTTCCCTGCAGGAGGCAGAACAGTTACAACGGGAACATGAGCAGTTTCAGCATGCTATTGAGGTACCAAAAAACAACATGTACACACTGTTTTTTGTTATGTTATGTTATATGTTATGTTATGTTATGTTATGTTATGTTATGTTATGTTATCTTATGTTATCTTATGTTATCTTATGTTATGTTATGTTGTGTTATCTTATGTTGTGTTATGTTATGTTATTTTAAGTTATGTTACGTTTGTGTTTTTATGTTACGTTGTTTTATGTTATGTTGTGTTATGTTATGTTGTTATGTTGTGTTGTGTTATGTTGTGTTGTGTTGTGTTGTGTTGTGTTATGTTACGTTGTTTTATGTTGTTATGTTGTTTTATGGTATGTTATGTTGTTTTATGTTATGTTGTTTTTATTTGTTTTGTTTTTTGTTTTGTTTGATGTTTTTTTGTTTCGTTTTGATGTTTTTTTGTTTTGTTTTGTGTCTTTTGTCTTTTTTTGTTTTGCTGTCACTTATGTGTCTTGCACTAAAAATAATTGTCATTTTCTATCAAATTTTGGTCATTTTTGCTTTCTCTTCTTGTTTTCACTTTCACTTTTCCTTCTCCGCAGAAAACCCATCAGAGTGCTCTGCAGGTGCAGCAGAAGGCAGAGGCTCTGCTACAGGCCAATCACTATGACATGGACATGATCCGTGACTGCGCGGAGAAGGTGGCGTCTCACTGGCAGCAGCTCATGCTGAAGATGGAAGACCGCCTCAAACTGGTCAATGCCTCGGTGGCTTTCTACAAGACATCAGAGCAGGTCAGTGAGCTTGTCTTGATAGCGATTCTGTGATGGTTTGACCTCAGTCTCTTATTTATTTTAGCGCTAATGTCTATTATAATAATAATGCCAAAAATCATTAGGATATTAAGTAAAGATCATGTTCTATGAAGATATTTTGTAAATTTCCTACCGTAAATATATATAAAAAATATTTTTGTGAGTGGATGCAGCAAAATCGCGTACACAAATGAACAACTTTAAAGGTGATTTTCTCAATGTTTAGATTTTTTTTGCACCCTCAGATTCCAGATTTTCAAATACTTGTATCTCGGCCAAATATTGTCTTATCATAACAAACCATACATCAATGGAAAGCTTATTTATTCAGCTTTCAGATGATGTATAAATCTCAATTTCATAATTTTGTTTTTGGGGGGTTTTGGGTTTTCAAGGTTTTGTGGTCCAGGGTGACATATGTTAAATATGTAAAAAAAATGTGTTTGTTTAATGTTTTTTTTTTCTAAGTTAACTCAACATTGTGGACATTTAAAAAACAAACAAAACAAAAAAACATATTCATAGAATTTAGTTAAATCCTACTTGTAGTGAAGTAATGTAAATCATGTAAATTACATAAAATGTTAAATTGTGAAATACTTTCATAATTATGCAATCAAAATCTAATATTAAGACATGCTGTGTTATAATTAAGACATGTTTCATTTGAATTTATAAATTTAAAATGTATAATTATGATATAAATCAAAATTATGTTATAATTATAAGATAAAAGTAAAAATTATGACAAAGTTTGTCTTTATCTCATAATTATGATTTAGTAATGTATAATTTCCACTTTTTATCTCATAATGTTTGCTTATGTCATAATCATGATTTGCCAAATCAATTTATTTTTTTCTTATGTGGCGGAAATGTGATTTTGCATTTAAATATCTGAATAATACTGTCTATTTTTACCTACATGTGTGTGTTCTACAGGTGTGTAGTGTGCTGGAAAGTTTGGAGCAAGAATACAAACGAGAGGAAGACTGGTGTGGAGGGACTGATAAACTGGGACCAAACTCGGAGTCTGATCACGTGACTCCCATGATCAGTAAACACCTGGAGCAGAAAGAGGCCTTTCTCAAGGTACCGAGCCCATACACACATGCACTCAGGTTCTCAGCTAACATTCTGATCAAAATTTTCATGCGAATTTACTCATAACTGACTTTTTTTTTTCTCTCTCTGAAGGCATGCACACTAGCCAGACGCAACGCTGATGTCTTCCTGAAGTACTTGCACAGAAACAGCGTGAACATGCCGGGAATGCTTGCACATGTCAAAGCCCCTGAACAACAAGTCAAGAGTAAGACTACATCCTTGTTTTGTGATTGGTTTAAAGGGTCAGATGTTAAGCCACAATTAGGACTGAAGTGAACCATTATTTGCTTTTTGATTAGCATGATTTATTGTCACGAATCCAGGGTTCAGGTATGTTCTGTCTTTCTGATTCTGTCCTTGTGTCCTACAGACATCCTAAATGAGTTGCTGCAGCGGGAGAACCGGGTTCTGCACTTCTGGACCATGAGGAAGAGGAGGCTTGACCAGTGTCAGCAGTATGTTGTGTTTGAACGCAGCACCAAACAGGTCAGTACCAGTCTAATCTAGAAGAGTCTGTCTTTTAGCCCAGCATATGTCTGGTCCAAACTGTGGTCAAGTACCACAACACCCACCAACTCAGACAGAGAGGGCCGGTTTGTGAGGAGGTGCATCTAATGCCGGGCTCAGACCATACGACAATTCAGATTATGTGATTCTGACAATTCTTGTGTCGTGGACAAGACTACACGTTGCTTTCAACCAATCATCGCGTGCTGTCTTTAACAACGTGCCTGATGTCATTGAGAAGTAGAACTAGTGACTGACTTCCAGAAATAAGAGCGTAAACAAACAATGGCTACCGATGCAGCGTGTTTTCTACTGGCTGTCTTGTCACCAGTAAAGCTCAAAATTAGAAAGAAAACCTGACAGTGAGTGGACACGTTCCTGGAATGCATGGAGAAAACTGTATAATCCTCCAAGGAGAACTTTAGGTAATATATCCATGAATCTTGCCTCCATTGCATAATAGCACCAATACCATTGTTTCTCTCTTTCGTTTCGCCATGTTTGAAGCTATATATGGAAGTGCTTCTGTGCTCCTATTGGTCAATGTCACATCTTGTTCTTTTTTGTTGTTGAAGTAAGGTACTATGTCTGTTGTTATGTCCTGAAATGTCTGCGTCAGTTGTCATCCACTATCACACACACTATACAAGATAAAACGATCGATTGTAGCGTCCTGATGTCCACTACACTCTACGTCAAACGGATTGTGCCAAAATCGGCTGTTATCGTGTAGTCTAAACCCGGCATGAGTTTGAAGAAGTTTGAAGTGCCTGTCAATGTCACAACACTCTCTTGCTTGTACAGATATAAAGAAAAATAAAGTGAAAAATGCAATTTCTGAATTTCTGTATAAGTATTGCTTTACAGAAAATAAAGAAGAACAAATGAAAAGGAAAAGAAAGATTTCCTTACAAAGGCTGATGCTAACCATTAATTTTGGCAACTAATCAAAATTAAGATCTATTAATAGTAATGTACTGTTGTCATGCCGTCCCAAAAACAGGGGAAAAGGAAAAAGGAATAGTTTACAGGATATTGCTATTTACTGTATTATTGTTATTTTTTTATATAGTTTTATCAAAATTATGACTTAGTATCTCATTATTTCGACTTTATCTCATGACTTTTTATGTCGTAACATCGACTTATGTCAATTATGTCCATTTTGACTTTTTATCAAATTTTTTTAATATATATTTTGTTGTTATAATTTTTAGTAGTAGTTATTAGTGTTACCTTTTCAAAAGCTAAATTACAATTGCAATATTTTACAATATATATTTGACAATCCTAGTCCATAAAAGTGACAGACAATGATCATTTGTAGCATAACCTCTGCTTGGCAGGTACTTAAACAGATTTCTTCAAGAAAAAAATAATAAACTCATACATATATAGACAGATGTAATCCACCCACATATCATTTATAGTGTTGCATTTAAGTTCTTCTGAAAGTAAAATGGTCTGACATACTGGGAAAGTATGGTGCTAGACACTAAGGTCATGGGTTCAATTCCCAGGAACCAGGAATTTTGATGTTTATTTTTAATGCACCATACTGTTAGTGTCTGCAACATGCTTAAATGTATTTTTTCAGTTAAATGTCTCAAACCCGTGCACCCTGACTTCAGAATCTTGCACAAATTCAGCCAAAAACAAAGTAAAGCTTGTAATTCTGAAAAGCTTTTATGCATCATAAATGTAATCTGAGGCTGACAACTAGCATTCCACAGACATAAATTAATTCTCAAGAAAATCAGTTTCAGTTCAACCCAAATTATTTTATGTCATACAGAATTGACTAGAAGCTGCCGCAGACCACAACAAGTATTTCTGGAGTCTCAAATAACAGAAGCACGTCAGGTCAAGTGTTCAGTGG
Organism: Leuciscus idus; assembly: GCA_021554675.1. Classification (NCBI taxonomy): domain Eukaryota; kingdom Metazoa; phylum Chordata; class Actinopteri; order Cypriniformes; family Leuciscidae; genus Leuciscus; species Leuciscus idus. The sequence continues at coordinate 12,070,507 of CM038635.1, read as the reverse complement.
TTTGCGTGACTGACTGCTATATAAACTTGACAGTAGTCAACTGTCATGTATCACAACCTTCAAAAACTTTATGTCTAGAAAATAACTAAAATGGTATCAAGTTGCATAATTACAGTGTAGGGTTTCTGGAAGTCTGTGGTACTGGATGGAGTTTCTCTCTTCGTTTCACATTTAAGCATTTAGGAAGGACTTTAGTTTGACCACACAGTTTTCTGCTGTAGTAATCGTTTTTCTATGAATATTAGTATTACTTTGAGGTTGCACACAATGCAACCCAAACAATCAAACCTATTCTGAAATTGGTTACTTTTAAAAATATGTGTTTCAAAATGAGCAAGAGCACTTTTAAACATCTCACTCCCTCTTGTGGACAAATGGGAGTATAACATACACACATGCACGGGTCTATACACTGGCTTATTTAGATATCCGTGTCTGCCCGGACTTCCCTTTGACATCTATTGTTAATAAAAGCTAATTATAAGTTCTATGAACTAAACCTAACCCTGAAATAAAACTTGAAGACAACTTGTTTTGTCACTTTACTGGTATTCTTTTGAAGCCATTTTCAAAAACTGCTCCCACAAGGTTAGAAAAACACTGTTGCACAAACACACATGCACATATTCACATCTTGTTTGACTTGTCATTTTGACTCTTTTCTGTAGGCTTTGGAGTGGATCCATGATACAGGAGAGTTTTACCTATCCACACACACCTCTACAGGCTCCACTATACACCACACACAGGAACTGCTGAAAGAACATGAGGAATTCCAGATTACAGCCAAGGTATGTCTCAAATATTTAAGATAAGATGGTGTATAAGGGCAGTTTGCTTTCCTATTGTTGGGATCGTTGTGGTTTGCTATTGGTCAATCTCATGCGAGTGACAGGTCGTCCCGCACTCGTGCAAGTAAACATCATCAGAGAAGGGAAGAGATGTCGCTGCCAGAGGGAGGGGAAGCTATTTTGATTAAAGATTAAGAGGGTAATGGATAAATCATTATAATAAATATTCAGGGTCTCCGCGGATCCTTAAAAAGTCTTAAAAGGTCTTAAATTAGATTTTGCAAATTTAAGGCCATAAAAAGTCTTAAAAATTTTTTTTTATTTTTTTTTTTAAATGTCTTATTTTTACTTACGAAAGGTCTTAAATTTTAGATAACACTTTGACTTATACTTATCTAAATGCTTTCGAAATTAAAACTATCTAATTAGTGTAGGCCTATGTATTTTTTTTTTTAAATCTATCTTGGTGGATTTGCTTGTTCACGTGACAATTCGCGTCACTTACGGCAGTATATCAGCCTGCGTCTGTCTCCTGCACGCGAGAGGAGAGAGGGAAACGAGTAAATGTCAGTTCGATTGTAAGTTTAGTCTTTATGTGCTTAGAGGTGTGCGATGTTGTCTATGAACTATGATGATATTGTAGTCATTGTTTTAACTATGTACGAGGCACTGCGAGTGCGAGCTGACATCGCGTTTGTCTCTCATGCTTGCTTTCACTGCGTGATGTGTCAGTGCAGTTATAGATGTCCACAAATGAGTTTTTGTCTTATATTTTATCATATTATGTTGTTATATTAGAATATCACTTGAGCAAGAGTGCCGTTTTCCTGTGCACAATTGCAAATGTGCTATTTATTTTATACAACAGTTAAATTAAAAATAAAGTTAACATTGTGAGTTACTTTTTGGACACAATACTGTCAATTTTCACTTTATATCGCCGACGAGAATTTCATAATGAAGCCGTGGTCCAACAGACAGCGATGTTGGTGGGTTTTTTTTTTTTGTTGGTTTTTTTTACTGAAATCTGCGTTTTGAACGAATCATTTCAACGATTCAATGAACAATCACTTGTTTTTCTGAATGAATCAGCCGTTTGAACAAATCGGTTGACTCCCAACAACTCGCTTATTAAGACAGTGACTTGCCGCCACCTACTGGTGGTTTTAGTTTCATATTTAAAGTATCCTTTAATTAAAATGTTAAAGTCCAACTGAAATCAAAATTGACCCTATTTACTTTGTTAGCGCATATTACTAGTCTTGTGGTGAACAATTAATCCGTGCAAGTTAATACACAGAAAAAAATTGTTTGCCGTCGTAATCTTTAATCAAAGTCTGAAAAGTTACTTCCGGTCTGGAATGGCTGATGACGTAGGTTTGACTGCTTGGTTTGGGAAACGCTTAACCACTCCCCTCAAACCGTTAGTCTGTAATGAGCGAGAGATGGAGAGGAGGAGCGCTGGAGTAAAACCCTGCCCTCTGTTCAATATTCCGTTTCACTGGGAAATACGTCACAACACTGAAGAAAAGTCGTTTGCAACTTCCGGTTCACGCGGACTTTAAAATTATAAATCATTTCATATTTAAATATTGAATAGCTTTATTTATGCAATTGTAAATGAAGTGTAAATATAGTAGGCTAATGCCAGTTTTGATGCTGCTTCTGTGTCACCTCTGCACTGCAAGGATGGATTTTAATTTAATGATTTATTTTGACGTTGGTACTGTGTTATTCTAATATAATTTAATTTGAATGTTAGAATTTGACATAAAAGGTGATGCATACCTCTAAATACGTTTAGAAACAATGTCCATATATAGGTGAAAATGCCCCTGGAAATCAATTTAAGGTGGAAAATATTGCCCCTTAATAAAAATTTTAATTTCGGTCACTACTGTGAACTGACCACTATAGAATATAAAAAATATGAATATCTTTGTGGGTCTGCTGTCAACAACAGGCCTAAGCCAGCCGGGATACCAGTACAAAAACACAATCAGTAAAATATCATCTAATTATTATCAACAAAACTTTGAAAATATATAGACATATTTTTGTCAATATTGCGCACCCCTAATGTACGGTATTAATTTTGATTTCTTCAGGTCTTAAAAAGCCTTAAATTTGACTTTAAAAATTGTGCAGATACCCTGATATTGCAATATTACATTAAAAAATATATAATAATTTGTCCATTTTTATTTCATGGTGGCTTTAAAATCAAACTAAAAAAAACTCTAGATAATACAGGTGAATAAAAGATGACAACATTTTCATTTTGGGTGAACTATTCCTACAACTTCATCCAAAGTTCATTCTGTGATTCTTAGCATGTTACAGGTTTATCAACCCACAATACACCTCCCAGATGATGTTTACACTCTGATTGGGGATATTTAATTTAATATTCAACAATATTATTGATCTGCCTCCATTGACACCATTATATGAGAACTGAACTGAGCTGAACGATGACATCACGTTTTTCTCCAGAGCGGCTATATATGTTAATGAACTAAATTAATAACTTTTTACAACAAAAATGAACAATCACTAAGCTTACTTAAGCTGGACTATGATGCTATTTTCTTCTGGAAAGAAACTTTGTTGCATTATTCTCTCTCTCTCTCTCTCTCTCTCTCTCTCTCTCTCTCTCTTCAGCAAACCAAAGAGCGGGTAAAGTTGTTGATCCAGCTGGCTGATGGTTTTTGTGAGAAAGGCCACGCCCATGCAAGCGAGATTCAGAAATGGGTCGCCTCGGTGGACAAACGCTACCGCGACTTTTCCCTTCGCATGGACAAGTACCGTTCCTGCCTGGAGAAAGCTCTCGGCCTGTCCACTGACTCCAACAAAGCGGTGAGAGGGCTGTGAGAGTGAGTGTGTTGATGTGGCCTGCATGGCTGGAGTGTGGATGAACAATATCTTTGCTGTAAGAGTCATTAACCATGTTAATCTATGAAAGAACGGTGATTTCTGACCATTAAAACATTTCTTTCGGGGTTTCAGAGTAAAGATCTGCAGTTGGACATCATCCCAGCCAGTGCTCCTGGTGCAGAGGTCAAACTCAGAGACGTCAACCATGAACTCAATGAAGAGAAACGCAAATCAGCCCGGAGAAAAGAGTACGTCTTTTAAACCTGATTAAATGATAACAAGCCAATAGCAGGAAGTGCTAAAAGAGAACGCTTCATTTGAAGAAAGTCCAACTTTAGTTATTTTGTTTTGTGAGGAAACACCCTTGAATATTCATACTAAAATAAACAACTAAATGTTTTCATTATTGATGGTTTTATACCAGATTGAAACCCCTCCCAGATGCATTGTGCTTTCAAACAAATGTTGACAATAGGTCTCTGTTGCATTCCCTCTTTCAGGTTTATAATGGCGGAGCTCATTCAGACCGAGAAGACATATGTGAGAGACCTGCGGGAGTGTATGGATGTAAGTGTTTTTGTCACGATCTGCTCCTTACGGACCGACATTTCGAGGGTGTGGTACACCAATGTCCACTTTGGACAGATCACAAAAGCCATGTGCTATAAATGTATTCACTGCAGTTCAGCCCAAAAACAATCCAGTTTCTCCAAGAATAGCTACTGTTTGATCTCATAAAAAGATTGAGTGTAATTAAAACACTGACCATGTTTATATGCATCATTTTTAATCCAAATGGGAATATTCATGCGCTTTGGAATAGACATGTAATCATATTCCTGAAAATAATACATGTGCATTGTTTTTCCTCTATTATTTTCTGGGAAAGACTGTCATTGATTCATTTGTTATGATGCATTTTAGTAATTGTGCACAGTAATTTAATCAGCTCATTTATTCTCATTCACGTCGAGGACAGCAACATGCAAAAGCAAAAACTGAAGTTCATGTTCAAGGGTGCTTTAACCCATCTGTATTTTGATTTATGTATATTGTATGTTCCTTTAATTTCTTCTTGTTCTATTGTAGCACCCAGAATTACTTTTATTACGTTAATATTCAGTTACTGTGTATGTTTTGGATTATATTGTGTTTATGACCCAGAATTCTGATTAATACATGTATATGTCACAAGACTTGACAAACAGTCATTTTCAAGGGTTAGTTCACCCCAAAAAATTGATTTTGTCATTAATTACTCACCCTCATGTTGTCTGAGAGCTGTCCCATCATCTGAGAGCTTTCTGTCCCTCCATTGACTGCCTATGCAACTACAGCTTTCAAACCCTAGAAAGACAAAGACATCATAAAAGTAATCCATGTGACTCCAATGGTTTAACCTCAGTTTTATGAAGCAACATGAGTGTGTTCACGAGAACGCTTTCATGAAAGCTCCATGAAGCATGCGTGAACAAAGCACTCGTGTCGCTTCATAAAACTGAGGTTAAACCACTTGGGTCACATGGATTACTTTAATGATGTCTTTACTACCTTTCTGGTGCTTAAAAGTGGCAGTTACTTAGGCAGTCAATGAAGCTCTCAGATTTCATTAAAAAGATGAGTTTGTGTTCCGGGGGTTTAGAACGACATGAGCGTGAGTAATTAATGACAAAATATTTGGGTGAACTAACCCTTTAAAATAAATTGCAAAACTGTAAAAACATGCTCAAAATTGACATTTTTAAATTTCTTAATAAATGGCCTGCTTTATTTTTTTTTGGGACACATTATTTTGAAGGCAAAAGCACAATCAATGTTGTTTCCATAATAATTTTCATCAAATTAAAGTCAATTTGATGACAATTATTATACTGGATAGAATGTTCTCCACTTCAGAAATTACTTTTATTTTCTGTTGACATAATTAAGGCTGTGCAGGTAAAAACATTTTTTTAAATTAATATCAGAGCCAACTATTCCTATAAAGAAAAGTTTCAGAACTATGTAAACTGAATTATGGAAGGTGTCTTTCATTGTTTTGATAGCATTAGTTTATCACATTGTTGGAAAGAATTCTAAATGTGTGTGTGTGTGTTTCAGACTTATCTGTGGGAGATGAGCAGTGGTGTGGAAGAGATTCCCCCAGGGATTGTCAACAAAGAGCACATCATCTTCGGCAACATGCAAGACCTATTAGAGTTCCATCACAAGTCAGTGAACCTAATGAACTGCAGTTCTCAGAATTATTGAATTGGGATCTTTCTTTACTTACCATTTCCCTATGCCCTTCTTTGTCCTTTCCTCAGCATTTTCCTTAAAGAATTGGAAAAATATGAGCAGCTTCCAGAGGATGTGGGTCACTGTTTCGTCACATGGGTGAGTATGTCAGTGTGCTAGAGATAATCTGATCAAGAAGTGCACTACACTAGTGTAACATTATGTTGACATTAAATCAGATTATTAGAACACATATCTGGATTGCACTGTATTTTACAGCACATACACTTACAGTTTACATACAAAGAATAATTACGGAGTAATATACAGTACAGTAAGGCAACTTTTTTTACTTAAAATTGGTTAAGTTTTGGTTTAGTGTTCAGGGTTAGTACCTAGTTATTATACTAAGTACATACTACATTCACTACCTTTCAAAAGATTAGGGTCAGTAGATTGCTTTTAAAGAAATTAATACTTTCATTTAGAAAGGATGCATTGCATTGTAGTAAACACTTTTTGCTTGAGCACCAAATCAGCATATTAGAATGATTTCTGAAGGATCATGTGACACTGAAAGCTGGAGTAATGATGCTGAAAATCAGCTTTGCCCTTTGCCATCACAGGAATAATATATATTAATATATATTAACTGTATTTGCTTAAATAAATGCAAATATTAAATGATTAAATACAAATCTTGCTGATATTTAAACTCACTCAGTACTGGAAAAAAAAGGGCTACCCATATCTGTAACTGTTAAAAGCAGTTCATGGACTATTGTAACTGTAACTGATTGTAACTGATTCCCTTATTGGTACAGTGGTACAGTAAGGGAAAAGAACAGGTTCTCATCAATATAAGCAATTATTGATCACATTTTTGAAACTATCACAGCTAATTGTTTCACACAAATATTTATTTCACTAATCTCTTGAAGTGTCTCTTGAATCAGCATTTATTTAAAACGTTCTGATAATAGTTATTTTAAAAGAGACTCCACTTATTATAAATGGAAAAAAAAAAATAGAACATATTTGGGTTCAAAATGTTTAAAAAAATGCTGTTTTATATGTTTAAATGATTAGCTGTTGTTTTTTGTTTTTTTCAGGCGGATAAGTTTCAGATGTACGTGAATTACTGTAAGAACAAGCCTGACTCCACTCAGCTGATTCTGGAACACGCAGGGGCCTATTTTGATGTGAGTACTAAGCAAAACTAATCATATAATTCTTTACATAAGCATTATTAAAGGGCATATGATTCTGTGTAAGTATCCCTTTTATACACTTGAATCAAGGAAGTTTGGTTTATTTATTCAGATTATACAACACTTTTTGTGCGTATTTCACAGAGAATGTGGGTGTTTATATGAATATGTATGTGACATTGTGTATTTGCCGTAGTATTATCGTGTGTCTCCATTAATGTGTATATGTATTTGAGTGTGTGTGTGTGTGTGTAAGGTTTCTGTGGTCTGTTGAGCAGTTCTGTTCTTGAGCTGGTAGGTGGAGGTCTTAGAGAGAGGGTGTTTGGGGGGGGGGGGGGGGGGGGGTTAGTGATGCTTCACTGTTAAACTGTTGCCAGGCAATCAGAACAGACGGACTCTTCTTTCACTCTGATGAATGGTTTTAACCTTGAGCTCTGCTTTTGCAAAATTGCTATCAAGAAGCTATATAAGAATAAAAAGGCTAAAGATAAATGGTTTCATCATGATTGTTTTCCAGCAAGCTTTTAGGATGTGTGTTTGAAAGATGTTTGTCGTTTTAATTAAAAGTCTTTTTGTGTTTGTATGTGTGCAGGAAATCCAACAAAGGCACAGGCTGGCCAATTCCATCTCATCATACCTTATTAAACCGGTTCAGAGGATCACCAAGTATCAGCTGCTGCTAAAAGTGTGTTTCTACTATAATTGAAACAATCTCAGCAAAGATGAAATACAGTTTCTACACAAATAAAGCAAAGAAGTTGAGCACAGACTTAAACCAAACTCTTTGTGATGCTCCCCAGCAGACTCTCTACTGACTATAAGTAACTTTGCAAGTACTTGTCAACTTATTCTAACCCTAAACCTACCAGTCTACTAATACTCTACTAAAACTCTAATGAGAGTTAGTAGACATATAGGTGCAATGTTATACTATGTAGTCAATAGAATGTGTTAAAAGGACCATCAAAATAAAGCGAAACAAAATTTTTAGCCATACTTTTAACAGATGGAACAAAATAAATGACAAAGTTATAATCATATATTACAATTAATCATGTTTTAATCTTACTGTATATTCTTTTTCCTTTACTTCATTAATGTGTTAAATAAAGAAGTATACAAGCAAAAACAATGCTTGTCCCAAAACACTGCTTGCAGACAGACATCTGGCTTGCACACACTCAACCCCACAAGACCATGCTAGTGAACCAGCTTCACCAGCTCCGTTTTGCTTTAGAACAGCATGACTATGCTGGTCCACCAGCTAGACCAGCAGTATATCAGCACTAACCAGCCGGGCCAGCATGGAATTCAACATGGTTTTTCAACAGGGTTTACTTATTCAGTAAATATATTTCAGGGATGCTCCACCCCATGTTAACAATAATGTCTTATTACAAAATCCACATTAAAGCACAAACTCTTTAATGTTTATCTTCAAATGTACAAGTACAATTGTTATGTTTGTAAATAGGAACTATTGACATGCTGTGAGGAAGGTAAAGGAGAAATTAAAGATGGTCTGGAGGTCATGCTCAGTGTGCCCAAGAGAGCGAATGATGCCATGCATCTCAGCATGCTGGATGGTGAGTAACACACACATACACACACACAGCTTGTTAAACCAAACCCAAACCATAATTTGAACCATATATCATTGTTCAACCACTCTCTCTCATCACTGTCTCTTACTCTGCCTCCTGTCCTTTCAGGTTTTGATGAGAACATTGAGTCTCAGGGTGAGTTGATTCTGCAAGAATCATTCCAGGTTTGGGATCCAAAGACTCTGATCCGTAAGGGCAGAGAGCGGCACCTCTTCCTCTTTGAGATGTCCCTCATCTTCAGCAAGGACGTCAAAGACTCCAACGGCAGAAGCAAGTACCTCTACAAGAGCAAGCTTATGGTATGTGTTTTCTTTTAATTTTGTTATCAATTACTTAAAGTCCCCCTGTAGTCAATTATTTTATCCTTTAATAATAATTTATAACAATTCTTTATGCCTTAAAATAGCTTGGATGTAACTCTACACCCTTGCCTCATTTAGTATATGCGGTTCTATGAATATGCAAATTAGACCCGCCTCCACTCACTCACACCAGCTCAGAGATCCACTTGTTGACGTGACTGGTTACAAGGTAGTTTGTGACGTCAGAAACACCAGCAATTTCAAACTGCGTTTTTGAGACTGTCTTTGGTTCACTGCAGTTTTAAAGAGAAAATACTCAGCAATGGTGTTGACTTATGAATTTGCACATGGTTTGTCTTAAAGCATATTAAAAACACCACATAGACATATAAACAACATTAAAAGCTGGATTTTCACCACAGGGGGACTTTCACAAAAAATGCTTGCCTGATTACAGATTAATGATGGCCATACTTATTTTTTTTTTATTTGTTGCTCTGCCTAGACCTCAGAACTAGGAGTTACTGAACATGTGGAAGGAGATCCATGTAAATTTGCACTCTGGGTTGGACGGACACCTACCTCAGACAACAAAATTGTCCTAAAGGTATGATTTGCATTCCAAATTGATACTTCATCAAAGATGTTTTCAGTTGTTTCAGCAGAACTATCACTAATTTTTGGCTTCTAATAAATGTTTTCTTTGCTTATCAAGTTTATTTACATCCAAACATTACCAACTTGCTCAGCATATAACCATGTTTCATTATTGAAAAAGTTGTCCCTTATCTCAAATCAAATGGAACTTTCCAGTAGTCTTTGTTATAAAATAAAGAGTATCACTCATCCTAGGGTCCTTGAAATAGATTGGATAAGTGGATATGTTTTCAAGTTTTGAATGTTCATGTACTGTAGTTCTGGCTTGAGTCATGCCATTGTATAAAATCATGTTGTTAGACTTTTAAGTACTTTAAGTAATCCCTTATGTAACTTGTGTCTCTGAATGGTTGACCTTCATCTCTGCAGACATCATTGAATCATGGAATGAATCATGTGTCACTCCATGTGTTCTCACATGTAGATACACACATGGATGCTCTCATGTTCACACTTTTAGCCTGGTTTGCAACTGAAATCACTCAACATTGCTCCCATCTTATTTTACTTGCGTAATTTGATGTATTCCCAAGTGAAATGTAGGATGGATGAGAATTGATTTTATCCTTTGAGAACAAATTGAATCGTGATTGAGTTTTATTGACAGGTGGTTGAAGGCGATGAGTTGAAAAATAAGAGGGATTTGTAATCTAAAACGAAAGAACATTTAGAAGTAGAGCAAGTTATTATATTTTGATAAAAGATTAGAACGAATCTAAGGGTTTGACGTCATTTCAACTCTGATTGCCTGCTTTGACAATTATAATAGCTATGTATGTCTGTTGTGTAAAGAGAGGTTTGTTGATGTTTGGTTGTATTCAATGTACCCCCCCAGGCTTCCTGTATTGAAAACAAACAGGATTGGATCAAACATGTACGTGAAGTTATCCAGGAGCGTACCATCCATTTACGGGGGGCACTCAAGGAGCCAATTCACATTCCCAAAGCCACTGCAACCAAACACAAGGGCAAACGGTATGTCAACCAATCACATCAATCCATAGCCTGATAAGAGTATGGATCTCTGAAACTTAGAATAAGCTCCAGCGGAATAAACTCATTTTATGCATATCAGTATGTTGTCTTTGACAGTGGCTGTCAAACCAGGGTGCAAAAGCTTTTCTTTGGTAAATTGGCACTTTTAACTGATGTCTATTTAACTGATGTCTATCATATTGAATGGCAGGGATGTAGAGGACCTAGACAGTCAGGGTGATGCAAGCAGTCAACCAGACACCATCTCCATCGCCTCCCGCACCTCCCAGAACACACTGGATAGCGACAAGGTGAGTGTGACAATCTGTTGACCTTAGTCTGAAAGTGCCATGCTACACCTGCTGTTCAGCTCTGGTGTTTTGGTGGCATGTTTAGACCTGTAGAGTTTTCAGACAAGGAAAATGGTTTAATGTCTGTACTGAATGTTTTAGCCTCACCCTAAAAAAAACTGATTTGATGGGTTTTACCAACTTAAACTTGCTGATGTTGTTCAAAGACCTTTTTTGTTGCATCACATTCAAAGACCATTGTAATGAAGTTTATAATCACTTTTAAATCAAGTCTAAAATCAAGTTCTTAAAGGGGTAGTTCACCCAAAAATGAAAATTGACTCACCCTCATGTCGTTCCATACTAATGAGACTGAAAGTCTAATCAACCCAAATTTTCACGAAAAAAGTTGTAGACATTGTAAAAGTGGGTTTACCATATTTGATGAGCTCTATGTATGTGGGTTTATCAATGTTTATGTGAATAATACATTAAATGAAATTTTTCATTATAAAGTGATCATATGTTGAAGTAGTGTGGGATTTTTGTTTGCATGGACTTAGAATGGATGGACAAAAATAATAAGAGAATATTAAAATTGTCTTCAACTGTGTTCTGAAGATGAATGGAAGTCTTGAGTTTGAAACAACATGAGGGTGAGTTTACCCTTTTTGGGTAAACTAGCTCTTTAATTCATTTCTGAGTGCTTGTGGAACACTATGTCCATTTTCAAGCTTCATCTTTTGCTGGATGAACATTCTGTTAAAGGTTTTTTATTGCTACATCTTGATCTGATCCAAAGATTTAAAGAACATAATCTTGTTTTTGTTCTCCTCAATTTATGCTCTTCTTCAGAGATAATACTGAGCTGCTGGAAATTCTATAAAATGTATAAAAATAAAAATAAAAACATTCATCTCTGACTGGCAAGGCTATCTTAGACAACAGGCTGCACCACACTGGCTTGTGTAAAATAAAATAGTTAAACATTGCAAAGAATAGTTTATTCCAGGAATTAGATTTTAGTGACAATGGCCACATATGGGTGTTTCTTATGTTAAAATGATGATGTGAGCTGGTGTGGATTTTTAATTAGGTAATTTAAATGTTGGATTGTTATGTAGATTCTCAAATTATAATCTGTGATATAATCTTACAGTAATAAAGTTTTTCATGATCCTTATGTAAACATCTTAGAATGAATTACATTTCTGTCACTATGCATGCAGTTGTGGTAAAAATGACTCCTCAGGCCCATGATAAGCAAATGTAATCTTTTTTTTTTAAATGTTAAATGTGTGGCATGGTGGTAATGACAGCATTATTGGGGAATGTTTGTTTGTCAAGTCATTTATTTCTATAGTGCTTTATACAATACATATTGTTTCAAAGCAGCTTTACATTATTAAACAGGAAAATAAGTTTTAATGTTAAAAAATTAATCAGTTATGACATGACTCCAATTCAATTTTGACTTCAAAGCAGCTCTACTGACATTATTCCGCTGAAGTTAGATCTGTGTTGTTTCAATTCAGTTCAAAAGCTGTGCTATTGTTGCAAGGTTGATAAATTATGAAACAAGTCCAATTCAGCTTCTGTATAAGCAGTTCAACAGAAGGCAATAGTTTCATAAATAGTGTTGCATGAATACTAAATTAACTGAAAACATCATTTTTAAACGTCTTAAAGGTGCTCTAAGTCATGTCACGCGTTTTTTAGGCCAAAACATTTTTTGTCACATACAGCAAACGTCTCCTCACTATCCGCTAGCTGCCTGTCCCCTGAACACACTGTAAAAAAACGCGGTCTCTGTAGACACCACAGGCTCCACAAACGGCAACAAAAACAAACTGGGCTCACCCGCACCACGAAACACAACAAACAGTGCTCCAGCCAATCACCGACAAGAAGAATTTGAGGGGTGTGGTTTGGGGGTTAGTGCGCGTGGACATGAAGGGGGTGTGGAGGAGAGACGAGAGAGAAGCATGAAAAGGGAAGTTTGAATTATGGCCGACACACGACTAAAGAGACGACGTTCCGATGAACAAATTGTAAAGAAGAGGGACAAGGATAAGGAACGCGCGAAGTCCCGAATTTACATCGGAAAAACCCTCGAAATATGGCGAGAACTCCGCCGGCAGAAGGGCTTCCAATCCGACATTCAGTTGCTCTGTTTTTGCAGAACAGGTAAATCCATGTTTCTTTCTAAATTGACGTTCATGTTCGCCAAACCAACACAAGGATGTAATTAGCTAGAACTATGCAGTCAGCGTTAGCTTTGGTGAATACAACATATATGTTTCAGCTAGCGATCAATCTCTATTGTAAATGGTCAAGCAAATTCACAGTAGGGCGACAATTTGTGTGAATTATTGTTTTCACCCACTGTTTGTTATGGATTTGAATGTTCATTTATAGGCTATTGACAACTTTGACTAAATTTGTTTACGACGCCGCCGTTGTTTATGCTCACTGGGAAACGCGAAGCTAACGTTATCTTGCTATTATTGCGTCCTTGTATGGGAGCTAACGTTAAAGTATAACCTCAGGTGGCGAAACGATTAAGATAATGTTTCTCTTTTTCTGCATTCTGTTCTGCAATATATAAAAGCATTTATCTAACTTGGTGACATTCCACATTGAATGAAGTATCAGTAAAACTTAACTTTGTTTTTAGTGACTACTTTGACTTTCCTTTATGCCGGAAGGGAGGGGGAGGAGACGGGATGAGGAGGAGGGAGGGTCTAGCTAGCCTCCGTTTTGTTTGACAACAATTCGAATGTCAACACTCCCAGCATCACTTAGAGCACCTTTAAGTGTAAAACATTTAAGTAAAAGCACTTTTTATATAAAAACCTTTTAGGGAACAGAAAATTTCTCCTAATTGAAGAATCAACCATACAAGAAGTTCGGACACAGTAGCATCCAGTAGTTCCAACATTCCTTTAACCTGATTATCAACAGACGTAATGAAGGTTCCTCAATGGGGAACGTTGCTTTGGTTGCTTTGGATTTAGCAGCACAGACGCTCATCTTCCCACTCACAGTCAGAGCTCTCCTCTCACTCGCCCTCACACATGTGCATGTTTTTGTCACTGATATGTCTCCTACAAGAACACACGTTACATGCTGATACTGTCTTGAATCAAAACACACTTGGATGCACCATCTTTATCTCCATTTCCATGTCGGTCTCTTCCCTGTCTCTGTGACACGTAAAGAGTCTCGCTGTCACCAAATTGACTCATGTACCCTGACGACCCCTCACAAAGGCTCACTGTTTTAACCGTCTTAACGCACACAGAGCCCTCTCAGTTCGTGGCGAGGTGAAAAGGTGAGGCTCCCAGAAGCGTACGAGTTCCTGCACGTCACTTCTAATAAGCATTAATTTGCCTCCTGCTCCTTTAAATCTTGGCACATTGTGTCCGTCTCTGCCTCCTCTCCCTTCCTCCTGCCAGGCGTCACTCCTTCAGACTGATTCCATCTCCGTGGCAATGCGAGGATGTGTCAGCAGCCTTCAAACGCCTGCCACTTTACCTCACTGGAGTCCTGAATGCTTGAGCTGTAGATGAACTGTAGACCAGGTTCATTTTGATCAGAAAAAAGGAAGGCAAAGTCATTCCGTCTTCCAGATTGAAGGATATGGCATTGTCGGAGTTAGGGGTTTTCGACTCAAAACGTCATCCTGTGTGATGTTTGAGGCATAGGGACTTACTAGGAGGTGTTGTTTTGGTAGAAACATGGCGTGTAAAGGTTCAGGATCAGTGGCTCACCTTTTGAGCTCATTGGCGATGCCACATTACCAGTGGGTACGTTCGTTCTGACTTTAGACTTGTCTATTTTCTTAGTTAGGTCACTTTTGTTTCTTTATCAGAGATTTTTTTAATTTATTGTGACACTTATTCTTTCCTCCACAGTTGTCCGGTGGCTCAGAGTTGACGGTGGTCATCCACGATTTCATGGCAAGTAACGGATCGGAGTTGACTGTGCGTAGAGGTCAGACAGTGGAGCTGTTAGAACGGCCCCAGGACAAGCCCGACTGGTGTCTGGTTCGCACCACTGACCGCTCACCTGCCCAGGAGGGCCTGGTTCCCAGTTCCATGCTTTGCATCGCACATTCCCGCAGCAGTATGGAGATGGAGGGAATTTTCAATCATAAAGGTAAGATGGCTTTCCTGTTTTCTGCAGGTTGGGTTGGGTTAGATTTGATTGGACTGTAAATGTGTTTGGGTTTTTTGGATGTTCATGCTGGCCAAAGC
The DNA here is from genome assembly GCA_021554675.1 of Leuciscus idus. Taxonomy (NCBI): domain Eukaryota; kingdom Metazoa; phylum Chordata; class Actinopteri; order Cypriniformes; family Leuciscidae; genus Leuciscus; species Leuciscus idus. Next base: position 12,055,324 of record CM038635.1, on the reverse strand, counting down.
TTGCTACCTAAAGGGATAGTATCATTTACTCAACCTCATGTTGTTCCAGACCTGTATGAGTTTCTTTCTTCTGTTGATCAGAAAAGAAGATATGTTAATGAAGCTTGATAACCAGACATTTGACTGTAGGCTACCGTCAATTGTCTAGCTACCAACGTTCTTCAAAATATCTTCTTTTGTGTTCTGCAGAAAAAAGAAACTCATACAGGTTTGGAACAACATGAGGGTAAGTAATGACACATTTTTGGGTGAACTATCCCTTTAACTATCATAGTATGATGCATCTTCAAAGAATTTAACTAGTCACAACTGCACTATTTTTGTTTCATGTCATTTGGCTTTATTTGATGTTTGATTTATTTTGAGTTCCCTCTTACATCATACGTACAGGTTCCCATATATATATATATATATATATATATATATATACGTTTCAATCTACAGTATATACTTTATATAACATATACTTGTGTACAAGAGCATGATCTATTTCAGTACACGTTATAATCACAAGAAACTTTGCTTCTAACCACAAGTCGAGAGCTGTAGTTCTAACCTCGTAAGTTTGCAAATGTTTGTTGGAGCTATGGTTTTTGCAAAACTGAAACATTGAGCTATGTTTGTAACACCGGAACTTGCTTACATGCTGTAGTTGACTTACTTGCTTTTAGGACTTGCTTTTGGGAAACACACACCTGCTTAGATATGGGGTCAGATCAGGATGGCATCAGGATTTATAATGGGGTTTATTTAGGTTTACACTTCACAGAGGCTGCACTACTTGGATTTGTCAGTGTTTTGAATTTGTGGAAACTCTGGGATAGTGTTTGGTGTTCCTCTCCAGTCATGGGAACGGCTTCTGTGTAAATGCTTGAGGGATTACTTGAAGACACATCAGCACACGCATCCAGCTGGTCTTTTGTGTAAGAGTTGTTAGGTAATCACCTTTGACTCGATAGGAATCTCAGTTTTGTTTTACCGATCTGTTTGGTAGAATGAAAGGATACATAGATTTAAAAAAATCCAATTTACCTTATAGATTAATTGTATATCAGTGATTTATACAAAATTGTATTTTAAATCATAATGCATACAGATTTCTATCTGTGTGCAAGATTAACATTTAAATATAACGTACCACAATTACCTCTGATTATCCTAATGTAGGTGCTTAGATATTGTGTGTTTTCCCTCAGGAGAGATGGATCAAAGCTGTACAGGTGTGTGAGTGTCTGCTCTCGATTCACCCCGAACCCAAAATCAAATTTTAATTGCAGTCCAGCTTTGCTCTTTCTTATTAGGGTTGAAGTGTGTTGTGCTTGCAGTAACCATGGTGATGGGTTGTGTGTGTCAGGTGATGAACAGGGTTGCCAGGCTGAAGGATTTCCCTGCTAGGACCGTATCCATGTACACAAGACAGTTAATGTGATCTTGTGATTTTGATCATGCCTTTAAAAGCAGCCATTTTGTAAACAATAATACATGGACTACCTTTCAAAAGTTGTTTTTTAAAGAAACTAATACTTTAATTCAGCAAGGACACATTCATTTGATCAAAAGTGACAGTAAGGGCATTTATAATATTACAAAAAAAAAATACATTTCAAATAAATGCTGTTTCTGTTTCTAAATAAATCTTTCTTTTCATCATAGATTCCACAAAAAGATTAGCAGCACAACTGCTTTAAACATTGATAATAAGAAGAATTTTTGGGGGCACCAATTCAGGATCATGTGACACTGAAAACTGGCTGCTGAAAATTTTAAACAATTATATATTTTAAATATATCAAAATAGAAAACAATTATTTTAAATTTTAATAATATTTCACAACATTACAAGTTTGAAATAAAGTTTTGCATATGAAAACATTTATGATGAGTCGGCATAAATTAATTTTGGAGCGATCTTATTGTTAATTGGTATTTAAGGATTTAAGGATTCAGCTATAGTAAGTACATCAGCTGCAGTTTGTAAGTTCATCATGATCAAAGGCATGTAAAATGAAATTCATGGTGGTTAGTCACTGCTTTTGAAAACTCTGAATGGAAAATGATTTGTGACAAAGAAAATGACTACAAAGGAAGAGCATGTGGTAAAACTAAGAGGGTCACCAGGCACAGATTTTTGAGGTCACCCACACAAGGATGACTGGACTGCATCTGAGAGAAGATCATTAGTGTGTGCAGGGTGTGGTGTTCAGTTTGGAGAATTCTGGGAAGTTACTGAAACTGACTTATTTTTAACTCTTGATGTAGTTAGATGCTGCTTCTATCTATCTATCTATGACCAACAATGAATGTCAAGGAGATAGCTAATGAAAAACTTTAACATATTATAACTGTCATATTGGTTACATGCACTTCATTTCTATTTTTGTAACTACATTATAAGTCTCATACCTGTGTCATCTTTTAAGTCCATTTTTATGACATCATTACAAGTAGGCAAGTACCTTTTCTTTTGAAGAGGTCATGGGAAATGTCAAACAGCCGGTTCTCTTACAGCAAGGACAATTAGTATTTATAGAATGCGAAATAGGAACCGTCATAACTCATGATGACCAGTGTATTCTACCTCTTCAAATTGCTGCCCTGACTATTTCGTTAGCTGAAACGTTCAAGGTATATTTTAAGGCAGCCGGTGTGATGCAACGTGTCCAGAGAGGCTAAAAAAAATCCAACTTTTATAATATGAGACCAGAGCAGAATCCTCAGCAGAATTTTGATTAGTTCTGGCATAAACAGTTACGGATCTCCGTGTGTGTGTGTGTGTGTGTGTGTGTGTGTGCGTGCCAAAGGAAGCAGTTTGACTGGCCACAGACCAGCTACTGTTAAGCGGCCAAAGACGCTTAAACAGGGAGATCTTTGTAGCCGCCCGCTCCAGTGCAGCCTGTAAGAGTGGCAGACATTTGTGTAGGTGATATAGAGGCAGTTGTTTGTATAGTTTACTTCATTTTCATGCTGTGACCTGATATTGTCAGCCATAGTGTATGCTTTCAAACTGTCATTTACTTCTGGGATGTATTATTACTGTGCTCCCAATAAAAAATGCTTAAAATGTTCGAACAGGTCAACACTTGACTGATGTTGTTTTGCAGAATGCCATCATCCACTTGACATTTCAGGAATCCTCACATAAAAGACTCTAAAATAGCTGCAACCATTATTATCAAAAGGTTTTTTGTTGAGATTTTAGTAATCTAATTGAGTGAATATCACAAAACCTTTTAAGAGGCATATATCAAAAGTCAAATATATATATATATATATATATATATATATATATATATATATATATATATATATATATATATATATATATATATATATATATATATATATATATATATATATATATATATATACATGAAATTTTGTTTCTGTCTTTTTGTAACTACATTATGATCGAGATTCCCCCTATTAGAAAATGAGTAAAAAAAAAAAGCTGAAAGAGTCTCATTTTGAGAAGGCTTGAAAGGCTGACTCTTTTGGGATCACGTCTTTCATATTAAAGGATTGCAGGTTACACCTCTTTCCTCTCTTTGAGTCTTCTCATCCGGTTTTCCCTTCCTCCCTCTCTCTCATTCTGAGCATAACTTAGTCACAGCTGTGCATGGAACACCAAACCTCCCTCTTTCTCCATCCCCCTTTCCTCTCTCCCTCTCTCTCTCTCTCTCTCTCTCTCCCTCCCTTTCTTTCATAGTCCATCACTCTCTTCTCAGCATTATGTGGTAAAAATCCTTTCAGTTTAGAGGAGTTAGTGTAGGTGTCCTCCTCTGTTCAGATCACCTCTTGGGTATGGCACATGGAATACACTCATTTTTATCAGTCAGGTCACTCTGTCACATGGGTTCAGCTTCAGGACGCTCAGAGAACTGCAAGTATTGGCTGCTGGATTTGGGTACGTTCCTCACAGGACAGCAACGCTGTCAGAACTGAATGCAGTCATCGTAACAAGGCTTAATATAATGCAGGTTGTTTATTAAAGAAGTTATTGAAGAACTGATTTAATAAGTTAAGCGTAGGGTATGTTGATATGCAGGTTTATTTTAAGGATCACAATAGGTGATTGGTACAGAAACTACATGAAGAAATAGTCCTTTTTATTTTTGTCTGTTTTTATTAAATTCAAATTAGATGTGATTTAAAGTGAATTTATTGGTCAATAATGTATTACTCAGCATCTGATAAGGACAAAGCTTGGTCGTTGATTTATTTAGCTGGACTTTCTCTTTTATAGAAGTCTTCTATATAGATGTTCCTGTATCTATAGAATGTTCTTCATATTAATTCACATTAGTTAATTAATTCACATATTCTTCTACTTAGTTTGGAGACAATGTCACTTCAGTGGAAATTTTACACCGTTTACACAGTTGATTTAGAGGGTCCGATCAGCATTAGAATGCAATAAATGAATGGTGGGAAAACTCTTCTATGATGGTTTAATTTTTTTACTTGAAATTAATTTTGACATTTTTGGAGGCATAATTTCAAAAAATATCTAAGTGATCAAACTGTCCTGTTTTCATGATGAGGAAAGTTATTATTAAATAATTAAAAGAATGACATTCTCAAAAAGAAAAATTGAGTAGTTTATTATAAAATCTTAATTTTACAAAATTATTATTTGAAAAATCTAAGTCATGGTTTGACTATGCAGGTAAAATAACTTGGTGTCAACAACAATAATACTTTTTATTTGACCTTTTTTATGACTTTTATGATTTTATCATTTTTATGACTGAATAATTCATGATTTTTGTCAAATTAAATGAACTCTTAAATGCATACCTCGGGTCTTTATCGGGATAATTGTCACGATGTATATGCTCAAATGTATTCAATGGGTTATTACTTTTTACTTAAATGATTGCATTCAAAATTGAACTTTTCATGAAAATAGTATAGACGTTTTTGTTTCTGTTTTAAACCATATGAAACCAACATGGTTTCAATAATGATTTTAAACTTGATTTTTCCTTCTTTTAAAAAAAATCTTGGACACTGTCATTTGTCGTTGGCCCGAATATCATAGGAATAGAAATTCATGATGGTGCTTATATTTGGCTTTTGTTTATAGGCTGTTTGATTAAGATGTTACAGGATGTTGGTGTTTGCTCTGCTTGAACAGTTCTTTATTAAAGGGATAGATAATGAAAATTGCTCTGCTTGAACAGTTCACCCAAAAATGAAAATTGTGTCATCATTTACACACCATCAAGTTGTTCCAAACCTGTATGGATTTCTTTCTTTTACTAAACTCAGAAAAGAATATGGGTAACCAAACAGTTGATGGGACCCATAGTATGTTTTGTGTTTGTTTAGCAGAAGAAAGACATTCATACAGGTTTGGAACAGCTTGAGGGTGAATAAATGATGACAGAATTTTCATTATCTATCTCTTTAATAAAGATTGTCAGGCATATGCAGCAAAACATTGTGGAACCTGTGCATGTGTTTTTGAGCGAGTCTTTTTTTATTTATCCGGACACAAGAGGCTCTCAGAGAAACAGACTAGATCTTTCTAAATATTACCCATCAGTCTATGAAGTGAAAGGCTCAAAGTATGAGAAATCATCAATTTGTCACACCTCAGTCATTCCTAATTAATGAACGTCACCTCAGTTGGGACGGAATGTTTCTTTAAAAATCGTTTTTCAAGAAGTTTTCTTTAAGATTTCAGTGTTCAATGTTTATATATGATTTATATTTTTGAATAATGTACAAATCACTGTAAGTTTCCTATGAGGAGACTGGTTGTGTCCTTTACAGGCGGCACAGGGCTCATTTCTGTGGCACTGAAGGCTCGGATTGTTCAGGTGTGAATTTAACGACACAGTTCAGGAGGAATGAATTTATAACAGAACAGGAAAAACACACCACAATCCACAACTGATATATCTAGGAACATCATATAGGAAAATTGTATTCAATTATGCTGTTGTCAGGGATATTCAGTCATTTGCCCGTTTAGTTTCATCATCATAGACTTTTAGTTTGCTTCTCATTATTTCCTGTTGTCTTTGTTTCCCACCATTATTAGATAGTATTGCAATTCATCTGATCATCACACCTGTTAGTCTTTTAGTTCGTTATCGGTATATGTATTTAAGTTCCTTGTTTCTCTGCCTTGATTGGCGGTTATTGTTTGTGTATCAAGCGCTGTTACGTTACTTGTGGATTATCTGAGTTTGTTTAATTAAATACTTTAAGTTTTGAATTCATCTTCATCTGATCTTGTTATTCATTTAAGGTTTATATCCTGCAGTGAAGATTATAAATTAAGACGGTAACAAACACGCACTCGCTAAACTGTCCACATCTGTCTGTTACTCAGATATTGTTTTAGATAAACCCGCCCAAAAACCGGTGCAAAAAACAAAGAACTAACTGTGATTGGTCACTTTACATGTCAGTCAGACGGTTCTCATCTAATTGGACAGTTATTGGCCATAAGCTTAGTCACAGCTGTTTATTCCAAACCTTTGTGAATCAGTGAACAAGACATTACAATTAATTGGTTCACAATGATTCATATGCCGACATCAATAGCAATATGATTTCAGGGAAGAAGTACTCATTGCTGATATAGAAGTGTTCATCACTCAGAATTGAAAGATTTTGGACTTGGTTTACCGGGTGTGGCTATGTGTGTGTGTATGTAAATACACAGAGTGCGAACAATGACAGAGGGGTCAGACTAGGCTCAGCTATAATATACTGTCCGCAATGAGGGGACAAACTACTGACACCTGAGACTTCATATATACAACATATGAGAGTCAAGTTAGGTCATCTTTATTTAAATAGCACTTTATACAGTACAGATTGTTTCAAAGCAGATTCACAGCAATAAACAGGAACATAGTAAATGATGCAAATTTCATCAAATGTAAAACTAAAGTGCTACAAAGTGCTAAAAAGCAGCTCTACAAAGTCAGTTCAGTGTTGATTCAGTTCGGTAACTGTGTGAAGTTCATCAGTTATGAAACAAGTTCAATTCAGCTATAAGCAGCTCTACTGAAGGAAATAGTGTCGTTATTCTTCCCGAGTCATTTGGAAGTTATAGACTGCACATGCATTTTTATAGTGACAGTCAATAAAAGATGTATTTATCAGCTCTTGATTTTTCCACTCCTCCCCTGAAGACCGTTCATCAGAGGCCTTGAATGTGTTTCTTCTGCACATCAATAGACTTGAAAAGAATATCTTATGCAAGCTTTATGTAAGGATACTCTCTGAGGAGCAGAACAAGGTCTTTTAAGAGGGTTCTGCAGTTTCACTTTTGAAGAGGGCTGAAAACAGAAACCCCTCGGAAGTGAAAAGTAGAGCTATGATTTTTATCACCTTGTGGTAAAAAAACAAAAAAACACTTAGACCTCTCAATAAACCCCAGAATAATTACCAACTGATAAAATATACTTGATATCATTTTAGTTATTAAGTGTATTAATTATATTTGTTTGTTAGATATCTGTAGTTATTATAGTTATAATACAGTAAACTGTGGTACAATGACATTGCAGTAATTATTTTTTGAGAAATTACTATGTACAATGGCCCCAAAAATATTTAGACAATTGAAACCACATATCAAAATATTCAAATGTCTTTGTGTTATACAGCAAAATAAATGGCATTTATTTAAAATAAATAAATAAATACAGAAAGCATGCTTTTTCAAGCTAAATTTCACAAAAAGAAAGTTAGGTTTTAAATTCTAAAAGCATCTATGATGTAGCCTATTGATAAAACATTTGGAAACATAACTTGTTTTGATTTACTTATTTTTTTAATTTTTTTTTTTAGAGATTATATCACTGACTTCTACTTAGAATATCCTTGCCATGCAAAAATAAGTTAATTTTGAGAAAAGGCCATCATTTGTTTTGGTGATGGCACTTGATTTAATTATGTCATTTAGACATTTTATTTGTGACCAAAGTCACAATTAAAATGCAAAAGTGTCCAAAAGTATCCAAATATTTTTGCCCATGCATACGTGTGCTGCAAATGTAAACAATTTAAGAGCATACTTGCATACTTGTGTTATTAATAACACTTAATAATATGGTATACCATGCTGTTGTTGAATTCTTGTTTTTGATTGACATTATAGGTTCATTATTTTATGACTACACAGCTATAAACTCATGTTAGTTGTGATCAAAAAAATTTCAGCAGTTTAGTAAAACCAAAACTGACTAGACCCAGCAGCAAATGTAAACACCACTCTCTCTCTCTCTCTCTCTCTCTCTCTCTCTCTCTCTCTCTCTCTCTCTCTCTTTAAAGACACGCTCTCAGTGTCCAGTAATGAAGGAGGACTTTCGGGCAGTGCCACGCTGCAGCCGGGTCATCTGCAGAGCTCTCCTGGACCCAGACGGCCCGGAAATACTCTGCGCAAGTGGCTGACCAGTCCGGTCAGACGACTCAGCAGTGGCAAAGCAGACGGCCACGTAAAGAAACTCGCACACAAGCACAAGAAGAGTCGAGATGTTCGCAAGAACGCAGACCCCGGCTCACAGAAAGACTCAGATGACAGTGCCGCCACACCACAAGATGAGACCATAGAGGAGGTTGGTGACCAGAAAACCAATAGAACACACAAACCTATTACTTTTGTCAGGTGTATTAGCTTGATGAGCGAATCAGTTAAACAAAAAATCTGCATTGAATTGTGTGTCTCAATGTATTATATAATTGTTTGCATGCATTCATGTGTATCATTCGAAAGTTTGGGGTCGGCAATATATATATTATTATTATTTTTTATTTTTTTAAGACATTAATACTTTTATTCAGCAAGGATTATTCAAAAGTTACAGTACATTTGATATTGTTACAAAAATATTTCAAATACATTTTTTATATTTTTTTGTGAAAAAGTATTAGGATTTCCACAAAAATAAACATTAAGCAGCATTGTGATAATTATAAGAAATGTTAATCAAGCACCAAATCAGCATTTTCAAATTATTTTTAAGGGTCATGTGACTGAAGACTGGAGTAATGGCTGCAAAAAATTTTAGCTTTGCCATCACATTTTAAAATACAATAAAATAGTAAATTGTAATGAAATTCCACTGTATTTTTGATCAAATAAATGCAGGCTTGGTAAGCATAAGAGACTTTCAAAAACATTTAAATCTTATAGACCCCACACTTTTGAATGGTATATTCAATTATCTATACAATTGTTTACTTTTTAAAAAAAAAGTTTGCAACAGTGAAAATGGTTAAAACAGTTTGTAGACAAGTAAATGTCTATGGTAGTTTGTTAGTTGCCACTCCTATCCTGGTAAATGCATTTGAAACGTCAATGAAGGCAGAAGTAAATGTAGCATACTGTGTGTTTTTAAGTGTTGCGCTGTATGATCTGTAACTGTCTAAGTGTTATTTATGTCTTGTGGTTTCCAGTGTAGAGCAGTTATAAATACAGTGCAGCGCTTCCCCTAGTGATATTTTGGTATAAAAATGTGCCGCAGCTGCCGAGCTGTTTCATAGCTTAACAATGTTTATCTCTCTTTATTTCTTTCTTTCTGTTTCTCTCTCTTCTGTCCTCACAGAGGATGAGAAATGAGGGCTTGAGCAGTGGCACTCTGTCTAAGTCTTCCTCCTCAGGGATGCAGAGCTGTGGTGAAGAGGAGGGAGAGGAAGGGCCAGACTCGGTTCCCCTGCCGCCCCCTATGGCCATCCAACAGCACAGTCTTCTGCATCAGGACTCCCAGGAGGACAAGGTAACTGCTGAAGCGTCGCCAAATCAACATGGATGGGTTTTGATATCCATTTTGATTTGATATTACATTACTTTTTTGAAACCTGCTATTTTGGACTAAACGAAGTAAATCGTTTTTCATAAAGTCAGCATGAAATCTTATTTGGCTCTGTTATATACTTAAAACATGTTCTTGCCTTATCATGCTAGATTCATCAGTGCATGTTGAAAAAAAAAAATATATATATATATATAGTTGGTAACACCTTATTTTACAGTGTCCTTGTTACATATGTTACATGTACTTACCATAGTAGTAACAGTAAATTTTGCATAATTACACACAACTAACCCTAAACCAAATCCTAATCCTACCCTAATTCTACAGTAAGTACATGTAGTTGCTTAATATTACTCAGTACTTAAATACTGTAACAATAACACCTTAAAATAAAGTGTAACCAAAGATTTCTTGCATCAAAATGAAATGTAAATGTTACTCTGCTCCACCACACCAGATTCAATAGGACATTGTGTTTAGGCTGATGTCACCTAGTGTCAGTGCAGTCAAATCCACAATATTATTGATTTGCCTGCACAGACACTATTGGTTGAGAACTGAACTGAACTGAACGATGCAGACCTGCTTTATAGATGAAATGAACTAATTTAATAATTGATGATCTGACTGAACTCACTTCAGCTGAACACTAACTTTTTGCCGTACAACCGAAATGATGTTTTCCTGTTATCACTGTAAGGCTTCTTTGAAACAATCTGTATTGAATTAAGTGCAATATAAATAAAGTTGACTTGACTTGACTTGACTTGTCCAAGGCTGTGCAGGCTATAGGTTAGTATTAACTAACAGCCGAATGGGCTACTGTTGTACATCTTACAAATAGTTAATGCAGTAATTTAATGCAGATTCATGTAATAGCAAAACAAATAGGGTAACACTTTATTTTGCAGTGTTTGTTACACATTACATGTAGTTACTATAGCAATTACTATAAATTGTGCTGAATTTCATGAAGACTACCTAAACCACACCCTAATCCTAACCTAACACTATAGTTAGTACATGTAGTTAATTATTATTACTCAGTACTTGAATGTATAATTACACTGTAACACAGACACCTTTAAATAAAGTGTAACCGATAGAGTTTAAAAACTATATTACTATTGGGATACAGTGAGATGCACTTGAGGTTGAGGGTTAATTTCCTATTTCGCATTGAAATTTGTCAGATTACGAAGTAGAATGTGTTGCAAATGCCATTTCATATTGACTTTAACCTATGGTAATAATAGCTTAGAAGAAGACCAGTGAGGTCTCTGTCAGGCATCTCTAACTGCTGTCTGTTTTCTCTGTTTCTTAATGTTCTCCAGCATTATGTTGATTTCTGTTCTGCCTCTGTTTTGTCTCAGTTTCCTTATCTCTCTATGTAGTCTTCTCTCCTCCAGCCGTCTCCTGTTCTTTCCTTCTATTCAGTCTTTTTTCTACTTTTATACCTCATCCTTGCATATTTTCCTTCTTTGTTTGAATACTCCACGCATCCTCAGTTGTGCTTTGCCAGAACTTGAGGCACAGATTCAGTAGCATTCTGACTTCTGACTGTTATAGCCTGTGAAAGCCCTTCTGTCCGTGACCTTTATGTGCTTTTTAATGGAGTATTTGTGTGTACGATCACATGTGGTGGGCCATGTATGCACTTACTCTTTACCCAAAACAATCCAAATCTTCCAAACCAAAGTTCCTACTTCCGTCCCCCCCATATTAGCCCCTACCACTCTGAAATCAGCCCCCGATTGGCTGGCGAATCCAGAAACCACACTCATTACCATATTTGGAATGGAATGTTTCCGCCTTCAGTGTCAGAACACTACAATGGTGAGCATCGTTGCAGATTCACATAATAAATGAATATTGAAGTCTAGTCAATTATGTAACAATAACCCAAAAGTGAAGTCACTCCACTTAATAAACTAGTCTTCATGGGGGAAAAGACAGGTAGGGCATTTAACATGCAAATTAGACTACTTAGTTAACCACCAATAAATAATCAATTGATGAGTAAGCGGTATATCCCTTTAAAAAAAAAAAAACAGTGGAAACAAACCTATGGTGGTAGTCTTGCTGTTTCCCAACCTGACCAAAATTGTTTGATAATTTCTTTTTTTATTTCTTTTTTTTATTCATAACGTTTATGATAGTCCTACCTTTGTGAGATTCTAAATATTGTCACTTGTTTTCTTTTTTACATAGGCTACCTCCCGTCTATCTGGACGTCCCAGCAGTTCAGAGACACCAAGTGCAGCTGAACTGGTCAGCGCTATTGAGGAACTCGTCAAGAGCAAAATGGTTGGAGATCACAGTCCATCATTTCACATTGAATATTTTTGTTTTGTCCACTAAATTCTTTTTTCTCTCTCAGAGTCTGGAGGACAGGCCCAGTTCTCTCCCTGTTGAGAAAAGAGATAGCAGTAGTCCTTCCTGCATCCCATCGGATAACTCCTTCCTGTCTTCCTCCTCTCCCATCGATGAGATGGACGAACGCAAGACTGGCTTCCTCAAGAGACGACAGTGCGTCCCTCTCTTATTTTTCTCAGATATTTCCTCTTTATAGTTATTGTTTTTGGTGTAAAATGGGCCTTAAGACAGCACCGAAATCGAATCTCTTCTGTGGAACCTTGTAAGTGATTGACTTGGAATATGAGGGCTTAATTTCTCAATACAAATGTTGACACTTTGACCTCTGCACAAAAAGTTTTGCAGATAGTAGCATAGAAGTTTAAAAAAAGCAGGACTGGTACTTAAATAAATGGCAAAAAGAGCAAAAGAAGATGAAAGAGGTAACGAGTTTAAGACAGAAAAGAGTCATGCCGACTTGATACATCATAGAAAGTAAAAATAACTCTTTAGACATGAGGGACTCGTTTTAAGACTCCTTACGATATTGGTATGCTCTTGTTGAATGTAAATTAGTTCAATAAGGATAATTTAGAATATTGGTTGTACATTACGATATATCATGTGAATTGCCTCGTAATTATTGTGTTTGCTTTAAAAGGTCAATGGCAAACTGGGTCAAAGCTATAGTCTGAAATTTGAGCATCACATTATAATGCTTTACATTGGGTTGAGTTAACTGTAGCTTCAAGATTTATTCCATAGAGTTCAATGCATTGAGGAACATTAGCTACAGTATGTTTCCATCCAAAGTTTAACTATTTAACTTATGCACAAAATCACATAAAACATTTGTGAATAAAGCACAGTGAGTTGAAGAGGACAAAATTGTCGCTTTCTGATAAACTGGCACTAAATATCAAGGTTGCACTACGTGTACTTACAGTGTACTTGCCTTAGAAATTGCTGGGTAACATAAGGTAACTGCATGGGTTAAGGCAGGGGTCAGCAACCTATGGCACACTGAGGGTTAATCACTGGCACATGAGCAAAGGTGAGAGAGATGTATGTATTTCATTCAGAAAAAGTACCTCGTACCTGCATACAGATGCACATTTTGAGGTAATCGTTCCTCATAGTAACACAGCTTGTTATACATACTATTAAAGCATGAGAATTAAACTGCGCAAGTCAATAAAAGCGCGCTGCTTTAACAAACCATTACTGACTGACAGCGAACAGCTTGTTCATAGCCAATGCTATAAATGTCATGTGAAAGAGTGCATAGGCAGCATTGATTCCTGTAGAGTACTATAATTAGCTTTAAAAAATACGTAGCACTCTCAAATATTGAGTACATTTTAATAAGATTTCATAATTAGAAATATTTTTACAGGTATTAAATGTGTTTCTTTTCACTCCACCTGCCATTTTGGTTTCAATTGAAATGTTCTTTTCTTTTCCAGTTATGTTCTGCTGGAACTGGTCGAGACAGAGAGGGACTACGTGAGAGACCTTGGTGCAGTCGTGGAGGTGGGATTATATTCAGTTCTTTTAACAAACACTGCACTGAGATCACTATGGTGACCACTTGTAACCAAACACATTAATTCAAGTAAAAACAATTGGCAGCTGCTTTCAGGGTTAAGTTCTGTTTGTTCAATAGTCTGTATCTATTGAGGGCTTACACAACTTGTTGTGAATTGATCACATGATCTGTTTGACACAGAGTGTCTCTGAAAGGAAATGAGATTGGTTTGGATTTGCTGCTAATTCAGAATGATGGCTCAGTGTGATCACATGTTTTATCTGTCACTGTCTACATGGTAACTGTACTCATGTGTTCTGGCACCTGCAGGGCTACATAAGCAGGATGAAGGAGGAGGGTGTACCCGACGACATGAAGGGCAAAGATAAGATTGTCTTTGGGAACATTAACCAGATTTATGACTGGCATAAAGAGTATGTGAAAATGATGCACTTAGCTTCCATCCTCTCAAATACCATATTAAGACCCTACTTTAATTCTCTGGCATTAATGTTAATGTAAACCTCTGCTCTTTGTAGCTTATTTCTTAGTGAACTGGAGAAGTGCTTGGAGGACCCTGATAGGCTCGCACCCCTGTTTATCAGACAGGTATGATGTGATTTCACTCTTACTAAAGCCCTATTCGGATGGGACTAGTTTTCTAAACGATGTTTGAATTACAATTCTTATCACTCCCCGTCTGTGATTTCATGTATGATTCGGTCAGGATTAACATCACCATGTTTATTACAGAGGTGGGGGTGTTTTATTCTTGATGTGGGCGTTACAGAAAATCATGTGCTGTGCTTGCGTGCATCACGTTTGACATGTCTTTTAATTTATTATTTGTTGATATCATTTTAATTTATTATAAAAACCCTAAGTAAACTGCTCAAGTTTATAGCAGTGGCTGTTTATAATAAATTTGCAAAAGTGAGAGAAATCTAGATAAGTATCTTAGTCTTACCTGACACAGATATTAAAATTGTCAGTCTTAGCAAGTTTCAGCGATTTGGCTCCATTTATTAATTTTGTAATGTTATTTTTTTCGTTGGAGACCATCCATATTGAAACTAATATTGTCAAACGGTTGCTCAGGTAGGTCAAAAAATGCAGGTGGAGAAGCATTAGGATAATGCAATATCAGCAATCACAGACATTCGCATTCGGACGGGATTAGATTTCTCAGAGGACCGTTGAGTTTACCGAAAAACAGTAGGTCATTTGCTCTGGAATTTTGAAAAAGATTGTGTGAGATAAACACAGACTTGGTAGATTCAGAGGGGATCAGAAGGCGCAAAGTACTGTGAAACACAAATTTCTCTACGTCTCCCTGGAAAACTAGTCCCATCCGAATAGGACTTAAGACAACTACAATTGCAAGGTGCATCTGTGTTAAATTCAAAGGTGAAGTGTGTATTTTCTGTTCTGTGAAGTGTGTATATCTACTATTGGTCAGCTAAACTGATAGTCCCGTCCCTAACTTACATAACTGGTTGAGCTTCAATGTTGCCGAGGCGAGTCATTTTGGGGGGTGTTTCCCAAAACCACCGTTAGCCAACTATATATGGTTGCAATTTCTATCGTTACCAACATACAGTAGTTTAATGGTTCTGTGTTTCATGAAACTATAGTTCAAATGAACATTTGCAAACAGCGTCACAAACTTTCGCGAACTACAGCTCTCGACTTGTGGTTAGACGCATAGTTTCTTGTTATCATGACGTGGACAAATAGATCATGCTCTTTGGGCATAATAAGCAAGCTGACATGCAGTACAATCTATGTCTTTCATTCCATTTTTATATATATATATATATATATGTATGTATGTATGTGTATAATGTTTCAATCCATATATTTCATGCCATATATCTAGTCAACAATCACAGTTTTTATACTGTACATAAGACGATTTTTTTTTTTATGTGTCAGAAAATGCGTCATTTATAAATTGAACTGCTTTCTTTCTTTCTTAAATAAACTAATCTGATTGTCATGTTCTGTGTTGGTTTTATTTCCTGTACTCTCAGTTTGTATGTTCTTATTTCCTGTGTTACGTTCCTGTTTTCTTTGTTTTAGTTTCCATTGCTAGGTTGTTTCTATAGTTACTAATAGTTTATTTAGTATGATGATTAATGATAATGATTCTGACTTCTGTCTCTGATATTTTGTTTTGACCACAGGAACGAAGACTCCACATGTACATTGTGTACTGCCAAAACAAGCCCAAATCAGAGCACATTGTTTCAGAGTACATCGACACATATTTTGAGGTAAGACTCAAGTCACTGTCTGCATCCTGCCTGACATTTTAAACATGAGTCATGAAAAGTGAGACAGACTCATAACCACACTCATCTTTCCTTTGTATCTTCATCAGGATTTAAAGCAGAGGTTAGGCCACAGGCTACAGATCACAGATCTACTGATTAAACCAGTGCAGCGGATCATGAAATACCAGCTTCTGCTGAAGGTCAGACAGGGAAATTGCAGAAGCAAAGTAGACATTCTTTCTAGTATTACTGACCCATACAGTCTCATAACGCTTATGTGAAGCATGGATGATCTTTGAGAAAATATATTTTTCTTGTTTTATTCTGACATCCTTGTTCTGATTGCATAATTTTAGGATTTTCTTAAGTTCTCCAAAAAGGCTGGTTTGGACACTGTAGAATTAGAGGTAAGTGTATTTGTCAAGACATGGGTTTGTATTTAACTTTTAAAAACCACCTAGCAACACCCTAGCAACGACCCACTACACCTTAGTAATACACTGGCAAATTTTACACAAGCAAGCACCAGTCATATTTTCTTCAGAAAAAAAAAAAATGTAGTTGTTAACATTGCTGTATACTCTCTCACAGAAAGCGGTAGAGGTGATGTGTGTTGTTCCTAAACGCTGCAATGACATGATGAATGTTGGACGCCTCCAAGGATTTGATGTAAGATGAATTTCCTTTTTTACAAAAAAGTATGAGCGTGTAGGTGGGAAGTTAAAAGCACAGCCATTAACAGTTGTATGTACATAAATTAGCAATAATTCCTTTCATTCTGATTCAGCTAAAAGGCAACAAATCAAACCAAGAATGGCAGTGAATTTTCATCATTCCCTGGAAAGAGTTTAGATGCCTGGCAAAATTCACATTCCGAGCAACTAAAACACTGACCTTGCCTCCAAATAAAAAACATGGAAGCATCACACAATATTTTGAAATAGACTGCATAGAGAGTCATGTTGTGAATGTTTATTATACAACGTTTTTTTTACCCAAGGCACGGTCACACTTCATAGAAATTTTGTGTGTAAATAGTTTTTATACTGTTGTTGGGATGTATGAAGCAGAGCTCACACAATAGTAATTTTCAAACAAAGCAGCTTTCTGTTTGTTAACGCGGCAAATCCACATGGCTAACCTGAACCTGTTGTGAAATCTGTATAGGGAAAAAATGGTGCCCTCACTCAAAATTCCAGATCATGTTGATTCCTATTGAAATGACTGGATTTCACATGTGAAAATTTGCCACAAAAAACAAACAAACAAAACAATGGTAAATGTGACCGCACCTTGATTGTAAAAAGCCTTTACCCTGGGATGGATTGCTAAGAGTCTCATTTTCATTTAATACTTTTCATTACAGTTTTTTACTTTTTAGTGGTATGTTTGCACATGCTAGGGAATTTTTACTTTTCTGTGGACTGAACATTGTTTATTTTATGCTTGTGTTCAGGGTAAAATTGTAGCCCAGGGCCGACTGATTCTCCAGGACACCTTTATGGTTTCAGACCAGGACGGTGGTCTCCTTTCTCGCATGAAGGAGAGGCGCGTCTTCCTCTTTGAGCAAATAGTTATCTTCAGTGAACCTCTGGATAAAAAGAAGGGCTTCTCTATGCCAGGTTATCTGTTTAAGAACAGCATAAAGGTGTGTAGACAGAACCACTGCTGTTGAAAACACTGTGCTCAAGACACAGCATAGCAACTCATCTCATTCTTCTTCTGTTATCTATCTCTATCTCTCTCTCTACTCTGCAGGTCAGTTGGTTGGGTCTAGAGGAGAGTCCTGACAATGACCCTTGTAAGTTTGTTTTGACCTCAAGGTCATCAACTGGCAGTACAGAACACTATGTCCTCCATTCCTCCAACCGGTTGGTTTCCCAGGCCTGGATCCAGCAGATCAGCAGCATCCTGGAAAACCAGAGAAACTTCCTCAATGGTAATGCAATTTTAGAGTTTCCAACAAAGGAGGTTATTGGTTAAATATCTGTAAACCAAAAGGTTGTTGGTGTTAAGCCCCACAAACTATCTTAACCTCAAGTTGGTCCTGTGGGATTGTTCCTGTAATGTGTTTTCTATATGTTGCTTTAGACCAGGGGTATCCAATCCTGCTCCTGGTGTGCCAATGTCCTGCAGAGTTTAGCTCCAAGCTTCCCCAAAACACATTGATTAGCTGTTTCAGGTGTGTTTAAATAGGACTGGAGCTACACCCTGTAGAATAGTGGACCTCTGGGAGCAGGATAGGCCAGGATAGAACATTGTTGAGAACATTCATACATGAAAATGTCTCAGATGATTGAGTTACAGCATTTAACCTAACTTGTCTCTTGTTGTCCACTCAGCACTGACTTCACCCATTGAATACCAACGGAACCATGTTGGAGCAAGCGGTCTTGGAGGACCCAGCAGCAGTGGACTTCCAGGGGGTAGCAGCAGCTCTTCCATGGGTCCCGGCTGTGGCTCCCGATCCCGAGCTTCCCGAATCCCTCAACCTTCCTCTCGTCTCCCTCAGCCTGTGCAGCACCACCACGCCCCCACCCCAGATGACCGCA
Organism: Leuciscus idus; assembly: GCA_021554675.1. NCBI lineage: Eukaryota > Metazoa > Chordata > Actinopteri > Cypriniformes > Leuciscidae > Leuciscus > Leuciscus idus. The sequence goes on along the minus strand of CM038635.1, from coordinate 12,036,831 downwards.
CTTCAGGTACGTGCCCTCTTCCTGACCAGGACCTTAACAGTGAGGTCCCTAGGATGCGGGTCCTGGAGAGCCCCTTGAAGGAGCTGCGCGAGGAAGCCCAATCAGGGACATCTATTCCAAGAACTCCAGTTGCGTCCCAGTCTCTCACCCTAACGAAGCCTCGTCTAAGAGTCCCGTCACCCATTCTCTCCCCCTTGAACCCTCAGAACTTTACACCTTTCACACCAGGCATCCAAGCCCAGAAGGGTTCCCCTTTTTGGGTCTCGATGCCAGCTTCTCCCACTGGCAGGCCTGGCTCTTACACAGAGCAGAGTGACACGTTAAGTCGCAACCAGTGTCAGACTCGCAGGCACTCAGCCCACAGTAAGGAGTTGGACCGCATCAGTACTTGCTCCTCCACCAGTGAGCAGTCCCTGCACTCCACTCACAGCAATGGGGTAAGAGCCAAACTCTAGCTCCTGGCTTCAGTGAGGCCTAGTCCTGCTTCACCTCCACCTCCAGCTTCATACTAACCCGCTGGGGTGTGTAATTGTGCCTGGTCCTAAAAGAGGATTCTCACAGGCTGTTGTGGATATTAACTGGCCTGGTTTGACTGTGCTGAGCAACTAACAATGTACACTGTTAAACAGGATAACTTCTCAAGAGTTTCTCAGAAACTCTGTGCATCCATTGACTATCTCTGCTGATTCTATCTGCTTTGAACTGGCAGGATTTTCTTTCCTTAACAGCCCGTGAAGACCTAATATGCAAGCATTGGGAGCACGTAAACCAACCAACTAACAATTACTAACACTTTTTTTTTTTTTTTTTTTTACCTGCTTACTGCTTTTTTGCAGATTAAAAAAAAAAAAAATGCTTTTTGAAAATATCCCCATAAAATCCCCTGCAGGCTTATTTCCTATTGAAACAAGAACATATCAAAGAGTTTATTCTTTTTTAGAGTAGCAAATAGGCTTTGGTTACATCACAGTCATGAACAGTAATTTATTACTTACAAGTCAGAAGCAGGCAGTATTTGAGGTAATGATATTCTCATTCTATAAAAACATTTTATAGGACAAAAAATCTGGGTTCTCCCAAAGTGCAGTATGAGTCATTCATGTATTTTGTCTGTTTCCTGAAAGAGAAAGATTGTACTTTAAATGTGTTTATCTGTTCAAATATATTTTGTCAACTTTTAGCAGTCCACTAGCAAATAGATGGTCATGAAGTTAAAAGACATGGACTAAAAGCCACAAAACTCCAATATTGATTTCATGTTGTCTTGAAGGGTTAGATTTCCTCTCCTAACCAACAGAACTTAAAGGGTAATCACACTGACGGTAATTTGCTGCAACAAAGAGGCCAGAAGTTATACATTTTTAATGAGTAGGTGATTAGAAGCAACATGAGCAAAAAAGATAGTTGGCAATGCAACAAAGTTCAACATGTTCCAAGTTCCAACAACTATCGGTAGGAGCATAGACATTGTAACCAACAGTACAGCATCTGGGCAGCAATTTTAAGTGTGAACTGTCAGTGTGAACGACTCTAATGTATCTCGAAAGAGGTTCTTGTAACTAAAATTATTTTGCTTTATAAATAATATTTTCCTTGAACTGCTCTCACTTGCTTCATTCATGCTCTCTTAAATGTCCAGCTTACTAAATGTTTCAACACATTTCACATACAAACAAATTGAATAAAATGTAAATCATGTCAAATGTGTGGTGTTATGCTGACGTTTTGCTTATGTTTCTGCTCTCAGAGTGAAAGCAGCAGCAGCAGCAGTGTGTCGACCATGTTGGTGACCCAGGACTATGTGGCTCTAAAGGAGGATGAGATCAGTGTATATCAAGGAGAGGTTGTGCAGATATTGGCCTCTAACCAGCAGAACATGTTTCTAGTTTTCCGTGCCTCGACAGATCAAGGCCCAGCAGCTGAGGGCTGGATCCCCGGTTATGTTTTGGGTCACACCTCCACCATCATTCCCGACTACCCCGACGGAACCCTCAAGTGAGCATTGGTTATTATTTGTTATTTATTACAGATGGACTAAGTAGTCAGATCTAGGATGAAGAAGCACCATATGGTTTGACTTTTTTTTCTATGCACAATGTCAGCAATGTAATGTTTGCTTACCAGGGGTAACCTTAGCCATGTGTGATACTATTGGCACACGGAGGCGTAATCACTAGCACGTAAGCAATAAAAGCAAAATGAAAAAAATTAATTAAATGGGTACAATAATTATTTTGTTTATTCTAGAAATACTTAAGTAATTCACATCTGCAAAACCGCTATCTTTGTGGTTAGGTTTAGGGTACCTTCAGCTTCACAGCGTTTTGTCGTATTGTTACTAAACTGCTTGAGTGTAGTGCAATTTGTATAATAACAATAATAATAATATTCATTCATTAAGGGTATAAGGGTATTCAGGGATTAAAGAATTCATTAATGGATATTTATGGAAGCTTGTTTCAGCCACAGAATATCATTTTAAAAGATAATTTACGAAATTCTGACTTTATGACTCGCAATTGCGACTTTATATCACGCAAGTCAGAATTGCAACTTGTGAGATCTAAACTCGCAGTCGCAATTGTGAGAAAAAAAGTCGCAATTACCTTTTTTATTTTTTATTCTGTGGCGGAAACAAGCTTCTATAGATATTTGCTTTATATTAAGTGTAAAAAAAAAATTTATTTCGAGAAGTTAGTAAATGCATCAGAAATATCTTGTCATTTACTTCCATACAAATAAATGGCCTTTCTTACTATTATTATATTATATTATATTATATTATATTATATTATATTATATTATATTATATTATATTATATTATATTATATTATATTATATTATATTATATTATATTATATTATTTGCTTTATACATTTACAGTGAAATCAGAGTACAAGCAGTTGTAGCTTAAAGACAAGTCAAAATAACAGTAGATAAATATGAATATTAATTAATGAACCATGCTGAAAATCAGCCTATTTGAAAAATATTGTTACTTGAGGTAATTTTTAGATACAAGTCCAAATATTTTAATTCAATCAACTACTTAGATTACATTTGATGGGAAAACAAAGGATGTGATGTTCAGAACATGGTACAGTAATAATGATAGTGGGAAGCGATGCCCCCTGGGGGCGTTTTAGCCTTTTTCATTCTGAAAATATTATTATATTTTCCTTAAATAACATGTACTCCCTAACTACAGGCCTTACTATTCTCATGTCATATAACTGTGATGTTCTGCAAAACAACAAGCTTTAAAACACTTTATTTTTATTACTGCTGAAAATTAGATCACTCACCGTGAAATCCGTTTTCACTCAGGTATGTCGCCAGTGTAAAATACATCATTCTTGTCAATATAGTCCATAGCGACAACAAAAATGTATCTTCTTGACTCCATCTAGGGGTTATTATATTATATTATATTATATTATATTATATTATATTATATTATATTATATTATATTATATTATATTATATTATAGTACACGTTATTTTAATGTGAAGTTGTTACAGTTTAATTACACAAATGTATTAAAACTTATTAATTAAGTACATGTACTTACTTTAGGGTTAAGGTTGGGGTTAGTTGCTTGTAATTATGCATAATTTACTGTTATTACTATAGTAAGTACACGTAACGTGTAACTACGTCACCTTAATATAAAGTATTATATTATATTATATTATTATAGCAGTTACATTTTAAAATAATCGGTCTTGTTGCAACAAAACCTCAAAACCCATCAACCTTCTATAATACATTTTAAAATTTAAGAGGATACTCAACATAAATGTTGAATGGGACTTGATTTTATACATAAGGAATTGATTGAAAAAATGTAAAAACGTCTAGGTTATGTAACCACGCTTCCCTCAGAAGTGAAACTCTACACTGCATCGTCAGTTCCACTTCGAAATGGAAATAAAAGTTATTTTTAAGTTATTTTGATTAAAATGATGATGCTTTTGAGTAATGTGCACTGATGAATTGTTTCAATAAAACAAAGAATGTGTATTAAGCATGTAAACAGGTTCATTTTGAGTTCACGTTGACCTTTAATTTACTACAAATTCTGTAAGTGCGAAAACATCCGCTTATGACCACAGTTTTAAAAGGATATTGACGTCTTATTTGTTGTCTAATATTTATAGTCTAACTTTGAATTAGTTGTCACAAGAACAGTGCTATTTTTGTCATACAGGAAGTCTTCATCATGGCACACAGCTCTCCGCATCAGACGAAAATCCGAAAAGAGAGACAAAGAGGGCAGAAAAGACAACAAACCAGAGAATGGCTTTCGCAAGTCTAGAGATGGACCCGCCAATAAGGTTTCTGTAAAGGTACTGCTTTAACAGTCTGATGATTCATTATGTAATTCATTTCATGGTTTTGACAAATTTTACATATGAAACTTTACATTGTTGCTTTTTTTTTTTCAGCTTTTGAATCCCAACTACATTTATGATGGTAAGTAAGAATATTGCTCTTTCGTTCTTGGAAATCTCTCTGAATATATTGAATCCGTTCATGAGTCATAATGAAACAGCCATATGACTGTGTTTCTGAATTGCTGGCAGCAGTTCCCCCAGAGTTCACGGTCCCCCTGTGTGAGGTGGTGTGTGACAGGGGTGACAGTGTTACTCTCCGCTGTAAGATCTGTGGGCAGCCCAAAGCCTCGGTCTGCTGGAGAGGGCCTGACCAGAGCACTCTAAGCAGTGGTGGAAGATACACACTCACACACAGGTAAAACCAGTGCACAGTGTCATGCTGTTAAACAGACTGCAGGTGGCGCTTTTGCTTTGCTTTCTGATGGAATGTATTGTGAGAGATGAACAGTCATTTTGTTACTTTCATTTGAACTGTTTACTGAAAGAAACTTGGTACATATTTCCATGCAGTTGTCTTCGTGTTGTTCATTGACTGCATTTGGTAATTTGGACAAAAACAAGTTCATTTACTTTTTATTTTATTTTATTTTTTAATCTTTTATTTAATTTTTTACAATTTGTCATTGATGTCGGTTAGACAAAATGGTAACACTTTACAATAAGGTTCATTAGTTAATGTATTAACTAACATGAACTAACAAGTGTTTGTAGTGCTGTGTATTAACTCACAGTGTATTAACTAATGTTAACAATTACAACCTTTGATTTTAATAATGCATTAGTAAATGTTGAAATTAACATCAACTAATATTAATAAATGCTGTAGAAGTATTGTTCATTCATAGTTCATTTTAATTAAAGGTAGTTAACTAATGTTAACTAATGAACCTTATTGTAAAGTGTTACTGACAAAATTAGTGAGCAAAATTTCTTTTTAAATGTTATAATTTAAATGTTGTTGAAATGTAAGTGCACTAAATATCAAATTTTTAAGGAATAGTTCGCTAAAAAATGAAAATTATCCCCTAATTTACTCACCCTCAAGCCTTCCTAGGTTTATATGACTGTCTTCTTTCAGCCAAACACAATTGGAGTTATATAAAAAATATATCCTGGCTCTATCCTGTCTGAGTTTTTGAAGCTCCAAAAAAGTGCATCCATTCATCATAAAAGTAATTCATACAACTCTATTGCCTACTCTATTCACTCCCATTGTAAAGCTTAAGAGCCAGGATATTATTTAATATAACTCCGGTTGTGTTTGGCTGATATCCATATACACCTAGGATGGCTTGAGGGTGAGTAAATTATGGGATAATTTTTATAATTTTTGGGGGAACTATTCCTTTAATTAAAAATTATATTGGTTATCAAAAAAAGCTTGGTTTAAAACAAAAGTAAAGCGTAAAAAAACAAAGTTGTAATGTAAAAACATAAGAAGTGAAATGTACAATAATCAATAATCGCTTCCAAAATAAAAGTTTGTTTACACAATATATGTGTGTGTACTGTGTATAATTATTTTGTATATATAAATACACATATGCATGTATATAATTAATAACAATGTTTTATTTATATATAATATAAATTATGTATAAATATATATATGTATATACAGTATTTACATGCAAATATTTCTTAAATATATACATGCATATGTGTTTATTTATATATACAAAATAATTATACACAGCACACACACATTTATTATGTAAACACAAACTTTTATTTTGGATGCGATTAATCGTTGCCCAGCACTAAATATTTGACCAATGAATGACGTGATTGACCAATCAGAATCTAGTAATCCAGAGAAGCATGTTTTGAATAGACAGAACAACGCTGGTTTTGCAGTTAATTTTTGTGTCCTAATTATTCACTTTTTGTTCAGTGAGACAGGGGAAGTGACCCTCCGTATCTCACCTGCTGCTCTGGACGACAGTGGCACCTACACCTGCATCGCCTCCAATGACGTGGGCTCAGTGACATCATCAGCCTACCTCAGAGTCATCGGTCAGTTGATTTCCGTCCACAGTGTTCAAAAACAAAACGTTTAACTGTACCAGCAGAGTCACTGACGGTGTTGGTTTTTTCATAGGCACTTCCTGTGACGGTATCCTCTGGAAGGATAACTTTGAGTCCCTCTACACTGAAGTCATGGAACTGGGGAGGTACCGTACAAATCAAATATCCTCACATACTGGATTAGCTAAATGAAGATATCAAATAAAACATACTTATTTATCTTTATTATTTGTTTCCTGTCCGTCTGTAGAGGCAGGTTTGCTGTCACTAAGTGGTGTGAGCAGAGAGGAAGCAGGCTTTCAGTGGCCGCTAAGCTAGTAAACAAGAAGCTTATGCGTCGAGAGCAGGTGGTTCAAGAGCTGGGCGTCCTCCAGTGTCTTCAGCATCCTCATCTGGTGGGCCTGCTGGACACCTTTGAGACCCCAGCCAGTTATGTTCTCATCCTGGAGATGTATGTGGACTTCTTTTCTTTATCTGTAACAATATAATCTTCTCACACGCTAATGATAATACCGTCGGTTGATTTAGGAAAGTGTGAGTGTTTTGTTGAAACATATTTTCTCTTTTTTTGCATATCAGCGCTGATCAAGGTCGTCTCCTGGACTATATTGTTAGCTGGGGGAACTTGACTGAAGAAAAGGTGTCTCTTTACCTACGGGATGTTCTAGAAGCTTTACACTACCTTCACGCATGCAGGATTGCTCATCTTGACTTGAAGGTGGGCCTTCCCATTGAATTATTCTTAATAAATTTGTAGATCATTTGGGGAAGCAAGTGGAGGGCCTCAACACATTTCCAAGAGAGCTGCAAGATGGCTTAAAATGATTTAAATGATGACACAACAACCTATAAAATCAGATAAAACAGTTACAGATCAAGATTTATTTCTTGTTTTAATCTGTTCCCTCAAAAAGTCAAGTCACCTTTATTTATATAGCGCTTTTTACAATACAGATTGTATTAAAGCAGCTTCACATTGATAACATGAAAATAATACAACAAAGTTTGTTTCTAGAAGAAAATTGCGTCATCGTCCACCCTAAGGCAGATCAATAATGTTGTTGAATATTAAATGTCCCCAACTAAGCAAGCCAAAAGCCAAGCCAAAAACTTCAAAAACAATTTTTATTTAAAACAAATGGAATATTAAAGACATTTTAAAAGTGTGATTTTCTAGACCTAAAAAAGTAATGGAAATGTTGGTAACAATAAGGTTTCATTAGTTAACTACCTTAGTTAACATGAACTTAAAATGAACAATACTTCTTCAGCAATTATTAATCTTAGTTAATATTAATTTCAACATTTAGTAATAGGTTATTAAAATAAAAGGTTGTATTTGTTAACATTAGTTAATACACTGTGAACTAGTATGAACAAACAATGAACAGCTGTATTTTTATTAACTAACATTAAAATATTGTAACAAATGTATTGCTCATTGTTAGTTCATGGTAGTTAATACATTAACTAATGTTAACTAATGAACCATATTGTAAAGTGTTACAGAAATTTCTAGAATGAATATAATTTTTGTAGTTATGTTAAGCTGTAATATATTTTATCAGGTAGAAATTGCTAAGGGGGGAGGGGGGGTGTACACATAATACTGTACTGTACTGTACTGTACACATCATGTAGATTCATTAGTCATAAAAAGTGTGAACCCTGAAGAACATTCAGTGCTTAAATTTAGTTATTTTTATTTTTATTGCTTATAATTATTTTACATTGACATCATCTTAATAAGAAGGGCTAACAATAAAAAGCTTCATACATTGTCTTAAATAATAAAGACTATTAAAAACGGGGAAGAATTTAAGCAATAGTGAAAGCATAGAAGAAGAAGTGTGATGAGTCAACAGGATGCAGTAAAGTGCTTACAGAACAAAACCATTTAGCATGTAAATGTCAATAAATAGAACGTTTATCACTTAAACACAAAACATTTAACAAGCATTTCAAATGCAAATAACTTCTTCCTGGTGACAGCTCAAACAAATGCATTAAGAGTAAAAATAAAAATAAAAAAGAGTAGCATAAATACATTTTTCCATGCCGTGAATATTAATTTAAGCATTAGACACAGGGTTTTAAGAAACTAGGGTGTGTAATGGTATATGGACAATTTAGTTAATAATTCACTAACAGATGACAAAGATCATCCCAGTAAAAGAGATTAATCTGAAAGGTACATTTATTTTACAGTATGACTATACAGGAATATGAATATATACATATTTAATTGCCCATATTTGAATTGATGATATGTTATAATGGCATCACTATGCATTCAAGAATGATTTCAAACCAATAGCCTTTAGGTCTTGATAAAATTTTAAGATGTCTGAAATAATTCATTCAAATATTGAATAATGCTTGTCTTCTGATCTCCCCCTTTTTTTCTCTCTACATATGTTAAAAATGTACAACCATGTTCTGAAATGTTTGGAATTTTGTAATATGTAGAAAACCCTATAAATAATTATATTTATATAAGAATAATATAAATGATGATTGAATAATAACCCTATGAATTACAAAATAATTACATTTTAAAATAATAACATGAGCCATGTTTGGCTTTCTGTGCCAATTTTTGTGGGAATCTTACCCCAAGGTCAACAAATCCCTCATTAACAAATAGACCAAAAAAAGATCATAGATCACTATATTCAAGAGACAAAACTATTTTGACTGACTAAATCTCACAAATGTTGATATTCAGATGAAATGACAAAATTAAGAGCATAGGCATTCATTTAGTGTTGAGATATGTGTGCCATCTATGGTTAAGGAAAAAAAAAAAGGTGAGGGGTCATCTTACCCTATACTGTGTATCTATTGAATAATTCAATTATGTCAAATATTTTACTACTTTGCTCTGTCGAATTTTTGACCTCTCGATTGCATCGTTCCAAAGTCAAATGTTCTGTATAATCTATATGCTATATTCTTATGTTTTGACCCTGTCAGGCATCCATTTCTCCTCATTATCCCATACTTATGTGTCTTCCAGCCAGAGAACGTATTACTGGAGCAAACGTCAACCCAGCCTCTAGTCAAACTGACGGACTTCGGTGACGCGGCACATCTCTCCAACATCCCTCACATCCACCCTCTGCTGGGCAGCCCAGAGTTCTCGTCCCCCGAGCTGGTGTTGGGTGAGCCAGCGGCTCTGACCTCTGACCTCTGGAGTCTGGGAGTGCTGGCGTATGTCATGCTCAGCGGGGCGTCCCCGTTCCTGGACGAGAGCGCTGAGGAGACCTGCCTCAACATCTGCCGCCTCGACTTCAGCTTCCCGGAGGAATACTTCCGTGGCGTGAGTCAGGCGGCGCGGGACTTCCTATGCGTTTTACTCCAAGGAGAGCCTTGCAGACGTCCCACTGCGCAGGTCTGTCTACGCGAGGAGCCCTGGCTGAAGCCCAACATGGCCTCCGCCGCAACTCGCCTCGACACTTCCAGACTCATCTCTTTCATAGAGCGGAGGAAACATCAGAACGACCTGCGACCCGTCGCCAGTTTCCGAGCATTCCTGCGTAGCCGCCTACTCAGCCAGACCTGAGAGAAACGTAGAGGGGGAATGCAATAGTAATGTTCTCCTGCAGATCTGAGTGGGATATGGAGGAATTATGTTGAAAATATAGAGCATAAATGGGAAATATGCTGAAATCTCATCCTCGTTTTAGAGTCATTCTGAAATGGTTCTGGGTCTCTGTTACTGTAACTGCTGCTGACAAATCTCTGAAGTCCCCTTTCCCACAGTTCAAAAATTCATTTCAGCTATATGTTCGTTCTCTCTTTGTTTGAACAACACTCACAAGAAGAAGAAAAAAGTGATTTAAGAAGGGGGCATGATTTTTTAAAGGTTGTTCTCTGAGCCAGAAAGGTTTAGCCTTGTGTTCGGACAGTATTTCCGTCTGGTTGCTTCAGAGGAGTACTGTAATTTGAAAAAAGCTACATTCAGGAAAGATTGCATTTTGTATAGACCATGTAAAGAAGCACAGTAAAGATGATATCTTTATCCTGAACGTTTTGGAGAGAAAAAATGCTTATTTAAAGGGAAATAAAATCGGTTAAATTATGGTGTTCATCTCAAGTTTCGTGTTTGATAAGCATACAGTCATTTTGGAAATCAATCATAACAAATGAAACGCCTTTTAACAGCTGCAACTCTTTCAGACAAGGGGAGTAAAAGATAAGCTTTTCGTTTCGATTCGCATCTGTCTATCAGCCTTATGTTGTAAATAAACTGGACCTGCCTTCATTCATTTTTATTTCCTGTGTTTGAAATGCGTTCTCATTGGCTGATCATGACCTTCAACTGACCAGTTAGAATACAAGCTGGAAACCCGCAGAAGGCAGGAAGTGCCAGTAAGCAGAGCAAATGTGCACTCTGTAATTTGTTGAAATGTGCAATGTTTGGGCTTTTACATTTTGCAGCTATTTATAATGATTCGTGTTAAACCGACATGTATCGGCCACTGCGAGTTGAGATATGTTTCTGTGGCTCTTTTGCTGAGTTCTCTGTGTTCAGTATTATGTTGTAAACTTAAGCCTCATTGGTGAAAATCATTTGTGTCTGTCACACTTTTGTTATGAATGTCATTATTTTTCATCGTTATACCAAAGTTAATCCTCATGTACCTAAATGCTTCTTCTCCCTGTTTGGTGGTTATGATTTGTAACAATAAGTTATGAATGCAATTCTGACTCCTAGAGCAGGAGTTTACATGTATTGATTGTTGATTTATTTATTGTGTCTTGTTCGGTTTTTGTTAATCGAATTTAAGTTAGTAGTGCTTCATATGGTCAGATTATTAGGAATTTTTTATTTCCATATCTGCTCATTGCAGCAGTAGTCTGTTAATATAAGGTTGCATGACTAAACGATAATAATAATTATTATTTGTTTTCATTTCACCTTGTTTTAAAATACGATGAGATGAGTGGTTCCCGTGTAGCCTACTATATCTGTTGTACAGGGAGAAAGTACCAAGTTAATTGCCTCCAAATTGTGGGTTAAAGTTTTGAGGCAAACTGCAGTGGAATAAATAATAAACGTTACTCCAAATAGCAACTGTTAGCTCTTGTCACTAAAACCTATTTGCAGTTATTTTATTGCTGAATATAAAAGGAGGTAAAAAAGAATAAAAATGCTGGGACAGTAATGTTAGTATGACTTTTCATGTTTTATTTAAGTTAGTTTATCATAATGTATAGATGTACAGACACCATAAAAACCTGGACGTAGCGACACCCTGTTTTTTACATAACGTCAGTTTGAATGTTTTTGACTCGATGTTAATTTTGCATGTACATTTCTTTGTACAGAAACCATACATGTTTGCACATTCTGTGCTGTACATAAGTTACTTTACCCTCAGTTATTTTTGAGATTAAACATCTGAAACATTTTATTCGTACGACTCGTCTCAAATGTCTTCGTTTGTAGGCCAGTAGGCTACTCGTGTGTGTGTGTGTGTGTGTGTGTGTGTGTGTGTGTGGGGGGGGGGGGGTGGGGGGGTATACAGTCGCGTATACATCTAAACTGTACTAAAATTCATATTTTTACATATTTCCTGTCGATCTCTCGTGAGACCTCACTCAGACCATGTGAAAACCATCCGGAGTGGCTGAGGAAACATGCAGGTGTGAAAGCTGCATCTGCAGACTGTGATCTTGGTTAGATCCCACAGATAAATGACAAATTAAATCTCCCCTGAACTTATCGTGTACAGGCAACTTTAAACATGTCATCAGTGTATTATTTTTTAGTTTTTGCAGAACGAAAACAATCTAAAAAAACCATGCACGCACATTGGTTTTATTACATTTAACCAGACACCTATAAAATATATTTGCACTGTCGCTTTTTTTCATTTGTGTGCATATGCTGGTTTTTGATAGGCTATGGCTAATTAAGAAATTGCATGGAATGCTTGTAGGTAGCCTACTTTCAAAACTCATTTGTTCACAGGAACATTTGTTCAAAATGTTAATAAAATTATATTAATAAAGTTAGGATATTAATGTGTGTGTCTCTTTGTAAGCATGCAGGCATATGCCTGTAGCTATTTAAAAAAAAGAAAAATTATGCCTTCTCCAAAAACGTTTTGTTTTTTGACACTTGCCTGCTTCTGTGGTTGTTTGTCTGATTGTGTGACTATAACTGCTTTGTTTTTTAAGAGGTGTTAGCAGAAGTTTGATGTCAAGTATAAACTGTGGCTAATGTTGCTCTGCAGGCACCCACACGGTATGTTCCTCTTATGAAACACAGAGTGCCTCAAACAGTTTTCAAGTTTTCAAACTCTTGACTTTGATGTAAAAATAGTTCCATTTGGTGCCGCAGCCCATGACTGAAGGTGTAAGATAGCCAGTCGAATAAAATGGAATGATCTTTATTCACTTTTTTATATTGAAAATACAACTTCAAATCCAAACTTAAGGTCTAGGCTTTGAAGAAGAAAAACCCCTCTCACGCAGCTTTCTAAGAAATCATGAACATAGTTTCCGTGACTCATTTTTGTCTTTTCATAATTGTCATTTATGAAATAAGATGGCTGTTGACACTGAAGGGGTTTTTAGATGTGTGTGTCAGTTAAAAGAAGGGCTTCGAGTTTATACCACCAGGAGGAGACCTTTGACTACCAAGATGTCTGAGCTGTCTCTAATCTGTTTATCCGTAACCCAGTCTGACATCGTGCCAAAGTATAAAACACGTATGATAAATCTATATTTGTGGTTTGTACCTGTGGTTGTGATTTGATCAGATATCTTACTGAATCACTGATATATTAGCTAAGATGATGTACAAAGTTCTCGGTTCCTCTCTGTAACTGCAGCTGATGCGACATGGAAACATAAGGGCAATGTTCATTTAGTAGCGTATAGAATTCTTCAAATAACTCTTTTCAGTAAGTGTTTGAAAGGTAGGTGTTTTTTTGTTTGTTTGTTTTTTGTTTTGTTTTTTGACATCTTAATGCATTTTATTTTTGCGCAAAAAATAAAGCGACAACTTACTTTAAAAAAACGACTTTTTTATAAGTTTTTATATAACAAAAATGTAAATAATACTTTGTTTGACTTACATTGGACTTCTAAACTAAAACATAAAGCAAACAGCTGGCTGAACATGCAAAATAAATTTATGTTTTTGCAATATTTAGACTTTTTAAAAAAATTTATCCAGCGAAAATAATTCAAACTTGTCTGTGTCATTTAAATAAAATGACAAATCACTCAAGCAAACTTCCTGATTTGTACTGAAATAATCAAAAATCTCATTCCTCAAGAGAGTGTATTTGCAAAACCATGTGCATATAAAATAATTGCATAGTAATTATAGCAAATATAAAATTATTTCCAGGTGTTATTAGTACACTTCAAATATGGTTCACTAATGTAATATTTTTATATTATTTCGAATTTTGTTAATATTTTATTTTATTATTTCAATTATATAAATACAATGTTATTTTAAATGAATACATTTAAAAATATCAGAACTGTTTATAACTGTCAAATTAACTATAGAAAGCAAACAAATTTAATGTCTAAACAAACATAAATACGTAAAAATGACAATGCCAAAAACTGACTGAAATCTTTTGAAACATTATAGTGTAGAAACATTTTTTTATTGCATCCAATATATAGATAGTCTTCTGAACCAAAACAGTAGATCAAAAATCTAAATGCAAACATTTGAGGAACATAGATCAACTGATGATTGTTCATTGTGTTCGTTTTCAATTAAAATATAAACATATTTATTTCACTGGATCAAAACTGCTTCAAAACTGAAGCAGGTTTGCTAACATACTATGTGTGTATTGTGGAATTGCCAATGAAATAAAAAATTATTTTAACTTAAGTGTTGGCTTCATCAACTTCCAACTTGCTTTATCATAGAAGACCTACAGGAGGCGACACCTGCATAATAACGAACACACTACAGAGCTTTGTGACTGAAAATTGACTGACTTGCAGTTCAACTGCAGAAAAAAAATCCCTTTGGGGCACAAAGAGCTTAGTTGGGAGTATTCAGAAAGCAAAACATGACCCTATAGTTCCTATGTTTTAAAATACATTTATATTTGTACACATAAATGTATTTTTGAAACAGATAACCCTGGTTCTGGGTGTTGATTGTCAATGCTGTATTGCTCAAATCCAAAATATAGTTACAGCTTTGACCTGTTGATCATATCAATGTGCAGCTCCCATAACGGATCTTGATTTTAATTGCATATCAACATTCTGTTGTGTTAAGAAATGTATATTTGACTTCTAACAGATGTACACAATGGTTTTCCGCTGTTTCTGAATGCAGATTATGCAGTGTCTTTGTTTTTATGTGCAAATCATATCATTATGTATGATCTATTATTTAGAACTATTTTAGTTCCCAAGACAAAAAATGACAAAAATGCTTTCAATTTTGCATCTAAAATGTACGTTTTTAGGTGTGTGTTTCTAGGTGTTTCAACAAAAAAGACTTCTGCATCCTCGGTTCATGCACCCTCTGTAAGCTTCATCAGTCCTTGATCCTTGATACTTTTAAAATATAACGGCTGTCAAGAGGTTATTTTTAGACCAGGAAAAAGTTAAACGGATTCATTTGTATAGATTGTGGGAATGAATAGCTGGCTAAAAAGCCTGGCTCGGTGGGTACCACTGTTGCCTCACTGCAAGAAGGTCCTTGGTTCGAGTCCTTTCTGTGTGGGTTTCCTCTGGGTGCTCTGTTTCCCCCCCACAGTCCAAAGACATGCAGGTTAGGTGGATTGGATATGATCAAATTGGCTGTGATTGTGTCCAAGCACTGTCAGGAAGAGCATCCGATGTAAAACCTGTGCCAACTGTGTACTGGAACCTGCAGATGAGCGGGACTAATGCCATAGGATGAGAGAGAGGCTGTGTTAGAAATCGCCCCCTATACCCTCATTCACTATTCCCTACATTACTCCACTAATATAGTCCACTTAAAAGGAGTTGATGAAAACGAGTGAGTGTATTATTTGGACACTGAGTGTGGCGGAATGGTCTTCAAGTCTCCTGGGTCTCCAATGGTCTTGCCCAGTTCCAAATCTCCTGGGTCTCCAATGGTCTCGCCCAGCTCCAAGTCTCCTGGGTCTCCAATGGTCTCGCTAAGCTCCAAGTCTCCTGGGTCTCCAATGGTCCCGCCCAGCTCCAAGTCTCCTGGGTTTCCAAAGGTCTTGCACAGCTCCAAGTCTCCTGGGTCTCCAATGGTCTCGCCCAGCTCCAAGTCTCCTGGGTCTCCAATGGTCTCACCAAGCTCCAAGTCTCCTGGGTCTCCAATGGTCCCGCCCAGCTCCAAGTCTCCTGGGTTTCCAAAGGTCTTGCACAGCTCCAAGTCTCCTGGGTCTCCAATGATCTCGCCCAGCTCCAAGTCTCCGCCTAGCCCGCCACTCCACCTTTAGTCAGTCGTAACTCATCCCTCACACCTCACCTCCTCTGTTGAACTATTTTTGTGGTTGTTGTTGTTACAGCGCGAGAAAGCGCCTTCCCAGGGGGTTGTTCCAATTTGTTTGTATTTTGTTTTTGTTTTCTCTGTCCACCTACCCACCTGTTTCCCTTGTTAGTTTCCTTGGTTACTGATTATGTTACACACCTGTTTCAGTTTCTATTGATTAGCCTTCAGTTCTCCCAGTTCTTTGTTCAGTGTTGTTTGTCATTAAGTTACATTGTTGTGTTTGGTTTTGTTTCTTGGATTCTCCTGCATCGTGCAATTGTTACTGCAACCCGATTGTAACAGTACTAACTGACCTTGTTGCTGTTCTCAGCAGTGTAAAATTATCACTCTGCAATGTGAGCCACATATATAGCCTACATCTTAATTAAAGGTGTTTATTCTTACAGAATACAGTCCATCAAGTTACAGTATTCATAAACAAAAAAGCCAGTAAGAGTAAAATAAATGTATGCATGTATATATGTAAAATCAAACATACATAAAGTTATTCGAAAACATCAGAAAGGCATACCATGGTAAAAACCTCTCCTTTTGGGGTAGGGAAGCAAAATTGAAATTGAAATTGAAATTGAGTGCATCTGTCAGTAGATGTACTGAAAGGAAAACATTTTTAAGGAAATCCTTATTAGAATTTTTTTTTTTGCCTGTATTCCTTACTCCAATGAATGTTCTGTTCACACTGCAGCGGATCTCTCATCCACACTAGTGGTCTGTGAATAAACAGATCCTGTGGTCTGTGTGATATAACTCTGCATGAGTTGCAATCTACTGAAGGGTGTCCAGCAGGAGTCTAAAAAGATGCCTCCTAAATTTCTCTCCCACAAACACATAAAACATTGGATTCAGGCAGCTGTGCGAGAAAGCCAAAGCTTCTGTGATCCGAAGACTTAGACTGAATGCATTACTGCTGACACAAGAATGAGGTATCCATTCGTTTAGCTCCTGAAGGGGGTGGATTGGGATCCACTGCTGCTTCAATGTATATGTAATGAGTGGTTATAATCAAGGTTTTAATCAACATCTTTCCTTCTAAATATCAAATGAGTTGAATGACTTCTCTGGAGATTTTACTTTGTTATAGAAGTTACCAGTGTGATCACTGAAATGTTCTTTTCATGTATTCTTTAATGTCAGTATTTGATATCTGAATGCAGTAACAGTGCTTGCTTATTTAGCCCGACTTCCAGAAATGAAATAGGGACATGTTTTGTGTTTGAGAAAGGTCTTCAACGTGTTAAAACAAATAGGGGTCATTGAAGCCAATAGTTTAAGGGACCATTTCTCAGTTAAAGCCTATATTTTCCATTTAGACTAAAGTTTCCTATCCTTGAGAGAAAGAACTTATCTTGATGTTTTGAGACAGGACTCCTGTTTATAGTTTGAGCCAGGCCAAATCCAACATTGGAACCGTGTCGGTGTGTGTGTTAGTCTTCTTGGTTACAGGTTAAGGAACCACTGGTATTATTGGAGATTGACTGAGTTGTTGTTCGGGACATGCTGGCACCCAGCAACCCAAATCTGCGACCTGGAAGGTCACGACGTGCCTAACTTCAGGGTCCGAGTGTCAGATGCATAATCTATGGAGAAATGCTTCAGTCTATCTGTTTATCTATTTCTTAGCCAATCAGAATCATTCAACCTGTAAGCAATGACATAGCTTAGACCTTGGTGAAGGGTATAACTGCTGTGATCTTTGTAACTGTAAGCGGGGCGGCCTACAAACTCCTGTGCGAGTCTTGAAGCTGACTTCTGCTGATGAAACTGCAAACTATCTTCAGTAAAACTTTTCTTCAATTTATTATAATTCTGACTCCGGGTCTTCTTTCAAACATCTGGTCCTTGGGTCCTAAACTGTTAACCCCCTAACACTCCAACGCTTTCACAAAAGCTGCAATATTGT
This sequence comes from Leuciscus idus, assembly GCA_021554675.1. Taxonomy (NCBI): domain Eukaryota; kingdom Metazoa; phylum Chordata; class Actinopteri; order Cypriniformes; family Leuciscidae; genus Leuciscus; species Leuciscus idus. Next base: position 12,019,007 of record CM038635.1, on the reverse strand, counting down.
ATGGAGCCCAACAGCATCTCCAAAGATCGACTGGTCTCTGGCAGAGTGTGCCAGGAAGGGAAGAGAGGAGACCAGAAGTCAGAATAGTCATATTGTGCAGTAGTATATGGCTCATCAGTACGTCGTCCATTCACACTTGAACAGGGGGAAAATACTGTAAGCAAAGCAGAGATCCTCCTTGACTTCTGACTAATTCATGTGATATGACCTCACCTGGACGGTGCTTAATCATTTAGATCAAGGGTGCTGTTGGTTACCATCCCTGTCCATGGAGGTTGTGCAGTGGTCCTGTTCATGACAAAGAGAAGAGGAAAAGAAACGTATTCAGTGCCAATGGATCTTCAATGAACACTGCACTATCATCAACTGAATCAACACCGAACTGACTTGAGCTAAATAATGACACTATTATCTTCTATAGAGTTGCTTTATAATCTAACTGAGTTTGCTTAGGAGCTAATGACAACATTCACACTGTTATTGAACTAAACTGAATCAACATTGAACTCAATTGAGCTTAATAATGACACTTAATAATGTCTTTTTAGAGCAGCTTTACAGCTGAAATTGTATTCGTTTCATAATTAAGGTACACTGCAACATTAGTACTGATTTTTTGTTTTACTGTGAATCTGCATTGAAACAATCTGTTGTATAAAAGTGCTATATAAATAAATGTTACTTGACTTAATCAGATCAACACTCATCAGGTACTAATTGCTCTCAGTCATGGCTTCCATCCTGTGCTGCTCGACACTAGAAATAAATGAATGATACGTCGTATATCTTGATTGATTAATGTGAGCCTTTCGTAAAGAAATCTATAGGTTTGAAAACAGAATTGAACAGTTGCTTATTGAAGGACAGAGACTGTGAGAAGCACCGCGGGACGCTTCAGTGTCCCTCATGCATCATATCCTTTATCTGTACAGTATATAATCAATGACTGATGATGCATTATAAACAAGGACAAGTATATAATTGATTTTGAGAAAGGAAATATTTTATTTTCATCAAGAATTTTGAAATTGAACTGTTTTGGATCATTCGATTTCATATATTTCCCTACATATTTGAAGTATGCTTGAACTTTTCATCAGTTAAGGCTTTGTAGTTTTGCCTGTTTCACTTTACAAATTGAGACATGTTTGGGGATTCTAGCAAAGACGATTTCAGTCCTGTGAAACAATCTAATGTCACTTTTCCATTGGGCAGAGGTGGTGGACCTGAAATGTATCGCAATGAGAGGGTGTCTGAATTTACATGTGGTTATGGGAGAGGGAGAGCGTTAGCTAATGTGAGACTTGACCATGTGCACACAGCTGATTCAGCGATTGGTGTTTCTGTAGGTCCAGCAGCTAGCTCTGATTTTGAACGTGTCGTTACTCCTGAGTAATTAGGGGGCATAATTTCAGATCTGGCTCAGAAAATAGGAGAGAGTATTTCAGCCAGCCTTAACCTTGCACAACTTCAGTGAGTTGTCTTACTCTAACATGCCTATGGCTGACTTCTATAACACTGTCCCTAGAGCAGATGAAAGTCCCATGGATTACTGGATACGGCTTAACAAGGCCATAGATGTTGTTGATGAGTGCTTGCGAAGACGTAATAAAAGTGTTGAGGATCCCGCTGCTGAAGCTGTCTGATGTTTATTTTACATTGCCCAGACCCAAGTCTTGCTATGTCTTGTCAGTTTAAGCCAGCTGAGAAGTGGAGTGCCGCTGAGGTCCAGGAGCGATTGGATAATCATCAGAGGGATCTAAAGAGAGTCTCTTCTCGGATGCAGCTCACAATGTCAGCTTACAACCAGTGCACTGTTATGGCAGGCTCCAATTCTGTGTCCAGTTCTCCTCAGAGTCCTGTTTCCATGCCAGCCCAGTCACTGCCTCCTGTAAGTCATCTTAATCCTAATGCTGTTCGTTTCTCTCCAGAAACCAGCCTTCAGCACACGGTTGGCATGATGGATAGAGTCCTGTCATTGTGCACTGCTTCTTTACCTTCATCCAGTCAGGTTCATATAGACATAACTTCAGATTTCAAAACCAACCTTTTTTTGAATAGAGACTTGGCTCTGCATGTAGGGTCTGTAGATCCAAGGAACACACCATGTACGAACATTGTAGACTTCAGAGGCTATGTCGTCACTGTCTCAGTCCTGGCCACTTTAAGAATGACTGTCCTAAAGCAGCATGCCCTGCGGCTCCCCCAGATACTGCTCAGTTAAACCTAAACCTAACCATAAAACCTCCCTCACAGAAGAAGATGTGCAAAATGTTTTTGTTAACAGCTGCAAACTATTGCCAGAAGACAAAACCGTGTTATATGTGGGGCCTCAGAGAGTTGATGGGGCAAGTGAGTTGTTTTATGCTCCTGTGACAGTTTGCGACCGTTACACATTAAAGGTTGTATCAGCGATTTCAGGCCCAAACATAAATTATCACATTCATCTAATCTTTCCTAACGATCCGCTAGCTGCCCGCCCCATATGGGTGGGTGTTGTGAGGTTTTCGCATGCAGCCGTGCATGAGCGCAAAACCTCACAACACCCACCCCCTGTCGGTGATTGGTTGGAACACTATTTATTTTGGTTTTGAGTGGTGGTGAAACCAATTGTTTTTGTGTGCAGATCTCAGAGCCTAGGCTGCCTACAGAGACGCGTTTTTTTGACGGCCTGCTTATGGGGCGGGCAGCTAGCGGATCGTTAGGAAAGATTAGATGAATGTGATCATTTATGTTTGGGCCTTTTTGGGCCTGAAATCGCTGATACAACCTTTAAAGGGGTTACTGGATTCTGGTAGTATGGCCTGCACGCTTAGTGAAGAGGGTGAGTCCAAGCTGCAAGGACTCATGGTGGTCTTCTTCCACATCCTCAAGTGATTGCGAGTAATGTGGTCCTGGTTTGGCTGTGTTGGCCTTACGATTCAACCGAAGTGTACATACGACTTGGAGATTCAAGTCTATGGATTTAAGTTTGTCGTTCCTACTCTTGTGGTGCCTGGACATAGAGATGAGTTCATAATTGGAAGTAATGTGATCAAATGTGTTGAGCAGAAGATGAAATCGTATGACAAGTACTGGGAGCTTGTTTCCTTCAATAGCAGTAATCCTGAGTGTGAGCAATTCCTTGAGCTTCTGAGCTGCATCTCTCCATGGTCTGGGCCTCAACAGCCTGATAACCTTGGTACTGTTAAACTCTGTCAGGCAATCACTCTGCTTCCCAAATGTGAGTATCTTGTTTGGGGCAGATTGCCAGCTAATGTGCCTGTTTCTCCTAGCCTGGCAAGCCAGACCCACATCAAGATGTTGGGTCTGGGAACTCACCATTGGCAGGGCTCAATCGGAGGGGCGGGATAAACGGTTGTCTTTCAAATTCTCTCTGCACGCAATAGGATAGCGCTAAAACCAATCAGAGCGTTTTCCCACCAGCGGAGCTAGTTGATAGATTAAACTTTTGCAGTATCTGGTCAGCAAAACTAATGTAATGACTTAAGTGCCGTTTTTTGTTCTTTTCTCAAAGAAAAGCTTAACTCCAAGTCCTCCAGAGTCGCGGTCAAAGCAGATTCGAAAGACCGCTGTTCACCAGCAGCAGCAGCCATTCTTTGTTTTCAAGTAGCAGGGAACCGTCGCAACTCTGTCGTCATTATGTTGAGCCCGCCCGCCGACTCTATACACGATGTGATTGGCCTGACTAGAGTTTGGTTTTTCCAGCTCTAAAGCCAACGGAGAGTTGCTAGACCACCCTGGCTGCAAAATAAAATTTGCTGCCGATACGGTGCGTCTAGATTTCTAGGCTATGTTTCTCCAGGAAGCACTATAATTGTTGAGCCCACCACTGCACGTTCAGCGCCTAGAAACACCCTTTGTTGGACGAGTAGTTACACCAATGTGGGGCAGTCGATGGGTGCCATTGAAGATACTTAACCCTAATCCCTAATGACACTCTAACAAGATGTTTCTTCTTGTCTAGCTGTGGAATATCTTACTGTCGTTCAGGGTTTAAGTAGAACCCATTGTCACATTCCTGATTCAATTCCCCTTAAAACTGCTTTATCCTCTGATCTTGCACGATTGCTGGGAGACTATGGTCTGAAGGATATTGACATTGATGGATGTGAGGTTTCTGGAAGAGGAAATTGGCTGCTCTTCTTGTGTCCTACCATGATGTTTTCTCCAAGGACAAGCTGGATTGTGGAGAGACAAAGGATTTTGTGCACATAATCCATCTTTATGATGAGCGCCCATTTCGTTTGCCCTATCGCCGCATCCCTCCTGCCCACTATCAAAAATTGAGAGAAGTGTTGTCAGAGATGGAGGAGAAAGGATAATCAGCAAGTCTGTCAGTGAGTATGCATCACCCTTGGTGATGGTCTGGAAAAAAGACGGTAATCTGAGGGTCTGCATTGATTTTCGCTGGCTCAATGCTAAAATCATCAAGGACATTTTTATTTACAGTTACGAACAGCAATGCGCGCTCAGGGCGTTCCTTGGGGTATTAAGTTGGGGAATCATCCCCTTCATGTAATCTTTGATACTAAGGGTAAAATTAATGGTATTGTCTCAGAGTTATATAAGTTTATAACTACAGCTTCATATAAGCCCTTACCATTTATCAGACTCTGGAAGACAGATATTAACATCTCCCAGGACCCAGACTGGTGCACGGTTTGGTCAAACATATCCCTATCATCTAGAAACCCTGATCATCAAATGATACATTATAGATTAATCCATAGGTCTTACTTAACCCCGCGAAGATTACAGCAAATGAAACTTAGAGACAACCCATACTGTGATTTTTGTCCAGACAATATCATTGCTACTTTTTACCATATGGTGTGGCAGTGTCCAGAGGTCAATAGATTTTGGCATAGTGTTTCATCCATCATGTCTAGTATTATCAAAGGACCCATCCCTCTTTCACCATGCTTGCTTCTGCTCAATGACACATCGTCTCTAAAGCTAATTATTAACAATAGGCGTCTTCTTCTGGCTGGTTTGACAGCCGCCAAAAGAATGATAGTTTGTCGCTGGAAACCACCACATACATTGTTAGTGAGGAAATGGCTCTCTTCTTACCGGGATATTGTTCAGCTAGAGCTCTCTACAGCACGTTTAAATTATGCCAAAACCTCTAATATTGACTGTTGGTCAGAGCTATTAGAGAAAATAAATGAAATGATGTAGATAAGGTCAGACTTTTTTCTCTCTTCTATTGTTTACATCTGATTTGTCGTACACATATGCTGGCCAGCTTTGTTTTATTAGTTTTTTTTTAATGTGCATCTAATGTATACAATGTGTGATGTTTAAATGTTCAGCTCCATGTTGTATATATACTTTATTCAGTTTTATGTTATTATTATCTAGAATATTGTATTGACCTCTGTGAATTTTATAATATGAAGGAAGAAGTCAGGATGTGCTTGATACTTTCAAGTATGAGATATTTATTTGTCTAATAGCTAATATACACAATGTCCAATGTCCTGCTCTGTGTTCTATGATGTTATGCGGATCTTTGTGGATATCATAATGATGGAGGAAGGATGGACGGGTGGCAATGGGAAAGGGTTTGTGTGTGTGTGTGTGTGTGTGTGTGTGTGTGTGTGTGTGTGTGTGTGTGTGTGTGTGTTCTCCTCTTTTTTTCTTCTTTTTTTTTTACTGTTCAATACCTTGAGCGAATCTTGTTAGGGGTTGGAGGGTGGGCTTGGGCTGGGTAGGATGTGGGGAGGAGAAGAGAAACAGGCATCAGAATAAGCAACACTTTACTGTGCCTCTGTTATATTCTCAATGATGATGTAATCAGTCTATTTTTCCCTTTCTCTTGTGAAGGTGTTTCCTCTCCAATGTGTAAATAATGATTGTAAGAAAATAAATAAATAATTGATCACAAAAAAAAGGGCCCTTGTTGACAGTGTGGTGCTGTCTCATCCTGATTTTGAGCGTCCTTTTCTTCTCTGTACTGACACCTCATTGGATGGCATTAGTGCAGTACTCTCTCAGATCCCTGCTGGTGAGGACAAGGCAAGACCAATAGCGTTTGCTAGCAAGCCTTTGAGCCGCAGCTAAACAAAATATCCTGCACACAGATTGGAATTCTTAGCTCTGAAGTGGGTTGTGTGTGACAAGGTCAGTCACTGACTTAAGGGCCATGAGTTTACTGTGTGGAACGATAATAATCCGCTGACATACATTATGACCAAGCCGAAGTTGGATACATATGAGCAGCGCTGGGTCTCGAAACTTGCTCCGTATTCTTTTGAGATCAAATACGTTTCTGAAAAAATCAACGTGGTGGCGGATGCGCTCAGTATGGATCCATTTGTCAGGCCAGTGAGTCAGCGGCTTTTGTCCGAGCCTTATTCTGAACTGTTGCGACAAGTACACAGTGTAGAGGATGGAAATGTGCAAGAGGTGTTCTGTCTTACCTGCCGACCACAAACATTAGGATCAGGTCCACTTGATGTTGGGCTGGATACATCAATGTCCGCTGATGACGTGTCTTCCATTTTGTCCTCCTGTGATGAATGGGAAACAGGAACTGAATGTAGAGCAACATCGTTTGCTGAACATCTGAACTCTTTAATCAGTGGAGATGAGGAAGTGTTTCATTCTCTTTCACCGATAGACTTGCACATCAGCACAAAGACCCTGTCATTGCTAGGGTGTCTTATTATGTTGCAAGGAAGCGCAGACCATCAAGACGTGAACGTGCCAATGAAAACCAGTGCGTGCTGCGGATTCTGAAGCAGTGGGACAAAGTTTCTGTGATTAATGTAATCCTGTTCAGAGCTTTTAAAGTCCCGCTCACCAAGCACTAGGGGTGTGCCATATCATACCGTCCACGACAATACCGGTATACATTTTTACATGATAAAAAAGTGTCATATCGCGATATCACTGATATAGCGACGCAATGACGTATGGCGCATTACGTTCCCTAGCATGCACAATAACAACACCTGTCTGAGCGTGACAGCAGCAAGTCAGCCTCCAATGACGATTTAGTACCTAAAAAGGAGCTACTTAGTATTTTAATAATTCCCGCAGGTCTACCACTTATAATGCGGGAAATTCCCCCGCAAACATTGATTTTACCAACCGCGTGAGTGTTCATCGGTGCCGCGTCTTCCCTCTCTCGCTCTCAAAATGGGTTGCACAAGTCAAGCGTCAATACCACACTCTTGTGTTTAGCAGTCAGGACAAAAGTTCTTTTTCGCGGATTATATCGCTTTAACGGGGGAAAAAAACAAGCAAAATTGTGTCAAAATTCCGGTCATGGTTAGTATATTCGTAAACAGTCGGTTATGTCTGAAATAGTGCTGCACGATTAATCGTATCGATGTCAAGCCTAGGCGATTATATGATGCAAAATGCTGCGATCATATATTAAAGAAACAAATTAGCGCTGTTAACGCAATTAACGCAGCATCTGTTAATTTTTGGCATCCTTTGGGTAGTGTTACATGATCCCGCTCTTATTCATGCAAATGCTTTTAAACCATTCATGCGCGATAAGACAAAAAAGAACGCGCTGCCTGTGAATGTCCTCCTGACACACACATACACACACACGACCCACATAGACGCGCGCCAGTATCAAGTTCTCTTTCGCGGTAGAACGAACACCACATTATTATAACATATAACATGTCTGCCAAAAAGAACGCGCTGCCTGTGAATGTCCTGACTGTGACACAGAAAGACTCGCGCTAATATCATGCGTGCGCACAAAACAGCATGCCATAATACAGTTCTCTTTCGAGCTCGAACGAATAATAACACACACAATTATGCCAAAATGTCTTTTTGTCGAGTATCTTCATAACATAAGAGTAGTCTTATGATGAACGTGAAGAGTTGTGATGAGAGAATGAGGCGCGTGTGAGATCCGCGTCTCTGACAGCAGCGGCTGGTCTTAAAGGGAAAGACCACAGTAGCCACTAATTATATCTGTCGCTAAAGTTAATCAAAGAACAAAGGGAACAGAGAAAAACACTCACTGCTCTTGACTAAATAACTTTTTTCTTTAGGCAGATTATCACTAATCTGTGTGTGCATTTATTTTCCTTGAGAACCAAGCAAGTTGACTCATGAAACCATTTGTTTATTATATCGCATATCACAATCGCAATCGCAATATTGACCTCGATTATCGCAATATGACATTTTCCCCAAATCGTGCAGCCCTAGTCTGAAATAAGCATAAAACACGTGTGACAGTGTGACAGACAGTAAACCGGTAATGGATCCGGGCACTAGCTCTAAAAGTGACAGCAGCCATGTGTCTGTCATTAATGTTGTCATCAAAACAACAAAAGATAGCTTTCATTGTAAGGAATCAGAATTAATAGCCTATGTATTTAATTTAGTCAGGACTCAGGACTAGTGTTATTTTACATTTGATTACCTTATTCAGTTTCTGTATTCTGAATAGTGATAGGCCTACCCAAAAACTTTTCTCTTTATTTGTATCTTTATTATTTTGTATATATTTTTTGCTACTTTTTTCAATTTAATTCAAAGATTGAAATCAAGCTTCCTAGTGTTGTGTAAACTCTTAAAAACAAAATTACCCAATTGTAAAAACACAATGAGTGAGCAAACATTTAGGTGAGATAAATGTAATAAAAACAATTGTCTACATTTTTTTTTATATCGTCATAAATATCATTATCGCAAATATTCTTGAAATATCGTGATATCATTTTGAGGCTATATCGCCCACCCCTACCAAGCACAAGAAGTTCCAACTCGTTTTACCTGAATCCTTGAAATGTCAGACACTTCCGGGTGTTCACGACCTGGCCGGTCATCAAGGGCAGCCTCGCACTCTGTCTTTAGCTCGTCAGAGGTTTTTCTGGCTTGATATGGAGCGTGATGTGCGAGATTATGTGAGGAAATGTCCCAGGCGTGTTCTCAGCAAAACTCCAGGGCCTGCAGTGAGAGCCACTTTGGAGAGTATTAAAACCAAAGCCTCACTGGAGCTCGTTTGCATCAACTTCTGGTCTGCTGAAGATCCACAACAAATCTGTGGATGTTTTAGTGATCACGGATCAATTCACAAAGCTGGCGCATGCATTCCCGTGTCAGGACCAGACAGTGAAAAAAAGTGGCTAAGAAACTCTGGGACAGCTTTTTCTGCGTCAATGGATTTCCCCAACGCATCCATTCTGACCAGGATGCTACCTTTGAGAGTGAGTTGATTGCCGAGCTTATCTAACTGGCTGGCGTTGACAAGTCGAGAACCACCCCTTACCACCCAATGGGGAATGGTGGTACCCAACGTTTCAACAGAACATTAGGTAATATGCTGAGGTCTCTTCCACCTAGGCCTAATCAGAAGTGGCCGCAGTTGATACAGACAATGACATTTGTGTACAACTGCACAGTACACAAAACAACGGGTTTTGCCCCTTTTTACCTAATGTTACCAAGGTTGCCGGTTGACCTCATGTTCCAAAGTGTCCTGCAGGATAAGTAAATCTGTGACTATGACAGGTATGTCAAATCTTTTATCAGCGACCTCCAGTCTGCCATGGCGTTAACACTGAAGAATGCTGTTGTGGAACAAAAATACCAGTCCAGCCAGTAAAACAAAAGAGCAAAAGGCCTACCTCTAGCCGTTGGTGACCAAGAGCTTGTGGCTAACAAGGATTGTAGAGGGAAACGAAAACTTGCTGAAAAATGGGAGCCAGTCATGTACACTGTTGTTACCTCAAAGCCTTCCATACATGTCTATAAGATCCGTGACAGGGCTGGTAATGAGAGAATAGTGCATCGAAATCTTCTTCTTCAAGTGAACTTCCTCCCTCTGCTTGAACCAGAAATGGTTAGTTCTGATCATGAGGTTGCTTTAGCACTTGCCTGTAGTGTACCTTCACAGATGTCTGATGCAGCATGCTGTGGTGGTCTAACTGAGCAGACACGCAGTGGTTAGTCCTTTTACGTTGCCGAGATTGAGTCTGCTGGGCACGCAGATGATGGGCAGAATGGGGCTGAAGAACTCTCACATGCAGACTCTGTGTCGAACATCTCCAATGTTGCTACTTGTGTGATGATACAACACTTCTTCATGGGTGCGCATTCTCAGTTGTCCAATCAAGAGGAGCCTAATGAAGAAGTTGCCCATATGAAAAAAACCTGCATGGTTCATATACAGCAACCATATATCTTCCTTACTTAAATCGGCCAGAATTACCTTCTGTGTTTCATATAAGGCCAATACATGTCCTATACAAAATCAGACCGATTATGGCCCATTTCATACTAAATAGCACACATACAACTTGTAGGGGATTTTTGCATTATATATGAATACTGTTAAAAGACTTATATGAGTTTTACATGACAAAAGTATGAAAATGTGTATGGTATTAGTAGAAATATATAAAACTCATATAAAATTCATATATAAATCATTTAAAGTTCTTATATTGAGTTCTTAAAGTCATATAGAATTTATACACATTTTGTGTCATTTGTTTATGTGTTTCATACAGATTTCATGTTTTGATGACCAACATCTGATTCCCTTATATGCAGTTGGCAAATTTTTAAAGGGATACTCCACTTTAAAATGAAAATTCTGTCATCATATACTCACCCTCAAGTTGTTTCAATCCTTTATTAATTTCTTTCTTCTGCTGAACAGAAAGGAAGATATTTAGAAGAATATCAGTAACCAGACAGTTTCTGGTCTCATTGACTTTCATAGTATATTTTTTTCCTACTATGGAAGTCAATGGGACCAGAAACTGTCTGGTTACTGACATTCTTCTAAATATCTTCCTTTCTGTTCAGCAGAAGAAAGAAATTCATACAGGTTTGAAACAACATGAGGGTGAGTATATGATGACATAATTTTCATTTTAAAGTGGAGTATCCCTTTAAATTGTACAGTGCAGAAGCCGGTTCGAGGATTACTAGCTGTCAGAATATCACTGACCTTTATGAGGACTGTTAATTTTCCTACAGGATTTGAAAGAGCAGTTATAAAGCAATGACATTGTAAGACCGCATATTTACATTAATTGTGAACTGTCTGGGCCTGTTGTTTGTGAACAAATCATAACATATTATTGCAAATGAACAAAGTTGAGTCAAATATGTTTCTAGAACAGTGATTAAAATGTTGAAAATTGGCTGGAATATGTTTTTGTATATGTGACATGAACTCTGGTGGTGATGCACTCTAAAAACTTTTAATATGATTTACTTAATTTTTTTGGTGAAACATTTTTACATTTAGAATATTGATTAGATTTTTAAGCAGTGAAATCAATTACATACACTGTATTAATTGAGTAAATGTAAGTAAAACAAATTAAATAGATCTGAGTAACTGCATTTGGTACATTAACAAATAAAATTGAGTAGAAATAATTGGGGGGGAACATTTAAAAACAAATATTTATGAGTAATATTAACTGTTTATATGCCAGTAATATTAACTTTTTTATTTCCTCTAAACCTTTGTAAAAATATTCCATACAACCACCGGTATAACTACATGACATTGGCCTTTATTGTCGATGAGTAGCCTACAGCAATACAGCATATTTTACACTGTTTTTAACACGTATACAATTTTGCCTATATTTAAACTCATGTAAGAAACATTTTCGAAGTAAAAATTAAACATTTAGGCCTTAACATTCAAGTAATTCAAGTGTAATCAACCGGTCTGTTATCCAATATCCACCGGATCAGCGCTGCTTCCGGTGCCGGAGATGGACTCGCCTCTGCGGGGGAACCTTTAACTTTACACCGCCGTCCTGCGTCACTCACAGCTGAAAGATGCTGCGACGCGACTGACTCCATCACCTGCCAATAAACAAACAGTGCACAGTTCTGAGGACATTTTATCATCCAAATTAGTTATATTCATTATCTTTAGGAATATAGTCTTGTGTTTTTTATGCAAGGCGTTACAATCATGCGAAAAGACAGGCGCGAGTCGACACTCGTTTAACTCGTTTAAGGTGAGTAATGTCTCTGTATGTTCTTTCGCATTAAATAAAATGATTTAAAGCACATACATTAACCCTTTCATGCATGAATTATGATAACCTCAGTCAGGATTTTTTTATTGCACTTAGGGCATGAAAAACAAGAATTGATTTGTATTTTATTTTTTTTTACACATTTTTCAAAGAGATCTTCAGATGTCCACTTGAGTGGACAGCATGCGGTTATGGTTTAAACTTAAGATATACTATATTAAATATAAGACAATAATCAAACAGATAAAGTATGTGAATTTAACAAACTAATCAATACAATTATATCAAATCATGTGAAAACTATAAAATATATACAAAAAAATATAAATGCAAAATATTGCAAAGGCTTCATACAACTTCATACAAGTTGCACTTCGCGTATCTTTGATATCAGAACATGAGGATGTGATTCTATCAGAATTTTCTACAGCCTGTCAAGGTACAACTGTGGAAACCACTCAGATGCTCCCTGCACCAGAGAATGGAGATTTACCCTTATTAGCTGATAATTCTGATTATGTTCAAGATGGACATGCACATTTCTATCATAGCCCTCCTCTGAGAAAACCTAGCGATACGTTTTTTTCAATCTCATCTGAAATGATCAGTGTTGGGGGTAATGCATTACAAGTAACATGCATAACGCATTCAGATTACTTTTTTGATGTTACAAGTAAAGTAATGTTACAAGTAACATGCATTACCTAATCAGATTACTTTTTGATGTTATGAGTAAAGAAATGCATTACAATAACGCACATTACATAATCAGATTACTTTTTGATGTTATGAGTAAGGAAACGCATTACAAGTAACATGCATTACGTAATCAGATTACTTTTTGATGTAACGAGTAAAGAAACGCTTTACAAGTAACATGCATTACGTAATCAGATTACTTTTTGATGTTATGAGTAAAGAAATGCATTAAAATAACACACATTACATAATCAGATTACTTTTTGATGTTATGAGTAAGGAAACGCATTACAATAACGCACATTACTTAATCAGATTACTTTTTGATGTTATGAGTAAGGAAACGCATTACAAGTAACATGCATTACGTAATCAGATTACTTTTTGATGTAACGAATAAAGAAACGCTTTACAAGTAACATGCATTACGTAATCAGATTACTTTTTGATGTTATGAGTAAAGAAATGCATTACAATAACGCACATTACATAATCAGATTACTTTTTGATGTTATGAGTAAGGAAACGCATTACAAGTAACATGCATTACGTAATCAGATTACTTTTTGATGTTATGAGTAAAGAAACATTACAAGTAACATGCATTACGTAATCAGATTACTTTTTGATGTTATGAGTAAAAAAACGCATTACAATAACATGCATTACGAAATCAGATTACTTTTTGATCTAACAAGTAAAGTAATGCATTACAAGTGTCATACATTATGTAATCACATGACTTTTTTCGATGTCAATGAAAATTACATTCTAATAATACAAGTAAATTTATTTACAGTAAAAAAAAGTCACTGCAGATTAAGTTTTTAAGTTTTAAATTTCAAAAACAATATTCACAATATAATTATGAATTGTAGCTGAAATATAGCAATTGATGCATGACGTCCACTACAGTGTTCTCTCAATCTAAAATCAAAACTTGGAAAATGTTACTGTGATATGACTCATTAGATATTGCTTGATGCTGCAATATTTTTTTTACCTACGAGAGTCTCCTAGGATAGAAGGAATGGGTGGATATTCCGGAGAAACTTGGCATGTCTGACTGACCCTTGGCCATCTTGGCTTGGAGGGGAAAAAAATCGAAACACAAAGGCTTGCCACTTGGTTGCAATTTATAGGATGATGCACCAGGGTCCAATGAAGAGGCTGATGTGCAACTTTGCCATAAAAACCCGTGCAAATTCAAGAAAATGCTTTTTTAATAGCTGTCCACTGTAGTGACCACTATGCGTGAAAGGGTTAATGATTATACAGATAAAATAAAACATACACACACCTGAATTTCACAGAGCAAATGCACCAATTCTGAGCCGCTGAGAAGAGATGAGGAGTACTGTTCTGGAGACTGGAGAGAGTGACAGAGTTCAAACAGCGCGCGCTCATTCAACCGTTGAGTTGTCGTCACGTCAGAGTGTGGTGGGGGAGGGGTGCATTGTTTTAACTGAGTAAACTTAATCAATTTCTTATGCGTGTTAAATATTAATAATATTTATTTTATTTAAGTAATATCTGTGGTTCTTGAAACAGATCATTTTAATGATCCATTCTCAAATATTGTGATGGAAATTTCACAAATATATTAGCTAAGTGTATTTTAAATAAATAATTGGTTAGTCAAATACTAAATTATTTTAGTGAAAAACGTCAAACGTAAATACAACTGTAAATTTCAGACAAAATTAATTGTTGGAGTTTTAGTCAATTATTTCGGTATGTTCAACTCAAACTATCAAGTAAATGATATTCAGAGATTTTATTAAGTTAATTATTACTGTGATATTTACTAAGCCACTGAATAATTTTTTAGAGTGATAAGCATAAGAATCACTTGGACATTTAGGAAAGTTTTATGTTAAGAATAGAACTGTTGTGTACTATAATAGTACTGTGATAAAGTTTAGAGAAATTGTCACAAATGAAAAAGAAATCTGGTGATGCAGGATTTAAAATGAAAACTATTGATATGTGAAATATGCAACTGTATCTTGTAGAACACACTCTAATAAATAATTTTGTAATTAAAATGTGTGCTTGTGTGTGTAGTTTAAATGTTGTGTTTAATCTAAGGCTGATTATACAGTATATAACCATGATTGACTACAGGCATAGTAGGGCTTGACTTAGGACAAGATAAGAACAAGCATGAGTGAAGTACAGCCTTATACTGATTGGTAAACTGCACTGTGTTTTATATACGTCCATGCTGGACATTCATATTAAATTAGCATTATTTTCCTATGTTTTTACTTCATGAAAATCGCTTTAGTTGTATAGGACATATATGACATAAAAATACATTAATATTATGCAATTTATATATGTGGTTTTTGCAGCATATATGTCCCTTACAATATTCTGTTGGAACATATAAGAATCACATGTGTTTTTAGCAAACCTTTTCCATATGGGTAACAGCTTGCACTAACACAAATAACAACTGTCCACTGAAGCGTGAGCAAGAAGGAACAGCAACATGGTGTCGGCCCAGATCCGGCCCACATCTGGGCCGTGTGGAATCCACGTGTGTACCAGATGTGGGCCGGATCTGGGCCGACACTATGTTGCTGTCGGGGTGGTGACGACCTAAATGATGAGCATCTGAGACTAATGGTTATTGTCCATGACAACAGATGAGTGGCGGGAAAAGAGACAAAGAACACATGGGATGAATGGAAACACTTTGTTTTCCAAATGCCGAACAACTTCTTGTGGTGGAGGTTGAACAACTTGTTGTGGCGGAGGTGTTGTACTGTACATCCGAGACAAAGTTCCATCATATCCTTTAACCTGTTCCAGACCATCTAGAATGTCTGTGGGTGAAGGTGAGATCTTTTAGACTTACACTGCATATACTGTATGTGCTGTTGCTGTGTGTGTGTGGTGTATTCACCGCCACAGTTACCACATCAGTATGAAATCATTGAACATCTATAATTGCCTCATTTGACTTGCTTCGTACTATGTACCCAGACATTGGACTTGTTGTCCTTGGATAAGTCAACCATCTCAGAGTCCATGATATCTGCCTAGATAAAGTAAAGTCTGTCATCCATGACAGGAAGTGAATAAGACAACCTGTACCAATGAAAAAAACAACAATGTCTTTTATAATACTATACTGAAATTGATAGATATTTCTCTATGAAAACAGTAAAAATTCATCCTTCAGACAAATCATGGATCTTTTTGCTCCACGTCGTTTGAAGAGATTTGGTCTTCAAGTCCCTTAATGCTCACAGCAGAGCCAATGGGTGGAGCTTGACAGCCAGCTCCCCCTCTTTTGATGTAATGAGTGGAGTTTGAAGGTCTAGCCACACCCTAAATAACCTTTAAAGATACAACTGTCCCAGTTTTCCTCACATTCATACATCACAAATAGATATCTAACTAATAATGGGTTGTATTAGATGAACCTCAACAGATTTTGTCTTAAAAAATGATAGAGGTGCAAGTATTCATGAAGGCTACATCAGCTCAGGAGTTTCTAAATCTCTCATAGAAACTTGTAATTTCCAATGTAAATGTCATAGCTGTTGTGTTTGAGTACTACTTGTGTGTTCACTTTTACCTGTAGTGTCCTTAACTCTTGTGAGCAAACTTTCCAAACTTGCAAAGAGCAAACACAGTAAGTTTGGGTTTCATTATGGTAGTGGGGATAGTCCCTCAGAAGGTATCAGTGTGTTATTATGAATGTACTGGGAAGGATTGATGTCTATCACATGATGTTTTGACTGGCTAGTGAAGGCCTAATCACTCGAACTGGTCAGATATGAGAATGCTGCACATAATTTCATTAGAAGGGTCGCACTGGGGATTAGACTGAATCATAATGACCGCTGTGATGACAATCTGTGAAGTCTATACGTTAAATCTGCTCATCATAGCTGAGCACAACTTGAATCATGCGTTTGTGGAGGAGTAGGGGCTGGGGTCTGTGGTTAAGCCTATGACCCAGTTTCATACGACCCAGCTCTAGACGTATTTTACCATAGATGACACAATTTATCTGTTTTGTGAAGAGTGCAAGTACATTGAGTGCAGTTATTTTGGCCATTGCATCACTATCACTCATCACATTATTTTTAATAACTCATCACAAAGCTTACATGTTCTTTCTCGTGACCAATTGGTAGTCCAAGTACAGATTCCACTTTGAACATAAATGTCTAAATGTCCCAAAGCAATTGTTTTGAAATTTACTCTAGCAAATACATTTACAGAACAGATTATTTTACTTTTCTTTCTCGTGAACATAAATAGATGGATCAGTTGCTTAATTTTAGATCTTAATTAAACCACATTTATTCAAAAAGTAAAATATTTTCAAATTCCACATAACTTCCATTTAAGTTCAACAGATTCCAGTTAAGTATAGTGATTTTTTAGATATTCATATTTTGAACAACTACTTAAGTTACAGGTCTTTTGCTGTCCCCTCACAGGCATAATATATATTATGGCAAAATGCATATTGATAATTCCTTTTTTTTTTTAAAAAAAGCTAATTACAGTAACTCACTGGTAACACTTTATAATAAGGTTTAATTTGTTATCATTAGTTAACTAACATGAACTAACAATTAAAAATACTTTAAAATAATTTATTCATGTAAATTAATGTACATTTTTAACATTTACGAATGCATTATTAAAATCAAAGGTTGTATCTGTTAATAGTCTGAGCTGAACTAACAATAAACAGATGTATATTTATTAAGAAGCAAAAATGTATGAATAATGTTACAAATGCATTGCTTGTTGTTAATATTATGTAATGCATTATTGACGTTAACTAATGGGACCTTATTGTAAAGTGTTACTAACTGACCTTGTTCCTGTTCTCAAAAGTGAAAAAATGATCACTCTGCAATCAGATTATAATAATAATAATAATTAATTGTATTTGTGGGCGCCTTTCAAGACACTCAAGGACACCTTACAATAATAAAATACATAATTAAACAGAGGGGGGGGGGGGGAACAACACAATAAACAATAATACAAAAAATCAATACCCAATAACATAACTAAAATCAATCAGGATAGGCAAATCTAAAAAAATGAGTTTTAATACGTGATTTAAGAATTGAAAGACTAAGACTATTACGTATATCTTGAGGTAAACTATTCCAAATCATCGGAGCAATACAACTAAAGGCTCTGCTTCCCATGGTAGTTAAACGCACAGATGGTGCAACAAGAGTCACAGAAGCAGAAGACCTGAGGGATTGGGTAGGTACATACACATGAAGAAGTTCACTCAGATATGATGAAGGTGCTAGATTATGAAGAACCGTATAAGTAAAAAGTAAAATCTTGAACTGAATACCATATCTGATTGGAAACCAATGAAGGTGCCCTAAAACTGGAGTAATGTATGCTCATTCAACGGTGTTCGTGTAATGATCCGAGCTGCTGAATTCTGAACCATCTGAAGTTTATGAATAAGTTTCTGTGAAACACCACTGAGCAGAGAGTTACAGTAGTCAATTCGAGAGGTAACAAATGCATGCACGAGGACAGCAGTACCATTAACAGAGAGAGATGGTAGAAGACGATTAATATTTCACAGATAGTAATATGCGGGCCGTGTAATATTATTTACTTGTGCCTCGAAAGACAGAGTACTGTCAAGGATGACACCCAGACTCTTGACATGAGAAGAAGGAAAGATAACAGAGTTGTCGATAGTAAGTGTAAAACTTCCACAATTACGCAGTTTTGATTTAGTATACATACTAATAAAATTTCCGTCTTCGCACTATTAACTTTGAGAAAATTGCATGTAAACCATGATTTAATTTTAGAAAGATAAGGCAAAAGAGAGGAAGGCGGCAATACTGAACTAGGCTTTGAAGATATATAGAGCTGGGTGTCATCTGCGTAGCAGTGAAAATTTATATTACATTTACGGAAAATCTGTCCTAGAGGCAGTACATACACAATAAACAGAAGAGGGCCCAAGACTGAGCCTTGAGGTACACCACTGGATATCTGAGATATCCGCGATTTAATTTTTTTTATCTGAACGAACTGAGTCCGACCAGATAAATATGATGTAAACCAATCACGGGTTATACCAGTGATCCCAATAGAAATCAACCTCTCCAATAAAATGCTATGTGAGATAGTGTTGAAAGCTGCAGTTAAATCAAGAAGAATGAGTATTGATAAAAGCCCTGAATCTGCAGCCATTAACAAATCATTTGTGACTTTAATAAGTGCTGTCTCCGTGCTATGACCTCGGAGATTCACACACTTATACTTTAACAAATGCATTGCTTGTTGTTAATATTATGTAATGCATTATTGACGTTAACTAATGGGGCCTTCTTGGAAACTGGTACTAACTGACCTTGTTCCTGTTCTCACCAGTGTAAAATTATCACTCTGCAATCAGATTCACACACTTATACATACAGTACATCTTTATTGAAGGTATTTATTCTTACAAAATATAGTTCATCTAATTATAGTATTAGTAAACAAAAAACAGTAACAGTAAAATGAATGCATGTATACATGTAAAATAGAAAGGTTATAAAATAGAAAACCACTAAAAATTCTTGATAAAAAATAGAAAACATTTACAAAATATGCACAAAATAACATTATGAGGCTTGTGTATGAAATTGTATGATCCTTTTAATGTGAGCAGTCTTCTATATACTGTACAATAAAAAATAAAAAATAAAAAAAAACAAAAGCTGAATGGTGACTGTCTGTCAGTAGATGAACTGGAAGGGAAACATTTTTCTCATCCAAGTAAATCCTTATTAGATGTTTGTTTTTTTGGCCTGTATTCCCTACCCCAATTAATGTTCCGTTCACACTGCAGAGGATCTCTCATCCACACTAGTGGTCTGTGAATAAACAGATCCTGTGGCCTGTATAATATAAATCTTCATGAATTGCAATCTACTGAAGGGTGTCCTGTACAGGAGTCTAAAAAGATGCTTCCTAAATTTCTCTCCCACAAACACATAGAGCATTGGATTCAGGCAGCTGTGTGAGTAAGCCAAAGCTTCTGTGATCTGAAGACTTAGACGGATTGCCTTACTGTTGGCACAGGAATTAGTTATCCATTCTTTTAGCTCTAAAGCTTTCACAAAAGCTGCAACATTGTATGGAGCCCAACAGCAGAAGAAGACCACCATCACCACAATGACAAGACGCATGGCCTGCCTCCTGGAAGAGCGAACTGTCAGGAGTCTCTTCAGAATCAATGAGTAACAAAATCCAATCACAATAAGTGGGAGAATTAAACCCATGACATTCATTTTAAAGATACCATTTATCTTTGAAGTATGATTAGAAGTTTGATCATTGGTAGGATAATATGTGCAATAAGTTTGACTAGAATTTTTTGTGGTTTTGAGGAACGTCAACTCAGGAAAGGATGCAAAAAAAGCAATGATCCATATGACCAAACTGGCTAAAATCCCATATTTTCTTGTTCTGACTCTCAATGCAAACACAGCATGAACTACAGCTAAGTATCGATCAACACTCATCAGTACAATGAAGAATATCCCACTGTAGAATCCAATGTGGTAGACACTGAGGACCATAATGCACATAACATCTCCAAAGATCCACTGGTCTATGGCAGAGTGTGCCAGGAAGGGAAGAGAGGAGACCAGCAGCAGGTCAGCTATCGCCAGGTTCAGGAGACAGATGTCAGTCATGCTTCTCAGCTTCACACCCATCAAGACCACCCAGACCACCAGTATGTTACCCAGAAATCCCACCACAAAAAACAGGCAGTATAACACAGGGAGGAAGATAGCTGCATGAGATCCATAAATGCAGGAAAACATAGATGGATCAATATCTGTTTCGTAGAATTCAGAATAGTCATATGGTGAAGTAGTATATGGCTCATCAGTACGTCGCCCATCCACACTTGAACAGGGAAAAAAATACTATAAGCAAAGCAGAGATCCTCCTTGAATTCTGACTAATTCATGTTATATGACCTCACCTGGACGATGCATGATAATTTAGATCAAGGGTGCTGTTGGTTACCATCCCTGTCCATGGAGGCTGTGGCTGTGGCTGTGCAGAGGTACTGTACATGACAAAGAGAAGAGGCAAAGAAACTTATTCAGTGCAAATGGATCTTCAATGAACCTACTGTACTATCATCAACTGAATCAACACTGAACAAAAAAAGCAATCCAAAGCAAGAAAAAACAAAACAAAACAAACAAAAAACATCCAAATTGTATTAAATTTCATTCACACTATTACTTAACTAAATGTGAACTAAACTGAGCTGAATAATGAACTTTGCAACATTAATACTGTTGTTTTCTTTTTTATTACTGGGAATCTTTGAAACAATCTGATTTGCATAAAGTGCTATATAAATAAATGTGACGACTTCATCAGAACAACACTCATCAGGTAAAGTATATATGACGCATTTGGTCTCAGTCATGGCTTCCATCCTGTGCTGCCTCAATGCAATGTCATGGCAATTCGTAACTATTTTACATTTTGGTGAATTGGTGGCTAATTCGTATAAAATCTCATTTACTGTAAACATTTTTGTACGAGCTTCAGTGACGGGTCTGTTAGAGGTGGGCCTACTTTTTTCTAACAATCGTATGTTTCGTACAATTGATACAAATTCAGCTTTTCATAAATAGATCTATTGGTTTAAAAACTGACATATAAGACTGATTTCAATGTTCTTTTTATGTTGTCTGAACTACATTTGGAGATGAAGTTTGGTCTTACCTCAGTAAGGCAGCTGTATAATTCATAATCAGAGAACCAGAGGCGTTCTTACTGTATTAGACAAACAAGGAAACAGAAGTTAGCATAATAATGCTGCAAATAGATCATCTTTAAGGCATTAGTACAACAATATTAGCAAACAGTGTTTTGCTGCACTAGCTTTAGTAGACAAAATGGGAAAAAACATCTACATTTTTTATTATTATTTTGAACAATCTTGGTGAGGCCTTATGTCACAGTAGAATTAATTATAAATAAGTAGTAAACTACTTTACCGGGTAACACTTAATTAGATTCTATATGGTAAAATTGGTTATATAATAAAGCTAACATGAAATAACAATGATACATTTTAGTGCTGGTTCATTTCTTTTTAGCAATGGTATAAATAGTGGTATAAATGGTATAAATAGTACATAAATTAATATTATCCTAGTTTAATAAATGCCATGAAAAAAATGAATTGTTAGTTATACAACTTTACACTTCACTGTAAACAATAGTATTAGTGTACTAATTATGTTCATAATCATCAAAATAAGAACATGAAAAAGAACATGATTAACTTTCTGTCATCTTTCTTTGATAATTGCACAATTTATTAAATTACATTTATTTGTACAGCACTTAAATATTTATTGCACTTAAATATACAATACATGGTAACATTTTATTTTAAAGTGTTTATATATATATATATATATATATATATACAGTATGTGTGTGTTCAAGCATCTTTACAAACAATATGCCTTAAAACCCCCGGTGAGCAACTGGCAGACGCAAGTCCACCTCTTCAGACAAAAATATACAAAGCATAGATTATTGTTAATTTGAACCACATAGTATTAATGATGATGGATGATATAGTCTAATTTCTTGTTTAATTAAATAAGGATATTTTCTAATTTGTATTTAATAGTTTTTATTTTTTTTTTATTTAATATATATATATATATAATTATTTAATATTTGAATTAGTATTTTACATTCTACATAAAAACATGCGTTTGTGCAGAGCAATTTTATTATATATTTTTTTTTTTTAAAACCAAAGTCATCCAACGACTTTAATGAATAAAGTATGAATGATTTATTATCATAACAGAAAATTTCACATACCTATGAGCATTATGAGCACCGATCTGTAGTGCAAACCACCGGTGACATTTAGGCTTATTCTGTGACACTGAATGTTTCCAAATGCTGGTTTACCAACCATAAAAAAAAGTGTGAAACCATAACCCTTTCTTCATTTCAAACTGATACAACAGGTGTTTGCAATGAAAGTGGGGGTTAAGGCTCTCTACGTATATTTATACCATATTATATCATATATAAATGAACACGCAGCGTATTTTTGTGCATATTATTTTAAAAAGAGGTCAAATAAAAAATGTGCTGCCAGGAATACTCACAAATGTGATAATTGGTGTTGCCCTCTGACCTTCCGAGCAAAGAAGGGAAGTTGAGATGACAGATAAGATCGTATCATGTGAGATCGGTCAAAATAACATGATCTATTATAGTTTTTTTTTTTTTTTTTTTTTTTTTCATGGTATTGGTTTGTGACACTTCCTCTGTTTAGGTAAACTGGGGTATAGGGGCTTTGCAGATTGCAGGACTAGTTTCATATTGACTGCAAAGGCAATGACCCGATTGGCTCCCACCATGTTTCGTCTACAGTCTAGAGGAAATTACATCACAACACATCTATGTTGTCTTTTTTATGTGAAAACAGTGGTGCAGCACTACAATATAAACTTCATAGTGTTTTAATAGGTCAAAAAAGAAAAACAAATGACGAAAAAAAAATCCTATGCCGATAAATGTCCAGTAAAAAACATACTCAGCATTGCACAGGTAGTCAGAAAAGCTGAGCAATAGTGTTAGCATGTGGTTTTACACACTCATACACCCTGACCACTTAAAAGTGCTGTTAAAAGATATGCCCAAATATAAACTGATGCATCTTAACTTTTACATTAAGATGGCCTCTGGGGTTCTTCAAGTGATTTATCGTTACATAACATAAAGACTGTGATCTACACCATCTGAATTAGTAACACACTAAAACAAAAAAAAAATGAAACCGAATGAGGGAATGAAACTCTTTTGCGGGTTCTTGTTTACCTGGCAAGAGTTTGACTCAAAAACATTTCAGCACACTTTTCTGGTTCTACTGTCTTTTCACTGTGAGACAGAATGTGTGTTTATAAACTCAACAGTAGCATATCGTTAGCCTCATAGCATAATTGCCTTAGTCATTTTGTGTTTTTTCTTGTTTTCCAAAAACAATGAAATATGACTTAGGCAATTATGCTATGAGGCTAACGATATGTAAAAATGTAAAATGCAACTAGATTTTTAAATTTTATGAAGAAACGTTAACATTTAAATGGTGCTTGCTCGTATGTACAAAATTCACTGCCATGATGCTATAGGGTGTCCTGGTCGGTTATATATATATTTGTCGTAAGATATGAATAAATATGACTCCCTCCTACAGCGTAATGTTTGGACCTGTTTTATCATCCACCAAGCAAAAAATTTACCATTTACCATTTACATGATTTAAGTTTATAGCACAAGGACAAGTTACATGCCAAAATGTAAAACTTGGGGTAAGGGTTTTGTTTATATCACTAACCCCAAGTACGAGCAATAGTAATAGTAATAGTAATAGTATAGTGATATTAAATAAATGTTTTACTGTCTCAAGAACTTGAACATTTCTGTGTATCTTACAACTTAGTGCAACTAGCTGTTGCACAAGAAACATTCAAGTTCCTTTTTTACTGTGATATTTACCTTGATATTTTTTTCCTTCCTTTTTTCCGATCATTGTGATGCATTTGTATATTTTTGTTTAAAGACAAAAACAAACAAACAAATGAACAAAAAAAGATTAGGGGAGAAAAAAACACAAGAAAAAAATGCTGTCAAATAGAAACATTTTATAATTAAATCAAATAAAACATAAAATTAATATAATTTGTTGTGTCAAGAAAATGTAAAAAACTAAAATGATGAACACTTGAATTTTACATTAAAATGTAACAGAAGAAATGTCAAAATAAAATGTAAATCGCGGTTTAAAGTCGCCATGAAATCAAAAATGACAATTCTTTTTTTTAATGGAACTATTTAATATTGCAGTATATATTATAAATGATTTTTATGTGCACATCATGAATTTTTATTTATTTTTTTTATCTCAAAATAACTTCCCCTCCCTCTTACAGCGACATCTCTTCTCTGCTCTGATGGCATAAGGGAGGAAGATGTCACTCACATGAGATTACAGCAATAGCAAATGACAATGATCAACAATCCAATCAATACGCTGATTTCACGCAGCCGTTATTCTTGAAATCGAAAGCGAAGCTCCGGTGGGAAGAAAATCGGAAGTGTCGCCTTTAATCACAGGAGAGTCGTGAATGCGATGGCGTATTGTTGTGTTTAATGATGTTGTGTCAATTCTAAAAATGTACATACATTTCTTTCATACTTTAGACTATATACAGTGAAATTCATTTATAAATAAAATATTTTTTTTATATATAATTCAGAATGTAAAAAAAGAAGCAGGAATGAACTATATACATATCCTATATTGAATATTAACATCAAATAGTGTAAATCGCGGCAGCAGCTTCAGGTTGGTAATCCAAGGCATTGTTGTTTATCTTTACTTCCGGGGTTCTTCCCACCGGAGCCTCACTTTCGATTTCAAAATGGCGGCTGCGTGAAATCAGCGTATTCCCGATGGACAAAATAAAGTCCCGCACTATATTTTTTTCTAGTCCGAGAAGCCGTTTCATTCAGATATACTGTAAGACTAAATAGGGAAGAAAATACAATCACAACTTTATTTTATGGCGACTTTAAAGTTGCGGTCCGTAGTTGTTCCTCTTTGTCGCCATCTCTGTTCGAAATCTGCAATTGCAGTTATTCGCGGAATTGTCAACTTTACGTGGGTTGTGCGTCGGCACGACACAGGGCGTATGAATCCAATGCTTTGAGTAGAATGTGCGGCTGTCAGTCACCTCGTCACCGGCGTGGAAACTGTCATTCAGAATCACAGATTCTACTTTTTGGAAGTATGACCAACATAAGAATTTTCACCAGAAAATGTCAGCTGAACAAGTAGCCTAAGTAACATCCACTTTTGTTCTGACCAACTAAGGGAAAAAAAAAACATTGCAGTAAATCGCGCTGATTAAATCTAACGATCGTTTATCATATCACGTCAAACCGTGCAAATTATACTTTGTTTTCAAATTGTTAATGTTAACAACATCAGCATTGCGTGACTACATTTAATGTGTATTAGGGCTACCTGTAGTTCAGTACTCCGTAACTGTATGAATTAAGCGAACAAGTGTGCTACTGTTACATAATTGAACCATTGAAATGTCTTACCTGTCCAGCAGAAAAAAACCGTCTCTGCGTTTGTTTTTAACTCCTTCAAAACACGGAGTTCATGCCACCTTTCAAAAGCCCTTCTGATATTTATCCTTGTTTTTGCATGGGCGGTTGCAGTCTCTTTTTTTCTGTAGCCACTCCAAAGTCTTTTGCATTTTACAACGGGTGAATCTCCAGTTGTCACTGGTGATTGGCGTTTGAACCTTTCTGGATCCGCCATCAAATTGATAAGTTTAATTATATCAAGTGCTGCGAGAAAAGGCTATATCTCCACCTCCAACATCCTCACACATAAAGCCTACTAGCCGAGACACCTTCTTTATGTGTACAGAACAGATGTGACGTATTGAGGCAAAGACATGCTCGGATTTCCCGCGGAAATCCACCAGTACCACTGGAATTAAAAACATTATTACAAGCTTACCGTTTTGAATCAAGCTACGGCAAGCAGATCGTTTGGGAAAATGGCTGGTTATGTACTTGCTAAAAAATTTATTTTGGATAATTTTTAACCCCAGAAAGCTACGGACTGCAGCTTTAAGGGTACAAATTTAAAATTGAAAAGGAAAAAAAAAACTTTCACATGTACTCTTTCTGTAAAGCAGAAGCTGTGCGTAAATAGATTGGAAGTAGCACGTGCCCATTGTACTTTTACTGAACTGTGCCTTGTGTACTGCAAATACAGATGAGTACTGTCCATTATGTCACCTTTTGTCTTTTCCTCTGACCATTGTGGGCAGCTTACTCTGCTGTGATGCAACCGTTCCCCTCACACACACACAGACTACTATTTGCATAACATACATATAGTTTAATTTTACATGATAAAAGTAAACTTAAAGTTAAGATAAACCTCTAGTTTTAATAATTTAAACAGGCTTTTTGGTTTGGGCACAAAACTCCAGGCAATCATTTGTTTTTTGTTTTGTTTTTTGTGTATTTTATCTATTTTTTCACAGTACTGAAAGTCATAGGGTGACTCTGAAACTCGGAACACCTCACTTGAGCCCATATGATTTTATGGTGACATTTTTTTGTTAACTCAGCTGTATTTTGACCAAGAACATGCTCTGTGGTTTTAATTCAGTGTGAGCAGCGCAGCAAAAATAAACTCAGCGCCAAAACAATAGCTTCACTGCTATTCTGCTCTACTCTTGTTACGCGCTGATGTGCTTCCTCAGAGTGCAGTGTGAATGCTCTAATCTGGTAACATGGGCGCTGAAATAAATATGCTCTGCATACGGTCTGCGGAAAGGATGGAGGGGGCACACAGGACTGGCATAGAACCCAAGGGACTCGAACTCAGGTCACCTAAGGCACAGTTACCATAAACAACTTGACAGAGAGAAATCCAACAGGGCATCCAAGACTGACTAAAAAGCTAAAACAAACACACACTGAAAGATTCAAGACAACTGAGAATATGCTTTCCAGGGAAAAAGCAATATCAAAATGATTAATTAAACTTTTAAATGTTTTATTGAGATCATGGTACCTCTTGGCTAATCACATTTCTATAATACTGTTTAAAGACCCTAAAATGCATTTATGCTCAAAACACAAAGACACAGCGGTCACCAGGCGCTCATCCTTTAAGCTCCTCTCTCAGGCCTGGCTCCAGCAAAGGGATCCGGTATGGGCTACTTGTTCTGGCGATCTATGTCCCAACCTACATCTACGTCATAACGACCAAACAAATAAGATTGTAGATACAAGCCGCCGATATGAGTTTTCTCTGGAAGGTGGCTGGACTAATCCGGTCCTAGAGGCCCTACACTGCCCTACAGAGTTAAGCTCCAACCCTGATCAATCTCACATATACCAATAAATTACTAATAACACAGAAGACATTGATTAGCTTGCTCCAGTGTCTTTGATCAGGGTTGAAACTGAACTCTGCAGGGCAGTTAAATGAGGGTCTGGTTAAGATGCCTCTTGGATCCTCCCTGTTGAGGTATTCTGGACATGTCCCACTGGGTGGAGGCCCCAAGAGTAGCCCCATGACAAAATGGAGGGATTATATCTCTCAGCTGGTGTAAAAACACCCTGGGGCCCCCCATGAGGAGTTGTAGGAAGAGGCCAAGGAAAAGAACACATGGACTGCTTTGCTTTGGGCTGCTGTCACCCAGACCTGGCCCTGGATAAACAGCAGAAAAGGGATGGAATAATAATTCAGATGTGAATCTTGTCATGTATGCAAACGTTTGACACATGTATTGTTTACATTTACTGTTCATTAGCCATCACTTTCACATGTAACACATTTTTGGATAATTTGTCCCATTGCAGCAAAGTAAACTTACAAATTGCAAATAGTATCAGCATCAGAACTTCCTCACTCCCACAGTCTTATATTGCACACAACCTGGAAAGCACTTTCTTGGTACAGTAAACTGTAATCTGATTGGCTGACATTTTGATACAACTTCTAGGAATTAGAGCACCCAGGTTTCAGTCTGCCCGGAAAAAAGTTGTTAACCGGGTGCCAGGATAACACAGAGAGCACTTTTAGATAAGCTGCCCAGTGTTTGGTCGCTATATGCTTGTCAGTCAGATGACTTCCTTCTGTGGAATCATTCCTATGTTTTACTGAGATTTATATGGAACATAATAAACACATGACAAAAGGTCCTATGTTCCTAGATAAAAGGTTAGGGTTAGGGTAAAATAGAAACATAGTGTTAACCCTGGGAATACATAGGGACCCATAAGGTGGATCAGACTCCTGCTGCCCAGTTGGTGGCATTGGACAATTAGTAATCAGGGTTAATTTATTCAAGTGTATCTCAATTTGCAAGTCTGGTATCAAATCAATCAGTGGAAATTATCTTGCACATTTAGTTTGAACAATGTTACATGTATCTTACAAGGCCAGGTCAAGGCAAAATTCTGCAAACTGCCTGAGCCTGCCGCAATGCACAAGCCAGTGCAGATACAAGGACTGAGCAAGCCATCACCTTGGATCCAAAGCCTCACAAAATGTCAGACCGGTTGTGTGAGCCTGCAACATCATGTGCCGCCGTGGGATTACTAGTAGAGTTTGAAGGAATGGAGGAGGGTCCTGCCCACACTCCCACCACTGAGGGTGAGGTGCTGCTGGCCTCTGTAATATATGATAACTTGGAAGAGGATATTTCCCACCCCCGCTGGTCCCGCTCAGCTCCAATTCTCCTGTGACTCCACTGGTCCCGCTCAGCTGGAAGTCTCCTGTGTCTCCGCTGGTTCCGCCCAGCTGGAAGTCTCCTGTGTCTTCAGAGTTGCCACCCAGCCTCCCTCTCCCACCTCCTCTTCCAAAGTCAGCCAGTCCGTCGACCCCACCTCCACTGGTTCCCGTCAACCCCTCGGTTCCTCCATTGTTAGCTCCAAAATGCTGCGTAGGTGTGCCTCGGATCTTCCGGTCATCAGCTCTGCCTTGGAAAGAGTATTACCTGGCTCTGCCTCCTGCCATCGAGTCTATCGCTCTATCTCGGCTCGTTGACCTGTCGACTTTCCTAGGCTCCTCCCTCCCTTAGCTCCACCTGGGACCATCGTCCTTATGGCTTCACCGGGCTCCCTTGTCCCTCTGGCTTCGCCTTGGTCAGACATCGCTCTGCCTTTGCCACACACTTACTTCATCCCTCCATCTTTTTGGATCCATCATGCTTCGCCTTCCCTCCGGCTTCGCCTTGGTCCTCAGTCACACTGGCTCCGCCTCAGTCCCCTGGCACCCTAGCTCCACCTCGGATGCTCGTTGCTGTGGCTAAGCCTTGGTCTTGGATCTCCTGAGTATTCCTTATGGATTGAGACTGTTTTTGTTATCTACTACTTTTGTCGTGCGCACTCTACAACAACTAGTCATGAAAATTGTAGCGCCACTTGGTCAGTCATATTAGGGGCCTGGAACAAACTTTGACGGAGCTACACATTACTACAAGTACTTTCTATATTAATAAAAGTAAGTTATGCATAATTGTGCAAATGCATAATTATAATTAAAAAAAAGTACAGTACAATGTAAAGTACGTCACCTTAAAAAAAGTGTAACCCAAACTTTTTATATAAAGTCTATTGGTGAATTCTACTGTATCACTGTAAAAGAGGTGGATTGGTTTATCATGCATTTTGTATCAATATTGTGCACATTTCCTTTTGACTTCTCAGGAAGCAGCATAGCTGTCATCGTGTTTCATTAAACAGTTTTTTTTCTGAGTTGATCGTTCCAGAATGTGGTCTTAACCATAACATTTGCATGTAGATAAAATCACATGTACCTCACAATGAGGAAGTTGTAGTGTGTGATCACAAAGTCCAATCAAAAACATCAATGAATGAACTTACATGATGCGTTGCATCAGATATTCAATATATATGGTTTTGATAGATTTTGATAATTATTGAATTTCGTAGACAGAAATTAAAGTAGATATTGTTCTTGACCTTGTTTTAAACCAAGTTTTTTGACACATCAAATATTGCTTTAAGTTAAACAACTAGCATTTAAATTTAATTGTTAGATCAGGCATTATTACTATAAAATAATTTCATTAATGTTACATTACTGTATGTCACAACAGTTTTGGGACAGTTTTTATAAAAGTTACTGTTTGATTAAGGTTTTTGTTGCTTAGGTATTTAGGTGCTACTTGAAGTAACAGTGTCATGTCAGCAGTCTTAATGTACTGTGTTTGCATCAGAGCCAAAGAACACAGGAAATCCACCTCACTCTGCAGAGCATATCTCTGTGGCTTTCCGCTGTAGCTTTTAAGGTAAAGACAAAGGTTAGGGTGAAGTTACTTTCAGCATTTATTATCACCGTTTTACAATAAGCTTTTTTCAATAACTTTGTGAAGTTTTATACATAAGAATGTCAACTAACAGGGAAATAAGTAAATAAATAAACCAAAAAAGCTTTATAATATAAAACGTTGAATTATTTAAAATATATTTTATCAGAAATGTATTAGAATTTATTAGAATATTTGATAATAATTATTATTGAGTGGATTGGATTTTATGTTGAAATCAATGACACACTGTGTATGTACTATCTATAGTAATGACATGGATTTAAAATATGTCCACATAAAGGTAATAAAATGTACCTGAGAAAATCTATTCCATGGTGCAAATATATGAAAAGGTTAAGTTCTGCTATGGAGACATGGTCAGACTTGTATCTCAGTATACTGTTACACTCTAAACAAAAATGGTGCTAAATAGCACTAAAAGTGGTTCATTGGCTTGTAATCATAGGGGAACCACTTTAAGTGCCATATAGCACCTACCTTTGTCAAATGGTGCTATGTAGAACCATAAGAGGTGCCATATAGCACATTAACTACCCCAAAGAACCGCTAAAGAACCGCTGAAGAACCAAACTGGGCTTAACAGGTTCTTTAAATGGTAGTGGTGCTATATAGCACCTTAACCACCGCAAAGAACCCCTGAAGAACCATTTTTTTTTAGTGTGTAGGCAAAATAGTTAGTTTTGAGATAGTGTTGTTAAATGTTTTATGTGAATTATTTTTAAGCTGTTCAATATTGTAGGCATGTATGTGACATGTGCCATATGTGCTAGGGAGGGCTCTTGTGGTAAGAGGTAGCATTACAATATACCTTTGAAACAGGTGTTTATTTATTTGTTTATTGATGAACATCTTGATATATTTATCACTGTGTTTGAAATAAGTAGTTTAGCACAGACATTAGGAATATACAACATTTACAGACATCAGTCCAATATAGACTGCATTCAAAATAAAGTTCCTCCATACATCAATTCTGCTCTCATATCCTCTTTTAGCCAATGTGAGGGGACATTTAAATTATTTTTGTGTGTGTTTGGTTTTGCCTTCAAGGTGTGTGTGGTTGAGGGTGTTTTTTTTTTTAAATGATTTTTGTGGTTATTGACTGCTGTACAGAACCAGTGATTCAATTTTTAGCAGGTCATGAGGTGAAAGCTTATAGAGATATTGAGGAACAGATGTTTGTAGATGACAAATACTTTGTCAAATATGAAAATATTACATTTCATTTAATGCATTGGTTCATTTTTAAGCCAGTGTGAAATACTCTACAGGCACAAGTTTACTCACAAACATTAGAATGCAGAAAGTAACGTATAGGCAGGGACGAAAATCCCTGTACTGTCTTGTGTTTTGTAGGACTTGTATGTTGAAGTATATTCTTAGTTCCCCATTGTTTCTGTGTTCACTTCCTGTGTTTGGTTCCGGTTTTGCCTTGTACCTTTTTTGTCACCATAGTTACCCTTATTAGTTCCCATGACATCAATCACCAACACCTGTCCCTCGTCAGCCCCTTGTTAACCAGTCTATTTAAACCTCTGTGGTTCAGTTGTTGTTTTTCGGTTGTTGTTCCCGTTTGTGAATTCTGGTCGTTGTTCCCCTGCCTTCTCTTTGTGGAGGTTATCCTTGTTTTTGGATTATCTTGTGTTTATGTTTATCTATTAAACTTATGTTTGCCTATGGATTCTCTCTCTCTCTCTGTTTTGTCCCTGCCTATACGTTACAGTATGCATTACTTTCCCCAGCACTTTTTTTACTTTTTTTTTTTCAATGGTGATTGTTTTCACAAATTGAAGTAGAATAATTGATATGCAATTGCCATCATTAAATCAACAAATGTTAGATTGCATTATATAGTGCAATGCATGAATGAAGATTAACATCTTTATATTTACAAAAACAAAGCAAGATTAAATGATGAGCTCAATATTTACAAAAACAAAGAAACGGCACCAAAATATTCTGAAACAATATTGGTTTTCTTACTGCATTTGAAAAAAAAAACTTTAAACTTGTGTACTTTTGGTGGGAGATGTAAAAATAATAGCTGTATTGGAAGTTTCATTCTCTGAAATTTTTGATTGTGTAGATGTTGACTGGTAGGTCTTCAGACATTTAAGATGTCTTGAAAACACACTTATAAGACATTTCCTGAACTTTTCTCCAACAAAAGCATAAATCACTGGATTTACAGAGCAGTGTGTGAGTGCGATCATCTCTGTCCACTCCATGGCTGTGTTGATATTACTTTGAGCCTCACAGCTAGTTAGAATGTCAAACTCCTGCAAGGTTTTCAGAAACACCACCACATTGTAGGGCACCCAGAAAACCACAAACATGATGACAATGCCTAAGATGAGCTTTATTGCCCGATCCTTTTTCGAGTTTTTTGTCTTCTTCACAACCAATAGGACCATGAAGTAGCAGTAGGCTATAATGGGCAAAGATATGAACAGTCCTACTATATTTTCACCAAAGTTACGGAAAAGCTTCCACTTCTGGGACGACCCAACAGGATAAACTCGCTGACATCTGGTGATGTTGTCCTCTTTGACCATTGCTGCAAAGATGGCCTCTGGAAGGGCGGCACAGATCGAAACCATCCATGTAATGAGACTCGCCACAATTCCATAACGCAGCATCTTCGCTCCCAGCACCGCAACGGCATGTACGATGACCAGATAGCGATCCACGCTCATCAGGGTCACGAATAAGATCCCACTGTAAAATCCCACTTGGTATGTACCTGTCATAGCCTTACACAGTGCATTGGCTTTTAAGTTGTGGTCCTGAGCATAGAGAGCCCAGGAGGGCAGTGAGAGGACCATTAGTAGGTCTGACAGGGCCAGATTTAGCAGGCAGAGATTTGTCATATTTTTCACATGCATTTTTTTCAAGAGGACCCATAAGACCGTGATGTTGCCAAGAAGGCCAATCACAAAAACGATGTAGAAAATGGATGCCTTGAGATTTGAATTTAGGGGTGAATTTTCATTATTGCATATGATTCCGGTTTCATAGTAATAGTATGATGCTGTATCCATCCTGTAACAAACAGTAAATATTATTTAGTGAAATATGAATGTCAGTGAATAAAAAAAAAAATCAATAACAAAAATGCTTATACATGCTGACTAACAAATTGCATATATCAATATTTGCTGAAAAAAAAGTGTCTTGTCTATGTATTGTTTTAAATTGTAATATTTTAATTTACTTATTAATTTGTAATACTTTGTTTTGATTATATTTATTTATACTGATAATATATGATTTATAATAAATAATTGTTTAAATGTTGTTTTTACTCAATATTACCTTATGAGCACTTTTTAAAAAAAAATGAGTTAAAAGTAATTTGAAAACAAAGTTTCTTTTGTTCTTGAGCACAATGAATACAACTAGTAGCATGCCACTTTTGAGGACCGAGACTACTCATGCAGTGGTTTATGATACTGTTTTTTGAAAGCAAAGAGAACAATGACACTGGGAGTGGAAACGTGCGATAATGTCATGGTGTGAAAGTAGCGAGGTGTCAGCAAGTTCTAATGCATTCATTAGCAAATCTCCATGATGGGGACTTTTGTGAATCTGGAAACTGAGTCAGAAAACATCTGCCATTTAACTTCTAAATACTTTTTACATAAAGTATGCATAATAATTTGTAGAGAGTAACTATATTCCATTGCTCTATGCTTAGCCGCTGTGATTACACTTTATTTCGATGGTCCACTTTAGACATTCTACTAATTATAAGTAACTTTTCAACTACGTCAACTAATTCTCAATAGAGTTCTAGTAGACTGTTAGGTTAGGGTTAGATGTTAGGGTTCGGGTTAGTAGAATAAATTGACAGAATCAATAGAACGTCTGTCAAAATAAAGTGTTGGCAGATATTAAGCAGACAGTCTACTTTAATAACTGGTAGTTGACCTGTAGTTGCAAAGTTACTTATTGTTAGTAGAAGGTCTAAGGGCTCATTGGCTGCACATCAGACAAAGTTTCATCATGGTTTAATTGCATTATAATGGCTGGCAGCGATACACTGACATACTATATGAGGAAGGCATTTGAGAAATTCTTCTAATATTTTGAATACAAAATTTGACAGTGAAACCGATTTAAAGGTACCACTAAACCAAACCTCAAAACTGTCACATGCCAACCTTTTTTTCTCAAATATTAGTACGTAGAAACAGGAGGTCGCAGTATGCTCTTTAACCACATGCTTTGAAACATCCCACCACAATCCCACTATCACACCATCAGTGTCTGTGATCTCTCTACAGTGTCTATTTTTGTGAATTACGGTATCAGACAAATAATTTACAAAAACCTCCCAATACTGATTAGGAATCACTTGAATGTGATAATAATTGCATTAACAACATTGAATGTAATATATCATATTTAATATATGTAATACATCAACTGTTTTCAAGAGAAAGGGGTTACATTTTAGAGCCAATCTCTGTAATTTATCAAAATTTGTCATTTCTTTAATGATGGATCTAAACACAACATGACAATCCAATAAAAAAAAATAAAAAATCTGTTTACCTGTCTGTATATGATTCAGTCATTTTGACAAATTGCTGTCACTCTTGTTGTTGAGATGTTGAGACTTATGTGGAAGTAATAATTTTCACTGTCTTTCTGTACATTTGCCTTCAGCAAATTTCCTGTAAACTGAAGCATGTGCATGTGAGTGTGCTTTTCTTCACAACTGTATCTTGTGAGGCGAAGGTAACGTGAACACATTTCCTGTCACCGCACTGAGGTTAGCAGGTTTGGATGCACAAAAAGAAATTCCCGGGGAGGAGATAAAACAATACATCTGAGTCATTTGAAGTCTGTGACGGCTACTGAATAAATGCTAATATTTGCCCCCACCCACAGCAAATGTCTTGAAGGGACAGTTCCCTTTCAATGAGGTCTCTCCTATTGCGTAGCTATACGCTATGGAAAATCCTTTTTCTCGAGAATATGAAAGCTAACTTTTAAAACGCAGTGCAGCTGCACAGCTAGCACAGTGAGCGCGAGCGCGGTCATTGGCTGTGCTGTGGCAACTGCATGAACCTATGGCGTGGCGGCGCTGGCGCGTCATAGCCCGCCAAGATGGGCGTGACTTATGTCTATAAAACCCCATGACACGCTATAGGAAATCAGATCAAATTCCTTTCAGCGTGGACTTCTCTGCTCTTCGCTGGACTCCGGAAAGAAAGCTTCGCCGCCGTAGAAAGCACCATCAGCAGGACGAGCCGCTGCCTTGCAGTTTCTGAAGATGCTGGCCCCGCTGCCTTCAGCCCGCTGTCTTGCTGCGCCATCTGACATGCTACTATATCCTTTTATACGCATTAGCGTGTTCGCCACCGCGTTCACGTTATTCTAAAAGAGCAAATTGAGGTGCCTCGTTCCACCTGTGCCTCGTGTAGAGGTCCGCTCGTCGCCGAGGATCGTCACATCCTATGCCCCTCCTGCCTGGGCCGCGCTGACCAAGGGCGGCTGCCCTGAATGTGATTTCCTGGACCTAACCTTGCTACGTCAGAGGTTAGCGGCCTTCGACGACGAGCCTGCTCTCCCGCCTCTCTTGCTCGAGCCGCGTAAGAAGAAACGCCGCTCGCAGAGAGAGCCTGAGCATGCAGTTGAAAGAGAACCCACGCCGGCCAAGTCCCCGCGTGCTCCTCTGACACCTTAGTCCTCGCCCTCGCCCGTCCTGTTCACACAGGCCGACCAACGCCCCCTCCTCGTGCGCGGCGGGTCTTCTCTCATTTGGAGCTTCGGACGAGGAAGAGGAGGACGACAAAGACAGCCTGTCTATTGCCGCTTCAGATTCTGAGTGGGCTGCTTCAGCCCCGTCTACTCAGGATAGCACGAGGTCTAGCGTCGACGCTGAACTTATCCGCGTGCTCACAAAGGCCGTGCAAGACCTCGGGCTCAATTGGTCCTCGCCCAACCAACCAGCAGCAGGCTGGACGAGTGGTTTCTCGAAGGGCGTCGACAGGCCCCTGCACAGCGGCCCGCGCCCTTCTTCCCGGAGGTGCACGACGAGATGACTAAATCCTGGAAAGCACCTCACTCCGCTCGGATCCGCACTTCTTTTTCTTCAGCGCTCTCCAGTGTTGACGGCGCGAAGGAAAAAGGCTACGAAGCCCCCCCTCCCCTCGAGGAGGCTGTGGCCGCCCATCTGTGTCCTCCCACTGCATCGAGCTGGAGAACTAAGGTGACACACCCGCTGAAGCCCTGTCGTGCTACATCGGCGCTCGCCGGCCGCGCTTATGCCGCCGCGGGCCAGGCCGCTTTGTCGCTGCACTCAATGGCGGTCTTACAAGTTTTCCAAGCGAAACTTTTCCGCGCACTGGACGAGATTGGTCCCGAACCTGAGGCGCTTAGGGACCTGCGCTTAGGGACCTGCGCAGCGCTACCGATTTAGCACTCAGGGCTACCAAATTGACGGCTCAGGCTATCGCGCCACACCTGCATATGGCATCCAACCCCAGAGGAGCGGGAGGAGGGTGCGGCCCTCAGAGGTCCCATGAGAGTTAGGACCTCTTTCCAGACGCCTTCCTGGCCTGAAGGACGGTCCTTAGATCCACCTTCTCAGGAGGCTGTGGGTGAGAGCGCGGCCTAGTGTCCCAAGCTCTCTGAGGGGGAGCTCTAGAGGCGACACTCTCTTTCTGACCCTGCAGGTACAAGGAACTCGATGACGGCTGAGGCTGCCATCTGGCTGCAACCTTTTTAGACCTTGAGAGTTAGGACCTCTTTCCAGACGCCTTCCTGGCCTGAAGGACGGTCCTTAGATCCACCTTCTCAGGAGGCTGTGGGTGAGAGCGAGGGTGATACTGCCTAAACAGCTGATTGTTTTTGCGCTTCCTGGAACCTGTCGATGACTGCATTAACAACTTCGCCGAACAGTCAGAAGGCGAGACCGGGGCATCACAACTCGTGTGTGTCCCCACCGGTAAGAAATCTAGGGCAGGGATGCACCCACTTTCTAAACTGCTCACTCGCCATAATTTGTGTTTTTTTTACAGTGACCAAATAGACAGATACACAACAGGGAGCGCTTGCTGAAAGCTAACGCTGTTGTGTCCCTTCTGTGAAGCTTCTGTGTATGCCGTCATGACGCAGCGCCAATAGGATTGGATTAGTTTCATTCATACTTCAGACACGTTACGCTAAGAGGCGTTCTCCCTAGTGTCGTTATCGACACAGTGCGAGTTCCCTCGAAAGGGAGTTTAGGCTAGACCACTGGTAGTGTACAACTTCAAATTACTCTTTTCGCGCCATTGACTACATTTTCCAGCATTCCATGTTTTCAATGTCATATGGTGCTATTACGCATATTGTGAAATAGTACAGAATCTCTTAATCAAAGGTGAAGAAGAAGCATGACCAAGTGATAAAAAATTGCTTACGCAAATGTAAAATAACGACGTCATTATACTGTTATGGTTTGTTTGTTTGTTGACTTTAGAGTTTGTTTTTGATCTGTTTCTAGGTTGGTTTTCAGTCTGTTAATTGGTTCAGTTCTCTCCCTGTTTGTCACCATGGTTTCTAGTTGATTGTTAGTCTGTTCAGGTGTATCTTTTTAATCACATGACAAACCCAAGAAACAAGAAACCATGACTACAAAATAAAAGACTTAAACTATGAACGTGAACGTGAACCAAAACCCAAAACCAACGTGACAGATGCCATGCCAGAAAAGCTTCACAAAGTTGCACAAGAAGGTGCTTGAGGATATCTCATTTACATCCCTGTAAGGGTATATTACAGGGTATTTTCAATAGAAACATATAGGCTTTATTTTTTTGCAGTATAAATACAATTGTCAGAACAATAATTTTTTTTAAACATACAAATCTTACTATTTTCTTCCAATTCTATCCTTCTAATACAATTGTATTTTTCAAAATGTTGTGAAGATCACAGAAGGAGTTATCATTAGGATGCTGTCTGCCTGCACGACATCAACAGCACACCTCCGTGCAGCAATGTTTGTACACATTGTCATCAGACCTTTTCAAATGGACTATTCTACCACTGAACAAAAGAGCGCATCATTGATCATTGTTCTCGCATGAAATATATTCTCTGAAAATGAGTTCTGTCATTTAGTTTATATCCTTATGCACCTATATTATCCCGATATGTGCATGGAAAGTTTATACATCAGACTCCACAGGTCTCAAATCACACAGACATTTAAAACTGAATTTCAGGTACCCAGATAGTGAGTGCCCAATCAATTTCCTGGAAAAGATACCTACCTGCAGAGTTCAGTTCCAACTACGGATATGCAATCCATTAGATCTCCACGTTCTGTCTTTGAAAAGAGATAGTTTCTTGCTCAAGTGCACATTTTTGCAGTTGTAATTCTAGGCTGACGCCCCCGTCCCAACATACAGGCAACCTGACATACATTCACATCCCCTATTTAGCAAGAGAGCGGTATGGTTATGCTAACATGGTTCTTCATCATGACTAAAGTTCATTAGGCTATTTGCCTGCGTTTTAAAGCCTTGTCAGTTCATCTTTTTATTCACATGCTGTTCTGATTTTTGCACACTAAAAGCAAGCTGCTTATTCATTTTAGACTTGACGTTGACACGTAAACCCCTTTAAATGACCCAACGCTTCCTTAAGCCCTATAATTGAATAGGCTAAAGAAATTAAGGATTTCTCTGCTACCTGTAACGGGCAATTTCCAACTGCGGAACGGCGGCGGAGTCAATAGGTTTCCATTAAAGTCAATGTGTGTATTTTCACTGACTGCGGAACGGCTGCGTTCCGACTCCGTCCCAGCTCTGGCGATCCGCAGCCCTCCGGAGCAGATACACAGAGCTTCTATTTTTGCCGGATGCCGGAGAGCTCAGCAGCAATTCAGCACAGGGCAGATTGTGTGGGACAGGAAGTCAAGCACAGAAACAAAATAAAACATCCGGTTAATTTTCTAAATAAAATACACCGTGCTCACGGCGGATAATATTTCCCTGCACTACACCTTGAAAACGTCATAATGGGCGGAGACAGGCCTGAAGGGCTACTCCTCTGGATGGAAACAAATTGTTGCTGGTTTTGTGGTTCTGTTTATAGAAACTACATCCTGTTATATCGCGCGATCATACGTGAATTTGTGAGATCTCGTGGGTCCTTGTGACTTCAGCTGTCAGTCATGGCTTTTCCGCAACAAATTCGGACCTGGTGGGTATTGAAGGACGGCAGAGCACGGAGCTGACACGCAGCGGAGTCGTTAAGGATGCATTAAATCCGACACAGTGGTTTAAAAAAGGGTGTACTGATCTTGTGAAAAACAAAATTTTGGCTAATTTTACTGTACCAATAAAATGACCATTAAAGTTTTATGGGACTGTAAGACTTGAGAAATTATAAAATGCCAGGCAGTCTGGTTGAGGAACGACCACTCCCCGAGAAGACAAAGGACGTTTCAGGATATTAACATTTGAACTTTAATTTGTGAAAAGCAAGTCTCACCTCAGTATCATCCTAATCTACATCTCTTTCTGATTATGCAATTGGCATGATACATTTACCTGACATAATAAATTGTTACATTTGGACTTATTCTGACTTACTCTGAAGTTATTAACTTGTTTATAATTAACTATCCATTGTTACCGCAAATCTGCGTCAGATTAGTAACGGAGTAACATCCAGCTACCTCTGTTTAATGTAATGTTACTACCGGTATGAGGACCCTGTGTGACT
Source organism: Leuciscus idus (assembly GCA_021554675.1). NCBI lineage: Eukaryota > Metazoa > Chordata > Actinopteri > Cypriniformes > Leuciscidae > Leuciscus > Leuciscus idus. The sequence goes on along the minus strand of CM038635.1, from coordinate 11,978,590 downwards.
TTGGCACCCGAGTGAACGAGGATAATAAGAGTAAAGAGTTAAATAGAATAATCAAATGTGCTGCTAAACTATTATATAAATGACCAATAACTAATTGCCATTCTAACCTAAATTTGAGGTCGTGATTAAATGGAGTCAGATAAAAGCTTAATTGGAATCAAATTACTTTGCCATGCGGAAAAGACAGTAACACGCAGTAAACCTTCACCCGCTTATCGGAAACTGTCGAGTATACAGTATATACTGGCCCAAGCCACCCACCCATATACCAGACAACCCCTGACATTAGATATATTCACCAAATGTATCTCCGCTTAGGCCACTCTGTCAATACCCGCTGCACGCTCAATGCAATGTTTATTCTGGCTTTCTTTAGTTTTCTCTGATGCTCCGAACTCGCCATCATCTCCAGGTTCAACCCAAAAATCCATCCTACAATCTCAGATTTATTGGTGTTAGACAGTGAAATGATGTCTTATTTTATTAGACAACCTTAATGAAAGAAAATATATACAAAATCTATTTGAAATACATTTAGTTTGTGTACTAATAAGTATACTACAAATACATTTACATATTTTTGTTCTTAATAAAAATACCCTGTAATTGTACTTTTGGTATACTTAACTGGTATACTTAAAGTCTACTAAATTGGAAAAACAAATTTTGTACTAAATACACTTTAAAGGATAATCCCGGTATTTAACACCTTGAGTCTATTTCGTAGTTTGTTTTGGATGAACTAGAGTGGTGGACACAGAAATTTTGACGATGGGTCCTGTCTCGACTTTTTGACTCTTTTAGAATCGCCTTTGACCGCTTCAGAGTGGCTGTCTATGGACATGCACGAACATGTCCTTAAAAACCGGAATTATCCTTTAATTGCACAGAACTAGTGCTGAAGTCCCACTAAAGATATACTTAAGTATACTTGATTGTGCTAAAGTTGAACTATTGCAAGTATACTTAAGGTACACTTTAAATATATTGCATTTCACACTAACATACAATTAGAGAGAGTAAAGTTTAATGTGTATTTGGCGTGCTGTGCGGGGGGAGGGCTCCGAGCTCGGAGTTCGGCCTGAATCCAGAGTACTCCCCCCTGTATGTAAATGGTTAGGACTAGATGTGTGGAGAAGGGGTGGAGGAGGGATGCTGTTTGTATTTCTGTATTTAAATTTAAATTTTTTCTATTACATTTGTGCAACGTTGGTGCAAAATGAAAATGAAAAATCAATGATATAATTTACATTTGCCATTTCATACACTAGTCTTAATATGTAAATTGAATACATATTTTAACTCTTTATAAGTTGCAAAATTTAAATTTAAATGTATTACAGAAATTATTAGACATTTTAACTTGTTCAAGCAAAACTGTAGCAAAATGATCATTTAAATGTTATTTTTCTTAATTGCATTTACACTCACAGTTAAGACACTTGTGATTGCATTTTCATTAAATGTCCTGCAATGAATGTAGCAAAATTCAATGTGAAAATTGAGAATGCATTTCGAGCCGAACACGTCCCCGCCCTGTCAATCACTGTGTGAAGGCGTGGCTCTGCAACAGGTAAACCAAGGCTATGTAGGTGGTAGCACAGGCAAGTGACTGCCTGCTGAGCATTTCTGCTTGCCTCACCTCCGACGGTGCCATTGCGGGTAGCTGCAGGGTCATCAGCTGGGAGCCACCCTTCATTGATATTTCGCTCCATTAATCGCGGAACATCTCATGGTGGGGGAGCTGACCCTAGGACCCTTGCTTTCCCCACGCCTGGTCCTTCCTTCCTTATCCAAAGCCAAAAGCTTTCCTGCTCTGCCTCCTCGGCCAGGTCTTTCAAAGCCTTTCTGAGTTTGGGCCCGGTGACTCCCATGCTCTTCAGGAAGCGTTGGGTGGATGCATGCTCCTACAAACCCCATACAGCCGACTTCCACCGGGTAGCTGACAGCTGACCACCCAGCCTCTCTGCATTCGGCTGTGAGGTCAAGGTACCGATCTTTTTTCCTCTCAAAGGCTGCCTCTTTTCCTCCCTCCCACGGGACAGTGAGCTCTGCCAAAATTACTGCCCGGGCTGTGGGAGGACCAGAGAATAATGTCCGGTCGAAGGTTGGTTGTGGTGATCTCTGTTGGAAACCTGAGCTGCCAATCGAGGTCCACTCTCAGGTTCCACTCACAACTGCCTGCCAGGGCTGATCTCTGTGGCTGCGTGATGTTAGGCCCCCCCCCCCCCCCCCTCCCCCCCTCCCCTCCCCCCCTCCCCCCCTCCCCCCCTCTGACGAAGTGGATCGGCCGCCTTGATGTCGGTGGTAGGCTGATTCCGCCCTGCGTACCTCCAGGATCTCCGCCAGCTTCCGCAGGACTTGGTCGTGGTGCCACCTGTACCGACCCTGGGTCAGTGCTTTTTAGCAGCTTGACAGTATGTACTGCTGGCTCGAATTTGGGGCATTGCAAAGTTGGCAACTCTCCTCTGAGCCATACCACAGAAAGAGGTTGCTGGGGCTTAGGAGGGTGTCATAGGTGGACCTTATAAGGAAACTCAGCCTGGCTTGGGGGATCTTCCACATGTCGGCCCGGACCGCAGGTTGCTAATTCTTCACATGCAGGTCGTCCAGCGTCCTTGCTGGTGTTGGCTAAGGGCTTTGATCTGATAGTCCTCCTCCTCTGTCCTGACCACCTTGGAAATCACTAGCTCTAACACGGCGGCGGCAGAGCCGATACGAGCGTTAAATTCACTAGCAGATGAAGTGGAGTGTGAACAGAGAAATGGTAGTGTTTCCGATGATTATTACGCGTCTGCAGGTGATAGAACCAGTACGATATTTGCCTTATCAGGCGTCGACACCCGTTTGGTGGGAATATTATGCTGTGCTGTTGTTGTCTGATGCTGGACTGTGTTAATAATGGTTTAGTTTTGTGTAAAATATTCTCATTGTCTGATACACATATGCTTATCTTTATTCTTATTACTCTTAACTATAATTACCCAATAATGTTGGAGATCCTGTTTTTCCTTACAAATGCATAGGCCTGTTACTCTGAGATCACATAATATGACGGGTCAAATTCATACCGAAAAATGTGACCGCTCTTTAGGCTATTTCTTTATAACTGACTGTAATGTTAAAAAAAAGTGACTCATGTGATGTATGATCATCTCCGATTTCTATTTTATTAAGCATATTGATCAGATATTGATAAATCTGTAGGGTCACGGAATCTAATGGGTCAAATTCATACCAAAAAATGTGACCGCTCTTTATTTCACCATAACTGAATGTAATGTTCAATAAAGTTACTCATTTGATGTGTAACCATCTCCCCTTTCTATTTTAATAAATATATAGGGTCACGGAATCTAATGGGTCAAATTCATAGAAGACTAGCCTTTTTTGGGTGAATGTGGAGCAGGTCGGGGGCTGGTGACGTCATCGTCTATAATTCAGTGTCTAATATCTTAAAAACCGAAGCAGCAAAACAGCACAACCGAAGCACAAACAAATGAGACTATTTTTTGTGAATGTGGAACAGGTCGGGCGGCTGGTGACGTCATCACCTGTAATTAAATGTCTAATATCTTAAAAAGCGAAGCAGCACAAACAAAACTTTTACCGGCACAAACCAACACAAACGAACAAGACTATTTTATTTAGAGCATGTGGGGGGCTGGGTGACCTCAGAATGACCTATAAATATTCTTATAATATCAAAAAAAAAAAAAAAAAAAAAAATGAAGCAGCAGAAACAAAACTTTAGCCGCACAAACCAACACAATTAAACGAACAAGACTATTTTATTTGGAGCATGGGGGGGGTGACCTCAGAATAACCTATAAATATTCTTTTAATATCTAAAAGAATAAAATAAATCATCATATAAAATCAAAATAAAATCATCCAATAAAATGGAGATGGTGGTCTAGTAGGTTAAACCACTGAACTGGTAAACTGGTAAAATCGAAGGTTGCTGGTTCGATCCCAGCAGTCACCACCAGTGTGTCCTTGAGCAAGACACTTTACTCCATGTTGCTCCAGGGGGATTGTCCCTGTAATAAGTCGCTTTGGATAAAAGTGTCTGCCAAATGTAAATGTAAAAGTTTTTTTTTTACAGCACAAACAAAGTAAAAACAATTGAGCCTGTTTTGCCGACGTTTTGCATTGGGTTGGGGGCGGAGCCAATTTCACACAGTGATTGACAGGGTGGGAGGGGTCGGGGACGTGGTCGGCTCGGAATTGAATTTTGCTAAATTCATTGCAGGACATTTAATGAAAATGCAATCGCAAGTGTCTTACCTGTGAGTGTAAATGCAATTAAGAAAAATTATATTTAAATGATCATTTTGCTACAGTTTTTGCTTGAACATGTTAAACAGATCTAGCCTGGGAAAACCCAGACTACTTCCGGCGAATTTTAATTCTCTCTCCAGGATAGTCTGGAGAAGAGCCCATTCAAACTCATTTCTGTGCCGCCGAAATCACGGCACCAATCAGAAACGTTTGGGGAGGGATTTACAAGATGACGACAGCGCAGCGACGCTGAAGGATATTTCATTACAAAGATGGATGCCGCCGTGGAACATCACTCGTTCGAATCATAGACAGTATATAAACGAATCAGTTATCGCGTCTGTTTTGAGCGATTTAAACTTACCGTTTTCGTTAAAGGGATAGAGGGCGCGCGCGCATCCTGCTGTGTGACGTACGCAGACTGCGCGCGCCCTCAGATCACTTGGACATGGCTGTGTATAAGAGCTAAAAACGATATAAATACTGTTCGTTTTCTCACACAAACCGCTCGTTTCATGTCTTAGGCCATCAATGTGTACTTACGATGGGGAATTGTTTAATTTGGACGATGGGGAATTGTTTTAATTTGGACTCTGTGCATGCTCTTTGAGACCGTGACCATAGACCTGCATTATATGACTGACAGACAAAAACGGTTTGACCTAAAAATATCAAAATTGAAACTACTGCGGAAAAAAAGACACCTACATCTTGGATGCCCTTGAGGTAAGCTAAAACATACCAAAATTTAATTTCAAAGTGAACTATCCCTTTAAAACCGGAGCAAAGAACAACACTCGAAGCATACGTCATCTCCTTCATCGATCTGCGCCCAGAGGAATTTGAGCTACGTCGGTTGGTGACGCCCCTTTGGAAATGATTTGTCTACATAGCTTCCCCAGACCCTATACTCAGTTTCAACTGAGAAGGGTCTGGTTTTAACCAGGCTAAAACAGATCTAAAAATTTCTTTAATACATTTTAATTTTATTTTTGCAATTTATAAAGCGTTAAAATATGTATTCAATTTACATATTAAAACTAGTGTATGAAATGGCAAATGTAAATTATATAATTGAATTATCATTTTCATTTTGCACCAAACGTTGCACAAATGTAACAGAAAATGTCAGTTTAATTACAGAAATGCATTGTTATTTTACATATTGCATTGTCATTTTGCATGTTACATTTCAAATTGAAAATTGCCACCCATATGTGACCCTGGACCACAAAACCAGTCACAAGTCGCACGGGTATATTTGTGGCAATAGCCAACAATACATTGTATGGTTCAAAATGATTGATTTTTCTTTATGCCAAAAATCATTAGGATATTAAGTAAAGATCATGTTCCATGAAGATATTTTGTAAATTTCCTACCGTAAATATATATAAAAAAAAATATATTTTTGTGAGTGGATGCAGCAAAATCGCGTATATAAATGGACAACTTTAAAGGCGCTTTTCTCAATGTTTAGATTGTTTTGCACCCTCAGATTCCAGATTTTAAAATAGTTGTATCTCGGCCAAATGTCTTATCCTAACAAACCATACATCAATGGAAAGCTTATTTATTCAGCTTTCTGACGGTGTATAAATCTCAATTTAAAAAAAAATTTACCCTTGTGACTGGTTTTGTGGTCCAGGGTCACATATGCTTCCATAGTCGATGACTCCGACAATCCAGTTACAAGATTTTGGTTTCAAAACCAGCACTTGGTCGCTGGTCGTCAGAAGCCTTCTAGAGTTACATCAGGTCCAACCATGCTCCCTATTCCAACGTACTCAGCCAATTAAACCATATTATCACTATAATAATGGCCAGCTCCCCAGTTCAAACACTGCATGAGTTCCCTGTTCATGGGACACGCACAGTCAAGTGTGTCACACCCTGCAAAGCGCTGGTCAAGGCCTCCCTTTCAAATAGCAGTGAGAGCCCGCCCCTTTTAGGCACTGCCTGGGGCCCCTGTTCGCGTTGCATTGTGGACTCCCTGTTCAGAGTGGAAACCCACGCAGATACAGAGAGAACATGCAAACTACACACAGAAAGCTTCCTGGTTCAGCCTTGACTCAATCCAGGGACCTGACTGCTTTCAGGCGACAGTGCTAACAACTGAGAGGACATAAACAGTCAAAACCTTTTGTTCCACAGAATAGAGAATGTCATGCAGGTTTGGAATTAAATGAATTTGAAATTACAGTCAATGATTATATTCATTGAAAACCTATGTTTTCTCACTTGCCTATCTTTCAACCTGAAAGATAATTCATTAGCCCTTATAGGTTAATAACTAGATGAATAAAAAAGTGCAGTACAGTAAAACTGTTTGTGCTACAAACCAGTGTATGAGTACGATAATAAAGTTAAAATAATATTAAAACAAATATAGTTTGCGACATCAAGCAACATAACACTGTTTATGTACACATTTAAAAAAAAAAAAAAAAAAAGCTGACACCAGAAGCTCGCACATTCAAGTTAAACATGGCCATGTCGGCTCTTGTGGTAAAAATAAGATGGATAAAGTGAATAATGAAGTAAGTGCAGAAATGTGTGTTCTTTCTTGTTATTATTAAGTGTTCATCTGTAGTCATTTGTGTACCATATTAATTGTCTCATTTTTGTTCTTTTAATACAATTTTGAGAAGTCTTATTATAGCCTACTTCACTTATTTGTACATTTTCTGCCTTTCTTTGAGGCAGAGCACATGTTATGATAGAGGATGTTGGAACATCATCTAGTGGTTGATCTCGCAAGCTTATCTGCACTGATTCAGCAGCAGAAGAAACCTTTCATCTTATTCAGTATCAAGCAGCAAACAGAGCTTGTAATGCACCTTGCCACAATAATACCCCCCCACCCACCCCCCAAGTGGTTGCCCACATTGTTTATCAGAATACAACCAAATTCCCATTTATGTATCTAAAATGAATGACTAACCTCAAACACTTTCCTTTCATGAAACCTTTTTTTTTTTTTTTGTGAACACTACTTGAACTATTTATGTGTATGTGAATTGGGATGCACAATGCGCCTCCACGTTTCATAGAAAGATAAACACTTACGCAGATGTGGTTTACAGCTATGCGTCGGATTTCCTCTCTGTGACGGACAGACTGTTACCGTGCAGACTGTTACCGGACAGACTTAAGTATTTTAAGGAATTCAACCTCAAGAGTATGGTATTTTCTATAAAATATATATATAGTCATTTTATTTAGGGTAAACTGTAAAAGTTTTGTTCCCCTCTGTATAATACTTTAAATACATAGTACAATCAGGACAATGCATTAATTAAAATTCCTTTATTAGAAACCACTTAGCACTAAAAGAAAACTTAAAAGCAAAACATAAAATACATGCTAAATGTATTTCAAGAAAGAATTCAAAAAGTCATAACTGAAAAATAAAGCTTTTTTTAAACCCCTGATGCAAATACAAACAGTGGGTTTATTTAACATTTCTGATGAAATCATTCATATCAAAACCATTTTCTGTATCATTTGCAAATCTAAAATATAAGCAAAATACATGCACAGGGAAGAACATCTTAGCAACAGCGTCAAGTTCTGCATTCTCATACTTAACATACATCATTATTGTCAAACAAAAGTGTCAAAAAACAGAACAAAGACAACTTTCAAGATAAACTTGATACATTCAGTAAAAAGGGGAACTTGGGGATGGTAAAAATATAAGCTACTCAGAATGAAAACAGCTCTCTGGAGGAACAAGTTTGCGCTATGCAATTTGTGTCGAGGAATACTCAGAAGATCTGGAGAAGACTGAGCTTCTGCGTTCAGATAACTGTCGAGACAAATTTGTGCAATGGCTGAAACAAAATGGAAACTGATCTTTTAGGACTTTAAGAACTGATCTTCTGAACTTCTGTCCAGCAAAGGCGTAGATAATAGGGTTGAGGCAACAGTGGCTTAAGGCGATAGTTTCCACCCACTGAATGGCAAGGCTCAAATTAGTATGCCAGTCGCAAGAAAGCAAGTAGCCTTTCCTCTGCAGGAACATGAGAAACATGACAATGTTGTATGGAGTCCAGAAGAGAAAATAAACTGCCACCACAGCCAGGATGAGTTTGATGACTTTGTGTCTTTTTTGTGATTTTATGCTGAGCAGAGTGGGGATGATCCGGGAATAGCAAAAACTCATAATAATCAGGGGAATAATCAAGCTCAAGAGGTTCATCTGAAGGTAAGTAAATGACATCCAGGCTGTACCTTCAGGAAAATCAGTTCCACAGGATTTTTTGATGCCTAAATCATTTTTCACTTTGGCAAAAATAATATTAGGGAGGGATGCAAACAGACTGAGCATCCATACAAATGAGGCCAGAATCAAACCCATTTTTGCAGACCGATTTCTGGAAAAGAGACTGTGGGCATGGACGATGACGACATAGCGATCCAATGTCATTAGGACCATGAAGAAGATGCTGCCATAGAGGCCTATCATGAAGAAACCTGTTATGGTATGACACATGAATTTGCCGAAAATCCACTCATCTATGGCACCGTGAGCCCAAAAAGGGAGTGACACAAGAAAGAGCAGGTCAGATAGGGCTAGGTTGAAGAGGCACACGTCTGTCATATTGGATTTCTGACGGTATCTGATCAGGACCCACACTACCAGGCCGTTTCCGATGAAGCCAACAATGAAAACTATGCTGTACAGGGTGGGAAGGAAAACCTCACTGAAGGCCTTTGTGTTGCCATTGTTGCATGGGATTCCAGGAATCTCTGGTTGGTCATAGTAGGCAGCATAGCTGTCTGTAGCTTGGAGGGCACACAAAGAACACAATGATAAGTCATATAATTGAATTATAATAGTATAATATGCTTATAATATATTCTGAAATCTTAACATTCAACATTTCTTTAGGTTTGAAGGTTAGACGCAATAAAATTACACCACAAGTAGGAACAGACGAATTTTAGTTTGTGTTTTCATGACATCTACTGGTCATAGCATGAATCGTGTTCAGCATCATGCGTTGTAAACTGACGGCTTAAGTGTCTAGATGTTGAAAAGTTATACCTTTTAATGTTTAAATACATATCATAATCATGCTGTTTCAATTTTTTTAATGGTTAACTTTTTAACAAATAATGAATAAAATTGTAATGAATGCTGTAACAAAAATCACGACAATAATAATAATAATAATAATAATACATCTGCCCTAATTATAAAAACTTAGTATAAAAATATATTATGTAGCATAATTACACAACTAAAAAGACTGTTTGACCTACCAGCCTCAGTCCCTCGGTTCTCTGTCATGTTTCTGGGTAATGACAGCTGAATATGTGAAATTTGTGTGATCCTGTCTGCCAAAAAGCTTTACAAAGCACAGGAGGTGCTATTTCCTGGACCTCCCCCAGGCGGGACTTCATCTCACCAAAAACTAAACTATATGGCATTAAAAAAAGATCGCACTACTGTCTGTCTCATTAAATTCACTTATTTGAAATTTAGACGTAAGTGCAATAGGCGTAGGCTATACATGATTATAGCCTATATATTTAGCACACAAATATTTACACACTTTATCACATATGTGTTTAAAAAAATATTGTACTATTTAAAGCTTTAATTAGCGATTACTCTACTCTTTGTAAAATTGCACATTGATTTCCAGTATTTTAAGTATCTTCTTTTAACTTTTACAACTACAATTATGTAAGTGTTACAACGCCCTCTTAGGGTTACGGTGCAACTGGGAAGACAGTAGTAAAATGGTCGGAAACCAAATGTTCAGAGGCAGTGGTGATTGAATCTGCAGGCAATAATGCTGTCCTTTCATTTGTAATATAATATTTTTCCAAACTCCGTTATGCATAAATAGAAAACTGTAATGCGTTCTACATATAGATTAACATCGGTATGAGAGTATTTTATTCCCGAGTTTTACTTTGATATGGTTTGACCTACGTGTCCGAGAATCCTGCTTACAGATGGCGGGGCGTATTAACGGCGAGTAGCCAATCAGGGAGACCACAAGAGAACAACAAACGCTAGGGACGCTGGGAGTAAACACTATTTGAATATTAAGTGATGGCTTTTGTTGCAGTTTAACGGTTACCACAGTAAAATCCCGTATTTTCATTAGCAGTTACACATTGGTATTACAAGAACACTACTGACAATTACGTAAATTGATTTTATGTTTTTTATAAAGACAATTCAAATCGGTAATGACAAAAAACAACATATTGGCAGTCACGTTAATGCGAACTGTCCATTAGATAATCGTTTTTAGGTGGTGAGAGAGAGTAATTTATTGACAGTCTCATTGTATCAATATTGTTTTCTCGTGCGCACTGTTCTCTCACTGTATCAATTCTATTCTCTCGTGCGCGCTCTCGCGCTCAGAATTCCAGGCTACAGTTGAGCGCGGGCTCGAGAAGCCGCGGGAACGGCGCTGCCTGGTGGACGGATTAGAATAGAGGTCAGAACTCCTGTGCCGTTTTTGTCCGCCTAGAAGAAGCCGAATCCACGTAAGTATTTCAGTGTTTTATATTATAGAGATATTTCGTTGGCGATATTCGTTTTGCTTTGGCGCTTAACTTTTCATGGCAATAGCTGCGTTAAACTTTTTAGTGTTACGTTCTTAGTATCTGTTGTGGCAAGTGAAACATTTTAATGCCTTCATTTGTTTTCCTCATAAGTGTAACGTAAGTTACACCAAACACTTTTCCAGACTGCGGTAAATGTATAAGTTGTTCTGTGACCGTGACACCTTGGTGCTGCTCAGCTGTGTCTTTTTGTTAAAGAGTTTTATCCTTGTTCTGCTAAAGTGTATTTTCATGATCTTTTCTTTAAAGGTGACACTTGAATGTTTTTGAGGTGTAATATACCAATGTCCCCTCCTGGACGTACGAGTGAATTGCGTTGATACAAAACGGATTTAGGCTAGTTTATGACAGATGAATTTGGGAGACGCTACCATCAGACCTATAGGGTGAGTGTATTTTATTACTAAATGTTTTCACGGATTTCAATGATATAGCTACCTCTTCAATGTGATGTAACAATAAGTGACAACTCCTTTCTTTCTATCTATCTATCTATCTATCTATCTATCTATCTATCTATCTATCTATCTATCTATCTATCTATGGACAGATGATGGTTCATATAGTGTGCCTATTTGAACAATTTCTCTTTTAAACGATCTTGACCACCTTATATATTTAAGCCACACATCAACTCTCATTAAACAATTTTTATTTAGAGTGAAAGTATCCGGAAATGAGTTGGGAGTTTAATTAAGCGGAAGTTTAAGGCAGGACATCCTGCACAGGGTCAGGGATGATAAAATCAGAGTCTGCACATTTAGCATAAATTGCATAAATTAGTACTCCAAATACTGATTTGGGAAATTCTGAAGTTTTTGGTTTTACTTGCATTACACATCTGATCTACTGGTCTATAACACTCCTTAACAAAAAAGTTGACAAGGCATTATTTGGCTTGTTGGTATAAAAGCTTTATTCTAACAGCTACATGAGAAGAGAGTAACGTTGACCAGTAAATGAAAACAAATAACTGCCCGGTCACCTGCTTTTGTGTTCCACCTCTCTCACCCTTTGTCAGCTCTGTTGTTGACTCAAAAGCTCATTATTCCATTTTACTGAACAACATGTTTGCATAGTATTTCTACATCAAAATGATGTACGTTAAACAGAAATTGCGCTATATATTTGATATTATTAAAGTAAAGCATCATGAGAAGTAAACACAGGTGTGATATAAATTCCTCTTCAGTGGAATTGCTTTCTCACAGAAACTTCTGGTGATGGTAACATATCTCAGTAGCCATTTAAAAGTTAGCCATTGAGTGTCCTCCCTCTGACAACACAACAGTCTGTTTTGTGGATCTTACCCACAGCCCCCCTTTTTATGTAACCAGACCTCATTACATTGCTAAAGCAGTGGACGATTGTGGTTATTTAAAGCCTTAACAGTTGTTGAGCATTCCCACTGCTATCTTCTCATTACTGTAGTAGGCCTATTTCTCTTACTCATCAGTATATATTTGTGAGTTTTCAAATAAGATTCAGGATTGTCTTGGTCTCAGTTTTGCAATTTGTCCATTGAGGATAAAATGGTTCAGTCTTTTAAAGCACAACTTTTACTCCCATTTATGTCTTCAGCATGAATATGTGAGTTTGTGGTTACTACGCTACTTACCATTTCTTTGAGAAATTTGAGAAATGTCTTTTGTTAAATGTTTCATGTCTAAAAATGGCTCTTTGAGAGCTTTGTGATTCCAGAGAGTGCAGGACTCTATTATCTCACAAATCCCACAGGCCAGTTGTATTTTCTAAACTTTAGTGGAGCATTTATTTGATCATATCTATAAACTTGTTATAAAATTAGCAGTTCAGACATTGAAATAGACCAGGTTACACTTTATTTTGATAGTCTACTTTAGACATTCTACTAAGTCATTAGCAAAATAGTAAAACCAACATGAACAAAATCGTGATAAAATCATGAATTGTGATTTTCCTGAATAAAATCTTAGTATCATATTTTTTGCCATATCACCCACCCCTACACTGGAGTCACAAGGATTACTTTAATGATGTCTGTACTGCCTTTTTTGGGCTTGAAAGTGGTAGTTGCAAAAGTAAATGGATGGACAGAAAGCTCTGCTTTATTTTGATGGTCCCCCAACATTTACTGACTGTAACTTTGCAAATGTCAACTTACTCTTCTAACTCTAACCGTAAACTAATAGTCTGCTAAAATGCTGAATGGGTCAGGATGTTTCCCCCATTGCATCCTATTGCATGTGGGTGTTTCGCTCTTAATTAGCAGCTAATTGTTTTCTTGCTCTATGAGGAATTCTTACTCCTGCTGGATCTCATTGTACAATTTATTATTTTGCACTAATATGTACAGTACATCAGATTACAATGTGCACACTGCACAGTACAACAAAATGCACATAATTTGAAAAACAAGGTAGAAAAAAAACCAGTTGTCTCTGTTCTACTTAAGGTCATCTGAAGTCCAAAGTGAGGTTTTTAGTCTTATTGAGATTAAGGCACATTCAATCAGTCAGTGTTGGGAGTTTTGTGTCAAACAGTATTGAAACAGTGAATTGAATGGCAATATATTTATCAAATACGAGAAATTATTTGAGATAAAGGTTAAGTTTCACTAAGCATTTTTCTCTAATGACATCCAGGTAAAGAAAGAAAACAACAACCTGGAAAAAGGGGACAGTATGATCGCAGCATGTGTGATGTCAAGTATAGGGATCGTAGTTGATCTGTGAACCTGGGAGAGAACAAAACTGTGCACAAAGGCTATTCCTAAAAAAAGGGATAATTCCAACTTTGTTAGGGCAATCTGAATCTGACACTTCTAAATCAGAACCTCGAAGTATGTTTTATTATTTGTTAAAGTATTTGCTGTTCAAAATCAGAGTTTTGTGCAGTAGTAACGCATATTGTTTGTCGTTCTTACAATCATAAGTGCAGAGATGGATTTTCCATTTATAACTTGTACTTGTGGTAGTTTTTCAGCGCGCTATTAAAGGAAGAGCACATCCACAACAAGATCATACTAGCACGTCAAGTTCAAGTGCGCATTCGCGTCTTTTTATGCAGATGTAAGATTACTTTTATGTTGTCTATATCTGATTAATCACAAATAAGACACGTTTGGTTGAGTTCAACAACCAGCTAGCAAAATGCTGCAGTTAACCGACCGTTCATTCACTCTTCAGTTTCAGTTTAAATACAATGTCCGACATTATTGACTGTCATTGGGTTATTTGAGACTGTCATATTCCTTTTAGATAGGCTTGATAGGCAAAAATCATTCATGATATTAATAATACAGTAGTGTTATTTTGTTCCCGTTTTTTTAACAGTAAACCTATGTTTTATTTAAACTTTTTTTCTCGTTGTGCGCGTTCGAAAACGTGCAGTGATAATTGTAATCATTTATTTTATTACCACCAATATACATGCTAAATTCAGCATTATAATGAGAACAGGATAGTGATAGAATGTTGTAAATTCTCTGTGCTGTAGTTGCCCGTGTATCAGCGCGCTGTAAAGGGAAGAGCACATCCAGAATTTCCTTTTCAAACCATACAGTACACTGTAAAAAACTAGCACGCTCAAGTTTACATGCGCATTTGCGTCCTTTTATGCAGATGCAAGTTGAAAAAGACTTTTCCAATAGTGAAAAGTCTGGCTATGCAAGATTAGATTCCATGAGATGGAATACTCATTGTTGAACCCATAGTTCTATTGACACCACGGGCATAAACTTTAATTTGTTCGCCTCAGTGCAGTGCACACTGCAGCTCATATTTCTGCTTTCCTATGTCAGCCTCCCTGTCACTGGTGCTTAAAATAGAGCCCACAACAGATAATCCTGTCTATCAGATGTACTAACCACTGCATCATACACCCTTCTCCCTGTTCACACCCACCACAATCCTCACTGAAGCTCGTAGACACACCCATATAAAACATGTTCCATGTCTAATGTTCTGAAAAGTTATATGTCTATTTTTGTTTTGAAATGATATTCCTTTTTAAGACTTACAAGTGTTCTTTTGAATATTTTTCAGAGTTAAAAAGGCTTCACACAACTCATAAATGAGCGTGTCTCATAGGCTGAAAGATGAGAGACAAGCTTTGCATATCTGGCACAGCACATGGTCTCTTAATATTAGCTCAACAAATATACCAGCTCTAGCACAAGCGTGGTTCAAGTGTGGTCTGTTAGTGCATCATCAAGTGTGACGAGCTTGACCAACTTCATGTTTGTTCATGTGAACTTTACTGAATCCTTCACTTTTGAAGCACTGGAGGCAATGTGAGATCACAGTGGACAACCAGGATATTTTCAGTTGGATATTGCAATTGATCCTAACTCACTGAAGTTGGGCTAACTTATTTGACCCTGATGGGAATGAGATATTGTAGTGTCTGCGTCTTCTTTGGGCTGGGCTGATCGTCCTTGCGTTTTAGCTTGTTATGCCACGACTATTTTGGGAATCTGCTGTCAGGCGGTGTTTTATGAGAACTGTTCAAAACTCAGTTCAACAGCCTTTATAGAGGCCACAGAGCAACTTGTCTACAAGACAAGAAAGTTGGTCTGTCCTCCAAGACTAGTCTCATAGTCATCTTATTACCCCATAACTTGTTGTTATTCAGACAATGTTGTTTCTCATAGGATCAAGGTGCAGTAACATTGGCCTAATTTCAGATGACATTGAAGAGCACTGTGTAGTACTGTTTTAGTAATCAAAAATCATGTCTAATTAATTAGCCTTTCGCCGAGCCCCGCCCCCCTTAGTTACTGTTGCTACGTCCGACAAACAAATGGTCAAACACGACCAGTGCGACAGATTGCCATGACGGGAAGAGGTATACCCGTGCGTGTCAGTGACCTTTTTTGGACCAATACCTCCGCGATATCCTCCAGATCGAGGCAAAAGGGGTTACAGTATGCAGTGGAGGGATATATTCAAAATATAAAATATAAAAAAAAGACCGGTCTCAAGCGAAATCTGAGAAACCCCATGACCTGTACCTCAAATGCAACCAGCACAGCCTTGTGGACCAGTCATGCTCTTGCACTGCCGGGTAAGTTCTCTTTCATATGTTATGGTCTATTATTGTCTATTGCGAGTAGCTATTTTGTTAAAATACAAGGGTATGTTAGCTAGCTAAACCTACATGTCAACCTACAACCTACAAAGTCATTCAAAGCTAACTAACATTTCTCTGTTGTTTTGAGAATAGCTGTTTTGAGAATCAGAATCAGAATGTTTTATTTTCATTGTTGATGAACAGAATTCACAAATAGGAAATTGCTTTGGCTTAAAAGGTGCATAACAGATAATGGGCCCTATTTTAACAGTCTGAAACGCAAGTATAAAGCGCGAAACGCAAGTAACTTTGTGGGCGGGTCTTGGGCGCTGTTGCTATTATACCGGCGGCATAAATGACTCTTGCGCCCGACGCAAATCTAAAATGGGTTGGTCTAAAGTAGCTTCATTATTCATAGGTGTGGTTTGGGCGTAACGTGAAATAAACCAATCAGAGCGTCATCTCACATTCCCTTTAAGAGCAGGTGGCTTATTCTATAGCGGATTCCTATTATAACAATGGATTTGCCAGGCGCGCGCCAGGAGCGGTTCACAACCGAGGAGACCGACGTTCTCGTCAGGGCCGTAAAACACAGAGAAGTGACATTGGGGATGGAGAAACACACCCAAATTAACTTCGCTTAAACAGGCGTATGATAATTTGAGTAAATGTGTAAGCTAGATGTATGCTTTTATAATAAACTATCTATCTATCTATCTATCTATCTATCTATCTATCTATCTATCTATCTATCTATCTATCTATCTATCTATCTATCTATCGTAATAATGTATGATTTGCAAAAATGAAAACTGCTGCTTCTGTGTAGATGAGAGAATCAAAGTGCATGCGCGTTGTGCACACGCTACATTGATTATGGCCAAGCATGCGTCCTTTAAATAGCATATGAATAACATGCGCAACGCGCCACTGACTTTAAACTAGATTTTTTCGGTTAGTGGCGAAATTGTTTTCTAAACCTGCAAAATAGCATGAGGGAACGTTTGCGCCGGAACACGCCTCCTCTTTGCGCTGAACCGCCCCGGGGAGCGCAAGTGTATTTCTTAGTTAACCGACGTGCGTCTGTGGAGGGAAAAGTCCGCTGTGCGCGGGTGCAAAATAGGAATGATACATGCGTCGGTGTACAAAGTCAATTGCGCTGGGTGCAAGATAGGGCCCAACATAATAAAACGAAATAGATAAAACAAAATATAAGGCATTCAGATATCCATTTTATTTTATTATATTATCTGTTATGCACCTTTAACTAAGCCAAAGCTATTTCCTAGTTGTGAATTATATTAATATTATTAATTAGAATTATGTAGCCAGACGTATTTATGCTTCGTAATGTTCGACACATTTAACTGAGAGTGGGGCCGTCCACACTGTTTTATCCATTGTAGGCACCGCTCACGTTGTGTTTTCGGCTTTGGGAATGGAAAGAACACAACTCCTCCAGACAATCTCTCGGGGTATCTAGTGTCCGATTTACAAACGCCGTGGGCGCACCGCTTCACCATCTTGCTTGAAGTCAATGTTTGTCGGACCTGCTCACATAGTAACGGTTGCTATGATGTGTGATTGGACAATGGCCGTTTTGGAGGAGGGGCCGGCGAGAGGTCAATTGAAATCATGAAACTTTTATTATAAACTTTTATTATAAACAATTATTAAACGTATACAATATTTAAAAAAATGTGAAAAAATTCTATTCTAAAAAATGAGAATTCTAATTTCTATGAAAAAATAAATACTTTTTTGTTTTTTACACAAATTCTGTGTTGTTTTTTCTGGTAATCAAATGAAGACATAAAACATTAATTACATTTCTTTTAATAATATGAAATTAAACAAACTTTTTTGTCAAACAACGTGCTGCACAATGAGCTTTACTGCTAAAATGAAAGAAAAATTGCGATTATTCCTTATTTTTTTTGATTTTTGATTACACCTTTAATAAATAAACATGCAAGAGGAGCAGTGTTTCCCCTACCAATGTTTTTTTTTTTGAGGGTGTGGGACGACCCAACCCAAATTACATTACACAGACAGTTCGCTAACTCATAGACAAATCAGTAAGCTGAACACATTGAGTGTTAAAACCGCTGGGTAAATAAACACTGGTTCCAGAATTGTGCTTTGAACTGAACCACAGTTTTTATTCCTAATTGCTGTGCAAAAACATTGTAAAGATGAAAGTCATAAAGGCAAGCAAAGCATACCACATCAACATTATATAGCCATTGATAGTGAAATGCACCTCATACACTGTATAGATGACAAAGTGGAATATTTATTTTATGACATTATATTTTTGAGCATTTTGTCTTTATTGGACAGGACAGCATGAGGAGAGATAGGATGCAATAGGGGTGGATAGAGGGGAACAGGATCGGGGAAATAACCTCAAGCTAGGAGCTCAAACTCGGGTTGATAGTCAGAGTACATTATTCTTAGTGATGTGCTGCAGACATTGTGAGCCAACTACACACTCCTCTAATTCTCAGACCCTAATTAGAGCATAGGTGGATGGATCATCCCGTGACGCACAGCAGACAGTGGCAGAGTGAGTTAAGCTCTGGCGAAATCCATGCAGGCATTGGATTATGAGCTACTTTAAGACAGAGACAGTTTGGGAATCGACCCATTCATTTTGCAGAAGGCCTTACTCTGCTGTCAGTGTTTCCCACAGGATTGTGTGAGACTATGGGGGTAGACTATTATAATTATTATGATTATCATCCCAAAGACAGACAGCAATATATTACTATTGTAATGCAACTGCACTGTAAAATCTCATAATAAGCATATAAATAATTTTACTTCACACTACAGTAGTAAAGTTGTAAGTCTATGGGTAACTATAAAATTGACTCTATTCTTCTCACGTTTGAGAAGTTTGTTGTAGTCCTTAAAAAACGATTTCTTTAAAAGCAAATTATCTCCCTTTGCTTTGAACTTTGAGTTCAACGTTGTAACTTTGCAGATGTTGTTTATGCTCTAACAGCAACATTACACACAAATTAAAGTTAGAAAAGTGAAATCATAATCAACCAACCCTTTAAGGTGATGCGTTCTAAAATAACGCTCACCTAGTGCAGGACATGCAATAAGTCAGGAGGTGTCGTATTTGGCCAGAGAAGGCAAAAAATGTGAAAAGAATTGCTGAAATTTAAAGCTGGTTTGTAGCATACCAAGAATACAGACTAGTTTGCTGTTATTAGTACTGTAGTGTTATTTAGTGTTAAATTATTGTATTTGGGTTAGGTGGCTTAGGTTTTATTGTGAATGTTTTATATAAATTTGTTGTGTTTTGTATTAAGACTACTTATGTTTATACATTTATTCTAAAATTGTAATATATTCAATTTGAAGAATTTAAAAAAAAAAAAATTCAATAAAAAAACGTTCTTTAATGTCATTTTGAGGCTCTCTTTTTTTAAAGTATCGGTTCAGGCACTGTTTAGGCACCGGTACCGAAAAAACAAACAAAAAACGACACCTAACCCTATTGGTAATCAGTCAATAATTGTAGTTTACAATTCAATCTCGCTTTTAAATATGTTTGTAAATACAGCTCTGTATTATCAGTATGCTGTAATAAGCTGTTTCTTTACTGTAGTTTACTGTTAGTTTGTAAACTGTGGTATAGCTGATTAGCTCAACTACTTTAAAGGTGCAATGCGCAAGTCTCTGAGTTTTTGCAGAACTATGCCCCCTCTGGCGACAAGCGAAACTGCAACCAGACATAGCCAGGTGAGCATGACGTCACGCCCAGTCTCAAATTCCGTCCCGAATCCCTCTTATTTATTTTACTGTACAGGATTATAGAGGCAATCGCAGTGATCAGAGAAGGGCTCATTCAGCCCATCAGGCAATTGTTTAAGCATGTATGGGTTAGAAAAACGGGTATTTTTAACATGAAATGTTGCGCATTGCACCTAAAGTATCAGTATTGTCATGATAAATTTATAGGCAGCTTCCCTAAAGATGCATTTGACTTTGAGTCACTTCAGGCTGGAAGATGTGACTTTTCTTTTTCTTTTTTTTTCTTCTATAAAACTTCACCATTGACTGTTTAACAGGATCTTGAGCTGCTAGTGTTATATAAATGATAAATTCAGCTCCAATTCAATTCCTACTGCACATGTTCTTATTTTTGCTATTTTTAAGAAAGAATAGCACCTTTACCCATCTATTCTCTTACTCTCCTTCTTTCCATCATCTTTTTCTTCTCTCTGGAGAGAGGGGGTAATTGGCCCCAGAACCCCAGAGTGTGTTTGTACCACAGGGCCTGAGTTTTCTGTCTCCCTGGAGAACAGACTGTGTTTGTTCCTACAGTCATGGAACTTAAAGACTGCCTGCTGTCTCTTTCCATCTGTGGGTGTTAGGATTGAGAAAGAAAGGCATTGTGGAGTAGACTGAGGGCTTGAGGAAAGTTCTGTATGTCCTGTTATGAACACCCCGTTACCTAGGGATGGGTATCGTTAAGGTTTTAACAGTATTACTACTCTTACTGAGACTGCTTATCGATCCCGTACTTTAACGGTATTCTTATTGGTTCTTTTTGTTATATTAAAGGGTAACTCAACCCCTGGTCAGAGCCTGACTCCACCCACTGGCAATATTTGAAAAATGCTAGAAAAGTGGGCAGAGCCCAGCAGAGATAGAGGGGACGAACCCTTGGTTGCTGAGCAGGGGGGCATGCACCTGAGACAAAAAAAGTGTGTTTTGCTAATGCAGAATTCGAACAAACCATTGAAAGCATCCAAACACTATCAATATTAATAAAATTCAGTTGAAACAGTAGAAAGGAACGTGTCCCAAAAATAGAGTTCCCCTTCAACAAGAAATAAGGATCTCCAGACTCCATAATACAAAGTAATACTTTGCACGCTGGTGTGCAGTGTATCACCAGAGGTAGCAGAGGCTGATTTACCAAGGGATACTTTAAAATGTGTAGCTACTTTACATCTGAACATTAGCTAATATTTAACTATGTACATTTAACCAATACAAATGCTGTTAATGCTTGTTTACAGTACACGGCTGCCGACGCTAGCTAGCTAATGTCACTTACTTGTCAGCCAGGTTGGGTTGCCCCTGACAGATGCCACAGAACATTACTCTGTCTTCATAAATAACTCAGTCGAATTCATCTTTCCATTTGGTTACAAATTTTCGTTCCCGTTTTAATTCATATGGTGCTGTTGGTGTAAGGTGACTTGTTTTTGGAGCTTTTCCTGGCGCTTGGCCGGGCTGCGGAGCCTCCAGTCTCCACCACTGTTCTTTGAGGCAGGTAAAAATGTTTAAACTTGGACCGACTCCTGATTGGCCAATCAAAGCATTCTGAGTTGGACGCTGGTTTGACGGATTGTGGGGAAAAAAATATGTTCGTTTCAAATCGGTAAAATTAAATCTGTAAAATAGACGTAATGAGTGGCACATAACGTGAAGTGACATGGCATTTTATTTTGTTGGAAATTTAACTTGTCCAGTGGGACAACTAATTTTCTCTTCCACTTGTCCTACAAAAAAATCCACTTGTCCCGGACAAGCCTTAATGTCGAGCCCTGGCAGAGACTTAAATGTTTATAAAAAATATATTGCTTATGCCTGTGTGACTAGTATTCGCTGACTTTTGTTTAAGTTTAGAGACGTGCTCCAGAAAAAAAGTTCAAGGAGACGGAGAGGCAGAAAGCACACCCTGTTTATTTTTTTTATTTTACAAAAGCACAGTGGTTTTTTTTCGACTGTAAGTGGACGCATAAAAAAGTAGACATTTAACAGTTTATTTTTTCATATTTCTTAAATCTGTATGACCATAAATGACGGAGTATTTTAAGTCTAATTTGCTGCTATGTGACACTGACAAATTCCAGCAAAACGCGCTGGCGCATTTGTCAACCCCCAGAGGGTTAACTTTAGCCTAATAGGAAGGAACATAAATTGTGATTAAAAATATATGCCCACTCACATCAAGTGACAACTCACAACTCACACACAACTCACATCGCTGCGGTTGTGGAGTCCATGCAGGAGGTGCAGTCTGGCACTGCGTCGCTTTTCAGCGCGAGCTGTTTGGAGAAGCCCATTTTACCTAGGCTACACGAAATAATCTAAATAACTATATAAATGCTATGCTAACTAGATCCTAATATATGCTATCCTGATCGTTTTCAATACTCGAAATTCCAACTACTGACTCGCTACATTTGTTTTGACGGAACAAGATGCTTTTATACCAGGGGCTGCCAAGGGCGTGGTGAGCTGGTGCCTTCTTACGTCACAAGGGCACCACAACTTCCAATAGGAAAATTCAACTGCAGTAGCCAACGTTCAACCTGAAGAGGGCAGCACTTAGATGTTTTTACGCCATATATTGTAGAATTAAAACACTTTATACCCAAATGTCAAAAAATTTACTTGAATCAATGAACAGCACTAATAAAGCCACAGTCTTACAGATCATTAACTAAAAAAAGTTTTATTTAGGGTTTAGTTACCCTTTAAAAAAAGGGTTTTTTTTATAACACAATTAATATTGCTTTATTTATTTTAAAAAAATATATATCTATAGAAAAAGAAACAGCAATGCTTTAACAAAACATCTATTTGTTATGCAGCAGGGTGCAGGCTTTTTTGTGTTTTATATACAGAAGATATAGGACACGAAAAGCAAAAACAAAGTATAAACACATGGTCAAACAAAAAAAGTATGCACTAAAACAAAGATTCAAATTATTTACACAATGCTTTAATTTCAGGAAGGTCTACTAACATTACGTACTGTTCAGGTAAGTAATATGGCCTAAAAATAAATCTAATAAAGTAATCACATGTAAAATAACACTGCATAGTTTATCATAGATAGATTAAAGGGTAACTCTCGCCAAAATTGAACCTAGGCTCTTTTTGTTAATCTACCCGAATCAAACTTTCGTGTAAAAGCATAATTAGAATGGAAATGCCACTTTTAAGATTGACCGTATTTTCATTTAAGGTCAGAATGCCTTTTGAATGGGAGTGCATGGGGCACTACTATGATAGCATCAAAATCACTATTTTTAAAACACTAAGAAGGCTCGTATGGAAGTAAAATAATGTCAAATGTTTTTGAAATAAAAAGCCTGTTGAATTGCACTACTTGAAAAAAAATAGGCATTGCATTAACCATGCTTGCATTTTAATGCATTGTATTTTTAGTGCTTACATTTTTATGGGCTGAAATTCAACATGGTTGAATATTTAAGCTGTGAATATTTCAATTAAAAACATTTCAAACACCTTTTCATTATTAAAAATTCAATAATCCATATTCACCTTTCATATTTCACTTCCAAAATATTCAAACTGTTTAAAAATACAACCAATAATATTCAACAGGCAATTTTCGGTCCAAATTCAGTGGTTCAAATTCGACAGTAAATTCAACATTGACGTCCAGGAACTGCAGGAAAAGCAGTAGATTGCCGAGCATACTCTCCATCTGCTGTTAGTCGACCTCACCAGCAGATGGTGCAAAAGCGCGTGTTGAAGACCAGCAACAGTTAGAACAAGTCATTCATTCATAAAACTCATTTACAGCAATGTAAGTGTATTTGTGATTATTATGACGGCTGTTTTATGTTAAATTCAGTGTCTTCACAGTTACTTTTCCTGTGTAGCCTACATGCATCTTTCTCTACCGTGAACGAGATTATAATGTTATTCCCCGATGCGGATATACAGATCCAATG
This sequence comes from Leuciscus idus, assembly GCA_021554675.1. NCBI lineage: Eukaryota > Metazoa > Chordata > Actinopteri > Cypriniformes > Leuciscidae > Leuciscus > Leuciscus idus. The sequence goes on along the minus strand of CM038635.1, from coordinate 11,954,918 downwards.
TTACATTTTTGAGGTTGACATTATATTTCTCTTGGTTGTTTAGTTGCCTTAACTTTATTTTGTGGATGTGCTGCATGCAGGCTATTAGGGTTTCCCTCAATACTTAAGGATTCCCCTGCTGGACATATACAACGCTTAACGTAGCTTAATGGACTACAGTGATGTAAAAGACCAAACTCGCAGGCAAGCAGATGGACTCAGAATAACGCGCAAAGCTTAATGCTGAGCGTTTCCCAGTGATAGATTGGCATACAGATGGCTTGATGTTGGACATTCGCACATTTAGGGACCGTCTCTAAAGTGTATACGACTTTGGTATACACGTTTCTAACTCCGATAGCATTTGAATAGAACGACTTACAGTCATAAAACCTACTGTAAAGTGTACATTTAGTGTCAGGCATAATGCGCACCCTTTGGATTTTTGATATTTATTCAAATAAATTTAAGTTTGCTATTGAAGTTAGAAACGTGTATGCCAATGTTGTATGCAACTTTAGAGACGGTCCCTAAATGTGCGAATGTCCAATGTCAAGCCAATTTTTACATTTAGTCATTTAGCAGACGCTTTTATCCAAAGCGATTTACAGTTAAACTAACAATAGGAGGACAATATGCAAGTGCTGTGACAGTTTAAGCTAATGCAATACACGTAGGCATACTATATGTATGTGTTGATTGTATGCCAGTATATCACGAAACGCTCAGCATGAAACTGCGCGTTAAGTTCATATTCTGAGTCCATCTGCTTGCCTGTAGCCTATATAATAGCCTACAGCCTACTTCCCTAATAAGGTGCAAGATTGGTCTTTCATATCACTATCAATGGAAGGGAAATCCTTGAGTATGAGGTATTGAGGGAAACCGATTATAATCCTGTTCATGGTAGAGAAAGCTGATGACATGTAGAATACACAGGGAAAGTAACAATGAAGTTATTGAATGAAACATAAACACAGCTTTTGTGTGTTTATCATCTTTTCCGCATATACTGACACATAATCATTTTCATTTTATGAATGAATGTCTTCGTCAACAACAAGCGCTTTTGCACCATCTGATGGTGAGGTCGACTAACAGCAGATGGAGAGTATGCTCGGCAATCTACTGCTTTTCCTGCAGTTCCTGGCCGTCAATGTTGAATTTACTGTCGAATTTGAACCACTGAATTTGTGGAAGCGAATTTGCAAAGCGAAATAAAATGGACCGAAAATTGCCTGTTGAATATTATTGGTTGTATTTTTAAACAGTTTGAATATTTTGGAAGTGAAATATGAAAGGTGAATATGGATTATTGAATTTTTAATAATGAAAAGGTGTTTGAAATGTTTTTAATTGAAATATTCACAGTTTAAATATTCAACCATGTTGAATTTCAGCCCATAAAAATGCAAGCCCTAAAAATACAATGCGTTAAATTGCAAGCATGGTTAATGCAATGCCTATTTTTTTTTCAAGTAGTGCAATTCAACAGGCTTTTTATTTCAAAAACATTTGACATTATTCTACTTCCATAGCTCGACACAACATAAAACTGTGCTCGAAGTATCACCAGGGGCTCTACGCATGAACTTGAGCATTGACTACATTGTTTGTGTACACAATGTTTACTAAAAAGAAAGGTTTTGTATGACTCACTTTATCAGTTAGTGTTTCCGGTGGCTGGAATTTTGTCAGTCAAAAGTAGTCGATCTCCGACGCGTCTCCCAACAGTAGAGAATGCGTTTTACAGCAATCACCGATTATGGTGATTCTGACGTTATACGTTTGGGTTTTTAGGGAGAAATGGCAGCGTACTGCTGTGAAGGGAAGGAAGTTGCGCTAGACAGAATGCGGCTATAGTTTTTAATGGTTTTACGTCCTCAAATATCTTCTTTTTATAATCATTGGAAGCCAAAATCGAAATCTAAAATAAAATTTGTTTAATATCACAGATCTAAAGTGTAACCATACGTTTCAATGTTTAGTTCTGTCATCCATCGTCACTCATTTAGCAGTGCTGCTTTGTCCGCATTCTGGCTCCACGGGAGATCTCTCTCTCTCTCCTGGACTGCGATTAGCAAAAATGCATCACAGACAAAGGGTTAATATTTTTATATAGAGTGGTTGGTCCATCCCTACCGTTACCTCAACAGATTTCTTTAGTGGAATAACCTGATATTATTATAAAATAACTTTAAATGATTTTCTTATTTTCTTATAAAATTATACTTGTATATACTTATAAACGTATACTTATATTTGTGACTTAAGGGCTGTAAAGACAGACTGAAAATGGTTTCTTCCTCGATCTCAATTTTTTTTCCTGCCAACTATTGAGTTATGAACATTGAATGGCTTTCTTGAGATACATGTAACATTACGTGACATATTGTTTACAAGCTATCTTTCCCCAAAATGATGAGGTCAAAAAAAAAAAAACTATATATGGATGAATCATTCACAATAAGATCAATAACAAATAGATATGGTGAGATTTCCATTCATGCCTACTTTAATGTTTATGTGGTGGAGCATACAGAATAGATCACAACAGGACAGCTTTTACAAGTGTTAGTGTCGTCAGTATGGTAGCATTTCTGTGAGCTGTTTATAGTTCCTCAAAAGACTTGGAGCTTTAACCTCAACAGGAAAAGGGTGGGGCTTTCTGACAGTGAAATGGCACTGTAACCAGATCAAGGGCAGATGCAGTGCCAGCAAGCTTCATGCTTAGCAACGGCAAACAAACGCTGGTAAAGAGATGAATGTCCCTCCAGATTCACCAATTGTCTTGGTCATTCACACTGTGCGTGAGGCATACATTTGCAGCTGCTTGGGTGTGGTCTCTCTCTCTTTTTCTCTCTCTCTCTCTCTCTCTCTCTCTCTCTCTCTCTCTCTCTCTCTCTCTCTCTCTCTCTCTCTCCCTCCCACCCCTTGGGTATAAAAATAGGTTGCTATGTGAACACCATGGCTCCACAGAGGCATGTGCCTGTTGTTACACCCTGCTGATCTGCTGAGGGTGAGGGAACTCCTTTTCTCAATGGAGCAATGCACACCAAAACTCAAGGGATAGGTGAAGCGATATGGACCTTGACTGTGAGAGATTTAAATCTGACAAAACTGTTCAGTCATTTCTAGAGCTTTTGTTAATCATACTGATATAAATGTATTTTAAAAGGGCAACAAATATGGGCATATTTAACTTAACTAACTTTGTTATGTATCTAGCATCTTTCAAGCTAAATGAATACCACTTCGTTTGCTTACCTTTTAAAAGGCAATAGTCAACATGTTTAGTCACTGATCTCTGGAAATAATGGCTTAAATAGATCCACACTCACAATGGCCTATCCTGAAAGAGAACAGCAAACACTCTGGATCCTTCAGGTTGAATCCCATTGTTTGCTCTGAGCTGAAACAGAAAAGCCCAAACAACAGCAGGATTAATGTGGCCTAATAAATGTGCTATTGTTTGCTGTGCTGTTCAGTTCACTAGAGCAGTGGTTCTCAACTGGTTTAACCATGGGACCCATGTTTTCCCATGGTCATCAAGCCGTGACCCACTTTAAAAAATAATATATATATATATTAGTTTAAAAAACAAAACAAAGCAAATTTATTAGTTTAAAAAACAAAACAAAGCAAATTTATTTCACAAATTTTTTTGACACATACAAGTACCATCCTCCTTTACTTAACACACAAATTGTAAGAATATGACTAATACTGATGAATACACAGTAGGCCTATAAGGTAAGGCTTTAAATAGCAGTTCCAAACTAGTTTTTGTTAGTACAATTAAGTTAGTATGAGCCACCACAGTCATCTCAAAATATACAAAATAACACAAAATGAAAATAAGATGGCATTTTGGGATTATGGAAACAACTGTTACCATGGTGAATACACAATACTAACATGAACTGTTAATGAAACCTGGAAACTGCTCCTGAATAGAATGAACATCACACCTGCATCCAAATCCTTCCCAGCTAACACAACATACCAGTTATGTGATTTATTGGTACTTTACTTTTATTTCATGACTTACTAATTGACAACGTATCTACGAAACTACGTAACTTGCATGCTCGTAGTTTCTTTTGAATGAATGAGGCATTTCATATAGCGATTTCATATGTACTACTGTACACCCAAAGCGCTTTACAATCATATCAGGGGATCTCTCCTCAACCACCACCAGTGTGCAGCATCCACCCCTACTCTTTACGAGAAGAGCCAGGGGATTTTTAATGACCACAGTGAGTCAGGACCTCGGTTCAATGTCTCAACCGAAGGACGGTGCTTGTTAAAGTGTAGTGTCCCGTCACTATACTGGGGCGTTAGGACCCACACAGACCCCAGGGTGAGCACCCCCTGCTGGCCTCTTCACCTCTTCCAGCAGCAACCTGGTTTTCCCAGGAGTCTCCCATCCAGGTACTGACCAGACTCAACCCTGATTAGCTTCAGTGGGCAACCAGTCTTTGGCTACAGGGTGATTTTGCACTTTAGTGAAGTGATCTACAGCGCACACCGACGCATTTGCGCGTGCAATTGAAGAGTGCACGCTACAAGTAGATTATGGTGTCTGACAGGACAGGAAAGTTAGTTTTTCTGAGGTTATACTTTTTATTTCTCTCTCTCTATAAATAAATAAATAAATAAATAAATATAGATAGATAGATAGAATGCAGGCATTGACATTTAGCCTGACAACATCTCATCTGACCGCAGATACTGAATTGGGATTAAGCGTTTTTCTCAGGCACTCTGACAGAAGTGTCAACACACGTACGTCTTTCAAAATAAAAGTCTCCCATCAGAAAAACATTTATAAATATAGCTGCAAGCAGCAATTATCGGGGCCAAGCAGAATAAGACGATAAGACATGCCAACATGGTATCAGACCAACTGCAACAATTAGCAATTAAAGACATTTAAAGAGGATTTTAGGCGAAATGGCTGAAAAATCATATAAACAGTAATAAAAAATATGATTTAATGGATTATCACTTTCGACCAATAGGTGGCGCAGTTACAAAACTGATGTGATGTGGTCAGAGTGAAGTGACAATGACACATACAAAGTTTGGTGTCAATATGTCATGGCATTGCAGAGATAAAGCCTGAATAGTCCTTTTGGCATCATGCCTCAACTTTGCTGCTCCGGTATACGAAAACGGTTTTGTCTATCGACACGAAATCCTTAACTTTTAGTCGGCACGGTCTGGAGATGATACGATTCGTTTTTGGTGAAAATCGGACAAACGGTCTAGGAGGAGTTAAAAAAAGTAGGTTTTGAATGAAAATCAAGATGGCGGACAGGAAGTTTGGCCAAATAAGGAAAACTTGGTATCTATGTTCTCGGCTTCACCCAAGGAATCTATTAAGACCAGTGGCATTTAAACAGGCAGATTTATTCAAAAGTTATTAGCCTTTTTGGAAATTTTGTTGTAACTTTTGACCACTAGGTGGGGCTGGTTCGAAACTTCTCACGCTCTTTCAGGGCATCGTGCTGAAGGACCCATACCAAGTTTCGTAACAATCCGTTCATGCGTTCTTAAATTACAGCATTTTAGCACAAAATTCCAAATGGCCGATATGGTAAAATTGGATATCAGTCGACTCGGCATGTTGCCCTGAATCTAGCAAGAGATTTTTGGACAAACTGTTCAGAAGTTATAAGCAAAAATAGCCATTTGTCATATCTCCGGACCAGTAGGTGGCGCTGTGCCGAAACGCAGCATGTAGCCTCAGGTCATGCTTGTGATGACATGTACTAAGTTTGGTCTGAATCCGATAAAGCGTTGCGGAGATAAAGCCTTACGACTGTTTTCGCAAGCGCTACGTAAAATTTGTTTGTGCGTTTATCGAAAACGGTTTGACGAATCAACTTGAATTCCATGATTCCACGTGAAAATCGGAGTAACGGCCTAGGAGGAGTTCGAAAAAGTAGGTTTTTCGGAAAATTTTATTTTTTAAAATTTTACGGTTTCAAAGTTATTAGCATAAACATGAGTGAAACTTTGGACAGCTGGTGGCGAAACTTTGCTATGCTGATAGTTCAGACTGTCCTCTATCAGTGTGCCGAATTTCATAACTTTACCGCAAGCGGTTCTATGGGCTGTCATAGACTCCCAGAGCGGAAGAAGAAGAAGCGGAATAATAATAATAATAAGAACGGGAACCGATTCAATAGGTGCCTCCGCACCTTCGGTGCTTGGCCCCTAATTACTTATTTTGTTGTTGATGTTGTTTCTTTGACTGCACACTCCGTGACTCACTCAGAACGGTCTTGTGACCCACTCTTGGGTCATGACCCACCAGTTGAGAAACACTGCACTAGAGCATGTGTTCAGGTGCAGTGTATCCATGATACAGGATGTATCATGTCCCACTTACAAATACATCCATTAATTTAACACTAATTCATCCATAGACATTTTGTCAGATATCTTGTGCCGAGTAATATAATTCATAGTACTTCCCTGTACTCTGTACTACTACTGAAACACTTTCTCTTACTTAAATGGACTAATATGGTTTTGTGGTTTCTGTGCTTAGTGAGAAAAGTTAAGAGCAACTCATACGGGAACACTCAGAAAAGAGGTCTGTGAACTCTAATTTAAGGAAAAGGGTCATTTTTGTTTAGTTTTCAATTTGCATAACTTATATTTTGTTTTAGCTTGCTTATCGGAAAAATCTCCCCTGAAATTGGTTAAAAATTGTGTCAAACAGTTTATAGCTTATCTAAAACATTGAATTATTTCCAATAAATATCATATAATGGAATTGTTTTTTTTTATGGATTTGTACAGGTGTGATGCAACGAGCAGTTTCTCCGTTCGCACTAATTATTTCAGTGACCAGTACCTATACCAATAATAGATACATATTTTGGGGTATACGGAGGCTAAAACAATTTAAACAGTTAAACATAATTAAGCAGTTGAAATGACATGCACAGTTCACTCAGATTATTTGAAAGCAAAAACTGCATTACCCACTGACTAGACTGATGTTGTCTTTCTGTTTGTCAAACAATAGTGGAACAGGTCCATAGTTAACTACAACTGTGGTAAACTTCAAATATCAATATACCTGCAAAAAATGATTTGTTTGCAGGTATGGTTTGATATTGTAACTACATTAATTAAATATATAATTTTATGTATTCATATTTCTGGAATGGATATATTTAGTGGTCGACCAGCATTGTTTTTTTGATGGCCGATATCTTAGAGAGTAGGGTGGCCGATGGCTGATATAAAGCCAACAAATAGCCTATATACTTTGTTTATTTGAATTAATATTTAATAAATTAGAAATATATCATTTGAAAATGAATTGAAAAAATAAATCTTACTTTAGATGGCAACTTCTTGATTCTGTAATCATATTACAGCATTTTTCATAAATAAAGAAATTGTTTGAAAAAATATAAATAAAATTGAAGTAAACACTTTAACCAACAGGACACTCAGTATTCTTGTGTGCACTGGGAATCCTTTTTATTTTCAAAGAAAGATGAGGTAACACTAATTTTACATACTGCACGCAGTGAAAATGACATAAGTGTGACACAGTGGGCAACTGAAAATAGTTCAGAATAGTTTGAAAGTGAGAGCTGAACTCTCCTGTAAGCATTCAGTTCAAACGGACTGACCCTCAGACACAGAGTTACATGTTCATGCAGGGTACAAATGCGCACTTTAGAATATCTGACGGCTGGATTCGGCTAAATCTGCAAGGTTTGTTGAATTAAATGTTTATTAGATATTCAAAGATTTGTTTCAATTGTGTATTTGTTAAATGCTGATTGAAAATGAGAATGTATAGTATTTGACTCTCTGTTACTAATAATATAAAAGCAAATTTATCTAGTAACGTATTAGACAAAACTGTTAAACAGAGACAATTACTAATGAAGATGGAGAATGGGAGCACTGTGTTCTCAGGCGCTGCTGTTTTCAGAGCTGGTGTTCTCAAGTCCTGCTTCCAACACATTGGCTGAACAGTTTTTCTGTTCGGCCTACAGTATGTGTTGGAAGCAGGACTTTTATTTTTGACGGCGCTGAGAACACCAACTCTGGGAACGGCAGCGCCTAGGCGATAAATCGGTCGGCCACTAGATAAATGCAGTCCTGTGCCAATCTTTGCTGAAACTCATTAAACCCTCAGCAGCCAACAGTCTACATGACATAACACTACTTACTGTTCAGCCTGTGTTTACCCATTTTCTTAGATTCTTCAAATATATAATGTTTTGAGGTTTTCCTGTTTTCGAATGTTATCAGCACTCTTGAATGGACAGAAATGGCATCAGAACATTTCCTTCTCTTTTGAGTAACAGTTGATAGGTTGAATGATTTATTTAGCCAACCACTTTGTTAGACAGCACTGAAAGCACACTTATGGTTTTTTTAGGGCCGCAACTGCTAAACAATAAAATCTCTGGGAAAAAATGCATTTCAAAAATAGGAATGTCATAGAGCGGGCAACAGCAAAAAAAAAAAAAAAAGCACAACCCAAGTTGCTCAATGCTTGTGGGCGTTTAAATGGAATAAGCATAGAGTTTAATGTGGGCAGGTTGGCATGTCAGGTGCTTTGATAGATTGCATGTTCTGTTCAAAATATTTCTCGTTTTTTAACCCAATGCATAAAAAACTTTTTTTATGTTATGTTAATGCTGTCAAAATGAACGCGTTGATGCTTATTTTTTTCAGTTAAACGTGTTAAAAATATTTAACGCAATTAATGCAGCATCCATTTTTTTCCATCATCCTTTGGCTAGCATTAATTTATATGACCACGCTCTTATTCATGCAAATGCTTTTAAACCATTCAAGCGAGATAAGACACAAAAGAGAACGCAGTGCGGGCATGTGAATCTCCTGTCTGTGACACGCGACTTGTGTGCGCTTAAAGCAGCTTTAGACAGCGCTTTAACCGGACAAAAACACACAAAGTTATGCCAGAATGCCCATGTAGTCGAGTATCTTCGCAAGAGATGATACTCGTCTTAAATGAGTTAAATAAAGTCTTAAATAAATGTAAAGAGTGAGAAAATGGGATATCCTACCTGTTAGACATACCAAAATCTTAAAGCACTGTTTACAAGGTTACATGGGTGAAAAACAATGAAAACAATAACTTTTTGTGCAAAAAATCTGAACCGGTCTGACTGAGCCAATGTGAGCAAGGAGGGATTAATCGCGATTAATTACAGAAAAATGTGATCAATTCATATTTTTTTAATTGATTGACAGCACTAGTTTTTATGTTTTTCATGCAGTATTTCTGTTTTGCTAAAATGATCAACAGATATTCTCTGTTGAACTTTGGAGACTAAGATGTACGACAGAAAATTCTATAATGAATAATTTTCATTATAATATTAATTTTGATTTGTTGTTGAAAATTTTGTTTTAAATGTACAATATTGAAATCCTGCATGTAATGCAAGTAAAGATTTTCTTAGAGAACAGTAACTGTAATGGGTTATAAATGCAAGAAGTCCTAAATAAACAATATATATATATATATATATATACTAAAAATAAACTACACCATTTTGTTACAGTGTTTAACAATTTTTCCTAGAATTTTTATTTCAGAATTTAACATTTAATTTTTTAACTTTTTTTGCACATAATGTATAGCATAACCTACATTCATACCTGAATGTGAAAAAGACCATGTTTTTTATTCAAATCAATTATTTAAATAAACCCAAGACAAGTTGGCAGTTTTGATTAATCAAATAAATAATAAACAGCTTAATCGCTCAATAATAAAAATATTAATTTGTTGCAGCTTTAATTTTGGTCTTAACCACATTTTATTAGATTAATTTGCTAGTAAAAGCTGTATATTGTTTTCCCTACAGATGATTGTGTTAACTGGAGCAGAACGAGTCTAATAGACAGCATGGGTGTTGAGGTGAGAGTTTGTTTACGTCCTGATTTGGGTCATGTAGTCCTTCATTCTAACTGACCCGTTAATTGTGCTGGTGATCCAACAGTGTGTTGAAATAGGCAGGTTAGTAAAGGGCTATTCGTTTAACACACACAGTTGATTAGGCATGATCTCAACTGCAGAACAATCCACCTGTGATTTCTGAATGTGTTGTATTGTATTGTGTTGTGTAATTTCAGTAGATTCTGTCTTCTGATTCCGTCTCAGAAAATATCACGGTTTCACGATAAACGGTATTAAACAGTCAATTATTATTATTATTATTATTATCATCAGTTAAAATAACTGTTAAATGAGTGAAAACAAATATATATTTTTTTGGTTGGACAAATACTTTATAACAAACTCAATTTTATTCAAATTTCAATAATCAAAAACATATATATATTTCATCATATATAATTACATTTAATAATTGATTATGGATTAGATTAACTACTTATTTTTATCATTAATAACAGAATAATAGTTCTACTATGAAATGTATTTTATTCAGAAATTCTGGTTTGTCTGTATTATTTTTTTCTGGATTCTGTATTTCATGATTTAATACATACTATAAAAAATTGTGGTAATGAAATGAATGCATAAAACCTAAACAATTTAATTAACATTTTAAAATGTAATCAAAAAAAAAAAATTAACAACTTTTATCCTTTTATTATTAATATTAATATTATTATTTTATTATTATGTCATAATTTGACGGGAAGAATTAGCGGGAAGACTAATTCTTATCGTGAGGAGAATTTTTACCGGTATATCGCAAACGATAATATATTGCAATGCCCATCCCCAGGCTAGAGCAATGGCATCGCTCACTCAGTGTGATATCGTTTGCTTGGTGGCGGCTGCCCCCCGGTTGCGGCCCCCATAGCAAATTAAGAGTTGTTCTGACTTACGCCACTGGCTAGTGCGGTGGATGTAAGTCTGAAGAGCACGGACTGGACACAGTCTGTGAAGTTTCATGGTTGTTGGTGCCAGACGGGCCGGTCTGAGTATTTCACAATCTGGGCTGCGTTTCCCAAAAGCATCGTAAGCCTAAGTTGATCGTAAAAACGATCGTACGACTGATCTTAATATTACGGTCTGTTTCCCAAAAGCATCGTAGCTTAAGTAGCACTTGAAAATCTTCGTAGATCTACGAGTGCTCTGGAGTAATCGTACATCACCAAGTTCATCGTAAGAAGACAGATTTATGAGGACACCTGCAGGACAACCGACAGATTACACCTTTAACTTTATTCAAATGCAATGTGATTATAATATAAGGTTTGATTGTACTTTATTGTACACTTTATTACTCTTTTTTTGTTGTTGGTTAAATTAATGTATAAATTAAATAATTAAAAAGGTCAGAAAACAAAACAAAAAATAGAAATAATTTAATCTAATAATTTTAATCAAAATTAAATGAATGAACAAAAAATAAATAAAAGAAATCCTTTTAATCTGTTAAAAATTACATCTTTGTTTCACTCTATCTCGTCTAAAAGGACATTAATTTCATCTTTTTGAAAGGAATCTTTATTTTTTATTTTATTTTTTAGCTATTTTGTCAGTGCCTCCGCCTGTAGGTGCTTTATATAGACTTGTCTTGATTGCTAATCCACAACAGATGACAATTATTAGGTTAAACGTTCCATATAAGGTTATGTTTCAGCACTTCACGAATGGACAGCGACTCTTAAGTAGCACGTAGAGCGCATTCTCGCGCGTTCATGTTAAGTGCATTTTTGGGAAACGCTCGTGGAATTGCTGCGAGCGTTCGTAACCTTGCACGTAGAAAGCGCTCTTAAGAGCTAAGATACATCGTTATCGGGAAACCCGGCCCTGCTCAGTTACTGGGATTTTCACGCACAACCATTTCTAGGGTTTACAAAGAATGGTGTGAAAAGGGAAAAACATCCAGTATGCGGCAGTCCTGTGGGCGAAAATGCCTTGTTGATGCTAGAGGTCAGAGGAGAATGGGCCGACTGATTCAAGCTGATAGAAGAGCAACTTTGACTGATATAACCACTCGTTACAACCGAGGTATGCAGCAAAGCATTTGTGAAGCCACAACACGCACAACCTTGAGGCAGATGGGCTACAACAGCAGAAGACCCCACTGGGTACCACTCATCTCCACTACAAATAGGAAAAAGGGGCTACAATTTGCACAAGCTCACCAAAATTGGACAGTTTAAGACTGGAAAAATGTTGCCTGGTCTGATGAGTCTCGATTTGTGTTGAGACATTCAGATGGTAGAGTCAGAATTTGGCGTAAACAGAATGAGAACATGGATCCATCATGCCTTGTTACCACTGTGCAGGCTGGTGGTGGTGGTGTAATGGTGTGGGGGATGTTTTCTTGGCACACTTTAGGCCCCTTAGTGCCAATTGGACATCGTTTAAATGCCACGGCCTACCTGAGCATTGTTTCTGACCATGTCCATCCCTTTATGACCACCATGTACCCATCCTCTGATGGCTACTTCCAGCAAGGCAAGGCAAGGCAAGTTTATTTATATAGCACATTTCATACACAATGGCAATTCAAAGTGCTTTACATAGAAGAAATTAAAATAATGAAAGGAAATAAGAATAATTAAAACAGTTTAGAAAAATAAAATAAAATACAGTACTTTTAAAAAATAAAAAAGAATATTTATTATAGATCTTTCTTTCAAAGGATTCCCTTAAGACTTAAATCTTTCAACCTTCTTTTAACCTTCAATCTTCTTACGACTTCCATCTATCAACTTTCCTTTAACTTTCTTTTCTCCCTCATTTACTCACACGTTCTTTCCACTTTCTTTAGCACTTTAGCACTGCGTTCACATTCTTTCTCAGACGAAAACTTTAATATCGTCATTTAAATACTGTTCTACTTTCAAACCCACATTAATCACTTTCACATTATCACCTTCTGAGTGGGCATTTACAGTTTCGGGCTAAATGCCCTGCTGACATAGGAGAAATTAAAATAATTAAAAGAAATAAGAATAATTAAAACAGTTTAGAAAAATAGTGTAAAATACAGTACAGTACAAACAGTCGGACGAACAGCGGCACAGTGCTCATTCAGTAAATGCACAGCTAAACAGACGTGTTTTGAGTCTGGATTTGAATGTGACCACTGTAGGAGCACCTCTGATCTCTTCTGGAAGCTGGTTCCAGCTGCGGCTGGCATAGTAGCTAAAAGCAGACTCGCCATGTTTAGAGTGAACCCTTGGTATTTCTAGCTGATATGATCCTAATGATCTGAGTGATCTGTTGGGTTTATATTCAGTGAGCATATCTGCAATGTATTGAGGTCCTAGGCCATTGAATGATTTATATACCAGTAATAATACTTTAAAATCAATCCTAAATCTAACTGGGAGCCAGTGTAAAGACCTGAGGACTGGTGTGATATGTTCATATTTTCTGGTTCTGCTCAGAATCCTAGCGGCAGCGTTCTGTATGAGCTGCAACTGTCTTATGGTCTTTTTGGGAAGGCCAATGAGGAGTCCATTACAATAATCCACCCTGCTGGTGATGAAAGCATGCACAAGTTTCTCTAAGTCTTGTCTGGAAACAAAGCATCTAATTCTTGCAATATTTTTCAGATGATAGTATGCTGATTTAGTTATTGCTTTGACATGACTACTGAAACTAAGGTCTGACTCTAGTGTCACACCAAGATTCCTGACTTGATGTTTAGTTGTTTGACCCCTAGAGTGAAGGTATGCGTTCACTTTGAGAACTTCATCTTTGTTTCCAAACGCAATAACTTCAGTTTTGTCTTTGTTTAATTGAAGAAAGTTTTGACACAGCAGGATAATGCACCATGTCACAAAGCTCGAATCATTTCAAATTGGTTTCTTGAACATGACAATGAGTTCACTGTACTAAAATGGCCCCCACAGTCACCAGATCTCTCAACCCAATAGAGCATCTTTGGGATGTGGTGGAACGGGAGCTTCGTGCCCTGGATGTGCATCCCACAAATCTCCATCAACTGCAAGATGCTATCCTATCAATATGGGCCAACATTTCTAAAGAATGCTTTCAGCACCTTGTTGAATCAATGCCACGTAGAATTAAGGCAGTTCTGAAGGCGAAAGGGGGTCAAACACAGTATTAGTATGGTGTTCCTAATAATCCTTTAGGTGAGTGAATGGAAACGGAGCCTGCAGCACGTAACCCTTATTTGCCTATGGGGATTGGCCCTTGGATGAAATTCCCTGACCTTGAGCCACAACAGAAAGCGGTTTCATGTTCAGAAGGCCCATAGGTATCACTGTGGACGCAGCTGCCATAAGACCTAGAATTCTTTGAAAGTGAAGAAGTAATTTCCTGATCTAGCCTGATATTGCTCGGGTTGTTTAAGATGGTCTCGACACATGCGGGAGACAGTTGTACCAAAGACAGGTCACCGTAGTGACCAAGTCCCATTCAATCCCTAAGGAGGTTGTCCTCTGGGCTGGAGAGAGAATGCTTTTCTTGAGTCTCAACCTCAGAGATACAAGATGAGCAAGGAAGACATCCTGATGTCAAAGCAAAAGCTCTTGAGACTTTGGGCCAGGATCAGCCAGTCTCCTATTTAAGCCGTAAATGTGCTACAAAAAACAAAAAAAACCTGTTCATCCCAGATTTTGTTGCTGATTTGAAATATGTTATTTAACCCTCTGGGGTCTGATGTTTTTTTGGGGCCTTGAGAAGTTTTGACAGTTGTGTTTTTTTCAGTTCTTTCAACTTAAAAGAGCTCAAAAACTTGTATGCTATGCTTGCCTCAGCAAATGCGTTATCTCACGTTTGCTTTTGTTAACATTGTTAGGTTTAGGTTAGAGTTTAGGTCAGGGGTGGGCAAACTTTTTGGCTCAAGGGCCACAGTGGGTTTTAAAATTTGACAGAGGGCCGGCCCAGTAGCAGATTATGAAACATGATCTCATGAAAGTGTGTATCTATACCACAAATTTTATTTCTCGTGCCATTTATACGGCAAAAATTTTTTTTAGTGCATATGCTACGCACTGTAAACCCCTTGGTTAGGATTAGGGGTGCGGAGTGCGTGCCTATTACACGCCATAAAGTGCGTATCATATGCACGCGAAAACTGCATTTCATAAGCACTACAAATACATGAGATCGGGCTGAGCAAACACTTTTACGTTGTGGCAACGTCTGCGCGAAATTCAACAACTGAGAGACAACATTCTGACAATACATTTTTTATACTAGATATCCCCCATTTAGCATGTTATGTTTTGAGGTTAATTTTTAATTAGTCAGATGTTAGATATTTATAGACTATACTTTTTAAATATTGTTTATCCTTATTATTATTTAATGGGCTTAACAGTAAATTAGAAACAACACCTGCAAGTGTACACTTAGAAGAGTAAAAATTACAGAAGGTTACGTTAATTCAACTTTATTAAAACTGCATATGGCAATCAATTTGGACTTCCAAAAGTCATACATTTGTGGAAAAAAACGAAATAAACGAATATATAAATGTATAATAAAATAAAACATAAAAAGCAAAGGCAGATCAGAACATTTAATGAACAAAACCGGGTTCTGTACATGGCAGACAGGCGAGCGCGGTCGAAAGCCGGGCGATAAAGGTCGGTAAACGGAATCAGTCAGGATACATCCACAAATCCAGAGGAGCAAAGAAACTAAATAGCAGACAAATCAAAGGAAAAACTAAACAGGTGTGCAAGCGGTTACCAAAATTTTTTTTCTCTGTGAGTTTCCAAAAAGGAAAAAAACATTGACGTGCAACAAGTCTATGCGTTTAAGTCACTGTCTGTTTGGTTTCCATGGTGACGCGTCATTGCTTGTTACGTGACACACCGCAGCCACAACAGCCCTGAATGAATGATGATCTGCTTTTATGTCATTTTTCCTTTTTTACATTTGTTAGCTATGGCATGAAATATCTGATATTCCGATTGTCAAATATATGCAACGCAATATATATAACGTAAAGTATTGCAAGAAAAAGGCAAAATGAATGCGATCTTAAGACAATTTTTTAAATACTCGACGGGCCGGACTAAACAGCCTAACGGGCCGGATGTGGCCCGCGGGCCGTAGTTTGCCCACCCCTGGTTTAGGTGGTACTTTATTTTGAAACTTGATAGAGCATTAACCTTTTATCATTAACTCATTCACTGAACATTTAATTTTTGAATACTTACAACAACTGACGTAATAAACTATTGCCAGAGTCACATTCACCTGTATCAGTTGCTTAAAAAAATAACAATAATTGACTATGCATCTCTTTCATTGACAAAAGACTAAAATAGCATTGATTTCAAAAGTCAGTGTCGGTCTTGTCCAGGGTTCCTCAAAGTTCAGAGTCAGACCGTGATCACACCGTGATCTCACCTATTTGCAATTTTCTTGTAACTTTGAAGACCTTGATCAGCTTGTTCAGGTGCGTTTGATTAGAGTTGGAACTAAACTCTGCAGGGCAGTGGCCCTAGGATCAGATTTGAGGAACCCTGGACTAAAAAGTGTTAAGCTGTGCATTCCCGCTCTCTCTTCTTTCTGATGGCAAAATGACACACACCCTCTTACTGACTCGTTTCATTAGCTCCTGATGAATAGTTTTGGTGTCACAGGGCCTGCATTTCGGTGTGGGTTTACAGGTATTGTGCATAATTTTACTCATTTCCCACAGGTTTCATGCTCACACCAAAAGTGCATGCACCACTGATCTATATATCAGCTTGTGAGTGTCAAATGTATTTCTTTTTTATTGCACAAACGATCAATACACACAAAATGATGTCAAAATTTCTATTTTGGCGAGTATTGAGGTTAACACAGTTTTGGAACGGAAACCTATTCAGATTTTCTTATCTGAATAGGCTGTTAGACCCACATGAAAAACGTATCCATGTTTATTTAATTTGTCTCTTTATTCTATTGTATTTATTCATGCTATCGTTTACAATTTGTTTATTTGTTCTTATTATATTATTCAGTGACATGTAAATTTAGCCTCCCTGTGCTATTGCAACAGAATTACCAAAAAAATATGAAACAATAATAATGAAAGAACATTATAGCAGTTTTCTCTGTGGTATTGAAAATGTAATGGAATATCGTTTTTTTTTCAGATTTTTTTGCTATACTTGAAATTTGCATACTGTGCACACCATAAATACTATATATGGCAGAAGTAGTTGAAGGAGCAAGTTATAGAGTGAACATGTATCTGTCAATGCAGTGAAAGCTAATTCATCTCTAAAGGACAAAGTCAATCCCATTAGTAACCCAGTCGCAGTGAAGGCTGTGTGTTTGGAGCTGCCAGCTGAGAAGCTGAGAGTTTCCTGCTCTCCCAGGGAAGCTGGCTCATGCCTAAAGGGCTCTTTGTTGGACAAGGTGTGCGATCTGAGCAGTGACTGAGCCCGGTACAAAACCACACTTTCAAAACCTCCTGTTCCTGTCAGCACCGGAGATGTGTTCTTCCACACTTAGTACACACATCCTACATAACACATACGCACATGAGACCACTATCCCAACAGGTGCCAAAGTTTTGCTACATGTCTGCCTTTCTTGATCATAACTACTGAGCATGACTTATAATTTGAAGAACTATTGATAACACTTTACCTTATTCCTGTATGTTGCGTTTTCATAAATAATAATATTATAATGTATTATAATTTTGTAATAAATAGAACACACCGATTTCATTATAATGCCTTAAAAGGATAGTTCACCCAACAATAAAAAATCTGTCATAATTTCCTCAAGAGCATCAAATATGACTATTCACAGACATATTGAGCATTTTTAAGTGTATTCTCTTCGTTAGGATGTTGATATAGCAACTGTTCAAGTGTCAAGCAAGTTTCATTCGTAATGTTTCTCCTTGAATCCGATATAAAATTTCAGTAACACTTTAGTTTAATGTCCAATTCACACTATTAACTAGTTGGTTATTATTAGCAAGCATATTACTATGATATTGGCTGTTTATTAGTACTTATAAAGCACATATTAATGCCTTATTCTGCATGGCCTTATTCTACATCCCTTAATCCTACACAATAACTAAACTTAACAACTACTTTAATAACTGGTAATAAGCAGTAATTAGGAGTTTACTGAGGCAAAAGTCGTAGTTAATAGTTAGTTAATAAGGAGAATTGGACCCTTATCTAAAGCAAGCTTAATTACTCAAATTCAGACTTAATTTTTCAGATATTTCCTGTGTTGTGTCTCATTGAAATCATTGTGTTTTAACATTCATTTGTCTGTTTTGGAGTAGTTGGTCATTCCATTGACAGTTCCGGGGCAGAGGGCAGTGTTCGTTGCATAATCAGTGAATGACACAACAGCGTGTTGATAGCAGGCATTTTAGCACAAGTCTTTATAAATAATTAACTGGACGTGCTCGAGGAGTCGAGGTCCAAGGTTTTTGGCATTCTCACATGCTCTGCACCTCTCAGCTGGCCAGAAGTGTCTTCCAGGTCCGTACACGCTCCATGTTCCAGTAGCTAGTCTCCTGTGTGCTTCCTGGATTCGGACTACTCTCACGGCTGCTTTGACAGTAGTAGGATGGTTTTATCTACTGCTAATATTTGCACTGCGGAAAGAGAATTTGCTTGAACTGAAAAGAGCGCTTATCAGTTATCCGTATTTGGGTGTCGTTGTGGCATTGAAAGTGAGAGAGGTTTTGTGGTATGATGTTTAGGGCCTATGAAGTATGACTGAAGTATGACTGAGTGAAGTATGAATTCTTTTTACTTCAAAGTGTGTTAATAGTTTACCATTTTCCCCTTTTAATGTCATGATAGAAGACAAGATCTATAGTTGTATTTTACTTTCTGTGCTTACATTATTATTAATAAGAACTTCACAGTGAATATCACATTGAATTGTGTTGCTTAGTTGCTTAGCTGCAGTGTCATAGTAGAGCAAATAATTGTCTGTTAGTTCGCTTCAATACATTGCATTATCATATGTCAACTGGTTTTTACAGTACTGAATATGTTGTTAACCTGTTAAAATGTGATGGAGCACCGGTGTATCATGTATGTTATGTTAAACTTCTCATCAGAACCCTTTACTAAACGACGCCCATCTGGGCTTTTAGACCAAAAGTGTTGTCATTTGAAGAAAACCCTATGGATTCTCATAGGTTTAATTCACATTTCTTGAGAGAGCAGTATTATGACTTAAAATATTTTCTATTCAGTTTAATGTTTTTAATTTTTTTTTTATCCCCAAATGGAAAATGGACTATGGAATTTATGTAGCAAATATTTATCTGTTTTTTAATTACATACAAATTTACAATTTTGTTAAATCTGTGAATTGTTAGAACAACTAGTCTGAATTTATAGATTTTTGTGTACATGGTTGATGATTATTTAAAGGTATTCCTCTTAGAGTTTTTTGCTTGTCTTGTCCTCTACTTCATTATGTAAAAGGGGTGTAACGATACCCTCATGTCACGATTCGATACATATCATTCATGATACTGAACTTACGATAAGATATTGCGATACTCCAAGACATATGGTAAAAGGTTAACAAAAAATTTACTCTTGATTAAAATGCTACATTTGTTTTTACATTGGGGGTGGAAATGAATAGGCTTAGACTTGTTGCTGATAACACAATGCACAAGACAATGGTGACACCAAAATAAAAAATATTGATGATTCTGAAGCTGAAAATACAGAAATATTTTAGACAAACATGCTTGCACTCTGTCACTGGCTAGATTTAAAATGTTTACTGGTAACATAAGTTAAAATGTTTACTGGACCCACAAATTTCCCCCCATTGAATTATTATACTTTATATTCAACAGTATATATAGTAGTTTAATGTAGTACTGACACTAAAACTCTGTAAACTAAAAAAATATATAAAAAAATCTCACACAGAAATTTTCATTTTGGGTGAATTATACACAACACAATACATATTGTCACTATCCACGATACATATTGATGCATTTTTGGATTGCGATATATTGTGACATGATATATTGTTACACCCCTATTATGTAATGTCAGCAGATAGATTTTATTATGTTGTGTTTTGATGGAAAGGAGGATTTCAGTCTAATCAGTCGAAGCTATCTTGAATCAGGTTTGAAAAAGATAGGACTAGTATGTTTTATTACTTTAATATGACATCACATAACATATTATCAAAATGACGACTTAAGCGCTGTAACCATAATCAAAACACTGATTACATTTCCTTAAATGTACATTACCTTGTTTATTACATCACGACAACAAGTACTTCATGATCTTAGTAATTGGGGCATGAGGAGTAGTCTATTTTTACTGCCAAACCATTTGAAACATTGATCCAGTGCTTAAATGATAAAATGCTTAGAAATATATGTATATTTCCAAACAGGTGGTCAACCATTATACTGTAGATTTTTCAATGGTGAATGTCAACCACTGGTCAACCACTGGCACATTTTCAGTGGCTGAAAATTGAAACATAGACAATATTCAGTGAAAATCCTAACCCTCATACAATTGAAACAGAAATTGTTTCTTATGCATTGGGAACGTAACTCTTTTTGGGAAAAGCACGCTAAAAGTCCTGGCAGAAAGCGATGCATACGGATGTATTGTAATGACGCCCAGTTCCAGGAATGCACTAGTATTTTGTTGGTAGTACCAGTTAGCAACAATTATTAGTTAACACTAAGTTGTTAACACTTTGGAAAAAATAATAATTCGTCATTATACTACATCCTTATGCATCGCTTTCTGCCAGGACTTTTACATGCTTTTCCCAAACCCCTGAAGTGACCTCGACGACCGGGTTAGCAGTAGCATGAGCCGTCAGGCAAGTGTTATTTAAATAAACTCCTGATGTACTTACAAACTTTCCAATGCCTCGTTTTATGAGTACAGAACCTATTTGTACTACTGTATAAATTTGGTACCATTCTGGGCATTATTAGTGGGGTAATTTACGAGATACAACCTTGGATCTGTTAGCTCCGTTTATCTAAATAAGCTCTAACTTTAATAATGTTCAACCAAGGGAAAAAAAGCTTCTGGGGGGGTGTTTGGCTCGAGGTCATGGTGCAAAGGACCCTAGAGCCGCGTTTCCACCGCAGGAACTTTCCCCAGGAACTAGGAACTATGGGCTGGTACTCGATGTGTTTACACCGCAGGAACCAGGGTCTAAATGAAGTTCCGGGTAAATATTTCCCCCTCCGATAGTCCCTGCTAATGAGGTAGTACTTTTTCAAAGTTCAGGAACTTTCAGGGGTGGGACTTGTGCGCTGCACAAGCTGATTTGCGAAAGAGGAAATTTTTGCGCGTTCGTCCCAGGCATCTCACAATAACTGATAACATACGTTGTCTAATTTTATACGCATACGAGCTTTCTGAACACGCTTTAGTATCAGTGCTCGTCTATTTTGTTTTAATTACCTCGTTAGTAAACCAATACATAACTGCAGCACAGTTTGAATCTCCTCCATACTTATTATAAATGTGGCGCTCAAAACTGATTACTGTCCGTCGCAGACTGGGAGGAGCAGTTGCGCGCAGTTTACCTTCCCGGTACTTTAGACCGCGGTGTAAAAGCAACCGGTCTGGGGCAAAAAAAGTTCCTGGGAAAAAAGTTCCTGGGACAAATTATAAATGTTATAAATGCATTTTGAATGCTTTCTCTTTCAAGTACAGAGTTATAGATTTTTCTGTTGATTTATTGATATATCAGTCCATAGTAACACTTACCACTTGTTCAATCTGCCTTAGCAGTATTTTGGCAGTGCAGTCTGTGATTTTTGAAAATCGTAGTTGAACACTATTGATATTTGAAATCAACCCAAATAAACACAGCCCTTCCTTCATTGCTCTGCCCCCAAAATGCACAAACACGCAATGCAAGAGTGTCTCTTTTATCATAGCAGAAGCGAAGCAAAATAATGTTCCAGCGCTGGAAAGCTTTTCTGATATTAACGCGGGTCCTAAAGCTCTTGCCTGATCATATCCCCTTCTTTTTCCAGTGATATTCCTCTGAGCCTTTCTCTTTTGTAATGTCTCTCTCTCAGCCATCTCTCTTTTCTTCAAATCTCCCTCTTGCTCAGCTCAGTCTCCTCTCCCATTGTGAGTGGACACGCCCCCTACTGCTGATTGGCTACAAGTGTGTTGTGGTGCTCTGTCCAATGCACTTTCAACAGCGTTTTTCAAAAATCGCTTACTGCACCTTTTAAGTAATTCTTTTCTTGTTTGGGTAATTGATATGCCTCTTAACCAAACATGCAATCAAATGAATGCCAGAACTAGTGTTATGATACAACACCTTCTCACTCTCAAGGTGTCAAATATTTCAGCTTGGCAGAAGCCCTGCACAACACCCTGTTAACTCCAAAAGAACCTGCTGGTGCTGTTAAACTGACTGACACACAGCAGGGCTTCTTCCATCACTTTATTTAATTAAATAGCAAAACATTCCCCTGCTTTTATGTTTTCCAGCATATGTATCTCCATAACCGTTCTCATAAAACTGCATACACAGTCACTGTTGCCTTTTTTTTGGGGTGGGGTTAGATTGTTAGGTTATTGTTTTTTCCACAAGCACTTTTTATTTTTTTTATTTTTTTTAATACAATAGAAATTAGGCCATTTTTGTGGTATTGGTTATTTAGGAGTGTCTGAGCTTAGAATGAACCTTTATTGCAAAACTTGATATTTGCACCACTTAATCATCAAACGTAATCCTTACTCATTGTTCTTCTGAATTTATTCGACAGGAGGAGAATGAAGGCTAAGGCCCCCCCTCCACCTCGACCTCCCCAGCCTGCCCCTCGCAGGATCTTCCGAAATGCTGTTCCTGACGGAGGAGGATCTTCAGGGGGAGACAGCAAGGAAAACATGCTTCAACCCTCTGTGGATCTCCATATCAGTCTGCCTTCAGGGTACCAGACCACTGTCAATGTGGATGGCAGGTGAATATGTTCATTGCACTGACCTTAGCCTAAACATTTAATCAAAACATTTTATTTTTAGTATTAGTTGGTAACTTGATGGTGGTACGGTTGATTTAAATAGAGTTGGGACAGGAAGTGTACACTGACATTGTACACAGTGACCTTTAAAAACAGCTAGACAGAGTGCAGCTGATGGAAAGGAACAACACATTGTGAGATGGGTTTTTACACTGTATTTTTAACTTGATTTTTAATATGTATTTTAATGCATATTTATAAACATGATACAAGAACCGAAGATGTCCATCTGCCACTTTGGGTGAAACATTTTCTGAATTAATGGACAAAAATCTAAAATATCAAAATCAAATAATCAAAAATGTTATAATTATCACTGCTCTCCTATATTTCATTAGTTCACACTTGCATATAATTAAATGGAGTAAAGGATATGCATATTTGGCGTGCTGTCCAATGGGAGGGCTCCGAGCTTGGATTTTGGCCCGAACCAGAGTACTCCCGCCATCCCAGGTTGGGATAGGAATAGTTAGAAGAGAGCAGATGGGGTGGTGGAGGGATGCTGGAAAACTCTTATAGAAAAGATGTAAGTCTGCTGTATATATACCTCCTGATGCTAAATGAGTTGATTATCTGAATGAGCTCTTCCTGTGTTAATTAGGATAACTATCTTAACGTGCTCCTCCCAAACTTTGTTAATATAATTTAATTACTTGGTGAAACAAAGCTCTGGAATTTAAAGATAATAAGGAATTTAAAGTCCTAAATATCTTAAATGATCCAAGAAAAGTCTTAATTATCATATTGAGAGGTTTTAAATACCAGGAATCGGGATCTGGCTTAATGTGAATAATAAACTTCACAAGGTGATGATTTAATTGTGAGCGCTGCATGTTTCTAAGTAGGACTGGGTATCGAGTTTTTAGGCACCGACGGAATTGCCTCGATACCATCGTGTATCAAAAAAATGTCTTGTCATTCCGTACCAAGTTTCGATACCTGAGGGGTTAATCTTGTCAACGTCAGTGAAACAATAAGCATGCAGCATGTATGATGTGCCCAAATCAAGTGCTGGCTGTGGCAAGGCATCACCACAATGGATGCAATGAATTGCGCAGACAAGCACTGCGTGCATCGCACGTGTTGTGTAGTAAAGGGAACCGCGCGGGCCATTCATTGACCCAGAACATCCAGGATTCATATTTAAATAGTCCCTTTGCGGTTTAATATTCTCACTTTGACAACATTTCATTTGAGAGAAACTATCATCACATCACAGAAGAAGGTCTAGACGGCACCCCGTCGAAATAAAAGAATGAAAACCCGTCAAAATAAATATGAATTAAATTAATTAGATATGTTTTAGGAATCCAGAAGAATTTTAACGGGAAAAACGGAATTAACTCACATTAAACTAGGCATCTTGTAAAGTGTGCTTATCCTTAAGGTTAGCTGCATTAACAGTTTAGCTTTCTTGTTTTTTTTCCCCTCTTCACATTAATGTTACAGCCTCTGCTATAACATTATCTGTTCATAAAATTGGTATTGAAAAAAGTATCGTTCAGTTAACCGGTCTCGAAGTCATGGTATCGGTATCGATATCGAAATTTTTTTAACGATACCCAGCCCAATTTCTAAGTAAAAACGTTGCATTATTGCTCAAATGAAACAGCATATTCATTCAGCCAGTGGATTGAAAAGAAGCTAATGTATGCTAATGTAATGTCTAAAAATCGAAACAATTAGGGTAATCATATTTTAAAATAATTAAAATAAATAAATACAATCATTTATAATTTATGCCATTCTGTTGTGCTGTTAGCCTCCTGTGTTAACATCCCTTCATTTAAAAAGATTTTTATTGTTGTCTTGTACTAGTCAAGAGATTTTCGTTTTAGTTTTGTTGCACTTGGCTGTACTTTCACAAAGCTACCTGTGCTTTGAGTGTAAATCCCTCACTCTTGTCTTTGACTGTATCATTATGGACATTTTACCCTTGGCTTGATTTAATTAAACATATTGAGAGTATGGCTTGCATTTGATAGCACATTGATTCTTTAAAGACAAAACAATAGACCAGTAAAAAAGGAGGAAAATATAATAATTTTTTTATTTAATTTTTTTACAGGGTGTGTTCACAAAAGACAGTGGTTTCCGCAACTCTGTAAATAATGTCTTCTGGGTTTTTGTGGCTAACTCTTCTGCTGTGAAGATTCTGCTGGTGAACATTAGGATCTTTTTTCAAAAACATAGAAAATCTTACTGACCCCAAACGTTTAAACGGTAGTGAGCATTGAGAGAATATGAAAGGACCAAAATATCATAGAGACTTGAAAGTGGCTTCTTCTGGCATGTCTATTTATTACTTGTTCAGTTGCTGCTGAATTTCAATCATTGTGAAATATTTTTTTTAAAGTAGATATAATAAAAAAAGTAATAAAGATAATGAAATGAGGATGGGTGCATCATTGTTTACTATGTGGTAAAACATTTCCATGTTGATGAGTAAGTGTCATAAGAATAGACATTTATAGTCAGATGAATCATTCATCTAATCTGAGCAACATAATGATTATATTCCAACATATTGAACTTTGCGTGCAAATTTGGACATGCACTCACATAAAGTAAAGGTAGTTTAATGGTTTAACCCTCTGAGGTCTGAGCTGTTTTCTGGGCTCTGGAGGTGTTCTGACATTTACATTTACATTTATTCATTTAGCTGACGCTTTTATCCAAAGCGACTTACAATTGCTATATATGTCAGAGGTCGCACGCCTCTGGAGCAACTAGGGGTTAAGTGTCTTGCTCAGGGACACATTGGTGTCTCACAGTGGATTCGAACCCGGGTCTCTCACACCAAAGGCATGTGTCTTATCCATCTTATCGCGCTCCAAAATATGATACATTCAAACGCAATCGCGCTCCAAAATATGATACATTCAAACCCACAGCGCGCTCCAAAATATGATACATTCAAACGCAATCGCGCTCCAAAATATGATACATTCAAACGCACAGCGCGCTCCAAAATGTGATACCACAGCGCGCTCCAAAATATGATACATTCAAACGCCATCGCGCTCCAAAATATTAAACATTATGGTTATACATATCTATGTTTGAGCAGATATCCACAAATAGTATTTAACAGTAAACACGGGTCTAAATAGTATAATATTCACCATATATCTAGCAACAGTTCAACTGCAATGTGAAGTTTATGCAACAATACCATAAACTAATAAGTAAGAATTTCTTACCTTACATCTTTCTTGTCTTCAAATCGCGTTCTTCTTCTTCTGAGGTAAATCCATGTAAGCTTCCAAACTCGACGAAAAGCAGAGACTTGTGAAGTGTTTTTGTGTTTTGTGTTTGAGGTAACGAGGGCGTTCGCGTTCCATGTGGAGATTTGCATGTGAATCTCTTTTGCGCGAGTGGGCGTGTCGAATTAAAAAGTAATTAGCAAGCGTTTGAGATACTGGACATCCTGTTGGTTTTATACAAATTACTTAAACAGAGAATATTTGTTTTCAGTTTGAATCCGATCATTTAAAAGTACACACTTAAATGTGTATAAAGGTGTATGGCTCATAAATGTGTGAGAAGTATTCGCTGAGTTTTGTTTCAGTATATAGACGTGCTCAAGAAAAAAAAGTTCACCGCGACGGAGAGGCAGAACGCACACCCTGTTTATTTTCTTTATTTTACAAAAGCACAATGTTTTGATTTGATTGTAAGTGGACACATACAAAAGTAGAAATATCACAGATTATTTTTTTATATTTCTTTTTTCTGTATAACCATAAATGACGGAGTAATTTAAGTTTATGTTTCTGCTATGTGAAAAAAATCCAGCAAAACGCGTCGGCGCGTTTCTCGACCTCAGAGGGTTAAAACCAGTTCTCAGCAATGCAGGGTTGAGAGGTGGCGCCCCGACATATCTCGCGAGAATCACAACTTGCTTTACGGAACGACGTCACATATATCAACAACATATGAAGCAGCCTCTATGGAAGACACTAGCATGCATTTCAGACGTCAATCATGGCAGAGTCGATGAAGAAAGCAAAGAAAGCGCGGTCGGAAGAGCGCAGAGACGGCTCTGCGTGAGTGGAATTTACGACAGTCACGTTAAATACAAGTACTCCACAGCGAATCTAGGGGTCGCTGTTGGAGAAAAACGGAAACTGCATAGTGTGCCTTTAAGCAGCTACAGCTTGAATGGAGAAATACTAAAATCTCCTAAATTGTTAGTGAAAGTTTTGTTTAAAAAGTGTGTCAGATTACCAAAAAATCTGTGGTATCATAACATTAGTAATTAAGCAATAAAATTTGTGGTATCAATAACATTTGCTTCTTTATCCTAAATAAGACTAAAACAATTTTTTAGGATAGCTAATGTGGTTGTGGGTTTTAGAGCACAGAAATGTTATGTTGTGCAACATAGATACAATATTTTTTAAGAATCTTTACGCAGCTCTCCAATTAAAGCCACAGTGTGGATCACATCAAATAACATCAAATGTCATTTGTTTCTCATTTGTCTTGTGACCAAACATTACATATTTGATTTGAGAAAAACTACACGTTGCCTGAATTGTGTTTTAAGAGTGAATAATGATCTTTTGGAATAAATTTAGAAGACATGGAATATAGCAGAAAAGTGCTATGAACTACTTTTATAATGCTTTTTATTTATTTATTTCCCTCCTTTTTTAGAGCTCTCGTCAATATGAATGTCGCTGTAAGGAATATAAATAAACTTTTTACTTTTGTGTTCAAGAGTGACATGAACATTTTGTACTAGTTTAAAAGGGCCAGATTTACTAAACAGGGCAGATTAGCTTGAGAGCGCAATTCCAAAAAAGCATGGATGAGAGTGGAAAGTTCTGCGCGTGATCTACTGACAAGGCGCAAATTAAAGAACACAGATGCAGCCAGATCATTTCCATAATGACCAGCACAAACTACTGTACAAGAGCAGTGCAAATTAGCATCTGGTTTAAGACATGCTTTTTTTGGGCAGTAAATAATGGTGCAAATACCAGTAATTGACTAGTGCAAACCATAGTAAATCACCTTGCATGAATCATCTAAATACTCTCTTCCCATAAATTGAAATCTGAAAAGGAAACTCCTACAAATGCATATGCAGTACAATAACTGTTTTCTTCAATGATTGAATTATGTATTGAATTAAGTATCTTGATTTATGTATTTTCTTCTGAGACTAAATAGTAGTAATGACATAGAATTTAAACCAACAATTTTGTTCAATATCTGTTAGTGTTTGAAAACTTTTCCAATGCCTAAAAACTTTTCCCAAAACCTTTAACAATGCCTTGATAGCAATTTTTGGTAGATGCGGGTTGGATTTCTGACAATTGGTTAGTGAAGCGAAACTTTTAAGACAAGCATTCATGTAGCAATTTGCTGCTTTACGTAACACCTGTAATTCAAGCTGACCCTCTCTCCCTCTCTCCCTCTCTCTCTCCATCATCCTATCACAGGCCTGTCTGCATCACATGATGTAATTACAAGTCTTAACCATCAAGTAACTCTATCTTTCTCTGTCCTTATGTCTCCTCTTGTCTCTTCAGAAAAGCTCTAATGGATTTGTTGGTGGATCTATGCAGTCAGTACCATCTGAATCCAGCATATCACACTCTGGAGCTGCTGTCACCCGATGCTCAGCACGTCAATTTTAAGCCCAACGCCCTGCTGGGCGCTCTGGACGTCTCCTGTGCCCTGATCAAAGAACGAGTGCTGGAGGACAAGGTGATCCGGAAACCTCCACCCAAAGTGCCAGAGGTGAGAATCTGAAACAGTGTGTTATGGAGGTTTCTGACCTCAAGCCGCATGGTGATAATGTCTGAACTTTTGAAGATCTTTAAATTATAGACAGGCAGCAGCAGCTGTGATAATATTTTTCCTAAACTGGAATGCACTACTACTAACAAGACATCACTCCTGTAGACAAACTTTGTAAAATAATTTAGTTTGCAGGCCAGTGGTGGGCATATGTCACACTACACTCTACTTCTCATTCAATTGCATCAGCCATATTGAATGGTCTCATTGTACAAGCAAGTGTTGTCTTCATTGCAGTACTTTTTAGGGTCAATAAGATCCCAAGTGGTCAACAGCACGGAACTACAGTGTCACATGAAATGCTAAACCTAAAACTGTATTAAACGTTTTATAATTCTTGTATAGTTATTATGCATGTGTTTTTTATGATCTCCTTTTAAATGAGCAAATACTTAGAATATTTGCACCAGAAGACTATTTAAGTGAACTAAAAAAAACTGAAAATATGATTACAAACACTGAAAAGATTTAAATATAAATTATTTTTAAAAAATGTCCATGCTGATTGTCTGCTACTCATATTCACACATTGTGTTTGTCTTTTAAACAGCTATTTTACTGTACATTTTTTATTCTTGTACTAATGTTGTTAAATGGTGACATCTTGTTCTGACTAAATGCATCAGGAGGGTCGTGTGATCATAAAAAGGGTTCGGGCAAAGGTACAGTGAGTCTTTCACAGAATCTGCTCTGAGTGTGCATTCTCTCTCTTTCTCGAGTGTCCATTTCTCCTCCCCCTAATGTGTGAATATTTGATGAGAGTCTTACCTTTAGTTACCATGCATTATTTCTTTCTCAGCCGGGCTGACTGGGCTCTCTCTTTCTCTCTCTCCCTCGTGTCTGACCTCTGGGCAGAGTTAGAGGCTCTGACCTCTGCTTCTGCTAGATCAACAGTACAAACAGTGGACACAATACATAAGTATAGATGCTTATAGAAATGGAATGGTAACACTGTTTCTTTTTAGTGTTTGTAAGGATAACAAACAGACAACATGGCCAGCTCAGAAATATTTGACTATAGTAGAGATGGGTCTGGATGGTTTACCCTTTTGTTAAAGTAAGTTGACAAAGTGAGCAGGATGTTATAAGTGTTAAACTGGCTCATCACACTAAACCCCTTTCTCAGTCAAAGCTTAACCGCTAATTGCAAAGTTAAAACAACTTTAAACCTTTAACATTATCATTAAAATCACATTTATATTAATTCAATTTATTATATATATATATATATACTTTTTAGGGTCAATAAGATCCCAAGTGGTCAACAGCACGGAACTACAGTGTCACATGAAATGCTAAACCTAAAACTGTATTAAACATTTTATAATTCTTGTATAGTTATTATGCATGTGGTTTTTATGATCTCCTTTTAAATTAGCAAATACTTAGAATATTTGCACCAGAAGACTATTTAAGTGAACTAAAAAAACTACTGCTTCCTGCTTCCAAACTACCAGAGTTTGTTTGGAAGCAGACCAAGGTTCAGATGGAAGGTTCAGAATAACCAAGGTTCAGATGGATTTTTTCATAAAAAATAAATAAAAAAGAATATATATATATATATAAACACATAAATAATATATATATATATATATATATTCTTTTTTTTTATTTTTATGTGTTTATTTATTTATTTTTTACACCGAAAAAGTTTTAGGGTCTGTTCACATTTGGTAGGTTTGGTTAGCTTAAAAAGAACTCTGGTGTGGTTCATTTGAAAAAGTGTGAACGCTTCCATCTGAACCTTGGTCTGCTTCCAAACAAACTCTGGTGTCATTCGACTAAAATATGAATGCAACACAGCCCATAGAAACCTAAACAGACCAACAACAAGACGTGTGCGACCCTAAAAAGGACAGAGAATGCTTAAGCGTTCCTGGTTCTTCTCGACGTATGAGATACAGTATGTTGCCCATTACAGTTTGTTACTGGCATCGGAACCACCATATCCTTGCAGCAGATTTTCATTTTGCATGTAACAAAGGAATTACTGGTGCTGGAAAAAATAACAGTAAATGTACACACATACAACAAGCGCATATAGCCCAGCACACAGCGTTGTTTTGGAAACATCATAAAAGCATTTTTTTTTAATGTATTTTATCTTTAGGTTTTAGTTTGAACATTAAGTGAACCAGAACTAAACGTTTCATTTTCTTTTTTGATCTGGACCAAAAGTGCCAAGAGAACTGAACTAAAAGTTTGAACACACCCTTAAAAATACTGTAGCAGGGCCTGAATTGTTTAATGTTTTTTTTCTTACTTTTTTTTACATTTATTTTTTATTACATTTATCTCACCTAAATATTTGCTCATTCATTGTATTTGTGTTTTTACAATGGGGTAACTTTGTTGCTCAAGAGTTTACATAACACAAAGTAAAAATAAAATTAAAAATGAAATAAAGAGAAATAAAGAGAATTTTTTTTTTAGTAGGTCTAACACTAGTATTCAGTACAGAAATACTACAGAAACTGAATAAAGTAATCAAATGTAAAATAACAGTGGATAGTCTTTTAGTCCTATGTAAATTAAATACATATGCTATTAATACAATTAAAGCTATCTTTTGTATGGATCCATTATGCTGTTACACATGCGTTTATTTAAGACCTAACTGACTGTTTATGAGGATACTCGCCAAGACCAGAATTTTGTCATTATTTTGTGTTTTTGACCATTTAAGCGCTATAATCTGTGAAAAAGAACTCCATTTTGTTATTCGTGAGCTGTTTGTGAGGTGGCTTTTTGTATGTGCTCAGAGAAAACCATCTCTCAGAGAGCACGCGAGTACTGAATAGTTCAAATCGATTCAATGTTTAAATTGGTAAGACTTAAAAAGACGATGCAACTCTGGCCCGATTGTGCAAGTGACAATTCCGTCAATTGTCCTGATTGAATCTCGCCACTTGCAACATGCTTGACACTTGCCTTGTGCAGATGCAATGTGAATGATGTTTAGCACATTTAGAGAGAGAGAGAGAGAGAGAGAGAGAGAGAGAGAGAGAGAGAGAGAGAGAAGACGCAGTACCTCTGAATCATGTGGTTTGTGAAATTACGCCTCGCAGAAAGTTTTAAATGACTGATTTGATCTTATAATCTAGATTAATTTACTCATACAACCTACATGCTGAAGTGAATAAATGTTTGTGGGTGGTTCCCGCATTATAAGAGTGAGACCTGCAGGAATGATAAAAATTATGCGTAATACCTGCAATCCCGCACCGCAATTTGAGTCATGTTTAGAAAATATTAAAATCATTGATGTGCATAGTTACATTTACATTTCATTTAAATTTTACTAGTTACATTTTAATTTTGGGAGAACAATGAGACAAATAGGTTCTTAAATTTAGCTTGTCGATACATTTTCATCAAACAATAACTGACAGGCCCCCAATTGAAGACCTGTGATTTAAGCTATTTGTTGCCAAGGCAAACAGTTAAGTACAGTATACAGTTTACTGTTCAATTATACACTAATATTTAACTGGAGAAGTGTTCCAGAGAGTCATGATATTCAGCGTATTTATTTATCTGTCGGTTGCAATTTAAAAACATATAGTCTTAATGTTATAGTGCAAACCATTTACTTTACTCTTGTCTAAATACTGCACACGTTGTCTCACATACGTATGTCTGAGGACTTGTGACGAAGTTAAAGTAAGTTAAAAATTTTGTTCAAGTGGAATTAAACTAAAATGTGAAACAAAACAGAATAAGAGTTGCGTACTGTTTCGTGACACCTCAGTCTGGTGTGTTCTTTTTTGTCTGCATGGTAATGAACAGGAAGTGTCTACTGTCTAACCTTGATTAACAGTTCGATGAAATTTAGCTGCCTCTGTGATAAAGTTGTTTGGATGTTTATGGGCTATATTAGTATTTGCATATTGCACAATTGTGAATTATTGGTGTTCGATTGACCTATAATTCAGATCTCGGAAGAAGATTTTTTCTATGCATTGAGGTTGGTGTGACACTTCCTCTACAAGGCACTGCAAACAAGTGCATACAGTCTAATTTAGCCCACTGCCTCATGTGAAACTTCAGAGATCTGTGCTGCATCTTATCTTATCTTGATCATGCAAATGATAATAGCCACAGGAGTACGTTTTCTACACCTACATCTACAGGAAGAGAGTTTTTGAATGTTATGTATCATGCTGGTTTAGAATTTTCAGTTCCCTTCCATTAAAACAATTTTCTAGATTAAATACAACATAGCTGCTGTTGACGTGCACTGTTATGTTGTGGCTGCCTGCTTTTTAATTTTTTTTTATAAATGCGATTCCATCTTAATCGCTGTGGTAATTGACAGCATAAAGCTAAAGTTGTATTTAACTTCTTTAATATTCCCTTCTAAGGCAAATAATTGCATTTTTCTTTTTTATAATATAAGCTATTTAAATGGATAGTTCACCCAAAAATGAAAATTCTGTCACTATTTACTAACCCTTGTGTCATTCCAAACCCTTTTGCATTACTTTCTCCTGCGGAAAATAAAAGAAGATATTTTGAAGAATTATGGTATCCAAACAGTTTTGCTTGACCATTAACTGCCATTGTATGGTCAAAAAACAAACAAACAAAAAATGTTGCAATCAAAATTTACAGAAAAAAGAAAGTGATACTGGTTTGGTATGACATAAGGGTGAGTAAATGATGACAGATTTTTCTTTTTCTTTGCTGAACTATCCCTTTAATACATAATTACTCTCTAAACGAACCTCTCATTATTCACATGTATGTTTCTCTTTCTCTTAACACATAGAAAACGGTGCGTTTGGTAGTGAACTATCACCACAGTCAGAAGGCCGTGGTTCGAGTAAATCCATTGGTCCCCCTGCATTCCCTGGTGCCTGTGATCTGTCAGAAGTGCGAGTTTGACCCTGCCCATGTCTTGCTGTTCAGAGACAATGTCAGCCACCAACAACTGGATTTGGACAAGTCCCTGAGTGAGCTGGGTATCAGGGAACTCTATGTCCTGGATCAGATGCTAGGTATGGGATAAAAAAGTCAGGACACCACATATGGTCACATGGCCCTGTTTACACTTGGTATTGGTCGATGGGGTCACAATTAGACAAAGGAAAATCATTCCTGTTTACACCTGGTGTTTTAATCTGTCTCTTGTCAACTTTCGACCTCTTCGGTCCTGATTTCTTCGAGGGGAGGGGTCTATGGATGGGTAAATGTATGGCCTTTTTTAGATCTTTCGATTTAATGGACGAACTAAGCTCAAAACACAAAGTTTAAATCCCGCATGGCTAGCGCGTTCTTCCCGTAATGTTTACAGATTAGATCAGCATGCGGAAAGTAGGTGGTATTTTGTGGCTGTTCGACCACATGAGCATCTACACTACGAAAGGCATCCGGTCGAATGCGCTTTCGACTACCTCTGAAAGTGGTCGAAAGTGGACAAGCTCAAAATGTTTCAGACCCCATTTAAACCTGTATTTAGCGTCGTCCACTTGTGATTGGATTGACAAAAACACTTCTTAATACCAGATGTAAACAGGGCATTAGATATGCTAAAATTAGTAAAGTTAGAATTAGTATCACAGTTTTAAACGATTAATTTTGTGGAGACCGTGATGCAATTTTTTTTCTTTTGGATTCTTTGATGAATAAAAAGTTCAGAATAACAGCATTTATTTGAAATAGACATTTTTTTGTAACAATGTAAAACAATACTCTCACTTCTGATAAATTGATTACATCCATGCTAAATAAAGTTTATATATAAATGTATATATTTTACATTTTTATTAAATAGATAGCGTGTTGGGTCGTACCTTAATTTCCAATGGAAAATCTGTGTCTTAAAAAAATTATAAAAACATACAGTTATGAAACCACTGGTTACAATTTGGTTGTTGATATTTCATTGGCAGGTTCTCTTCCTGTTCAGACCCACTCTTAGATGTTTACACTTTAAGTATCTTTGTTGTGGCAGCATGAAAGTTTATTCAGTTCTATTTTTACCTAACATCCTCATACAGCACCTAAAGGCTCTAATAGCCTCTGACATTTCACTGTCTGCGCTAAAGATATATCTGTTCAATTTCAAATGGTTTCAAATGTTCTACTGGTTTGATTGTTTTCAGTTCTCCAGCCTAAAATGGCTTCGACCCCTGCCCTGAACTACTCAGGTACTGATGTACATAACTTTGGCTGAATAGTTGCCATAGTGCCTTTACAGTAAATGCAGTTAAACTGTGTTGAATGCGCTGAGTTTGCTTCCTGTCGCAGAACATTCTTGAGCTTTTTATGATTAAAATAACCTGGTCGATAGAAACTAAACAAGATATGCAGTGCCTATGTTTTTGTATTCATCTTTTATGCTTATTGTTACTGTCATGCTTATGTTCTCAATGCATTTATGTTGTATTCAGAAAACCTGTTACTTGCCCTGCTGATTCTTCTGTAGGTTTTGTTAGTGTGTGTTCTGTGTTGTTAGTGTTCCTTCATCTAAATTAGTTGAAGTGGAGGCTTTGCAGAAGTGTAGCGCCATCTATTGTCAGAATTTTGTACTGCTTTTAGTGCATTGCAGCTTAAAACATCCTGTTCCATTTAATACTGTATACATGTTTAATAGTTGTTAAGTAACTACAATATCTGAATTGTACTGTCTCATACATGCCACGATGTTGGACATTGCGTGAAGTGTTTAGGTGTCTTGTGATGCACGATGGGAAAACATTATTACAGTGCTTGCAAGTCAGCACTTAACATGCACCATTTTACTTAGTGTGAGTGTGTTTGGATTATTCCGATGATAAGTGTGCTATTTATTTTTGGTTTACACTACCATTCTAATGTTTGGTGTTGGTAAGAATTTTTTTGTGTTTTTGAAAGAAGCCTTTTATGCTTACATTTAAAATTGTAATTTATTCCCATTAAGGCAAAGCTGAATTTTAAGCAGCCATTACTCCAGTTTTGAGTGTCATATGATTTTTGGCACTCAAGAAACATTTCTTATTATTATTAGTGTTGCAAACAGTTGTGGAGCTTAATATTATGCTTAAAACCATGATATGTTTTTTACTAAGGATTCTTTTGATGAATAGAAAGTTCAAAAGAACAGCATTTATTTGAAATATAAATCTTTTATAACACTATAAATGTCTCTTTTGAAATGCATCCTTGCTGAATAAAAGCGTTAATGTATTTAGAAAAATAAATAAAATAATAATAATAATTCTTACTTACCCCAAACTTTTGAATGCTAGTTTATATAAAATATAAGATTAAAGTTTGAAAGTCATTACAATAGCTGAGTGGCTTTGATGTGTCATTTAATTTGCAAAGAACCAAATCCTAAGTCCTAAATTACTTAAAACTTTACCGCTACTGTTTTGCTGACGTGCAAGCACTAGTAATTATTCTGCATATGCTAATCTTGTATCTACCATAACCCATTATTCTTATTAGCTAGCTCAAAATTAACCAGTTAAATTTAACAAAAAGTAGCATTGTTGACTCAATTCTTGATTATTCTTGAATAGTAGCTCCTGTGTGTAAGATGCTGAACTAATGTGTTTCTCTTACAGCTGAATCTCTTCACTCCAGCAGTCTGAGTGGATCAGATAAAAAGGGTCTGCTGGGCTTCCTCAAGTTTAATCGCAGGAAATCAAAGGTAGAACACAGGCTCACCTGTGTACATACTTACACACACATTCGGTCATTCATATTTTTGTCTGTTTAAACCTTGACAGTGCTGTATATGTTTGAAAGCTGCATGTCTATAGAAACCCAAAACTATCTAGACAAATAGCACCAAACACCTGAACCCATGGATATCATGATGGAGGAAACTAATACATATCGCAAAATATAGAGAAAATGAAATGCTTAATTGATATTGCAGTGTTTATATCCTGCCCTGCATGGTTTTCATGCATATTGTGAGTCTTCTTGCCATGCTAGTGTTACATTCCCATTTCAGACTGAAGATCAGTCCTCTGAGGACATGGACAGTCTTGATGATGATAGTGTTGTTGACAATGCAGACACTAACATTAATGTAAGTACTAACCCATGAACTCCAGTATCCCTTACTAATTTACTCTCATCTCTCTGTCTGTCAGTTTTCAAACTTTAACACAATTATACTGTCTGAAGGTTAATTCTTCTACATCTTCTACATTTTTGTTCATTTGTTTTTTTCAGAGCAAATAGCATTTTTTGTGGTTAATTTGATTGGATATCAACTTTTATTGCATCAATGATTAATATATATTTTTTTTAATTATGAAAAAGAATAGTTCTGGATGCTGATTAGTCAATAATAAATATATAACATTAATGCATTTTTTAATAATACATTTTAATAACAACAACAACAAATAATAAAACAATATTAATGAACACCTGTCCTTAATATTTTTTAAATACAATTTACAGAATAGTAATGGAATTTGTTTTAGAAATTCTACACTTGAAAAAATAATAGTTCTGCACCAGAACTTCTGGTCTGAATGCTGATTGGTTAGTATAAAATATAATAACAACAATAATAATGATATACTAAAACATACAATTATGATATAAGATAATAAATCTAAATGAATGAAAATGTGTGTCCTTAATTATTATTATGTTTTCAATAGAAATTACAGTGCATTTAAAAAATCTCCACCATCAAATGTATTTATTTTCAGGTATCACCACTAGGTGTCAGTATTCACTTGGGCAAACGTGTGATCTCCCGCTCACACTGAATTGACCTAGATGATACGGTTTTGATTTTCAACAAGATTTTCTTAAGTTTTCCTATTGTCCTATACTCACTATCACTGTTCAAAATACATTCAGATGGATAGATTTGCATTGAACCACTTTTATCTGAGCAAGACAAGATCTCAGGGTTCTTTGCTGGGACTTCTTGGATGACCCTTTTGTGGTATTATTTGAATGCACACACACACACACACACACACACACACACACACACACACACACACACACACACACACACACACACACACACACACACACACACACACACACACACACAGAGAGACAGCGTCGCAAACACACGTTTGTTGCACTGTATTAGTGAGGACATTGTATAGACACTTCCATTAATTTTATATCAGGTTAATGATATTTTGAATGACCTAACCTAACCCCTACCCTTAAACCTACACATCACAGAAACATGTGCAAAACACTAGTAAAAAGGCCTGTAAAATGTCTTCACTAGTAGGTTGGTATAAAATTTCACATTTGGCCCTCACAAGTAAACCCCCCAACAACCTATTATTGTTATATAAGCTAGTTATAAATACTACAGTCTAACCCCAACTGAAAACTGTATGCATTTTCTGTAAATAATAATAATCATTTTATTTTTAATACCATTTTTACAAACGAGGACATCCCCAAAAGGAGGTTTAATTATATTCAGTTCACTTCTGGGTACAAATGTGTGTCCAATATAATGGATAAGTAGGTAAACTCATACACTTGATCTTCCAGAGATTTTATCCCCACAGTGTTCCGTACATCTTTTTCCTTTTCTCTGAGAAACACACTGTGTTTTTGATGACACTCAGACACACCTGGACATCCATAATTAATCATTAATATGCCAGTTATTTTATTTCGATCACCATATTTTATGAAGGGCTCTTCCCTGCTCTCGATGCTCCCCCTTGTAATTACACCAGTTCAGGTGCACACTATTTATAATATTACAGACAGTGCCAAGAGCCATTTTCAACACGTCGCAGTAACTGATTTCCGATTATACAACCCACTAATAGCCATTCCCACTTTGAACATTCCGTTCTAAGGGCAGAGAAGGGTGAAAAAAAAAAAGTTAGAGAGAACGCCAAACTTTTACTGGGAGGTTGTGGTGTCTAATGAAAGCATGTGGCCATGACAGGAGAGCTGTGATTATTTTGTCTCTGTGCTTTTTCCATGTGTTTGTTTGTGTTGGTGTGTGTATTTGTCCCTAGTGTTATGTATAGTTTAGACCATATGTCTGTTTGTTAGTCTTTCTTCTCAAGTCAAGCTGTAAGACGGCATACCTTCTCTCTCTCTCTCTCTCTCTCTCTCTCTCTCTCTCTCTCTCTCTCTCTCTCTCTCTCTCTCTCTCTCTCTCTCTCTCTCTCTCTCTCTCTCTCTCTCTCTCTCTCTCTCTCTCTCTCTCTCTCTCTCTCTCTCTCTCTCTCTCTCTCTCGTTCCAACCAACAGCTGAGCACTCACTCAAACACCCATGTAAGGTTCTAGAAGATCCAGTCTCGTTCCTCAGTTTTTGCCAGATCTCTCTGCTCTCTCTTAAAGGAACATCCCCTCTGTCCTTTTCACACCCTCAGTGTGTGTACTGTGTATGTTAATGCATATCCCTGCTTTTCTACTTTTGTTTGTAAGGTGAAGAGTGTAATTTGTGACATTTAGCAGCAACAAACCAAATTGCAAAAATAATGTTTGCTTTCAAACAGATTTCCCTGACATTTTTTACCACCCTTTCCTGTCCAAAATTGTTTGACTAAACAGGTAGTCACACCTCAATCTCACGCCGTTGATTTAGCCAGTAGTTGAATGTTGTACCACTCAAACAAACAATAAATCTTGTGAAAGAAGCACGGTGTTAAACCACCTTCAGGAGTGGAAGAATGGCTTGCTTTTAGCTGTCTCTGCCAGGTTGGACAAACTTCTGAAATTAAAGTCGCAATGATATGGAAATAGCAATGTACTATATCTTCTGCATTAAGTATATGGAGAGTGTAATGGATTATTGGGAAAAAAAAGTAGGGCGGTGTTACCTTGAGCGTGTAGTAAATCCACCAGAGAAACGTTTGACTCAGAATGAATGAAGAAATAGACTTTTTAATAAACACAAAGGGCAATAACATTACACATCACACATGAACATAACATTAAAGCAACACTAAAGATTTTTTTTTTACCTTAAAATAATGTTTCCAAAATCGTTTCAGTGGTTCATCAAGTCGTAACAGGGTAAAAGGCACTTCTGCATTCGCTTTGCGGCCCTATATCTGCTGTAACCGCACTATGCAAGTTTGCCAGATCGGGTAGCGTTTCTGTAGTTTGAATGAGACATAAGAAACTACAAATTTAACTTGCTTTACGGCAAGTGTTACAATAGTCATTATTTTGTTTTTCTTCGTTTCTGATGTCGCAATAGCAATACATCATACTTTCATAAAATCATGCAACATACTCTACCTTGTCTGTGGACATCGTTCATTCCAAAGCTGGATAAACAGCGAGTGTGCGTGCAACAGTAGGCTGTGGTAGGCTAAATTATTTACGACAGCGGTAATGGACAATTCCAATTCCAACCTGTAGGGGGACCAAAGAGGAAAAGTTCTTTGGTGTTGCTTTAATGTGGAACAAAGGACTGAGGAAAACTGAGATTTTAAATACACAAAGGGACTAGTCTGTATAACTTGGAACAGGTGCATAACTCAAATCAGAAACCTTGGCAACTAACAATGACTGGGAACTCAGGCAAACCGGAACAGAACAAAACCAAATTAAAACACAATGAAACTAAACATAACCCATACATTACACCCCCTCCCAGAAGGCGTGTCCTCACGGTGGGGGGTGGGTTGTCCACCACATAGGAGACGATGGAGGGAGGAGCCAGAGAGGAGATGATAGAGGGAGGAGCCAGATGAAGACCCAGCAGCGAGCCATCCTGACAAAGGTCCACGGCAGAACCAATGAAGGGAGGAGCCACGGTAGAGCCAGGAAACCGCCCGACAGAGGTGGATCCAAGAGAGTTGGATCCATAGAGGTGGAGCTTATGAGACCGGGTGACACCGAAGGACCTTGAGGCCTAGGCAGAGCCACGGTGACAAGCGGCCGAGGTAGAGCCAGGGTGCCGGAGGGGAGAAGGAGCTTAACTGAGCTGGAGAGGTGGAGGAACGAGGCGCAGCCAAAGGCCCTGGAGTCCCAAGGCGTAGGCAGAGCAACGACTAACCAACAAAGAAAGCTTGGAACTGGACGGGACCAGCGGAGACGAAGGAGACTTGGAGCGAGACGAACGTTTTTCATTAAATTTTTTATTTTTTTAGGCATTATTAAATCATTATCATATATATATATATATACAC
The DNA here is from genome assembly GCA_021554675.1 of Leuciscus idus. NCBI lineage: Eukaryota > Metazoa > Chordata > Actinopteri > Cypriniformes > Leuciscidae > Leuciscus > Leuciscus idus. The sequence goes on along the minus strand of CM038635.1, from coordinate 11,914,048 downwards.
AGTATAAAAAAATTACTCTGTCAATGTTTCAAAGTATTTTTTTTGTACTGAAGTATCTTTTATTTGCTGTTATGTCACAATATTACAGTCAAACCTGAACATGCCGTTATTTGTTGTGTGTGTGTGTGTGGTGTGTTTTCATTTGTTCTCCATTGTGGATGTGTTTAAGTGTCACTCATTCGTTTCTGTGTGTTTTCTGCATTGTAGGTTTTTTATTTTATTTTGTCTCACCCATTTATCTCTATTTGTGATTTTGTGGCGTTTGGGGTGGGAGTGGGGGTGGCAGAAGGGGTAGTTCGCCCAGGGCACTATAAAAAGCTAGAACCACCACTGGTCTGCAATGTTTTAAGATACATTTATAAAATAAAAAGTGATATCAAAATTGTATCTTTTGATTATGTAATATGAGCTAAAACGTGTACTAGTAATATGTATAACCAAACATTCCATAGTCCATTCAAAACTATTAAAAAATAATTTTTTTAAATGAAAATTCTAATTTCAGTTATGCAATTCAGGAATTTAAATTGATTCTTAGTTCAATTCAGCACACTGCCTTTGTCACATAGTGGAATAGGAGAATGAATTTCAAAATGACAAAATTACACTTTTAATGTCTTTTTTTGTTTTTTTGCTTCTAGAAATTCACTAGTGTAAAACTTAATCAGAAGATGTCAGCAGGTGTTGTAGTTTAGTTTATTTCTTGAGTCCCTCCCTGTTAACCGTCTTATCAGCACAGCTGTTTAATGGTGTGTAAACGTGGGGTCAGGGCAAGGGTAAAGCCCTCAGAACTCAGCCACACTCCAGGAGCAGGTCGTGACATTTCCAGCCCAAATGTTATTGATTTGCTGTCCTCTGTTAAACTGCTGCCATTTTAAATTCAGGATGCACTGGCTACAACACAATTCAGGATCCACTGCCTACAACAATACCTCATTTCTCTGTACAATGCACCTTCAATATGTATACACCTGTATATTTATACACTAAATATGTATATTTGCACGAAGCTAGTCTCTACTTTCTCTACTTTGCACTTATATTTATAGACTTATTGCTATTTTCATGTATGTTTTTTAAACATGTTCTTAAATGTGTATTTGTATAGCTCTTAAAGTGTCTCTCTTTATTTTATGCTCAGGGTATGTCAGTGGTGGGTAGTGGCCCATGTGTGGAGACCCGTCCCAGCACTCTTGGTCAGTCTCAGTCTGTGATGAACATCTCCAAGATGTCCCCTAAAGTGGAATTAAAGAAACGCAGAGCTCCAGCACCCCCATCAGCTTCCACACAGACTTTACCTCTGGCATCACAGGTTTGAGCAATGACACACACACCAATCATAACCACTGACAAATATTCTCAGTCTAAATAATAATTCCTTGGAGTAGCTGTCATTTAGGTCTTTAGGTTTTTGCATAAAAGCTCTTGTGCACTGTACAAACCTGGGAATGTATTCTCTGCTCTGTTAATATTGTAGCTTACAGGGATGTAAAACTTACCATACATAAGCAGTTACACAGTTTAACTGATTGCTATGAATGCAAAACCACATTGAAATTGAACCACAATAACCAAACCAAGATGAATCACAAAGAAGCTGTCACATTACAAACTTTGAATTACAGCAAAACAAATTAAATGAAAATCTGAAAAAATGTATTGGTGTAATGCTGGCGAACTCAGAGATGAGGGAGAGCAGGAGAGCAGGATTTGGTTCTTTCATATTATTAAAGATATGAAAGAACCAAAATAAACAAAGGAACAGACACTAGGGAATTCCAGGAACAAATAATCGAAACAGAACTGAGCTCACCAACAAAACAAGATCTGGCAATGAACACAGGAAAAACTGAGGTTTATATATACACAGGTTATAAACTAACAAGGCACACCTGGACACAATCAGTGAACTAATCATAAAGGAAAATACATAAAATGGTTGGAAAATATGGCACAGGAAACCGGAAAAAGAACAGGCCAGAATGCAACCTAAAAGTCTAAATAATAAAACACAAGATACACAAAACCGGGAAAACATAACAATAGGACTGTGTAACAGTTGATAGGCCCCATTAACTTCCATAGTATGGAAACAAATACTCACCAAAAATACTGTTTGGTTATCGACATTTTTCAAAATATCTTCTTTTGTGTTCAGCTTGAGGGTGAGTAAATGATTTTCATTTTTCATTTCATTTCAATAGTAGAGCGTTGGCGCTTGCAACGCCAAGGTCATGGGTTCGATTCCCAGGAAAAGCAAGAACTGATAATGTAAATGTGTACCTTGAAATGCAATGTAAGTCGCATTGGATAAAAGCATCTGCCAAATGCATAAATGTAAATCTAAAAGTGGCACATCATTGAAAGTTCTAGAGTGTTTGGGAATCCATGACATAATCAAAACAAAAATTACAATATTAATCTACTGACTTGTAGTCATTAAAGGGTTAGTTCACCCAAAAATGAAAATTCTGTCAGTAATTACTCACCCTCATGTTGTTCCAACCGCGTAAGACCTTCGTTCATCTTCGGAACACAAATTAAGATATTTTTGATGAAATCTGAGAGCTGATCACTTCTCCATAGGCTGCTAGGTGGCCCAAACTTGCTGGCCCAGAAAAGTTATTAAAGTAGTGTTTTTGCGCAGCGCGTCTGTGTTATAAGTCATCACGCATCACACACATGACCAGCGTCGGCCAATAGTGAGCCTACGTGGTGACGTGTAACACAGACGCGCTGCGCAAAAACACTACGAGGCCCAGAGAGAAGGAAATGAATAGTGGAATAAAGTCGTTATTTTTGTTTGTTTTTGCGCACAAAAAGTATTCTCGTCGCTTGATATACTTAAGATTGAGCCACTGTAGTCACTTGGACTATATTAACGATCTCTTTAATAACTTTTCTGGGCCAGCAAGTTTGGGCCACCGAGCAGCCTATGGAGCAGTGATCAGCTCTCAGATTTCATCAAAAATATCTTAATTTGTGTTCCGAAGATGAACGAAGGTCTTACGCGGTTGGAACAACATGAGGGTGAGTAATTACTGACAGAATTTTCATTTTTGGGTGAACTAACCCTTTAAGTACAAGTATGAACAATATATCTGAAGTTTCATCTCTCTACGGACACACTGAAGCTCGAGTCACCATTGTCTAGTGTATTTTTTATATAAGTCGGCAGACTTTTTACATTGAATGCAAGAACAATGCAAATGAAAAAAAAAAAACATATATATAAAACATACATGTCAAACGTTATTTATTGTACAACGTTATCAAACGTACAAAGTAAACAGTCTGCAATAAAATAAGAACAAATAATCAGACTACAAGCAATAGCACAAATTAAATAAACAGTGCTTTTCAGGTTTTTCAGGTAGATCTAACAGGAGTTAGATATAGACTAGGTACAGAAATTGAATGTAGTAATCAAATGTAAAACAACACTGCATAGTCTTTACTGTATACATTTAGATATCCTTATTACAAAAGTTATTCAGTCAACAGCAGTGGGGTTTTGTTTTGTTTTTTGCAGTGTCTTTTGTTTTTTGATGAACATTAAAAACAGACATCTGCAGGAATACTTTTGTCTCTTTAAGTCATCAGTCATGCAATATACTGATACTGTTACACATGTAACAAATGTGTACGAGCATGTCAATCGCTCGTGCACGCGTGGGCGTGGTCACATTAGAGTTAATTAGGACGCGTTTGAGAAACTGTACATGCCGCTGCTTTCATACGGATTACTTAAACAGAGAATATTTGTTTTTTATATAATTTACATACTTTAAAAATAGAGACTCCAAGCGTATAGACATGCGTTTCAAGTCTGTGTGACAAACATTAGCTGAGTTACAGGTCATTTTCTGTCGCGTTTCAGAATGAGTTTCACATTGAGAGAGACGGCAGAACGTGCATCATGTTTATTTTCTTTATTTTATGAAAAACACAACATTTGGTTTTTATTATGAGTGTACACAAATAAAAGAAGACATTTAATAGTTTTGAATGATGTATAACACTTACATGCAAGATCAAAATCAACAGAGTATTTTGAGTCTCTTTTGCACTGATAAGAAAAAAAGTGAGCTGGTATCGGTCATCACATGCAAAATTCACTTTTATATGGTGTTTGCATATAAATGTGTCTTTGCAGTGTGTGGACAGCCACCATACGATGAAAACGATGATTTTTTTTTATCCTCAAAAAGCCTAAACTATCTCAATAATCAAGCTGTTTGGATTTTCTGAGCAATATAATGTCATATTGCTCAGGCGCTGCCCACGACCACTTACGGACTGTCCCGTATTAGCATATTTCCGTCCTCAGCCATTTGTATACTGTCCACCAAGGCAGGTGGCCAAGGCAGCACTTTACGTGTCTTGTGTCGACACCCCCCATTGAAGAGAGGGGTTGGGTGAGCAGTTGCTCATTATCATTTAAAGAGACATGCACTGAAACAGGTCACTGTGAACAGAGGAGGTAAAAAGGGTGTTGTTTTACACAACCATTGAGGAATTTTAACCAAAGTATGTTACAAACTTTACCTGAAAACCCTAAAGAATTATACCAACTTGTGGAAAATGGTCATCCAAATGACCCCTTTAATGAATAATGGGTGTGTTTTGTGCACGTAACGTGCAAAAACCTATCAGAGTGTAATTTCCCATTCCCTTTGAAAGCCAGTTACGCTCGCGCCATGGCGGGATGCTATTTACATGGCGGAATTTGTAAGCAGAAAGACTGAACGTTTCTCCAGAGTGGAAACGGATCTGCTCGTGCACTAGGTTAAAGCGCGCAAGCAAGAACATCTATGGGACAAGCCGGATTCCACCATATCTTTATGTACACAATATTCATCTTTTACATTGCAATATTTTATTTTTTAATATTTGTCTAGTTTGTGTACTGCTGCGCATCCCTCTGTATGTGAAAAGCAAAGTGTACATGTGTTGTGTACCTGCCCTTAGGAGCACATTACTAATGCACCCTTTAAATAACAAAAATTATTGCAGTTTATTTCAGTTGCCTCAAAATAGCAATGCGCCTAAACACATCTCGTTTTCAGACCATGGGCGCACAAATGGACCAAATGCATTTGCTATTTAAACAATGTGGCACAGGACGTGGAAATGATAACTGCGTCGGGCTGAAACTAGCAAAAAACACTTGCGCCACATGTATGATAGGGCCCTAAGAGTCAGGCAGATGCCATCTAACAATCTTCAGAAACTTCTATGGTGTCTTATTTATCAAGATTAACCAGTAGACGTAAATGGGCTTAGGTATTTAAAAACATTGTCTTGTTTATTTATTTTTTACCCTGAAGCAAATAATAAATGGCCATCACATGTTCTCCCTCTGTAAACCTAAGATGAGGATTTTACAATGGGCTGCTTTAAGATTCTAGAGAAGGTCATCTCACCCTTATCCTCTCATGACATCATCAGAGCCCTTTGTTAGCTAAGCTCATGAAAACAGTCTGCACATGAGGCAGAGACCTTAAACTACTTCTCTGGCAAGATGTTGGTCTGCAAACCGATAGCTAGTGATTCTTAACTCTTAAATGACTAACTCGTCCAACAATGACAGTACTTTTCATCACCCTCATGTTGTTCTAAATCCATGTATCTTCCTTTCTTCCAGGGAAAACAAAATAAGACATTTTGTGCTGGTCAATGCAATTGCAATTACAACCTTTGAAAGTTAAAAAACCCCACCACAAATTCACCATAAAGTCAGAGCTCGATACTAAGCCTTGTCATGTGCTTGTCATTCGGGCTAGTAAATAGGTCATTCACTTGTCCAAGTAAAAAAGTTGCTTGTCTGGAAAAACTATTCTCATCAGTGTTCTATCAGCACTGACATATTTAAATCTGCATATTTGTGAAATTTACCCTAGGGTTTTATTTTATTTTATTTTATTTATTTTTATAAAGGGCATTTTTTTCCCTGATCTTATTAAATATATGTTTCATCTTTCATTTTAAATTCAAAAATTTGATCAATAAATTTACTTACAACATTAAGACACTATAGGTGTTACGGTAAGCAGACTTAAGAGAGGAAGATGGATGGTGACAGGGTGTTTATTTATGATATAAAGGTGCAGTGATGAGGTAAGCAAGTAAGTGAGAGTCCAAAGGGTGAACTTGAGGGAGACGCTGGAGACAGGGAGATAGTCTGCTGTGATGAAAAACGAGATCAGACAGTGAGCTGGGGTGAAGAAGAGTGTGTATCACTGTGTCCCAATGTTGAAGGCTGCATCCTTCGAAGGACGCAGACTTCAAGGATGCAGCCTATGCGTCCTCTGAAGGACGCTCCATGTAGCCTTCCTTGGATTTCCTAATTGCGCAGCCAGGTGTTCCCGATCACCGCTCCTGGCGCCAAGCAACAGTGCGAGAGGACAGCTACTATCCTGATCATTCATTTTGATACAGTAAACAGCTATGGAGCCAGAATTGGCTATTGTCATTCATTTTTATGTTTTATATTTTACTTGAGGACATGGTGAGGATGTTTTAGCCCCGGCGCTGCCAGGTCATGTATTTTCGGTTTAGCCCTGTTTGAATACAAAACCCAATTGAATATAAAAAGTCCAGTATTTCTCGCGCTCGTCATTGGCAGCTGTCACAGTTGCCAGGCGACAAGAACAGTCCTTCGTAGGCTAGACCGGTCCGAGCGCGTCAGATGCGCCCTTTGATATGGGACGCTGCTGTAGTGAGCAACAATTTGTTAATATTGTGACTAATTTTGTTACTTTAATTTTCGGAACTGCATATTTCGTTAAGTATTCACTTACAAATGTGAAGTAATCTACTGAAGTAGGCCTACTTTTTTCCTCACATCACAATATGATTACATTAAACTACACAAAAGTAGCTATATAATGTAACAACCAGATATTACTGTATATTGAAAATATACAGAAGTAAAATGCAACATATACGCAGTAATGCAGTAGTAGCCTAATATAAATGCAGTAGTTATTAAAAGTACTTTTTTCAGAAAGCCGTCGATTGAATCAGCCCTGCAAACCTGTTGGTAGACAACTTAGTGGATAGTGGAAATATGCACTCAAACGCTCTGGAGACAATCCCAGATGATGTCCCACCAGCAGGAGGCCTTAGGGGCAGCCCATCCCGGTCCAGCAGCTCAGCTCAATAGAGTCTACATCATTTTTTTTCTTATTTTATGTATTGTAAAATTAAATGTTTATGTTGATTTTGATATGTTTAACGTATTTTGTAAATAGTTGGAAAAAGTGCTTTAATGTAGCCTATAGAACAAATGATTTTCATTTACCAATTTTATTTGAAAAAATAAAAAGGTATAGAATTTGTTTCATGCAGAAAGTATTACTGTCATTACAAAAATAAACAATGTCCAGAACAATTCATTCTCTTTTATTTACACAATTAAAGTAGCATAAAAATAAATGTACATAATTTTTCTTTTAAAAAATAAAAGTGAAAAAAGTTAAACAAGAATATGTAGAACATTTTTCAATCATTCTCTCAAGAAGAGAAAACAGCCTGTCCATCCTCTCCCTTCTTTCCTGTGCACTCCTCGCCTCTGCCTCCCTCTGTAGTTGCATTTCTTCTCTGATCAAGTTCAAAAACCCGTCCTGTCTCGCCGCCTTCGTGCTGGTGCTCCTGCTGGTGCTACTGGTGGTGCTGGTGCTGCTGCCCCTGGCTCCTCCTCACCGTGGGCACCCACTACTGAACTCGGCCCTGGTGTGTCCTCAGGGATTGAGGCGATGAGGACAGGGGGGTTGGTGCATTGCCTCTGTCCCAAAACCTCATCCATGAGGACAAACCAGGGCCAAGTTTCAGCAGTGGGTTTCCCACTCACACTCTCACCTGTCCCAGGACACTTGCAATCCTAAAGGCAGAGCAAATGAACCATGGCTTGTTAACAACAACAGGACAATACATTTCAGCAAAGATGTGTGTATTACTTTTCTTATATATATATATATATATATATATATATATATATATATATATATATATATATATATATATAACCCATTTTTTCCTGAATTGTTCTAAAAAAGCAGAAAAGGGTACTTAACACAGAGGAGCAATCTTAAGTGCATTGTTAACACTGCAAAATATGACACATCAAGACATGCATACAAAATACTTAAGAAATCATATTTCTGTATACTAAAATTTGGTTAAAACCAAATAGCATGACAGCACTACAAAAACACATAAAAGTGAAACCCCATTGCCTTATCTACTGCTTTTCTTATTGTTTTGGGCTTTATTGGGTGAGTGATATTTCTTATAATACACAAGTGCAAATATTACAAATAGGTCGTTAAACTAATAACGTTATTACCACAAGTTTTGCCTAAAACTACATGATAAATGTAGCCACGCAATGGTGACGAAGGAGTTAAGAAGAAGTTTATAAGAAATGTAACTCTGGTTTCGCTAGCTATTTGAGTAAATTAAAACATATACTTACATTTAAATGTGAATTTGCTGTCCACCACCGATCTCTAGTCTCGGCCGCCTTTAAAAATAAGTAAATAAATGCTGTCGTCAACGGCGCGCAATGACTTATGGGGTAGAATAGGCCGCTAAGTGTCCATTTATGTATCCTTCTTTTCACGGGGAAACGAAGGGTGCATTTGGCGTCGCTTTTGAATCAGGGAAGCCTTCGTCGCGGCGCGATGACGCAACCGGCCTTCAAATACGGACTTCGGAGGATGCAGAACTGAATTGGGACAGCCTTCATCGAGCCGCGTGACGCAATCGGCCTTCAAATGCGACCTTCCAAGGATGCAGCCTTTGAATTGGGACGTCCTTCGTCGCGCCGCGGTGACGCAATCGGCCTTCAAATACGGCCATCCGGCCTTCAAATACGGCCTTCGGAGGATGCAGCCTTCACTTTGGGACACAGCTTCTATGTAGAGGCAGTGATGATGAGGTGCAGGTGTGAGTGAGTGATTGGAAATGTGCAGCTGGGGACCAGGATGGATGCTGGGAGGTGTAGTGAAGGGGATGGTCACTAGGCTGATCTGTGACAGAAGCCCTCCCTCCCAAAAGGAACCCTGGAGGCTGACGAGGGCGTGGCCTATATGGAGCAGGAAGCCTCCAGGGCGGTGCTGGTACAGGCGGCCAGGGCGGAGCCGGCAGCTCAGGAGACCCGTGCAGAGCCGGCAGTTCAGGAGACCAGGATGGAGCAGGCAGTTTGGGAGACCAGTTCAGAGCCAGCAGTTCGGGTATATGGATGAGGCTCTGGAAGGGTGGCCTCGACGGGACGAGACTCTGAAAGGGCGGCGGGGATGCTGGGAAGTGTAGTGAAGAGGATGGTAACTAGGCTGATCTGTGACAATAGGGCTGTTACTAATCAAATTAAATAATTTACACTGAAAAATTACAACTGCATTAAATAATGTTATGATATTGTTTTAAATCTTTTTTTTAAATATACAAATAGGCCTGTCACGATAACTCATTTTTGTTGGGCGACAAAAAATGTTTTACTTGTTCATAGGTTTTCGATTTGATTCAAGAATGATTTTTTCAAATTCAGAACGATTCGCAGCGATTTACATTAAAATTCTATGTGATTTGATTAATGATTCGAGTCTGCATTTTTATATGCATTCATAGGCTTATTTGAATGCTTCCCCCAATGTGTCTTAGTCAGGGTCCAAAGCGACACAGTGACCTTCCTGAGACCATGAGAGTGGGGGCAAAAACAAACAAACTTTTGTCCATTTTTTATTTTAGTTCATAGTTTTAGTTCTTAATCATGCTACAAAACTTTATTTTAACAGCCTATAAAAATTGGCATTTGTAGAAATTTACATAAGCCAACATTTTAAAAGTGCTTTAAAAGTATTGTTTGTTCATGTCAACTATTGTGTAGGATAGTGTTAATGGCTACATAACCTTATTAAAGTGTTCCAGGTACATTACAGTGACATTACATTGTATGCTTCCATGGTGAGACTAACCTAGAATATCATTCACTTTCCCAACTAATGCTAAACTAACTTTTCTTCATGGAATAGTAAGAAAAGCCTTCTTTGTTCTCTTTACTCTGACTTTCCTTTTATGGTGATTCTGAAAGAAAACGCGCCAGGTGTCTACTGTTGCTATAGCAACGAATGCAACTTTAATGCGCATCTGATTGATATATATACCGCACACTCTTATTTCAGTGTTGTTAATGTTGTAGTTATTTGTGTAGCAGTTTCCTTCGTACATTTAGTTTTACAATATTAAGTTAAATTTCCTTTATCATTCATCGGAACTGTGCATATGCATTTTAGACACTTACATTATGCGTCTGTTCAATTCATGCAATAAAGGTGTGCCCTTGAATAAACGGTTTTGCTTCAATTGTTCGGGTAATGTCACTGGTATGACCCATTTCTGTAAAACTACAGTATTTCATCTTATAGAAAGTAACGGTGAAGTTTCCATGCAATGAGAGTGTTTTATTTCAGCAGTAGTGACCACGCAATGACTTGGCAGCTTTATCGATGGTCATTATCAATGACTGCGCACAACATCTCCATTAATTCGCGTATGTAGTAATTTTAATGTTTATATATATTTTAAATCACTGAATTGCTATTGTATCACAATTAATTCGATTTTTAGCCTTTAAAATTGATTATTGACCGAAATCAACGATTTACGATTCAAAAATACGTCTCAAGATTGATGCATATGCATCGTCAGGATTTGTAAGTGATGCATCGAGAAAATGAGTGCATCGTTACACCCCTAATACTTAGTAGTCAGATGTCCATATGAACAAAGGCACAGATGCCTCAATCATATCAAGAATGAGGCAGTTGTTTATGAATGGGTCATTTTATCTTTGACTTAACCGCTTCAGAACGCTGAATCATTCAGTAATGAAACAAGGCAGTGAGTGTTGAAAGTGCACTATGGTAGTGTTATGAGATGCACTATGGTTCTGCTGTGATCTTAGTTCGAAACAGTTAATATTGCATCTAAAATGTAAATGACTTAATATTAACTACTTGTTTGAACTTTTGTATGAAATCAGTGTCACATTTTCAATTGTGATGGTATTCAGGAAAACAGCACTCTTGGTCGTGGGATGTTGCTTAACTATGTCATCTGTTATAAATATAAAAACGAGTGGAGATACATTATGTAATATTATCCACTATCAATCGCCACTTACACTATTTTTTGTAATTGCCGTTTTAATCAGGCTACTTGTTCGGTCGCACAAGTAAAATTCTCTTTCACTTGCCCCTTCAAAAAATCCACTTGTCCCAGACAAGCGTTAATGTAAATAAAGTTGTCAAGTTAAAATAAAAGTGGTACATACAGCTCTTGCACAAGTCTAAGCCATGCAATAGCTGTTTCAGACTCACTGACTACATTATCCAGTAGCAGCAATTGTTACTTTGTGGTTGTTAAAGTGTTTGTTGTGGTTTTAGCTCATTGCTTTGAGGTTGTTCTGAATGGTTGCTTAGTAGATAATCCAAAAATACCTATAACTTTCTATGGGAACTTGAGCTTCTAGCAGCAGCTGCAGTGACACAATTTCCATTGTTAATTCTTGAATATCTTTACCATTACAGTGACTAGAAATGTGCCATCATTTCCTAAGTTAACCTGTAAAACAGTTACACTATAATGGTCTACCTATCCTAGGGTTTTTCAATGGCTAATGTCGACATCTAGAGAGAACAATATAAAATACTCATATATGCTATATATAACTTTGAGCAAACTAAATTGCTTTTAAAACTTGTGAAGTAAAAAGACTGATTTGTGTTATTTTCTTTTTAGCTCCTTTTCCTTCTGTGAAGGAGAGCCTGCATATATATATATATATATAAAAAAAAAAAAAAAAAAAAATATATATATATATATATATATAATTTTTTATTATTATTATTATTTTTTTAAGAATAAGACGATAAATTAGTCATTTGCCTTTCAATTTAAATAGTCTTACTACATATATATATATATATATATATATATATATATATATATATATAAAGATTATTCAGTTGTAGAAAATAGTTAGCATGTACTTTTGTTGGAATATGTCCCTTGCATGAGGATGGAGGAGGTCTGTTTCACAAAGTAAAAGGTGATCGCAGTCATTGATACCTTCTGGCTATTGTCACACCCTTTGGATTATTCTGCATAGACAACTGTATATTGCAGTTACACACTGGAGAAGTCTAGAAAGACCACAAAGTGGTTTATTTTTTCCACATCCCTCCTCCTTCCCAAACAGACCTGACTGTTGGCCCTGTAACTCTGACTGACACGCTGGTCTCTTAGATGTGTTTTCTTGGCTTTTCTCAGTGGTGGCTGAATTTATGACTGATTAGGAAACACTGTGGAGATCTAAATGTGACCTGGAATAGGGCGATAAAAATAAAACGGTCACAACAAAGAAGTGTGGCACTGATGCGAGACCACACGGTTTACAGCACAACTCTCTTTTTCTATGTTGTAAGGAGGGAGACATTGTGTTTTGTGTAAATGACTCCTTTTGCCAAAGCAAACTTCTTTATGGATGTTTGTTTAGGTTTACTTTGAGGATTAAGTGTATGTTTAGTGTAAGAATACTTGTTCTCTGCATCTTAGTTTTTATTTTAATAAAAAAAAGAATATTTCATTTTCCGATATTTTTGTTGCTTTTTGTGTGAGAAGAGAAATTTATTTAAAGTCAAGAATTGTAAAAACAATAAAAAAAACTTGATTTACACAAATGCTGACAACAGTAATCTTCATGTCACATTGTTTTTTAGTTTTTTTATTATTATTTTTTTATGTAAGAACAATCTATGTTGATTGCCAAAAAAATAATTTTTTATCAAAAAACAAACAAACATCAGTGACCAGAAATAGAAATAGAAACCAAGTGACCATCAAAAGGACAATCTAAAAGATGAAAATGTAAAATGCAAAAAGGTTTGTGTGAGGGAAATATTTAGGAGTAAGAGATTAAAATATCATTAGCTCAGTATAAAAACAATAAAAGTCAGTAGATTGAAAACAAACGTGTGTGTGTGTGATGAACTGTGTGTGGTCCCACCATGAAAACGGGTTAAATTAAATATTCCAGCTCATGACCAGTGTACAGGCCAGAGTAATTAAATAGTTCAGGGTTTAGCAGACCTCTCAAAATTCATCACAGGCCCCACATTCCTCAGGATTAAGAGGGGAGAAACCTGGGGTTTGATATTCAGTATCTCAATATATAACTTAATAATTAATGTATGTGAGAGGCCATGGAAAGATGCAGAGAGAGATTACAGGAGACTGTGGAAAATTACCACAGGTTTATTTGCTACAAAAGTAATAACAAAATATTAAATTCATAAATTTAGTGACAGCACTATATATATCAGCGAGTGGTTTCTCTTTTTTTTGTGCTATTTTATTAACATTGATGACACAAACAGAAGTAGTTATATTATGCTGCTGTCACTTTAAGGCCGAATGCACTGATCCAATATACTGTTACAAATAGTTGAGCGTTTTCCTGCTCAACTGTTTGTGGTCACTTAAGACAAAACCAACCAATTTTGTCTGTTTTGTATGTTTTTTTTGTTTTTTTTGTATTTGTCCTTTTAACTTCAAGAAAGAGAACTCAACCCTGTATTCACTCATTATATGAGAGGTGGCTTTCATTGCGTGAGCTTTGGGTGTGTGTGCAGCACAGAAAACAGCGCGTGAGTCCCGGATTGAGTTCTTTCATGTCTTCTTGCATTTGAATGGTTTAAAATCATTAAAATGCACACACAGGAATTAATAAGATTTCTAAGATTCATGAGAATTAATAAGATAAATAATCGAAATGTGCGTATCTTATCAAATCCACGGTTCTTGGAAATTTTGGAACCGGTTCTCAATACCCAACCTTACTAAAGACTGGAGTAATTGCAACTGAAAATTCAGCTTTGCCATCACAGGAATACATGTGATTCCTTCATTATCATATTAATATTTCTTAATATTGATGTTTTAACAATTGCTTTTCTTTATGTAGCCTTATGTAGCTTTACCTGTTTTTTTACTTATAGCGATCACGAACTGTTGATACAGATCCATCCTCGAGTAACAACCAGAGTAACAACCAGAGTAAATGAAGACTGCTATGTTCATTCTTCTATAGCGCTTTTATGTTTTTAATCAGACATCAAGGAAGGGGAACAAGATTATTTTGGGTGATAGAGAATCTTGCACAATACCAGTGTAAAGTTCCATGCCGGCTTGGTCTAGCTGGTGAAACAGCATGATGCTCTTCATCTAAACTGTTGAAGATAGTGAAGCTGATCAACCAGCATAGTCTGGTGCAGTTAGTTAAGCAGGGAAATCTTGCTGGCTAAGCTAGTTAAAGGCATACGTTTCCCAAAAAAGACCCTGATTGTGATTGCATACATGCATGTGCATGAATGAATAAGAACAACCTAGAGCACGCTGTGTTGCTGTGTGTTTGCCATTCTGAGCACAATGTAGGGGAAAGGTGAAGCAGTGCTCAGTGTTACGGAGGGAGCAGGAAGATGAATGATCAGCCAGCCTGCTGTGAAATGTAACCCAACTGCTCTGTGTGAGTGCGGTTAGACCCTGGCCTTCATAGCCTGTAATTAAGCACTCCTTCCATCCCTTCTCTCATCCGCTTTACATTAAAACTTTAACATGCCGGAGGAGTGAAATCATACATTGTGCTGCTCGGTTGTAGATTAAAGGTCAGAGGTTAAGTGTGTGGTGCACACACAGATTAAAAGCCCCATGAGGATCTATGTATTATATACATACATCATGCAACATATGATGGCTTAGACTTGATTTTTATTTAACTAGGCCTACAGTGATTCTGTGTACTTTTTGAAACCTTTTCTGCATTTGTACTGAATTGAAAATGAATTGAAATATAGTTTAAATGTCTTTGACTCCCGCAACTATGCACTATGCAGAACTGATTTGAAAATGCCTTTTTTGCTCTTTAATCTAAAGAACATCAAAGGTTTCTAATTACAAAGCAATTTTGCTGCATTGACCACTGCATTTGCAAGCTGCAACTGAAGTGATTGACAGCTTCAGTCATTAAGGTAGCGCTCTTTGCTCACTTTTTGTATATATAATCTAGGAGTAGGTGAAAAGACCAAAATCTTATATCATGATACGAGTGATTTTTTTTTTCTCTCTTTTTTTTTTCATTAAGTTTTAGCTCAAAATACCTAACAGATAATTTTTTACAGCATTAATTGTCACTTTTTGGGGCTGAGAAAAACACGCCGTTTTAGTGTGTGTCTCTTTAAATAAAAATGAGCTGCTGCTGCCGGCACAGAGGGCGGAGCCTCACAAGCTCCTCTCAGTAGCGGTGTTCATTTCGACCCAGAGTCGGACAATTATGCCCACAGAGCCAGATAATATATGCTGTATGGAGATAGAACAGGTATAATTTAGTTCAATTACGGTAATATCTTATTTGTCATCTGCTTTTATCCACTATTAATACAAGCCTGCTGTAGCGGACCGAATGATGGCCACAAATATACTGATGAGTTTAATGAAGTTTATTGTACAGCACACAAAAGATGAAGTGTCAGTTTTACTCCAGACAATCACTGTAAGAGCTGAGTAAACACAGTATAAGAAGTGCGCATTAAAGTCTTATCCATAAACTCGCTCTCTCTCTTTCATTATCATCAACATACACAGCGAAGTACACAAAACACTCATTACAACTAACAGTAAACAAATATATCACACCTTTTCAGGGGGTGCTAAATAAACTGGTAAACTTTATATCTGTAAAACGACTCAGATGAACTGTAATAAAGTGCGCGCTCTCCCTTTCATCATTGCCGTGACCAGTATCGATCCAGAGACTATAAGCTGGATCACAAACTCTTGGTACAGATCCATCCTCGAGTAACAACGAGAGTAAATGAAGACTGCTATGTTCATTCTTGCATCTTATAACAAAACACCTCAATCGCTTAGGAGACATTCTTGTCTACAGCTGTTCCGGTGTTGTGCCGAATTTCGACCCCCGCCAAATGATTAACCCCCTAGCATTGGTAGGTTTAGGATTAGTTGAAAAAAAGCACTGGGTGGATTTTTATCATTATAGGGTGGTTGTCACACACTGCCAACACACATTTATGTTCAAACACCATGTAAAAGTGAATTTTGCATAATAGATTATGATACAAGTAAAGAACAAAGACACTTAATTACAAGCATATAGGAAAACAAACTACAATAGAATATACTGTACACAAATTAAATTGTGTGAGTGCTAGCGATAGCGATTTAGATTAAAACCAGAGTGCGAATTACCCCACCATAATTGGGGGGTACTGCTCCTTCACTTCTTCTATGACCATCATGGTCCACTACCATATCAATCCCCACCGTGATCGCCAAGTGCAACATGTGTTGTGCAACACACATACAAGGTCTAAACATGCGACAAACTGATAATCAGTAGGCTACAGAATATCTCATTGTTATTATATATCCAAAAGAGAACTGTTTTGAACTCCCAAAAGTTAGAAGTTAAGTGAACTGAAATATCATTCTAATTACTAGTAAAAGTAATACCTTTACAAGAAGCCTATTGCCTATTTCAGGTTTTTTCCTGGCTCAAAATGAGGCGGAGGTGGTAAAATCATAATAATGTATTTTAATAATAAGATAATTAAATGTGTATTTTTTTTGTAGATCATCATGTAGCCTAATGTGTTTCCCACATTTTTTTGTTGGTGGAGCTTGGTACCTCTAGGGGGTCCGGGGGCATGCCCCCCCGGAAGAAAATTTTGTACATTTTAAAGATAAATTCATTAATCTGGTGCACTTTGAGTCACCCGAATCCACGATTAAAAATAAATAATCCATCCGCAAATCGCCTATATTTAGATATCTGCATCTGATCATCACATTACAATTATTCAAAATCTTAGTGTTAAGCATGATAATGGTAACATATCAGACAAGAACGGTTTGACCTAAAAATATCAAAATTGAAACTACTACGGAAACAAAGACACCTACATCTTGGATGCCCTTGAGGTAAGCTAAAACATACCAAAATTTTATTTCAAAGTGAACTATCCCTTTAAATTGTCAATGTTTCATTACATCACTGTTTGAAAACACTCAGAATAATATTTTGTACCTTTATAAAGGGCATTTTCCCCTAATTTTATTAAATGTATGCTCCATCTTTCATTTCAAATTCTTAAATTTGATAAATACATTCAATTAAAATAATTAGACACTAGGCTGTTACCAATAAAATGTAATAATTTACATTGAAAAATTATAACTGTATTAAATTAGATTATTTTAAATATTTTTTAATATACAAATAAGGAATGTTGAAAAGAATGATACTTTATAAAACTAGCGTTTTGTCATTCAACGTTGACACTTGCTTGAGAAGTTGAAGTCGTTCTCTATCTCCGTTGCTTCTAGCCACGGTGGTTAAAAATGGTACGGTCCACAATAGGGGTGTCTGAAATCGCTTTACATTAAAATGTTCCTACAGTGAAAATAGGAGTTGACTTGTATTGTATTGTAACTGTAATTATATTTTTTCACAATATCAGAAAAATTATCTGACCCCCCCAAAACTGATATTTCTGTCCCCTGTAATTCGAACTATGATTAAAACTAGCGATGTCAGATCAATGTGACAGACAATATTAGATAATATCAGATATATTATGCTGATTAAATTATATTAACCAATATAAATGGCAGGCAAGAAAGAACATAGAGTTTTAAAACAAAGCTATACAGAGCTACAAACGCAATTCACTCAGGCAGACAGGAAACCGCTGTGCAACAGTGAAAACGGGCCGTCCGGAAACAACTGTAAACAATGAGTGTTCTGTCCGGAAACAATGTGTGTTCACAAGAGGTCACTTGCTCTAAAGCATTTATTAATCTTAGTTCATGTTTATAATTTACTTATGTGTTCTGTCACATATGCTACTGAGGTTCACCAAAGAATTGTTGGGTTCACAGAACAAGCATCTATTTAACTGCTGCAATTGATTTGAAGTCGGAACATGAATAGTTACAAAAGGGAGGCAATTGTTAAACAAATGCTAAAACAGTCAATGTTGACCCATTTCTTTTGTCCTCAACACACATGTAGATGTGTGAATGTCATGTAGTTTTTCTCACCCCTGACCCACATTTGTGCATGCATGTACCCAGGAACATTCCTCCTAGGCTTGTTCATTTCCAACATACTGTAGCTTGTTTTTGATTTCTTGGTTCATACATGGAATTGTACTGGAATACGCTCTATGCACGAACGCTGCTGACGTATTTCCTGTAGAATCTCAGCCAGCATTTTTACTTCTGCATAGTGCGTTCTATAGCAAAGTGTACTAGTGGCAAAACTTTCATAAAATTACTTTTCTCAAAAACGGAGACAACGATTTTAGAAACCGATTCGATAGTCGGATTTCGCATGATATGAGAGAATACTCACCCTCAAAGTTGTCGATGTAGCTTGAAATATATAATTTAAAGCCCTTCTCTTTCTTACTCTTAGGTGTGACAGCTAACTGCCTCACAATATTGTTAACATCATTCATGTTAACCGCTGGAAGTTCTTGTAAACAGCAAGTGTAATTTGCCATTATCTCCACCTAATGCAAAAACGGCTTACGACGCAGCACCGGATGTACCTGGGCGGGCTGAGACAAAATGCGGAAGCGATCGTGCATAGAGCCTATTAAGTCTTTTTTGCTGACTGCTGGTGTCTCGACATGCCAAAGCAAGCTGATTCATGAACAGTACAGCACTTTTTTTTTTAACAGAAATTACTATGTTTGCAGCTATTTGATTCTTAAAGGGATAGTTCACTTTGAAA
Source organism: Leuciscus idus (assembly GCA_021554675.1). Lineage (NCBI taxonomy): Eukaryota > Metazoa > Chordata > Actinopteri > Cypriniformes > Leuciscidae > Leuciscus > Leuciscus idus. Next base: position 11,895,168 of record CM038635.1, on the reverse strand, counting down.
TAAAATTTTGGTATGTTTTAGCTTACCTCAAGGGCATCCAAGATGTAGGTGTCTTTTTTTCCGCAGTAGTTTCAATTTTGATATTTTTAGGTCAAACCGTTCTTGTCTGTCAGTCATATAATGCAGGTCGATGGTCACTTGTCTCAAACAGCATGCACAGAGTCCAAATTAAAACAATTCCCCGTCGTCCAAATTAAACAATTCCCCATCGTAAGTACACATTGATGGCCTAAGACACGAAACGAGCGGTTTGTGTGAGAAAACGAACAGTTTTTATATCGTTTTTACCTCTTGAACTCAGCCACGTCCAAGTGATCTGAGAGCGCGGGCGGGTATAGATATATACACTAGATGTCGCCTTGGCTACTGCGAAACCGTAGCCAAGGCGACATCTATTGTATATATCTATACCCGCCCGCGCTCTCAGATCACTTGGACGTGGCTGAGTTCAAGAGGTAATTCCATACATAATTGTGTATTGTTTTTTTAAATTGGGAGGCAATCAAAAGCAAAGCAACCACAACACATCGGGTTACAGTAATAACTCAGTCCATCAAAGTGATGTATTAGATTTTATTTTAGTATCATTATATTTCACTTACATAGCTGAATGTGGATAACAAAAAATGCATTTGCATTTATACACTTGGGGTCACATGATCCTTCAGAAATCATGATAAAATGCTAAAATTTCTTATCAATGTTGAAAACGTCTCAGGTTACTCATGTAACCATGGTTAGGAGACGCTGCGTCCCCTAGGGGTCACTATGGGGAATGTCTCCGGCATGACAGGTGTCTGAAGCTTGAGTCTAAACAAACAATGAACTGGACATTGGCGGGCGGCATCCTATGACGTCACCACTGGTGCGACCGTGAGTATAAAAGGGCACCTGTGAAATACGTCATCCACTTCTTTTCTGAAGGAGATGTGTGCAGGAATACCAAAAGCATGGCAAAGGGACGCAGCGTTTCAGGTCTTCTGTTCAGGAAGCTAGCAGCCTGACAAAATAATGGGCAGAGTTCAGAGGAGCGGTGGACTCTAATAGAACGACTCTCTATAATTGATCTGAGTCTAGTTCAAGAGCAGTGACCAAGGAGGCTCACAGAGAGCCTAACAACTTAGACCCAGGCTGAGGCCTTATGATAACGACTCTTTCTAGAGTCCTTCCTTTCCAGAAAAGAAAAAGCTCCTTGCCTGTCTATTGTAGTCAGTCTTTCGTATGCATCATACAGTGCATCCCACTTCTTAGGAGAGTCAACAGCATTCCACCCAAATGCGCGTCCCACATCCCTCGAGAATAGGGACGGCACAAACGGAGCTTTTCATTGACAAATCCTCGCAATGCGCACAAACGCGCAAGCTCCTCACACATGTACAAACAAACAGTCTCCTGAAGTCAAGAAAGAGGATGATGTATTTCACAGGTGACCTTTTATACTCAGTCGCACCAGTGGTGACGTCATAGGCTGCTGCCTGCCAGTGTCAAGTTCATTGTAGTGTTTAGACTCATGCTTTAGACACCTGTCATGCCGGAGGCATTCCCCATAACGACCCCTTGGGAATGCAGCGCAACAGTTTTTTTATTAAAGGGATACTTCAGGATTTAGCATTAAGCTTTGTTTTTGTAGAAAACCTGTAGTATTTTCGAATTACCGTGCTTTCTACCCTAATATCCCCCTGAGATGAGAGATTTATGTATTTTTTGTCTGGAAAAAATCCTCCGATGACGCAAAAATCGTCATTTTGCGTCATCGGAGGATTTTTTGGCCAGAGGCTAAAGACTACAGCCAGTAGGAGGGGCTGTCCCGCATGTTTTCAACCCGCCCATAGGAGGTGGGATCTCACTCACAGAATGTACACATAGTATCAGCCATCTTTCTTTGGAAGCTAAGCTAGCAGGCTCTTGTTCTGTGGAGAAAGCTGAGTAGTAGGGGTTACCATCCTCTTTTTCCCGGACATGTCCGGCCGTCGAGATCGTCCAAAATGTCCGGGATTCGGCTTTTGCTTTCTACAGTCGCCATTCATTGTTTACATGCACACCTTTTGTTTCAATCTAACTGAATTCATTCCGATTGGTGAATCTGAATGTAGTGTTTACATGAACGCTAAACAAGTGATCGGTTGATGTGCTTTTTAACATTGATAAGAAAATTCCTGCTCCTCCGTGAGAGATACGAGACCGGTGCGTCTCAGTAATCACACCACCGGCCTCGCGCCGTTCTCCCGCGGCCCTCAGCCTCGTCCTGCTCACCACAGTAAACATAATGAATAGCGACTGTAGAACGCAAAAGCTGAATCCCGGACATTTTGGGCGATCTCGAAATCCCGGGCAAACTCGTCACGGAGTCTCACTAGTAGCCTAGCCTTGTTGTTTTCAACTGCGCTCTCTTACCGGTAGGCGTGGCTTGGGAGTGGCCTCCTAGGGCAGCGAAGCAAGTGCATTCTGGGAGTTGTTGTCTTTCATCCACATAAGCCAAAAATACATTTTCTGGCTTTTCTCAGTCTAGAAAGCTCCAAATTCAAAAATAATTTCACATTTCTTCTACATAAATGATCTATTTTAAATACACATTCATCTTTCCAGAGGTGAAGTATCCCTTTAATAGAAAGAGCAACATTTATTTGAAATGAATTTTTTTAACAACAAAAAACAACTTAACTGTCACATTTGATCAATTTAATCCATCCTTGCTGAATAAAAAAACAAACAAAAAAAACATTTACATTTGTCTTTTGCCCCCCTCTATAGATAAACCTCGGCTCTCCGTCCTCATACAACCAGCTAAAGAAGCGGAAGGCTCCAGCACCTCCACCCACACCGCCCCCCAGTACACCCGAGCCAGTTATTTCCACCTCTGTGCATACTGCACCTGTGCGGGCTTCCTGCAACCCCGTGCCGGTTGAAAGGACCCTGCTGCCTGCTCCCAGAGCCTCAACTCCCGCTGATGACTCTGATCTAAGCCATAGTATTGAGGATTCAGAGCCGGCCAGGTCCATCTGCAGTAGCTCCAGCGGTGATGATGCAGCTGCAGGATCTAGTAGCAGCAGTCTTGCTGAAGAACCTATCACACATCAGGCTCATGTGATAGCTGCATACACCACATCTTCACTAGAACCTGAACCAGAGCCTGAACCAGAGCCTGAGCACAAGGAAGAAGCAGCTCCTCTCACTATGCCAGAACAAAAACCAGGTCCAAGTTCAGAGGATCCAACACCCGAAGACCCAGTGCTAGAGATGGAGCTAAAAATGGAAGAGATGGAGAATAACCGTAATAGTGGAATAGGTAATGTAACAATCTCTGTTTCTGGATATATCCATAAAAAAAATAATGTAAAATGCAGTACTGTAAACAGAAACTTAGCTTTAACTTTTCCAGCATTATTATTGCTCTTTAAGCTGGCAAATTGACGATGCTGGCATTTCAACAAGTTCCTGTTCAACACATAACCTATAAATGGAAAGATAATGTTAAATTGACACCAGAAGCTGCATGTCTAAAAGTGCATGCTGAGTTTCACATCAACTTACCATCTCCTTCACTCACTCTCTCACACTAAATCAGTTTAATATTGAATCTAGAGTGTTAGAGGGGGAACAACAGGTAAACAAGACCAGTATATCGAGTTTCAGCTCCAGGCCAACTTTATAACACGTCACTGATTTCTGAGAGCACAACATACCACCCCCCAGCCAAGATATCCCTGGTAATAAACAGTAAACGGTTTCCAACGTACAAATAAAGGCCAAAGTATACTTCTTTTTTTTTTTTTTTTTACACATTCAGTAAAGGATGCGTATAGTGTGTGACATACAATTCTGTCATCAGCATAGTACGTGCACACCGTATACACGCAGCCCAATTTTTTCTACCCGCGCATAGTACTCCATATACTCAGATCACACATGCACATTGATTTTTATTTTTATTTTGTGCTACTTAGTTCTTCCACTAGTTGGCCATTGTTTGACTGTTGTAAAATTAATGTAAGAGCATTAAGCGAAAAAGAACATAAGCACACAGAGACCGCAACAACTAGACGCCTGCATTGAAGTTTGTCTGACGGGGTTAAGAGACACCAGCAACTCTAGTATAAAGACATTTTATCAGTCATAACTTCTGGAAAGAAATATCACAGACACTGGTTTGTATTTTGCTGTTCTGCTGTTGTTGGTGTTTCTTTGTCGGGACACAAACACTGTACACATGCTGTGTGCATTTTAATTAGTACGAGTACCAGAGCGCAGTATCGGTAGTATTTAGGTTTCGAATTTTTTATTTTATGACATTTATAACATCATATATTTGCATATTCATGAGGTTAATAACATTGATTGGAAAACAGCATGAAACACAACCAAGTTGATTAATATCTTGTCTATCTTTGGAAAAGTCAACTTGAACTGTAAATCCACTGTGAATGTCCCAAGTCTTTTGAAAGATACTGCAAAAACCATATAGGTGAAGATTGTTTGCCATCTCTATTTGACATTTTAAACCTCAGAAACAATACAAACTGCATAAATATTTAATGAAATGAGCGTTGGTTAGTTTATGATTCCTTGTCTGTTGCTAAACAGCTTGGCCTAACATGTGAGCACTGCATTGTTTCACACGTTATACATTTAAGGGTTTATGAAGCACCTGACTTCAGGGTTGAAAGCAGTGCATTTCAAAATAGTTGGTGTAAAATGCTGCTTAACCCTAATGGGTGAAACCCCAGAGAACAGCATAAAGGTAAAAGTCCATTTTCTCTTTCCTTGTCTCTTATTTCACTCTCACTGGATCAAACCAAGCGTGCCGCACAAGCCCTGAAAAGTGAAGCCAAAACGTCTCGATCGCCCCCCGGTGACTGGTCCTAGTATAGGTCATAAACCCCGCCTCCCCGTGTTATTCAACGGGACGTGAGACCAACTAAACAATTAAATTACACTTCAAATATCTTTTTTCCAAAGGTGGTTTCTTTCATTTGCTGTCGTTTTTATCACGCTGATGTAAGTTCAAGTGTCTGTTTCAAAAATAAGTTGGTTTTTAGTTAGTTACGTGATGCGGTGGTGTAACGTCATGATTGACAGCTGTGATTGACAGGTTCTCTGAGCGAAGTAGTCACTGAAGCACCAACGGACATTTTTTCGGGATCTTCGGAGGACTGAGGAGATTGTATTTACTTTATTTTAACAAGCCTCTTGTCGTACTGCAATCAATTTTTTAATAAGTGTGCAGAATCCACTCTCCCTGAGTGCATTCGGTGAGAGTGAGGGCGGAGCGTTGATTTCGCGGCTTTACTTCCTGCTTACTACTGCGCAGGTCTGGTCCCGAAATCGCTACTGCGCAGACTCAAGTTCCAATATGTCAGCGCCATATCGGGACTCTGGCGGCTTCAGTTCTCATCAATGGAAGAGAGCGAAGGGGCGTCGTCCATCTTTTTTTACAGTCTATGGATCAAACCAAAACACAGTGAGCCACATTCCCAGCTTCTTTTAACAAGGAATACTTTATGCAGTGTGTATATATATATATATATATATATATATATATATATATATAATTTAATTTAAATATAAATAAGTGTATATAATATATATATATATAATGAGCTAATATTCAAGTAATTTTTGTGGTCATTTAAATGATAGAAACCTCCATAAATTTTTGCAGATTTTGAAAGTGAATATGCTTAACAAACGCTTTTGATTTTTTCAATTCTTAACTTCCTTTTCTTGACAGCAGGGAGCAAATTATTTAATTAAATGTAATATAACTTATTTAAGTTTTTATTACCCTTTATTATATATATAATTATAGCAATGATCTACATAAACAGCAATAATCAGCAGCAGCGTAGCAGATCTATTCTGCCAAGACCAAGTAAGGGATTATGTACATCCAGCCATTACTTATCTGAGAATAAACACCGACTGGGTGATGAGGACCCCGACACGAAGCGGAGGTGTCTTCCATCAGCCTGAAGGGGGTTATTCTCAGATAACAACCGGCTGGATGTGCATTATCCCGCTTATTACACGGCTACTTGCCACATAAGTAAATAATTAGACACAAAATATTGATCTGAGTCTACATTTTTTATTAGCTCTTTAAACACAAAGGTTCCACGGAGAGAGCAGTTGCTAGCGCGGCAAGTTCAAACTAGACAGATATTTAAGGGATATGGTACAGTCATACCACTTATTACACAGAATTTCGCCACGTAAATAATTATGGGGATAAGAGATATTGATTTCAGATTAAACCGATTTCAGTTTGTTTTAAAATCGTACCTGTTTGTTGTCCTATAATGGGCTTTATGCACAGCTGCACTACTTCCTGAACTTCAGCCAGCTCTTTGTTTCCTGTCTGCCATTATTGGACAAACTGATTAATCCAGGTGTGCCTGACCTCAGTAACAATAACCAGACACACCTGGATTAATCAGTTTGTCCAATAATGGCAGACAGGAAACAAAGAGCTGGCTGAAGTTCAGGAAGTAGTGCAGCTGTGCATAAAGCCCATTAGGGCTTGCATAGACTAGTCGAGTAGTCGATAGATCAACTACTTCAACCACTAGTCGACGCTGTCGGAAACAATCGACTACTCGAGCGTCCATTAACCATAAATGAATTAAAATGGTGAACGTCACCAACAGACACCACACGTCAGATGTGTGGAAGTATTTCATCAAGGATGACAAAAATATTGTAATTGGCCAACTCTGCAAGAGGCCGTTCACATGTTGCGTCTAAAAACGTGTGGAAAGCCTTGCCGCTGTCTCCTAAGCGCTTGCGCTCCCGTGGCGTCTGTCGTTGCCATGCAACCATGAACTGCCGCGCTGTACAGCTACGATCAGCTGTTCGGCCGAGCTTTCGATGATGTTACGGAAAGGCCGAAGCTGATTGTTTTTTGTCACATGACCTGCTTGAGGCATTCTGCAAAGTTGAGATGTTTTCATCTCGCCGCGGCATCGGCGCGCCTGGAAAAACTAGCGCACCACGTTGCTTCGATTATGAGCGCGCTCGCCGCGCCTACATTTGAAATAACGACCTTGAGCGCGAAAAAGACGCAATATGTGAACGGCCCCTAGAAGCAGATGTCTGAAATGAAAGGCAAGAACGGCTATTTATTTGGCTTTAGACTGTTACATGAAAATTTAAAAATGAAATGTCATAATTATAATGTTTTGAGAGTTTACTTATGTAATTGTTGCATTAGGCTATGAATTAATAAATGTTTATTGATAAGATCTAGCTATTTCATGTCTTTTCATTTACAGTAGCATGAACCACGAGTAGTCGAGTTTGAGAAGTTAACTCGAGTATTGTTTTGATAAGAAAACGACTAGCAGAAATTAGTAGTCGTGCAACCCCTACCTATAATCCAACATTGTACAAAACAATAGTCACAAAATGGCAGCAGCTGCATTTGTATGAAACAAGAGAGAGCGAGTCCACAATACTGGATGGCATAATTAAATAATTGTACACACAATATTGATTCAACTGAGTTTTAATATTGTATTAGCTCACCAAAAGAAAATCTTCCATAAAGAAAAACAGTTCCTTGCAAGCGTATAGTGCTGCTGACAACCCGGATGAGCCTGTGTTATCTGTTTTGAGCGGTTGTTATCTGGTAATAACATACATGGCGCGACTGACCAACCAGAATCAAGTATTCCACAGAGCCGTGTAATAAATACATATAACAACAGCATGAGTGGACACGTATCCTATAGTAATTGAATGGAGCTTTTGTTCTGTTAGCTGCTGAACTGGCATTACTGAGACTGATATAGTACATACTGAATGCTGTCCCATCGCTTCTCAAAACACCCCACAAACATTGTTTCTCTTTAAACTCCTGCTGGCTTCAAGATAACCTCCACAGGAGAGGGACAAGATAATGAGTAAACATTTAGATGTCACGTCATGACTGATGTAACTCCACTTATGTTGTTCTGCTCTTTGATTTCTTCCGGTACATCCAAATGACTCATAAGCTGACTACCTCAGTCTCTGGAGTTGTGCTTTGTAAATAACATTGATAATTTATATAGGGCATTGCAAAACCCTCACCCCAATCTCCGAACACTGGCATTTTGTTCCAAAAAACTGAAACTAACTGATTGTTTAAATGTTACAATGCAGTATGTTAAAAAATAGAAAATTGATTGAACAAAAAGCAGAACACTGATATATGTTGTCTGCTTCAGTATTCAACCCAACACCCTAGTAAATGCGTTTAAATGCACTTTAAATGTTCACGGACTAAAAGCTTTTTTTTTTTATGTCATGTAAACGCTTTATCTAACTGAAATCAGTCCAGATTTTGAGAAGTTGGACTAACAGACCTGTAAAGGCGATTGGAGTTCGGCTTCATCCAGCATGTATAACTGGACTACAACTGGCCATGGCGTTGAGCGCTTGCTCCAAAAGACAGAAGTGACGTATTTTAATGCTTCAAATATTAGTTTATGCATTGTGTTTTGTATAGACAAAGAGACAGACAGAAACTTTATCTGAACTATACAAAATACTAATGTAGATTGATTAAAACTGTGCGTGCAAACACAGTGTAATGTGGTAAGGTCACTGTTTGCAGCAATGACAGTCTTTTGTGGTACATACATAGCAGCATTGCAGACTGTTTTGTTGTATTTTTTTGCTTATTTGGGGTATTCTTCTAGTTTGTTCAGGTTGGTCGAAAGGCATTTATAAAACTGTTTCAGAAGAGCCACAGATTCTAATTTGGATGCAGATCAAGGCTTTGACTGGGCCATTTTAGGACATTCGCCTTTTTGTTCGACACTCCAGTGATACTTTGATTTTGTGTTTGGGATCATTGTCCTAGAGATGAACTTTCTAAAAAGTCATTGTTCTATTTAATAACACGTCCAATCGCTGCTAATAAAAGCAGACCCACAACATGATGCTGTCACCATGCTTTACTCTTTGTGATGTGGCCACAGGCCAGTGATTTGAACCACGCACCCTCCAGATTTGGCTAAAAACCTTGATGTTGTTACTTTGCAATCAGTTCACTAGTAAGCTGTTTGGATGCTTTCAATCATTCTTCAGGAGTAAATGGTACAGTCTTATGCAGGCCAGTGTTGTGCTCTTGGTATAGCTGACTAGTGCACCTTTGTGCTCAGTTATTGAATTCTGTAGCTTCTTCAACGTGATCTTTGTCCTTTCTATGTCCTTTCTTTCCTGTTTGAACAGAGAGTATTAAGCATTCACTCTTATGCAACACAGGAAATCAATGCTTAAGGGGAGACACGGCAGGCAAAAACATGGTTTTTTTTTTTTTTCACTGGTCAATTTTGAGATTTTGGACTATTTGTCTTCAGTAACATGTCTTCTTTCAGACTTGTGGTGAAAAAAAATCTGAAATACACATTTAGGTCTTTATTTTACTACACTTTGTCTATTTGCGTTTGTAGATTTCTCCTAAATTCAACAAAAGTTGGCGTTCTAAATCATCCCGCTGCTCCGTGATCGCTGTCTGCACACTGTCATCACATATACCGTTGGAAAGCTCTCTCTCTCCTGTACAATGCTGTCGGATCCAAATATGGTCATTTCCTTTTTATCAGCAACCAATCGTGGAAAGTACAATGGGGCATTTAACTCTAAAAGCGAAATCTCATTGGCTGATGTCAATTTCTAACAACGTGATTCGTTCAGATGCATCACGTGACGTGCTCTGACATTTCCAGAGTGTGTTTTTGACTGTTTTTCACTGGGGTTCTGTTCAGTTGAAGGCCATAAATACTATGTTATATAAGTTTTGATGTGTTTTAGGTGGTTTGTATTGTTGATTGCTAATGATTTGATAAGATATTTTGTCTGTAAATAGTTGTTTCCACTAAAAAAGTATGAATTTTTAAAATACAAATATTTAAAGGCCGTTTTCTCAAAATGGGTTTTTTCTCATACTCTGAGCCAGAAATCTCCACTTCAGCAGCACTTACATAAACCAAACTTTCCAGTTGTATTCCTATCTATATTCCTAAGGTTTTTACAAAGGGGTTTGTTCATATATCGTTCAGATTCTGATTTATACATTTTATACCTAAAAACGGGGCGAAACTGGATGTTTTTGGCTGTTGACAGTCTTTTCTGATTAATGGAGTGATAAAAAGAGATATCCAAAATCCCCTCTGTAAAAATCTTTGACTCTAATGTGTCAACAAAATAAAACAAGAATTTTGAATCTGGCTTTATCCAATGTTCAGATTTCTCTTCTGGAAATATATGTAAATTAGCGATTTTTTTATGAGATAATACCTCATTTGCATATTTAAACATAAATATTCTAAAAACTTGTAATACAAAAGATATTTGTCTTAATGTCAGTAATCAACTGGGGGAAGTTTCATGCTGATATTTAATAGTTACTTTTTCCCCCCCTATTCATCTGGGGTGTCTCCCACTGATCTTGCACTCCCGGAGCAAACAGTCCCACTGCTAAAGAGCCTCGTACTCACATAATTATTAACATAGACAGGTGTTAGCCATCAATTGCTAAAAGAAAAACGAGACAAACACTGAAGTAAAGTCAGTTGCAATTTCTGGTTCACGCAGACTTTAATTCTTATTACAGACTGCAAAGCTGGTGAGAGAAAATACAGTGGCAAGAGCTACTGGCTATATTGAGTGTCCCAGGTCACCTCCAACCTTTCCCCTTCCTTTAGGGAGGACTTCCAAGATGCCTCTTACAATCATGTACAGACCACCCCTCAGTGTAGGTCCCATACTTTTAACTTCAGACCCTCTTTAAAGCTCTCTGCTTTTTTTGTCTGACAATATTTTTTCATCAATTGTTTTTTTTTCTTGAGTTCGTCTCCTACAGATGTGCTGCCTCAATGTAGACCCTCACTTTTTTCCTTTTAGCTTGGTTCCTCTTTTCCATTTCTAAGCTTCTCAATGTGTTTATGGTTAAAGATATCCCTTTTTGCTTTTCCTTAGATGTCAACTTAGCGTGTGTCTGCACATAGTAATTCTGTGAAGACTGATCAGTGACTCAAGTTCATGGTTCACACTGTCCTTGTTATAACGGGTTCAGAAGGAAGTTCTCATTTCAACACATATCATTTCCCATTTACTCTGCCTATCTTTGATGAGAGATTGATGTGATGGTAAACCACTTCATCCAGCTTGTGTTGTAAGAGGTCATATTAAAAATGTTGGACTTCTGTTTGGATACAAATGAGTCATTCTCTTTAAAGAGCAGAACTCTGGTTTGCAATTTCTTCACAAAATGCATATTTAATATTTGGCAAAGCTGAATAATTTGGCATGCTTTTTTGCTGAGTTCTACTGACACAGTCTCTATTGCCAAGACTTGATGTTCATTCCTGTACTTTCTTAGATTAGAGGAAGCAAAACCTTTTAATGTACCTGTTAACTTAGAAGTGAAAACCGGTTACATAAGGAAGACCTCACACTGTAACAACAAAGCAGTAAATTTTAATTTAGGTCCGTTTAATTCACACAGGGACATCCGATGTGTGTGTGTGTGTGTGTGTGTGTGTGTGTGTGTGTGTGTGTGTGTGTGTTCTGTTGTCTAAATTAAAATGTGAATTAGGGTTGTGCAATTCGGGGAAAATATCTAATTACGATTTTTCTGACAGATATTGCGATTTGATTTGCAATTTAATTTTGTAAAGTCAAGCTTCATCTCAATATTCTCAATAGTGTGGAGCACACACTCTAAATCAAAGGAGTACAACATGCCTTTAACTTTAGACTCCTCCACTACCTTGTAGTCTAGCAGATGCAGTGTGCCTTTCTATTAGTGTTCATTTTGTCAGCTATTTTTTATTATTATTTAGTCTTAGTCCTGTGTCTTTTTAGTTATCATATTTAGTCAACCATGTGCTGTTTTTGTTTAGTCAAGTTTTAGTCGACTAAATGTCTGAGCATTTAGTCTAGTTTTCGTCAATGAAAACTTAGTTGCATTTTCGTCATGCTGCATAATGGTTAAATTGATAATCCCGATTATTTTGCTAAAAATTATAAGCATAACGATTGTTGTCATTTGAGAAATGTATTTTAACATTTCATCACAATTCTTGCACTTTCACCTATAAGCACAAATCAAGAGAATGTCAACTAATACACATGGTTTATTTTACCTCATCTAGTTTCCTGATTTAGTATAGGTTATTTATCATATAGGCCTACTGGTAAAACAAGAAACTTCTCTCAAAAATTAAAACAGTGAAATTCCTAGTAATCCAATAAATTCAAATTACTTAAATGTTTTTCTATTAAATCAACAGCAAAACAAAATAAATAAAAAAAATACTTATTGTACCATGCAGTTATTCAGCAACCACAACCGCAATCAATAGGCTATAGTCGAGATCCATGTTTGGATTTTTTGCAGTTCATCACTGAGAAGGTTTGATCGAAGATTTAGTAGCAGCAAACAGCGCAAGCAGCTCATGACAGAACACAGACCAACTGAATGAAACTTAATTCATTTAAGCAGAAAATCGAGATCGCTAAACTGCAGGTTTCTTTGAGATTAAGTAAAACACTGGGTAGAAAACGTGTTCTTTTAACAGAAAAACTTGATTGAGGGATTTAAATTGTTAAAAGCTGGCAACCGCAAGCATGAATGCTCGAAGCGGCTTTCTGCCAAAAACAAAGAGTGATTTTGGTCAAGTTTCTATTTTTTTAACTGCATTTAGTCTTTTTTTCGTCAACAATATTGCATGTTTATTTAGTCACAGTTATTGTTTAATGATGTTGGTGTCGTCTCATCTTCGTCTTGTCTTAGTCATGGAAAAAAAGGTCGTCAACGAACATTTTTCGTCACGTTAACGAAATGAACACTACTTTCTATCCAATAGATGGTTAGCTTCTTTGGCGTAGCACATAGGTGTGCTCACTCAGTTGGTTAGTAAGACTGCCACACAAAGAGGACAGTCATGCTTTTGCTCGGGGACATATTTTTCATATCGCATCCACATCGCAGCCTTTTGCGAAAAGCGAATCGCAACGTTTCAAATCGCGATTTCGATTACGATTTAACGTTCAGCCCTAATGTGAATAGTTATAAAATGGATAGTTCTGTCTCTAAAATTTTATTCAATTAACTTTCGACACATTGAAAAACCTCTGACATGTGGCTTGTAAAGTGGAGCTCAAAGTTCAAATTAAATATTAAAATAATTAACAGCTTGTTTCATTACATCTATCTTTGAATGAATCCGCTTTTTTTTTTTTTTTACATTTCCATTGAATGAACAGTTTAATGACTGAGTGACAGCCTGTCTAGAATGGGCAGAGACTTTCAATGCCAATACTGGTGAAATAGCAGAAAGCCTCTTGTAAAGTGAGATTCAAGGAACTAACTGTTATATAACAATAGCCTAACAAGCTCATTGTCAGGTTTATGTTGTGTTTATTATATTATGTGGACCCGACCCTTATTTTGACATTGTATCTTCATTTTACTCCACTTCGTTTTAACACGCTTTTTAGTTTCGGGTTCATTACTGAACATGTACTCGTCTTCGTGCCTGCTGACCACAGCGTTACACTTATTTATTTAGCAATAAATAAATGGAGATAAAAACGCATACCGCGCTGTCGAGTCACTCAAAATTACCTCAAAGGAAATTCCTTCACCACGACAGCCCTACTCGTTTCTTATTGGCTATTTTGACAGTACTGACGTAATCACAGTCTTGCTCATCCTGATTTAAAATCCTAAATATCAAACATGTTTGATGTGATCGGGGCGAGCCCGATTTGTGTGAGAGCAGATCGGGAGGTACAAGATCCGATCTGTGAACGCCTCACATTACCAGATAATCTGCGCCGAACATCGGAACCGATCGAGGTCATCAACAAGATTTTTTCTCCGATTCTCGGGAGGGGAAAATCGGGGATAAATCGGCCTAAAACTCCTGTAGTGTGAGCCAGGCATAAGCTAGATCAACATTAGAATAACATACTGATCATATTCTAACAGTTCATCATGTTGAGCTATATAACATTAATTCGTATATGTACATTTGCTCACCTGTCTAATAAAGTACATGCAAGAGTGGCGTCTCTGTCAAGTCGTGACTCGTGAAGCGCAGTGTCAAGTCAAAGTTTGTCGGGACGTGGAGCTCTCGGCATCTCGAAAACGCCACGCAGATATTGATCCTCGTTTTATTTCTCCTTTTGTCCAAAAGTCTGCTCGCCATGGTCCATAATGTTTGAACGAAACAACAACAGCGTGCTGCTAGACGTTACACAGTTGTCCACATCTGTCGCTATGGTTACTATGACAGTAGTATGTACGATATTGTAATAACGATAATGTAAGTACACAATTTAAAGAAATATGTAACACTGTGCAAGTGGTTTTTGGATATTTTGATACAAAAGTCTTACATATTGTACCTTTAATTTGCGCTTACAATGTAAATAGTGTCAATTTTGATTTCATGACGACCTTAACAAAGCATGCTGTATCCATTGACGGTGGTTTACTAATAATTGGTGCTTCTACATCAGTGTTATTCACCTGTCATTTCCCTCTGATTTTTATAGAAGCCTGTTTCCACCACACTTGAGTAAAAAATATGATTCTGTAAGTAATAATAATGAGAAACTTTCTCATTAATATGACTTACTGTAGTATCTCATTATGAGAAAGTTTCTCATAATAATGACTCAGTTTCTCGAAATCATAAGAAATGTCTCATAATTATTACTTCAATGCAAGCAGCTGAGCAGAAGGGAGTGGTACGTTAGCGACATGCGCTAGTCAAACGGTGTAAATGCGAGAACACAGCAAATATGGCGCGTTCTGCAAAACAGTTGTTTTTGTTAAAATCAGCATAATCTACAAAGTTCTATCTATAATATCATTAAATAAAATGAATGTTGAATTATCAGTATATATCTTCTTAGGGCTGTGATGATGGCAGTGTTTTACCACCTCGGTGGTAATGGGCCAACTACCGGCGGTGATGCGGTGGTACCTTAATTAAATACATTTTGAAATATTAAAAAAATGTAAAAGAGATAAACAAACAGCCATTTCATAACAAACATATGTTTATTTTAGCACTTCCATCAGTGAAACAACACACTACAGCCTGTAAATATGTAAATATTAGAAAGTTAAATATTAATTGAAAAACATTCGTTTTATATTTCCCCACAAAGATGCGTCATATAGCCTACCGCTCTGCGAGGACCTTGGGACATGAGCAGGAAAGCGACCATCTCTTCTCTAACTTCGTCATGTTTTCTCCTGATGTTCCAGGCAACTAACACTTGTTGTAAAAGGTCTGAAGAGCAAATTTTATCTTCCACAGGGGCAAGACATTTAGGCTATATTTGATTTTGCGCTGACTGAGAAAGCGAACCTAAAATCACCGGCGTGGGTGATATGCTTTATACAAATAAGCTTGGCACAACTCAAATACACACAAATCTAAATTCTAAATTAGGGATGTCCCGATCTGATCCACGGCATCGGTATCGTCCCGATACTGGCCAAGAACGCTAGATCGGATATCGGAGGGGAGAAAAAAAAAAAATCCGATACCTATTAACGGTACGTGTATTCGTATTGAACGTACGTTCGGTGCATGGATTTACACGGAGAATACACGGTATAAAAATAAATAAAACTCGCGTGCACATTAATTAATGTAATGCGGAACTACTGTTAGATACGTGCGGGTTATTTAGGGACACCTAATCTGTAGCCCCGCCTTAGCTCTGAACGCACGTCTATTTCGCTTCAAACGCGCGCTTTATCATTATACGCGCAAATGGATTCAAACTGTTCAAGCATCGAACTAGACGCGATAGACGCGAATTTGACGCTCTATTCGCGTTTGGTGTGAACGCAGCAAAATGAACAGGCTGCGATGTCAAGATTGCCATGCTGGAATGTGTGTGTGTGTGTGTGTGTGTGTGTCAGAGAGAGAGAGAGAGGCACGGGCGCGATCGAACAGTGGAAACATAAAAACATACTCTATTTTGTTCTTACAGGACATCATTAAAACTGCGAAGTGTTTAGCCTACTTATATTTGTGTAAAACACAACATTGTGCTTTTGTCAAATTGTAAACTCTTGTCAAACTGTAACCTACAACTGTCACCCAACCAAAATCACACACACACACACACACACACACACACACACACACACACACACACACACACACACACACACACACACACACACACACACACACACACACACAGTTTAAAAGCAAAAATGATCTCATCTTTTGGACATTCATCATATTGCATTGGTTTTCATCTCTTGTCCTAAAACAGAGCACTAATCTGTTTATTTTGAAGTTACACATTCTACATTGATTAAAAAAGAAAATCAAATGTGTTTTTAATGGTAGTATTATTTTATACAGAAATAAATTATTTATAATTCAGATGAGAATAACGTTAAAGTTAATTAAAATTAAGGAAACAAATATATTTATTTGAAATATAGCAAATTAATTTCAAATTCATTCAGGTACAATTACCAAACATATCTCAAGGTCTTTTGAATAAAGGGTGTCAGTCTTTCATTATCAACTGTTGTTGTGGACTATATACTGGAGAAGTATTTGTTCTCCATTTGAGTGAGATGTTTTTATGTGGCTAATTGAGCAAAGTACTTCCATATATTTTATTATTAGTAGTATTAGTTCAAGAATAAAATAAAAATATCGGATTGATATCGGCATCGGCAAATAGCCAAAGCTGCGGCATCGGTATCGTATCGGAAAGTGAAAAAGTGGTATCGGGACATCCCTATTCTAAATCCTTTTAGTCCCACTTTATTTCACATTTTTCACAGGGGAATAATACAACAGATGTTTCGGCTCACAGGCCTTCTTCACTGTGTTGGTTTATGTGTTAATATAACATGTATTTCGCATAGACTTCTATTGAATAAAAGATACACTATGTAGATTTATAAATGAATAAAAGATATACTATGACAGCCCGTCTCATTAACTGATAATGTATCATTCATTTTTATTTAATAATTATTATTAGGGATGCACCAATACCAGTATCGGTATCTGATACTCGTACTCGTACTCATTAAAATGCTCCAATACTAGCAACCGATACCACGTAGCAGTGTACAGTGTATGTGTCCAGACAAAGAAACACAGACAACAGAAAGTATAATGGGGATAAAAAAGAAGGCTATAAATTATGTAAATGGATCTGTAAAACATGAACTGTTATGTGATTTATGTATAATATGTGGTTCCCACATATTATATATGCAGTTTTACTTCACATTTGACTACTTTATTCAAATGATGAAAACTAGCTACTGTTAGACCTACCTGAAAACCACCCAAAACAGTTTTTTTTTTCATTTGTAGCCTTTTTTGTTTTATTGTATTTATTTGTGCTATTTGTAATTTGATTATTTGTTCTTATTTTATTACTGACAGCTTACTTGTCTTTAATAATGTTTTAAATGTACATTAATTAGGCTAGTATTTTTTTTACTGTAATATGAAAATTGAAATAGAGAATTGTGATATTTTACTGATATCTTAACATTTGAACCACTGACCCAATCCTCAGCACTGAGTCCTGCTGGAGTATCTCTAAATATGTGCTGTGCAATTAAATGATAGATAAAATATGTTAGAGCAATAGAATGAAGAGTAAAAGTAACAGACGCTCATTCAATACATTTTTGAAATGGAAATGGAAATAACTGAAGGAAATATATATGCTAAACAAATTAAGCAAACTTACATGATTCTTATTCTTTTGGTTTCTCTATCCAATATTTTTAATAATTACAAATACAGTGAAAATACAGGTATCGGTATTGGCAAGTACCAAAAATGAAAGTCTCAATATCTGACTCATTTTGGAAAAAGTGCCATCGATACATCTCTAATTATTATAGATTTCACTGACTTGAACAAAAACAACTGTTTTGCAGAATGTGCCATGTTTGCTGTGTTCTCACATTTACACGGCTTTGATCAGTGGATGTTGATAACCGTGCCACTCCGCTGTTTTGCACATATAAGTATTAAATACGAGAAATGTTCTGATTATTATGAGAACATTTCTCATTATTATGAGAAAGTGTATCGTTATTATGAGGAAGTTTCTTATTATTGTGAACTACTAAGTCGTTATTATGAGAAAGCTTCTCAATATAATGAAATACTAAGTCATAATTATGGTAAAATTTCTCATTTCTCATACTCAAGTGTGGTGGAAATGGGCTTCCATAGATTTTAGCGATAGGTTTTGGGTAGTGTTAGGGAAAGGGTTAGGACTACATTTTCAGACAGGAATGTTGTTCCAGGATCAACAAAATATTTTGAGCCAGGAACATTTCTTTCTTGGCCAAATCCCGGTGACCGTTAAAATGCTGGCATTCATGTTTCGGTTTTATAGCGGCAAGTTCAAAATGTTCTGGTAACCACTATGCCAATCATTGCAATTTTTGGAGTAACTCAGAAGGATAATTT
Source organism: Leuciscus idus (assembly GCA_021554675.1). Lineage (NCBI taxonomy): Eukaryota > Metazoa > Chordata > Actinopteri > Cypriniformes > Leuciscidae > Leuciscus > Leuciscus idus. The sequence continues at coordinate 11,876,680 of CM038635.1, read as the reverse complement.
AGCTGATTCACTCCTGCATTTAAATGCAGTTGTCAGTCCCAAAAATTGCTTGTTTTTCTAATTTCTTGTGTGTGTGTGTGTGTGTGTGTGTGTGTGTGTGTGTGTGTGTGTGTGTGTGTGTGTGTGTGTGTGTGTGTGCATGTGCCTGTGTGGGGCTGGATTGTGCACACATTTTTGATTGCTGACCCAGTTGTATTCTGTATTAATGCACCAAGTTGCTTGTGACTAAACAGTCTACAGACAGGTCAGTGAACTGTATTATTTGGTATTTATTTTGATTATCACATAGATAAAGCCATTTAACAAAAGCAATACACCACTCATGGCTGTGTTACATTGATTTTATTACAGTTAGGGGTGCTTGCAACCTGCAAGGGCTTTTAGAGGCTTACTGAAATTTAGAATGTAGCAGTATACACTAAATATTACATTATAATTAAGCAATATTTGCTTTTTCCTCTCTTTTTTCCTTCTGCAGTCTACTGCTGTGCACCTGTCTCGCTGCGCTCTGGACGCCGGTGAACTGACATTCATCCCTTCTTCACCTTTTCTCTTTCACCTTTCGCCTTCCTCTGCCTGATGGGTTTCTGTTCATTTGCGTCTATTTTCTTCCACACTATTCTTGTTGCTTGCCCGCTATGCTTAGTTCCCTAAAGCTTACAGAAAGCCAAGATGTGAGACTCAACCACTTTTTTATTTGTCTGTAAATATACGCCTTTTTGTATTGCAACTGATTAGCTTGAGAAGTCAGATGAAGGAATGGAACCATACAGCATGGTCAGAGTTACAGTCCTGGAGCGCTGTTCTTTATTTACGTTTGTTTAACAGCTTAAATTGATATTTTAAAATGGTTTGAGGGATTAAGAATGTGATGTAATGTTCACAAGTCAATGACATTTTTCAAACCTCATGCACACAGATGATGTACAAGAAACGAATCTTGTTTTACATTGTTGCATGCTGGTTTGCTCTAGAAGGAAAAGGTATGTTTCTGTTTTGTTTAAACCAACTTTACTAGCTCCTTTTTACCACCATGTTTATCATTGTGTTTATGGGTAAGTTAACCACAGATTTATGAAGGGCAACAAGAACACAATCAATAATAAGAATGTCTTTGTTTACACTTGCTCAGCTTTAAATTAGCATGACTGTTAAGTGCTTTTTTGATTGATGGATTTGCCCCCAAATATAACTGACACAACTTTTTCAGACTTTGTGCACTTTATGTTTGTCTTTAAGAGTCTGTGTGACAAATTCTTATTAAATGATTTGAGATGTGTCTGCACTTCAAAGCTTTTATATAATTTAGATTACAATTAGCATCTCTTGTGATGTTAGCTGTGAGGGGATTGCACTTGGAGGTTGTCATCCCATTTCATACAGGATTAGTCAGGAGTTTAATGGCATTACATGACATATGTCATTCATTATCTGTGAGGATTTTTAAGGAGGGGCCTTAGCTCAACAATTACAACATGGTTCACTGAAGTAATACCAGTACAGTAAATATAATATGGCTGGATAAGTCTCCAGGAGATATGAGAATTGACATACAGGTCAATGACATTGCACTTTTTGGTTGCATTTTTTTACAGTGCGTGCATTTTCAATGTACTCACAGTGTACTTACCCACAAAAGGATTGAGTAATGTAATGTAACTACATGGGTTAAGTTAACCCCTTTACGTGCAAAGTTTGCAGACGGACCCAATTTTTGTTGTTCAACATTCACTGCACTTTAAAACATCACACTCTAACTTGTTCGAGACAAACTGAGTATCATTAGAAAAATTAAAGACTCCAGCTTCAATATTTGACCACTGTTTATGATAAAACTGGGTTGCAGTGACATTCATTTTTTTAATTTATGTCAGGAGTGCAACATTTTTTCATATTCTGAAAAGAATATCATCACACATGCCTGCTCCGGTTTATTTGTGTTCACATTCATGCACTAGACAGCGTCCGTTAAGGCTCTTAGAGCAAAGTTGTGCATATTTGGAAAAATATTGATTATGACATGTTTGCTAAATATTTCGTCATACAGAATATAATTTAACTTTTAATTTCACGCTGAATTATGCGATCTCAAGAGCTAAAATGGCGTACACAGTGTGCTGTCCGTTCTTTTTTGGGTTTTGCGTCAGTTATGACCTCAGCTGCGCTCATTCGGTCTACACAGCTGTCAATCACCTTACGTGACCATAATCCTGCCTCTCTGGATGACGTTGCCCTGTACACTTCCTCCTTTGCAGCTCTGTGAAGAACAAACCCAAAGAAACATTTCTGTATGTTAATGTTTTTTGTTGTTTTTTAAGCAAATGTTGTCTTTTACCTTTTTTTTCTTGTCAGAGTGCACTAGAATGCTTTGTTTACATGTTAAAATGACAACAACAACAAAAAATCCTGGAGGACAATGCCCCCAGACCCCCTACAACAATTTAAATGGTAAAAATGGTAAATGGACTGCATTTATATAGCGCTTTCACAGACCTATGGCCACCAAAGCGCTTTACATAGCCTCACATTCACCCATTCACTCACACATTCATACACCGACGGCGGTGTCAGCCATGCAGGGCGCCATCCAGCTCGTCGGGAGCAGCTGGGGGTTAGGTGTCTTGCTCATGGACACCTCAACACTTGGTCAGGTGGAACCGGGGATTGAACCACCAACCTTTCGGTTTGTAGACAACCTACATGAACCACTGAGCCACTGCCGCCCCAGTTGTTTACTTCGTAAACATGTCACTTTTTCACCTCATGCAAGTTTGCAGGTCTGAATATATACTTTTTTTATTAATTTTGCTGAATTAATATTAATTTAGATATTTTGCATCAATTAATAGGTATATACAATTGTCCTTCATAATAAAGAAAAATCCTTATTAAAAGAAAAGAATTCTTGAAAACGAAATAGTTTGCCGTACTATTTTACTATTATTTCTTAGGGAAAAAAGCAGTAAAGTGGTTTTGTTAAAATATTATTAACATCTGAAAACCTTTGTCACTTCACACAACTTTGAATTTGCAACCAACATGCAGAATAAAGCATAAAACAGGAAATGATAGACAGTTTGCATTTTAGCATTTCCGGTTCCATCGTCACAAAATCGGTGGTTTTTTAAAATGGGAATATGGTTAAAAGCCTGAAATAAGGTCTGTGGTGATCACAAGCTCAAGATATTTTCACGTTTTATTGTACGACATAAAACATCTCTGGTTACAAATGTAATCTAGGTTCGCTGAGAAGGGGAAGGAGACACTGTGTCTGAGAAGACGCTATGGAGAAACCCTCAGCGTGTCTGAAGCACGTGTCTAAACGCGACAATTGTATTGGCCGACGGCAGCCTATGACGTCACTGCCAGTGCGACCGTGAGTATAAAAGGTAGCCTGAGGAACATGTCAATCAGTTCTTCTTCTGAAGGAACCGTGGCAGGCACAGCGAAAGCATGGCAGTGAGACGCAGTGTCTCGTTCTCCTTCTCAGTGAACCTAGGTTACATTTGTAACCCGAGACATTCCTTTTCGAATGGTAAGACGCTATGGGGAACAAATACCCACACTGCCATGCTGAGCGGAATGCACTAAAAAGCTGACTCTCCTGACCTCACTGTCAGAGTCAGATTCCCCAAAGGCATGCACCGGCAAGCTCTCAGCCAAACCGTTGGTGGAGAATGGTACGGTTTATTTTTTTACCGAAAACCGTTACACCCCTAGTATGAACCTAATGCTCATTCTGAATATTGTAGATTTGTAAGGATTTTCTTAAACTCTGTAGTCAGTGTGAGTCCTCACTGCAGGACATTACATACTGTAACTACAATTTATTATAAGCCATTGCTTTGTGCTATTAATTTCTTAGGAACTAAGAAATTTAATTAAATGGCTCCTGTTGCAAGTACGCATCTAATGCCAGATTGCTCTGGAAATAAACCAAAGATTGAATACAGAGGAACACCACTAAGATTTGTCACCTGGGAAGATCTTGTGTGGTTTGCCACAACGCGCGTTGGCTTGTTGGTAAGATCTTTGCATGGTTGTGTTTGTAATCAAGATTTCAACAATATCAGACTCAGTAGTGTGGCTCTGATTTCAAGAAAATGTCTAATTTTGTGGATGTAACAGTGTTTACTCATGACATAAGATGCCATGTGCCACTAATCGATAGTGTGTGTGTGTGTGTGTGTGTGTGTGTGCACGTAAACTCTCTCTGTGGTTGCAGCTGGCGTATATATGAGCTCTGCTGGGAAAGGGTTGGGAAAGAGCTTGTGAGTCACAATGAATCCAGGAACAGGCCTCTCTTCAACTTAACTACCAAACCTGAACACATACACACACTTTCACAACACACCAAGTTCATCCTGAGGTTGCTCAATTAAAACCTCCCTCTCTTCTCTTCTGTCTGTTTTTAATATCCTGAAAAAGGCATCTGCATTTATTGTAATAACAGGTGATTATGTGAGAGATTTTAGGGTTTAGAGAATGAGAGAGAAATCAATACGCTAAAGTCAAAAAGGAACAGCAGAAAGAGAGAGAGAGCAGTTTGAAGAATAGGACAGTGTTGGAACACACGTATTTGCACAAGCGGTTTCTCGAGAACAAGTGAGTTATGTTTGGTTTGTTATGTTTGGCGTTAATCCATGACCCACATTCCATTTGATTTTATTCACCGTCTCATTTTTTATATACAAGAAACAGAGAAAATACAGATCACATTTGTTTAGGCCTAAAAAGAGCAACCGAATTTTTTTGGTTTTGTGTTTGTCTTTGTCTTTGCAAAACTTTAAGGTGCTGAGTTGTTCTAAGTGGTTTTTCCATAGATATGGTTCATTCAAAGTCTCTTTTTTAGTCCGTTTTATAGTCTAAGTAAAAAAAAAAAAAAAAACAGTGCACTGCTTTATCTGTTCCCATGAAACTTTAATAAACTGCAACTTTTTGACCAAACAAGGTCTTTTACATTCTCAAAGCAAATCCTTACACCTGATAAAAGACGAGTGCCATTAGCTAACTAACCAATTATTCAATAAGCAAAAAGAAGACATCAAACAATCATTGTAATGAATGACATCCAAAAATAAACAAATGCAATTCAAACAACAATCCAACATTTTATTGTCTACAAGTCCATTCACATAACTAATTGCACACATCTTAACAAGCTTCAACAAAGGATCCAGGACCAGTTGCCCAACTGACAAGAGCTGCCATTTCTGTTGCATATGAAAAATATCAAACTCCAAACGCGTTTTTGTAGTTTACACGGAGATGATAAATAAGGGTGTCCTTTTTAAAAACTTGCACTTTGAAACCTGTTTTCAAAAGTTTGCGTTTTCAGACCACCAAAACGTTGTTGTGTAAATGAACGGCTAAAACGCACAAAGAGTTGAAAACCCTGAGCTGTGCGGCACAGACTTTTATCAGCTCAGAGCAATATTAAACAGCACAGCACGAGCTCTGAACAGGTTTACTTGCAAGCCGATCTCGATCACGCAACACCGTTACTACACAGCACTGGGAGATCCAGTGAGAAAGCGTTTGAATGCGACGCAGTATTAATTACATCGCTGCAAGATCTAGTAAGAAGCATTCAAATTTAGCGCAGATTTCTCTGTTGTAAATCATAGATATCAGATCAAACAGTGCTGACGTGGAAACCAGGAGAAACATTGTGCCATAAACAAACAAGTTATAAAAGGCTTTTCAGTCCACAAATAACCAACATTCACCATGGATTTAATGTAGTAATGTTAACTGTAACCATGGGATTGTGGCTGAAATATTTGAATGTTTTTACATTATCTATTACAGTGTTCGTACAACCTTTTGAGAGTGAAATTCAAGCACTTGTTTCAGAGACTTCTAAATGCTTCACACCATTTCCAGCTCTTCAAAGCTCTAAATATTAACATAACACTCTTTTTAACAGAGAGTAAATGCACGTTTTGCACTAATTCTGTTCTTTTGGTTTTGGACTTGATGAAGCATGTTACATAATTAACCCAAATGGAAGTACTGACCCATTATGGCATGGTTCCCTCAATCCAGCCCTGGAGGCCTTCTGCACTGCAGAGTTTAGCTCAAACCCTGATCAAATTTCTAGTGGCTGTGTCTGAAAGCTTAGGCAGCTGAATTGTTGCCTCGTTGCCCTATCAGGCAATTACTTCGCATGTAGCATTTGCGCTCAAAGGTACCTTACAAAACTTATTTTGAACAAGCTTTGGAGACAGGCTTTGGATGCTTCAATCTAATGATCGAAGAAAACAAAGTGAGCTTTGGTGACAACAAATATTTAATTACTACAATACTAATTCTCTCTAGAAATTACTGTCTTGAAGTTGAAGTTGTTTGAAGTTGGTCAGAAACATACATTTACACAAACTAACTACCAACCGCAAATTTCAGAGGCCATGATCAGATGAAGGTATCTCAGTAGACAGGATGTGTCTCGATCATTGGTTTCAGACACGCCTTGTTGCCTTCCTGCCTCCATATGCTAAATGTGGAGGTGGCATTTTTAAGCTTTTTGGCACAGCCAATAACTCTGAAGGTCTTGATTAGCTTGTTTAACTCTGCCAGGCAGTGGCCATTCAGGACCAGATTTGAGGAATTCTGCATTATGGCATTAATGACAGTGACATTTTATCTCCCTTTCAGCCTGGCAGCATTCAGCTCACGAGTCTTCGTCAGAGAGGGTGGCAGAGCAGGAAGTGGAAACGGTGTCCGTGGCGAGCAGTGAGAGTTTTGCAGACCAGGGCTATGCGGCATCAGAGGGCATGGCCGAAGAGTCCGGCCTAGTCTCGCCCTCTGAAAGGGTACAATCTATGTCACCTGTGGACATCATGTCTCTAAACAGTGGCTTAGCTCTGCCTGAAAAGTCCAAAGACTCTTCCAGTGACAGCGATGAGGGCTGTGCGACCTGGGGTTCCAGAAAAAGGTATGCACATGTACACGTTTACTCTAGCTATAGACCACAACAACAAACAAAAGCCTCTGGCACATGCCTGTTCACACCAACACAAATGTTCGGTTAAAAAAATATTGGTCTGATTTTGCAATGTCAATCTTTGACAGTAGGTGATGCTTATAGAAAAGCAAAAATGCCTAAATGGTTGGCCAGTATCTTCATAGTTTGCTTGACAAGATATTAGAACACCTCTCCATAAATAAATTTGGTCTGAACAGATGCATCAACGGTGGTTTTAAAATTAATATGTTTAGCACACCAAATATCACACAATGTCTTTATATGTGTATTTTTGAAAAACTCTGTAATTCGTTCCCCTTAAAAATTCAGCTAAATCCAGTTTTTTGCTACTTTAAGATGGTCTAGCACTGCAGACATTTTGGGTAGGAGAAAAAAAAAAATTATACGATGCATCATGATTCTCTCTTAAATGATTCTGAGTTTCAACTAATTTTCAGAATCGATTCTGAGTTTCCTTTTTAACCACAGATGCATGATGGCACTCTTCATGATGGCCAAATTCTGCTTGCTTCCAATTTCACATGGACACACACACACAAACCCTCAAACCTTACATATACTAATCTTCTATAACGTTCGAAAAGGTTGAAGTGAATTACAAGGGCAATCGCGAGCTTCATTGCACAGGAGGGTGAACAACTATGCATGATGTTATGCTTACAATTTGGTATTTCAGCATTTTCCCCTAAAAATTCTCTACAAAGGCATCGTTTATGCCATTTAGAATATAGTAGGTCTATACAGTATATTTAATACAAGAAACTCACTACCTGACAAACAGCTGCTTTCAAATACTCACATACGCTTTGTGAAGATCGCTCGCGGCATGCCGCTATGTGCGAATCCCGTGTATGTGGTTAAATGCACTTGCATCTCAACATGCTTTTATGATGCAAAATTAATGTAAACAGTCAGTTATGACTTAAAGTCTTAAGCTGACTGGACAAAACCTCTGATATAAATTGTTTTGGAATCGTATTGTGACTCCAAGAATCGGAATCGGATCGGATCGTGAGGTGCCTAAAGATTCACACCCCTAGTAGATATGTCCCTACTCTACCTCCTGGTACTATAGTTTGGCTGGTCAACCATCTAAACTAGCTTGGACTAGCCAACAAGTAGTTTGAACAATTGTTCCATGTTCCAAAAACCAGCTACCACCGTAGAGTCAACATGAAATGGCAATTTTGATCCATTTTGCTAGTTGAAATTTTCTCCCCTTATTCCAAATGAAATAGGATATTCGATGAGAAAAGTGGCTGCTCCAAACCAGTCTAGAATGCAAATGTTTATTAGTAGCATGAAACAATTAGTTTATTTATTTATTACTGTTTCAGATATTTTACATTTAAACAACAAACCACACCTGATCACACATTGTTTGAACTCCATAAGATCAATACATTCATTAGACTTTTATTTCTCCGCTGGGCAGGAATAAAAAGCTCTCCCAATTAGAGTGGAGACAGAGCAAAGGATTTATCTCTCTCATTCTCTCTGTTTACCACCATCAATTCATTCCCACATTTCAGCCAGTCTCACGCTTATCCTTTTCCAGCCAGCCAGTGTTCCTCCAGGGCTGACTGAGAAGTCTGGCTTTTTAAAACTTTGCTTTATGGAGCTGAAAGTGCTGACTACTCCAGATGTATGTGTACGGATTCTCCGCCAAAGCCTGCAGCCTCACCTCAAGCTCCTCGCTCCGGCTCTGTCTTCACTATAGGACTCCATACTGTCTTCTCACACTCTTTTATTTTTCCAGGAAAGGGCTATTAGTTTTTCCACTCGTCATCTGTAAAAGCAGCCATTTCCAAGGGTGTTAAAACACAATTTTTTTTAGGCTTGTGTTCATGTGAATAAGCACAGGATAAAGAGTTACAACTCCCATCTAATATTGTAGATCTTATACTGTAATGTCTTGTATGTGTTAATTTCATCCAGTTGATATTGAACACTGACTCAAACCTTGCATGTGAGACTTGCATGCTACAAGGGAGGCACAAAATAAACTTAATAACTAGACAAATATGCAATTTATTATTATTATTATTATACAAAAATGCAGCTTTACTAAATTTGTTCACTTCTTTTAGTTGCTTGTTACAAATACACAACCAGCTGAGATGATTTATTGATTTCTCAGTAGTGGAAATATTCAACGAGGACAGCAGTCAATCAAGAGACAAAATGGATATGAAGAAGATCCAGAGATTACCGCACAGATACACCTCACCCTGGCCAATCTAGATGCAAATCTGGCAGGTAAATTACTCATGGATAAACTGTGCTGCATCATTAATACTTTAAAGGGTCATGAAATACCCCCTGTTAGTTTTCACCATAGTTTTGAAAAATACTACAACATTGAGTGTGGTAAGCTGCGGAGTGGAGTGTGAATACAGGCAACACAACTATGTATTTTTTAACTCTCGTAGAGTTGATTCCCACAAATGCATGCTGCAATTCACCATTACATGCAACAAAATGAACCAATATACAGCCATAATTGAATGCACAAATGTATGCACAGCTGTTTACATTTGTACTCTGCATGGAAGTCTCATGAATAATTATGAGATACTGGTGAGTCATCCTGTGATGTTGACACAATGAAGATTTTAAAACAAAAATGTTGCAAAAAAAGCTTAAAATTAACCAATTTACTTAATCTACTTTAGTGTTTCATGATCCTTTAAAAAATCTTCATATTTTCTTCTTTCAGTTATTCATTCTGTGAATTCCTAGGAATTAATTTAGGTAAACATGTTTCCTGGCAGTTTAGTTACAGCCATACCAATAACACTGTTAGCCCTATAAATTACTAATTTATATACTAACTGTGTTTTTCCTGCATATTAGACATTAATCACTCTGGAGGAGCATCTGTGTTTGTGGATGGTGAAATACCTGTGTCCATTGTTGACATGGACATTCCAGTTACGACCATTGATGATGTTCTTGATGATGACCGGTTCAGCATGAGCGAGTATGAGGCAGAATTGTTGAGCAGCACGCAAAACATCACCAGCCAATCGTATACACCATGTGAAGCTATCCAAAACAAAAACAACAATGCCTGCCTGACAGAGGAGAAACACAGAAATCAATCTCCAGACATAGAGAAGCAGTCAGAAGTGACTACACTCACAGTTATTGAGAAAACCACAAGTCCATCTCTATCCAATGAGAAGTTATCACAAGATGCTAAGCGCATAGACAATATGGAACAGAAGGTAGCCCTTTGCTCAGAGACTAAGAGTAAAGCTGAAACTGAAGAACTAAAGAGTCAGAAAAACATTGTATCACAGAAGCCTCAAAGTTTTGTGAGTCCTGCTGTTCAAACCGTTCAAAAGGTTCCTGATGAGAGACTAAAATCTGCACCTATGGTCCAAAAGTTCAGAACAGAGACTTCTTATGAGGACAGGGCACCTATTAACAGAGTCCTAACAACTCAGGGTAAGATTACCCAAAGTTCGGTCTCTCGATTTGGAATGAGAACCTTCACAGTCATCCCTCCAAAACCGGCTGTGTCCCAGACCAAACCTACAGGCTCTCTAGTCCTAGGTGCCATTAAGATTGATGAACAGGGCAACATGGTTACAGGGAAACAGATTTCCACTGGCCCACCAAAAAACGGCAATCTCGACGTGGATACTCGTGCAGAAAAATCCCCATTGGACAAAGCCAAAGCCTTTTGGAGCACTGCAGAGAAGCAAGAACAATCAACTGCGACCAACCAAGGACCCATAGTAAACAATAGAGATACTGATGTGTTCAAACCCTTGATTGTGTCTGGAGTCTCTAAACTTTCACTGAAAACACCTCCTGAGGAAACACACAAAGAGGTCATTATATTGGAAAGGAAGTCCATATCTGTAGTGGGAAGTAAGCCTTCATTCCCAGAACCTCCAGAGAATCACTCTTTCACAGCTGAAAAGCGTGATCTTCCTTTTCTTATACCCTCCAGAAGAACCTCCAGCCAATACGTAGCTTCTGCCATTGCTAAAAACAATAGCATTCCCAATACAAAAGTAGTTAACATGCAGGCGCCATCAGAGTCCATTGTTGGTGTCAAAAAACCTGTCAATCTGTTTAATAATGAGGTTAGACCTACAAACATACACAAACATCCTACTACCACTTTCAAACCCACTGAAAATCCTACTTTTGGACATCCTAAATGCCTGCAAAGTTACCCTAGTCATGTTACAGAAAAACCAGCAAGTGCTGAGAGGATATGCAGTATTGAAAAAGGCACTCTGCATGGGGAAGACTCTCTCAAATCTCTGGACTCACATCCCTTAAATAACAAAATCCTGCCCTCAACACATGTGTCTGCTCACATTAAACACATGGAATCTTCCTCTGAAGAAGCCACATCAATCAATAAGTTCCCAGACACATCCTCTGCTCGAAAGACGCCAACAGACACCACACATCCACAACTTACAAAGAAGCCAGAGTTATACAAATCTGAGATTCCATCTGAACCAGACATGGGTAACATATTTGGACCAGTTAAGAAGTTTAAGCCTGTTATTTTTAAGTCTGTCCAAAAGGAAACTTCTATCCATAGCTCTCTAATGGAGTCCATTCAGTCTGGAGAGGGCATTGAACGCCTCAAAAAGGTAAACTATGAGTCACAGCATGAAAGTATGTTTATCAGCTTTCTAGAACATCCTATTATTCTAGGATTCTTAAAGATAATTTAATTATAGTATAATATTAAATCATTGTATTACTTTTCACATTGTCCAGGTATCTGACATATCTACCAGCTGCACAGTTAAGAAGCCATCTTACAATGATGCAGAGAATGAGCGTTCTGCACTTTTTTCAGCAATAAGAGCTTCAAGCAACTCTGCCAGACTGAAGAAGGTAAGCTAAATATTAGTATGATTTAAGGCACAGTCAGATAAGCAAAATGTAATGGACAAAAAGGTCCATTGTCAATAGTGTAGCAATGCTCTAAATACAACTCAAACACAGGGGGGTAATCCAGCATCTAGAAAGCGTACAACCCCCAGGGGCCGCCATTGGCTAACAAGCCATCACCTGCTGTTAGCATGCCATTGACTCCCATTCATTTTGGCGTCACTTTAACAGCGAATAACTTTACATCTGAGGCGTTTAAAGACTCTATTTGTCCATTGTTTATTTCTAAAGAAACACGACAATGTATAAAAGGCTCCATTACCTTGTATCTTACGTTATGGCCCCATAGAAGCAGTTTTTGTAAAATTAGGTTAACGATTGCGCCATAACCACACGACTCTCTGGAAATTACCGTATAGACAGGAGGAGAAGCTCGCAGTCAATCGGGGGGACGTGGAGGCATAAAGTCTGATGAAGTCAAGGGAGAAGCCCATAGAGAATCATAAAGTTGCTCCTGCTCCTAGCTCATGGACAGCTCCTACTCACGCTCTCCGTCTCTGCAAGATTCGGAAGAGAATGATTCAGATTTCTCTTGGCACAGCTACTAGAAGACTTACAACTGTCAGACAGGTTGCCCACGTCACATCTACGTCGTCAAGCTCAGTTTGAGTCTGCGCAGTACGCTCAGCCATCAGGAAGTGAGTACTTCTAATTTGCTTCACTTTTCTCCGTTGAATCCAATGGGGTCGCTGTGTCCATTTCTTTTACTGTCTATTTCTTGTACTTCTGAACAGAAGTCACTTTCACTTTTCTGCGCCTGCGTGTAAATGAGACAACTGTATTTCTGCAGAGATAGTCATCTATATTCGTCATTCAAAAAGAGAAACCGACGCTGCAGATACACAAACCATAAACAAAGCAGTGCGTGCTTACCGTTTTGAATATCAATCCTGCTAAACACTTGCTTTATTTCACTCCGCTCATGTTAATATTGAAATATTCGCCAAGGAACACTCAGGTAAGATGATGTAACATTAGAACAGCCTTCTATCTGTACCGTTTTGACTTCTTTGCTCGCTGTTTTGCTATTATTTTCGTGCACTGACTCGTTCACTAAGCTGAACAGCCAATCAGAGTTCCCTCCTTCACCGATGGCTCGACGCTGATCCAAATCGGCCGAAAAAAAGCAGACGAGGACCAATTTCTGCCGATGGTGCATAACACACTGAGAAAACGTAGTCGTCCGACACACAAAAACTGCCCGGTGGCCATCCATCGACTTGGTGTGTCCCGGGCTTTAGACAGCTTCATAGATTACATTTCTGTGGTTCGCCAATCACTGTACTGCAACATTAGAACCAGTTGGGAGATGGGTGGACTGTTTGTTTGGGAAACCTGTTTGATTAAGTTTTTTCAAAAAACGAAATTGATTTACATGCAGCCTGGTTGTGATTGTCAGTTAAAGGCGGGGTAGGTAGGATTTTTCTAAAAAAAAAACATTCCAAATTTGTTTAAACTGTCTTTATATACCAATACATAATTAAAATGTAAGTACTCTGAAAAAGAGAGTATAAAAATCGAGTCTCTGTAGACCTTTTAATCTGCAATAAACACAGCTCATTATTTCCATTCACTCCACCCCTCCCTTCTGGGCTCCTTCCAAAGCCACGCCCCCAAAACACATGAACGCGCGACGCCAAACGCTCAGGCTCAGCTGGAAGACGCATTTATTTACTTACTTATTTATTTACCTGAGACGAGTGGAGAGGAAGGAGCGCAGTGCATGCAGTGACATCATGTCAGAATCACATGTAATAAAATACCTAACTTTATCACTATAAATATAAACAAATAAGATGGCTTTTAGTAGGCTACTCACTATCAAGCTAGCATATCGATACTGGTAAAGTTTAAAATATATTTTGTTTGATTCGGTAACGAGCTATATTTAGGCTATAGGTAACGAGCTATATTTATAAGGCAAAGCTAAAAACAGTTTGCATTGATACACGTTTTTCCATTACCATCAGTTACACTGTGATGAAGGTGAATTTCGTGTAAGATTCATAATAGGCTACGGTGTTTTGCATGTAAGAGTTTCCATGATGAAAACATTGTTGACTCTGATGAGGACTAACGTTACACTCCGGAGACAAGCCTACCGCATCGTCGGTTCAAGGACAGGTCCGGGGTCGAGGGCGAAGCAGAGGAGGTCGTTCAAGAGTGCGGGCAACCAGGGTCTGAGGAAGTAGTTTTTGCCTTGTTTGCCTTCGCTGACTGCATATGCAGGTGCTTTGAATTTTGAATGCTCTTTCTCTGCCATAATTTTACTCTTCGTAGGTTCCGCGCCTCTCTTGCACTCCTCAAAGCAAACGGGTGCGCGCGCATATGGGCAGATCTTGTAGCAACAGTGGTGGTAGCCATGGTTGCAAGAGTGAGTGACAGTCGCCCAAACCAATCAATTGTTTCGTCCCGGATGGAAATAATGAGCTGTGTTTATTGCAGATTAAAAGGTCTACAGTCACTCGATTTTTATACTCTCTTTTTCAGAGCACTTACATTTTAATTATGTATTGGTATATAAAGACAGTTTAAACAAATTTGAATTTTTTTTTTTTTTTGAAAAATCCTACCTACCCTACCTTTAACTATACATATCACGTCATTGTTGTGCTTCTAGATCAAATCAGGAGCAGCTAAGGAGTTGGAGCAGCTCAGGAAGGTTGAGGAGGACAGAAAAGTCCAGAGAGATGTTATCTCGCCTCCTCCCACTTCTCCTCTTGCTTTTGTGCCACCCCCACCTCCAGCTTTCAGTCCTCCACCACCTCCCCCTTCAGCTCCAGCCAAGCCCCCTCTAGTGCTGCCTGCTGGAGGAAACCCAGAGGCGGCCCGAGAGGCTCTTCTGGATGCCATTCGCTCAGGCTCTGGGGCTCAACGACTTAGGAAGGTAAGAGGCTCATTATTGGCCTCACTTATGAGATTTGAGTTAGATTTACTACATTTGGTATTTTACTATTCTTCCATAAAATTATAGAAAACACAACAGGCATCACATCAGCATACGAAAATCACAATAATTATGATAAACAAAAATACATTTTAATTTGCTTATTTAATTTAATTAACATGCTAATTTGATTAAAAGTGACAGAAATACATTTATGTTATATAAGATTTATTTTTCAAATACATGCTGTACTTTCTATTCATCAAAGCATCCTGAAAAAATTGGTTTCCATAAAAATATTACGCAGCACACCTGTTTTCAATATTGATAATAATTAAAAATGTTTCCTGAGCACCAAATCAGCATATTAGAATGATGACTGGCGAAACGGCTGCTATTTTTTTTTTTTTTTTGCTACAATATTTCATATTAGTGTTTTTACTCTATTTTTGATAAAATAAATGCAGCCTTGGTGCACATAAAGAGAAGTGTGTTTTAAAAATACTAGAATGTAAAAATTTAATTGTTGAAAAAAAAATCCTCTTACTATAGTACACAAAAGCTACTGCAGAGCCGTGCTGATGATTGGAAAAGAAGGCAAGACTCGGCTCAATGGTCAGATGTCCATCAAGCGCATGTTTACATAAGCCCTATTCGGACGGGATTAACTTTACAAGGGTAGATGGAGTAATGTACTTTTACCACAGGACGTCTGTAATATTAATGGCCAATTCGCACGGGATAAGATATCTCAGTAAAACTAGCAGAAGTGGGAGGGGTAACTCGATTTGCACATCGCCGTCACCCTCATGGCGTCATGTGTGTATTACGTTGCTTCCTGATATCATGTGCGCAAACACATATAACCTATGTTTATATATATAAAACAGTTATGCCCAGTCGAACGATGTATTAATTAACTTCAGATTGGATTGTGTTGGTAATAGGCACTTACCTAACGCTAAAAGATGTTTCGTGCCTCTAACAAGTGATTCTTCTTTCTGATCTGAATGGTGCGTGGAAAACACTTGAGTTTTGCCAGACTTCTCCCAGCGTCTAGAACGCAACTAAATACTTTTTCGAGCGTCTCCATACTTGAAAAACCGCGGAAAACGCCTCGGTTACGACTGTAACCTCGGTTCCCTGAAGAGGGAACGAGCGTTGCGTCGAAACTGACGCTATGGGAACGCTTTGCGTGATGACGTCTTGAAGCACATGTAAAATCAGTCCAATGGTGTGGCGGAACGTCAGAGGCGGGTGACGTCACGTACCAGGAAGCTATAAAAGCCGGCCCGAAACAGAAAACGAAAGCTTCGTAAAGTCTGAAGTCGCGCTGACAGGCATGAAGGAGATATGGCAAGGCGACGCAACGCTCGTTCCCTCTTCAGGGAACCGAGGTTACAGTCGTAACCGAGGCGTTCCCTTTCAAGGGAACTCCCGTTGCGTCGAAACTGACGCTATGGGAACGTCTATACCAACGCCTCCATAGCTACAAATGTCTGTCCTGTGTGTAATCATGTGAGCAGCACTAAGAAGACAAAACATGAGACCCTGGAGTAGAGTCTAAATCCAGAGAGTAGAACCTGACGAAGGTGTGCGGTGAGGACCAGCCTGCCGCATCACAGACGTCCTGTAACGATACTCCTGATATAAGGGCCTTAGAGGCCGCCATACTCCTAGTAGAGAGCGACCGGACAGCCAAAGGAGAAGGCTGTCCAGCCGCCTCATAAGCCAGTGAGATAGTCTCAACCACCCACTTGCTCATCCTTTGCTTAGACACTGGACCTCCCTTGTTAGGGGAGCAAAAGTCACTTTTACGCCACAGGGCAGCTCTGTGGACATACGCGTCTAACGCCCGAACAGGGCAAAGCAAATTATTCGCCTCCTGGTCCGATTTCGAAAGGGAGGAGGACCTCCAAGTGCCACGAGGGAAACGAGATACCAAAGGGTCTTTCCCCACAGACATTCCACCCAAAGGACTGTGGTAAGCACCTACGGCCGCCACATAAACCTTTAAAGTGGACGGGGTCAGACCTGCAGTGAACCGGTCCTGCAGGAACTCCAGAACTGTACCAATTGGGCAGTTGACTGGATCCAACCGACGGTCACTACACAAAGAGGTGAATACTCTTCAGTTCAGGGCATAAAGTTTCCTCGTGGAGGGAGCTTGGACTGTAGAATGGTCTCAACAACCTCAGTTGAGAGACCTGACTCTATGAGCTGGGCCCCCTCAGAGGCCAAGCCCACAGGTTCCACAGTTCTGGGCGGGGGTGAAATATTGAGCCCCCTGCTTGGGACAGAAGGTCCCTCCTGACGGGTAGCTCCAGAGGAGGCCCGTCGAGGAGGGACACAAGATCGGGAAACCATACTCTGCCCGGCCAGCGCGGGGCTATAAGAAGCAGGCAAACCCGGTCCCTGCGAACTCTTTCCAGAACTCCCGGGAGCAGAGCAACTGGGGGAAAGGCGTACAGACGTAGCCTCGGCCACGTCTGTACCATAGCATCCAGTCCCAGAGGAGCTGGATGCGTGAAGGAGAACCAAAGTGGACAGTGAGACGTCTCTCGAGACGCAAACAGATCCACTTATAATTTCCATATCAGCTCCACCACCTCGGGGGTGGAGCCACCATTCCCCGGGCCTCGGCCCCTGTCTCGACAGAGTGTCTGCTCCTATATTCTGGACCCCGGGGATGTAGGCTGCCTTGAGTGACAGCAACTTCCCCTGGGACCACAAGAGGATATGGCATGCCAGCGCAAACCCCCTTGATATAGGCGACTACCGACGTGTTGTCCGTATGTACTACACATGGTGTCCCCTGAGACCTGTGATAAAGCTCCTCAGAGCCCGGAAGACAGCTAACATCTCTAGGCTATAGAATGCCAGGAACGATGATGGTCTTCCCACAGACCTTGAGATGAGCGACCCTCAGGATCGCTCCCCAACCCGTGAGGGAAGCATCCGTCGTTAGCAGTTTGCGACGACAAGGAGCTCCCAGCACTGGGCCCTGGGACAGGAACCAAGGTTTCTTCCACATAACCAAGGCACGTAGGCATCACCGCGTGACCTTGATTGTGCGAAATGGGTTGCCCCTCGGGGAAAAACCCTCTGGTCCTGAGCCACCACTGCAGGGGCCTCATGTGCAGCAGTCCAAAAGGTATCCCGTTGGAAGCTGCTGCCATGAGACCCAACAGTCTCTGGAACTGTTAGACAGTGAGTAGCTGGCCTAGCTTTACACTTCTCACAGCTGCCAGGATGGAATCGAAGCGTGGCGATGACAGACGCGCCTGCATCGACACTGAATCCCAAACCACGCCTAAAAAAGTGGTCCTCTAAAATGGAGAAAGCACACTCTTCTTGGCGTTCAGCCGTAACCCCAACTCTTTCATATGGGCGAGAACAACATCTCGATGTTGAACCGCCATCTAATGCGACTGAGCTAAAATCAACCAATCGTCGATGTAGTTCGTGATGCGAATACCCCGGAGGCGCAGAGGCGCCAGAGCTGCATCCACGCATTTGGTGAAAGTGCGGGGTGATAAAGCCAGGCCGAATGGAAGAACTCGATATTGGTATGCTTTGCCCCCGAAAGCAAACCTCAGGAACTTCCAATGACACGGACGGATGGAAATATGGAAATATGCGTCCTTGAGGTCTATCGTGACAAACCAGTCCTCGGACCTGATCTGTGGCACGATTTGTCTCAAGGTTAACATTTTGAACTTGAGCTGCATGGCTGACTCGTACAGAACTCGAAGATCTAAAATGGGACGCAATCCCCCGTCCTTTTTTGGAACTATGAAGTACCGGCTGTAAAACCCGGTTTCCCTGTTGGAGGGGGGTACATATTCTATGGCCCCTTTCTCTAACAGAGTGTTTACTTCCTGTTCCATAACCAGAACCTGCTCGGGGCCCACCACTGTGGGCAGGACCCCCATAAACCGCGGTGGGCGTTAATAGAATTGTATCTAATACCCTTTTTCCACGGTCTGCAGGACCCAACGAGAAACATTTGACAGTAGCTTCCACGCTGTCAAAGATTCTACTAGAGGTACCAGTCTCTCGAGACTGGTTTCTGGATTTTGTTGCTGTTGAGTAGTCGGTTCGTCGCCCTGTAACGGCGCACCGGCAGGGAACGACCAAACAGACTGCTCCAGCACCCTCCTCAGAGGGGGCGGGCATCCCGAGGCCACTACGTTTCCGGGTGGACCTTGAGATATGTGCTCGCCGGAGACCGCTGCGCCCTGTAACACCGGAGGCGGCAGGGTTGGCAGAACGGTCCCCTGAGGGCACCGAAGAGAGACGGCACCGTATTTTTCTCCTGCTGTTGAGTAGTCGGTTCGTCGCCCTGTAACGGCGCACCGGCAGGGAACGACCAAACAGACTGCTCTAGCACCCTCCTCAGAGGGGGCGGGCATCCCGAGGCCACTACGTTTCCGGGTGGACCTTGAGATATGTGCTCGCCGGAGACCGCTGCGCCCTGTAACACCAGAGGTGGCAGGGTTGGCAGAACGGTCCCCTGAGGGCACCGTGAAAAGAGGTGTTAACCGCTCTGCTTCGGGGGGACTACCCTCATTTGTCCTGAGCCCTCAGACATCAGGACTTTTTCCCAGCAGCCTTCTTGGCGGTAATAACGGTCCGCAGATCCGTTTTACCCCTCGAAGACTGCTGGGTTTGAGAGCGCCCTCCGTGTCCCCGAGATTTTTGTGGGGGAGCACGAGAGGACACACTCTGTTTTTGAGTGGCACGATGTTCAGCGCTCTTTTTAGAGGAGTGAGGCTGCTCCCGCTCAGCAGCCTCAATGAAAGAACGGCGGGGGAGAAGTTTTTGTAATGCAGCTGCCTGTTTAGCAGCTTCCTGAGATTTAGCTACCGCACTGTTTACTGCATCACCAAATAAACCAACAGTGGAAACCGGAGCATCTAAGAGAACGTGCTTTTCTTTCTCTTTTATATCGCTCAAATTGAGCCACAGATGCCTCTCAGTGGCCACCAGGGCTGCCATAGACCGCCCGATTGATTTAGCGGTCTCCTTGGTGGCCCTGAGAGACAGATCTGTGGCTCTGCGTAGTTCAGCCACTGTGTCAGGACCAATTCCCCCGCCCTCCTCTAAATCCCCCAATAATTCTGCCTGATAGGCTTGCATAATAGACATCGTATGCAGACACGCTGCAGCTTGACCAGCGGCTGCATACGATTTATGAACCAGAGATGATGTGAATTTTACTGGCTTAGAGGGAAGTGAAGGAGCTTTCAGGGAAGATGCCGTTGCTGGAGAGAGATAGCTCGCAAGCGTCTCCTCCACCTTCGGCATCTCCCCATAACCATATTCTTTATATTTGTGAATGGAAGAATAGTGGGATGTTTGAGGTGCATACACTCTGTATGAAACCGGTTTTCCCCACGATTTCGACACCTCGGTGTGGAGATCGGGGAAAAACGGAAGGCTTCTTCGCTGAGGCTGTGTACGAGATGGCAGGAAGCGTTCGTCGAGCTTACTTTTCGAACGAACGTCCTGCCTATCCTCTGGCCACTCAATAGATAATCTGTGAACTGCTCTCGTGACAACATCGAGCAATTCCTCAAAAGCGTGAGACTGAGGTGGCGAATCCTCAGACTCAGCTTCAATACTAACAACGTCCAACTCCTCAGAGCTGGACAATTGCAGTATTGGTGCCTCCATCGGGGGGGGGAAGAAACCGCAGCGCGTGCTTCCACACCCTGATGAGAGGCACTGGATCTATCAGAAGGATGTTGAGATAAGGCAGAGCCCGTCTCAACATCCACTGTTAAATCCATTTGTGAACCCCAGGTCTGAGATCGACGCCGTGCCTCGGCAGCGGCGGGACCCAAGCCCTGGGGAACGTGATCGGGATTGAACCGAGCCAAGCGGGATCGGAGCGTACGCAATGGAAGCGCCTCGCAATGCACACAGTCACCACCCTCGAGTGCTGACTGGGCATGCTCCTCACCCAAACAAACAACACAAAGAGTGTGAGTATCACCTCCCGTTAAATAACGCGGGCAGGGATGGACACACACTCTAAACTGCTGCTTGCTCGCCATACTGAATATATATATATATATAATATAGACAGACAACACCAAATAACAAGGACAGATTCAACACAGAGCGCAATTGAAGACTCAGAAAGCTTTCGTTTTCTGTTTCGGGCCGGCTTTTATAGCTTCCTGGTACGTGACGTCACCCGCCTCTGACGTTCCGCCACACCATTGGACTGATTTTACATGTGCTTCAAGACGTCATCACGCAAAGCGTTCCCATAGCGTCAGTTTCGACGCAACGGGAGTTCCCTTGAAAGGGAACTACTTTTAAACACGAAATGACGAAATATTTACGTAAATATTTACATAATCCCGGAATACTAATCCTGATTGGACATAATCGCTATTTGCACGGGATTAGTATTAGTAATTTTTCCGGACCTTTTTACTGAAGGTAAAAGTTGCCGTAATCTTTACTGACATTCTCCGTATTGATTACTGAGATGGCACATTCGGACGGGACTAAAATCACAGAGAAGCTCTGGTAATTATTACTTTACCCCACCTCTCCATGTTAACTAGTCCCATCCGAATAGGGCTATAGAAATACAATTAAAAGCAGCGGAACTTACCATAAACAGCTCTGACAGAGCATTATGATTGGCCCAAAGCAAACTTCTTACCTTACCTCATACTGTACATGCTCATACCGGTAATCCTATTCTTTGTTCACACATAGTATCATACCGGTAATTTAATTGTTACCACCTCATACTGGAAAAATGCCTAAACTAATTCACCTTGTCCTGTTAACACATGATCTCTAACGATAATTTGTGTAAAAGGGGCTAATTGCAACATATTTGGCAACACAAAGTATTTGTCTCTTGAATAAATGACACAAATATGACAAATTAAGACTTTAAATTTTACAGGTCCCTGTTACACAGACAAGACGACAAGTGAATGGGAGACTTGGCACCATTCAGGCAACATCACTTTCTTATGGACACTGAACCTTCACTGGATCACCGTTTGGGTTTCAAGAACCGCCAAATCTGGTGTTTTAGCATTATCTGCAACGGCATTAGCATAAATGTTAACACAATGATCACAGCCTTCGTTATTTATAGTGATTTGCTGCTTCACATCTGTGCCAATACTAATTTGCTTAGTTTCAGGAAGATTATGTCCTGCTACTGACATGTAATGTTGACATTTGAAGCTCTTTGTTAATGCTGCTTTTTTTATTATAAAGGTGTTTCTTTAAATGTTTTATTGCTATTTTTTAAAATATTTACAGAATGAGAATTCTGGAATGACCATTATACTATCTATTTCTATTAGAAAAGTGGACTATTGACAATGGACCACTCTTGACAATGTTTTTTAAAGCATTGTAGATACACATGCCGTATATTTGACCAATACTAATGCACTTTTTGTAAAACTGATTATTTTGAAAACACTTGTAGATTATTTTTTAAAGCCTTATAGATACTGTATGATTGGACATAATGTAATCAATACCTTTTCAACAAACTGCTGAACAACTGTGATGTAGAGCTGTCATGGTACTTCAGCTTTAATTTATTTCATTGTGTAAATCATACACTACTTTATTTAGAGTAAATTGTTTAATATATTTACACAAGTTTATTTTTTATTTTTATGTTGTTCTTATTTATCATTATATGAGAGACCTGTACGGTTGTAAAAAAAGAAAACACATGATACTAATATAGTACATTTCAAATCTGACACTAAAACATTAGTGTAATGAAAGAGATTTTTAAATAATGCTTTTGTAATGTACCTTTTTTTTTTTTTTTTGATTGCAGCACAAACTGAATCAAACTTGTACATCAATAAACTGTTGATTCATTCATTCTTTCCTTGTACATTGCTTGAGGATTGACTAATTGTATGCATACACTAAAAGAGATGCTAGCAAGACAATTTCATAAATGGATTAATAATGTTGTCTGGAATCTTTGAACTTCATGTTATTGTTTAGTCTAGATGCCATAGTTATTACTTGTATTTTTTAAGTGTTTGTCATAGTGCTGAAATTTTAAGCTTAATAAAATAAAAACAAAGCACCAAGCTGCAAACTCAAGTACAGAGGACTCAAAACAACAAGTTCAATAATAAATAAATTGTAAAAATTCTGAAATATTCCTAAATACATTTATATTCATTCCAGTTTAAGATTGGACTGGTCAAACTGTGACCAGTGTTCTTGCTGCTTTACATTTTTTCACTTTAAACAGCATGGTACCCATCACAAAACTGTATGGGCCCTATCTTGCACCCAGCGCAATTGACTTACACCGACGAATGTATCCTTCCTATTTTGCACCCGACACACAGCGGACTTTTCCCTCCACAGACGCATGTCGGTAAATTAGGGAATGAACTTGCGCTCCCGGGTTGGTTCAGCGAAAAGAGGAGGCATGTTCCAGCGCAAACGTTCCCTGGTGCTATTTTGCAGTTCCAGATAACAATTCCGCCACAGACCAGGAAAAACCTAGTCTAAAGTCAGTGGCGTGTTATTCAGATGCTATTTTAAGGGCGAATGCTTGGCCATAATGTAGCGTGTGCACAACGCGCATACACTTTGCTTCTCTCATCTACACAGACGCAGCAGTTGCCATTTTTGCAAACCATACATAATTACAAGGAAAAATATTCCACTTGAGGGAAATTGTGGTGTCCATGAAATTGTGAAAAAATAGGCATAAATCTAGCTTACACATTTTCCAAAATTATTATACACCTGTTTAACCGAAGCTAATTTGGGTGGGTTTCTCCCATCCACATACAATGTCACTTCTCTGTCTTTTACAACCCTGACGAGAACGTCAAATCCGCCGTTATAGCAATCTGCCATGGAACAAGCGCGCCTGCTTTTAAAGGGAATGTGAGATGATGCTCTGATTGGTTTATTTCACGTTACGCCCGAACCACACCTATGAGTAATGTAGCTACTTCAGACCAACCGATTTTAGATTTGCGTCGGGCACAAGAGTCATTTATCCCGCCGGTATAATAGCAACAGCGCCCGAGATCCGCCCACAAAGTTACTTGCGTTTTGTGTTTGATACTTGTGTTTCAGATCGTTAAAATAGGGCCCAAAATGTTTTACAGTGTGTTATGTTAGGTTTACATGTCAAACAAATTGCCAGCAGATAGGACAACATTTTTAAACGCACATGTTTTTTGAAGGTTCATGTCCTGTCAGGAAAAACTGGCTTGTCATGCAAGAATGTATACCTCTTTCACCACGTCTCTGTTTATCTCTCAACTTGTTCATCTTGTTCTCCAGCTGTCTCTGACAACGGTTCTGGCATATGTTTGGACAATCACTATGAAACGTTGTATTCTCCATATGATGAACAAAACTGTGACAAAAAGGCCTTTTGAGTCTACTGGCTCTTTACAAGTTTACAAGCCCTTACTGGCTTGATAGCTTAAGGAAACAACCGATAATGGTGAGCAACTTTCCTTTGAGGCTGATTGAAATGATAAGCTTTAGCTACAAAACGGTTGGATGAGGATTTCATGGTTTCACCTAAGAATTTTCCTAACCCTTGAAATTACAGTGGTTCCCACGATTAAGAAATTCACCTCAGAAAAGTCATGGAGATTTACTGGCTGACTGGTGTGGAAATCCTGGGATCTCTAAAGGTGATTTGCATGTCCTCCTGTAATGGTGCTATTGATTCTCCAACATTTTTAAGTGCTGTAAGTGAACACTTCGGCTAAAATAAAACAAATTTACATAATTTCAGACCTGATAGCCAGATGTTTCATAGAAAGTTGAGTTTAATCAGCTTAGGTCTGCTTAGGCTGAGGTCTGCTACCTGATTTGAGCCCGAGGGAACCCGAAACCGGTTTAGCAAGGTTTTGATTGTTTTTTTGTATGGGTCTGTATGTGTCTCAAAATTAGATAGCACATGCTTGAAGAGGTCACACTCTCATGTTAGGGCTTCAATTTAATGCCCACACAGACCTCTATCAAAAGCCATTCCCAAACCAATGCTTATGAGGTTTTACCAAAAGTAGAGATGCATTTACTGGCAATGGTTAGATTAGTCTTCAGATGGATGACAACATCAGCACTCATGACTCACAAAAAAATTCCTAGTAAGTATGTTTCTTGTAACTAGAATTAATTATGAACTCTAACAAGCTATAAATGGACAGCCACCTCGTGACAGACTCCAGTATTATCAATTGCAGTTTAGCTCAATCCGTATCATAAAAGAGTGTTGTGTTATCCAGCCATTTTAGTCAAGTCAAGCCACCTTAATTTATTTAGCGCTTTTAACAATATAGATTGTTTCAAAGTAGCTTTACAGTGATTATAGGAAATTAAAGTAACAAAGATTGTTTTGGCTTTACAGCAGCTCTAGATTAAAGTTATTGTCCAGCTAAAGTTAGTTTTTGATTGATTCACTTCCATTGCAAAGATCATTAGTTATTAACTTAGTGACCGCTTACACGACACCGTTTTAACTGAAAACAGAAAACTTTTAATGTGTTCTGGAAGTTCATTTGCACGACAATGGTGTTTGGTGGCTCGAGAACGCACATTTTGAAATAGGTTCCAAGGTGCAAGTTTTGAAATGTTTTAAGATGAATGATTTGTATGTCTGACAAATTGTAATTTAGTCCCACTAATTTGTTACTGGGTGATGGGTATAATCTGTTTGATGGGTGCAAAAGGTTTCAAAAATGTTCCTTGTATACAAGAGATCCTTGTTGAAATGCACTATCGTGCCTCCTTCAGCTTCATAAACCATCCTTTCTTTCCTATATTAATGTTATTACGTATTTTGGCAGAACCCATGTGCTCTGAGGGTTGTGGGATGTCTATCTCTGGGCAGGCTCCTCCTCGTCTTGATGGGGTAATCCCCTCTATGGCGGATGGCAGTAAATTCTTCCCCTCCCACAATCCCTCTGTTGGTCAGAATTCCGGCTCGTTTGTGGCCCTTATGATATGTGTTACGAAACTGCAAAATGACTGTTTGCTTCCAAACCAGGACAGCCATTAGTAAAGGAAAACAAACTCTGGAGAAATCAGATCAAAGGTCACTGGTTATATACATGCATAAGATAGATACGCATCATTACAATAATTTATGGAAACGGATCAGCAGGTATTCTAATCTGGCGTTCTGTGTAGAAACCGTGTATAGATTTGACCCATGGAAATCACATAGGACTGAGTTTATTCGACATTGTGAGAGATTGAAATGGTTGTAAGTATATTTGGTAAAGTAACTAAACATGTTTGAGTTACTGAATAGGACAAAGACTGATTTTTGATGATTTTTATACAATCTTATACAAATGAGCTTTCACCCAAAGTGTGATGTATGTGTCTGGGCTCACTGGGAGGTAAAATAGATGCCTTGAAAAAAATCTTGGGAATAAACAACGTGGAAGGAAAAGAAGTGTGGTTAAAAATAAAGGTTTCAAACGTTTTTGTTTTGTTGTTTTTTTGTTTTTCAAAGTGATGCCATTTTGGGTTCCCTAAAGAATCTGTCATTGAATATTTCTTAAAGGTGCACTATGTAACTTTAGCAGTTAAGAAAAATAAAACTGCATGCATTTTGTGGAAGAACATTGTTTTGGTTGTGCTTCGGCTAGTGACTGCATGTGCTGATTAATATGACCCTTCATAATAGATAATGATTTACAATGAACTCTGTTAGAGAGTTACATATGGCAATTTATTTGTTCAGTAAAATACCTTACTCACCTGTTGAGCAATAAAAACAGCATATCCACGTCACTTTTAGGGCACTTTTAGGGCATGATTAGGGCAGTCATGGCCTAGTGGTTAGGGAGTTGAACTGGTAACCCGAAGGTTGCTGGTTCGATTCCAGAACCGGTGGGAAATGACTGAGGTGCCCTTGAGCAAGGCACCTAACCCCTAATCGCTCCCCGGGCGCCACACAAAGGCTGCCCGCTGCTCTTGGTGTGTGTATCCACGTTTGCAGTGTGTGTGTGTTAACTACTCACTACTCTGCTCCTAATGTGTGTGCATTAACTTGGATGGGTTAAATGCAGAGGTCAAATTCCAAGTATGGGTTACCATACTTGGCCGTCACGTGTCACTTTCACTTTTACATTTCAAATGCCAAGCCAATGTTGATTCTCCTTTTATTGCGAGCTCTGTCATGTTCTCTTTTTGCCAGCAGACTCTCCTCTGTTCTACATACTTTTTTTTTTAATACAAAAAAAAAACAAAAAACGTGATTTCTTGGAGGATTGAGATTTTTCTGCTCCATGTCAAATTTTCTCGCTCGTTGTGACAACTTCACCCATTCCACTCACACACCATAAACTCATAAAAGTAGCCGGAGCATCTTTTCTTTATTTATGGATATGATGAGACATGCACAGGTGAGTGTATGTGATTTCCTGTAAAAACCGCCCCAACAGGTCTAAATTATAAATACTTATAAAAGGCTTACCATAGTGAATCAGAGTAAAACAAAATCCCGTTTTGGAAGAAGGATTAATGATGTGTTGACTCATTTAAGTTTTAAACTTTAAAAAGTTTACATAGTGGTACCTTTGAAAACAGTTTTCCTTGGTGTGAAGTACAATCTAAATAAAAATGTTTTTTCTCTACAAAGAACCTTCACTCTTTTAAAATTCAAACATCTGTGATTTCCATCTGTTGTGTCAAGTTTTTGTATATGAGACTACTAAGTTCTCTAGCATTTTAGCATCCACTCTTAAAAATAGCAGTTCTTGGATTGGAAATTAAATCTATGGTTCCATGAAGACCTTTAACATTGAACATATCCATTCCATAAAATGTTCTTTAGGGAACCTAAATGATTCTTTTATGGGCATCACTGTGCCTTTTCGGAACCTTTATTTCTAAGAGTGTCTAGTTCAATGGAAAGGAACCATAGATGACAAAAGTTTCATTTTTAAGAGTGGATGCTAAAATCCTAGAGAACGTCTCGGTTACATATGGTAACCCTCGTTCCCTGAAGGAGGGAATGGAGACGTACGTCGGACTGACTAATAGGAATCTCGCTAGAGAGGCCAATCTACTTCGAGGGAAAATAAACGAGCCAATGCACATTGGTGTGCAATCATTTGCATCAGCTGTTCAGCAACGCAGCGCGGGTATGAAATGAGCAGAAGGTGCGATTGCACTTCAGTTTTTTGCTGAGGAACCAAGCCTGGTAAGCTGAGGAGCACAGTAGGGTGTAGCAAGCCGACAGAGCCGGGCCTCTCAGTGCTTCTACCCGTTTAGGGTGAGAACACGGGAGGAGACCGGCTCTACACGTAGGCTATAAAATCTAGCGAACGTGTTAGGTGTCGCCCAGCCTGCAGCTCTACAGATATCTGTTAGCGAGGCGCCACATGCCAGCGCCAAGGAGGATGCAACGCCTCTCGTGGAGTGAGCATGTAACCTGAGCAGGCAGGGCACGCCTTGAGCTTGATAAGCCAAGGTGATAGCATTCTCTATCCAGTGGGCCATCCTCTGCTTGGAGACAGCCTTTCCCTTCTGCTGGCCTCCGTAACAGACAAAGAGCTGGTCTGAGGTCCTGAGACTTTGAGTTCTGTCCACGTACAAATGCAAAGCGCGAACAGGACAGAGCAAAGCCAGGGCTGGGTCTGCCTCCTCCAGGGGCAGCGCTTGCAGGTTCACTACCTGGTCTCTGAAGGGAGTGGTAGGAACCTTGGGCACATAGCCAGGCCGGGGTCTCAGTACAACATGGTTGTCTCCCGGCCCGAACTCTAGGCACGATTCTTCAACCGAAAATGCTTGAAGGTCCCCTACCCTCTTGATAGAGGCCAGTGCAATCAGCAGCAAAGTCTTCAAGGAGAGAAGCTTTAAGTCTGCTGACTGCAAAGGCTCAAAGGGAGCATCCTGAAGTGCTCGAAGCACCAGGGAAAGGTCCTAAGAGGGTATGGAGGGGGGACGAGGAGGGTTTAACTGCCTCGCCCCCCTAAGGAACCTGACAACCAGGCCGTGCTTTCCTACTGATTTGCCATCTATATGGTCGTGATGTGCTGAAATAGCGGCAGCATGTACTTTGAGGGTGGAGGGAGACAGCCTTCGCTCCAACCCTTGCTGCAAGAAGAAAAGCACGGACCCTATCGAACATCTTTGGGGGTCCTCTCACCGAGAAGAACACCAGTCGATGAACAGGTTCCACTTCAAGGCGTACGCACTTCTCGTAGGCGGCGATCGCGCAGAAGGGATGGTGTTAAGTACCTCTGGGGGTAAGTCACCTAGAACCTCCACGTCCCGTCCAGGGAGCAGACATGGAGTTTCCAGAGGTCCGGACGCAGGTGCCATAGGGTGCCCTGTCTCTGAGTCGGAGGGTCCTTCCTCTCCCTCATGTCAGCCAGACACAGCCAGAGATGCCGTTCCTGGACCACCAGATGACATCGAGGCGAGGACATCGCACGACCCACTGACTGCACGGTGACCTTCGTCGCACGAAGTGCGAGGTCCGTCAGAGGGTCATTCCTCAGAGGAATGGGCCAGGGAGGGACTGTCACAAGGAGCATGAGTTCTGGGAACCAGGGCCAATAGGGAGCCACCAGAAGGACCTGCTCCTCGTCCTTTGCACAGTGTCTGCGCAAGTAGGCTCACTGGGAGAAACACATATTTGCGGAGGCCCCGGGGCCAGCTGTGTGCCAGTGCATCCGTGCCGAGTGTTCCCTCGGTCAGGGAGTAAAACACCTGGCAGTGGGAGGTCTCTGAGGAGGTGAACAGGTCTACCTGAGCCTCTCCGAACTCTCTCCAGATCAGCTGAACCTGGGGGGTGGAGTCGCCATTCTCCCGGGAGCACAGCTCGTGATAGCTCGTGACTGCTCTTTTATTGAAAATTTGGGTACCGCTGGTTTTGAGGCCAGCGGCGGAACAAAAACAAAAGGAAACAAAGGATTTTCCACCCAGCCCTCTTCCGGGGGAAAGAGCAGTCCCGTCCATCTCTGGGTCGCCTGTCCTAGGGCCGCTTGCTCTTGGCTTTGCCACCCTTTTTGGTGGGGGCCTGGAGGGGTGGGGGGCCTGGCTGCGACTGGCTCCACAGCGCCGTTTAGATGGAGGCTGCTGCTGTGGCACGGGAGCGAGGGCAGACGCAGAAGGCCGCGGGCAGTGGGGTGGAGGCAGGTTGTGTTTGATGTCCTCAGTCTGCTTTTGTACAGCTGAGAACTGCTGGGCGAAGTTCTCGACCGTGTCGCCGAAGAGGTCGGTCTGGGACATGGGGGAGTTAAGGAACCGGAGCATGTCGGTCTTCCTCAGGTCAGCCAGACACAGCCAGAGATGCCGTTCCTGGACCACCAGAGTGAACATCGCATGACCCACTGACCGCGCGGTGACCTTCGTCACACGAAGCGTGAGGTCCATTGCGGCAAGTTCCTGGAGAACTTGTGGGTTGTGACCACCCTTGTGCAGTTCCTTCAGTGCCTTGGCCTGATGGACTTTCAGCAAAGCCATGGCTCATTATATACCCGCGCTGCGTGGCTGAACAGCTGATGCAAATGATTGCACGCCAATGTGCATTGGCTCGTTTAGTTTCACTCGAAGTAGATTGGCCTCTCTAGTGAGATTCCTATTAGTCGGTCCGACGTACGTCGAGAGTGACCGACTGATAGGGAACTGGGTAGTCTCATATACAACAGCTTGACACATCTGATGGAAGTCACAGATGTTTGAATGGGTTCATGGAAGATGTTTGACACAAAACTGGATTTAATTATTTGGTTGAATAACTTAAGCTTAAATGGCCAACATGCAATTTTTTATAAACTCCATGAAATCAAAATGGTGGCTTTTTGTTATATTCGAGGCCATCTGTCTACTCTTAAAATTTGTGAAAGTTAGCTTAGCATACATGCACATTTAAAATGTACAATTTCTCTTCCAAGAAATGATGGCACTTGTTGCAATAGGCATACAGATTTTTGCTTTCTAGAATGAATAATACCAACTGCCTCTGACTAGCAATAGCAAGTACCAAATCGTGTTTCATGACTGTGATGTAAAGTAAAGGGCCTGACCTCTAATATCTAATAGCTCTAATATGCTATTTCATTACAAATAAAAAATAAAGATTCTAATTAGAATCAGACAGCATGCAGCGTGATGTCATATATTATAATCTTTTCTATGTTCCACAAGTCCTTTATTTCTAGTTCCACAGAAAAAAATCAACATTCTGTGGATTTCAAGAACCCAGAATATAATACGCTGATCTGGGCTGCGTTTCACAAAAGCATTGTAAGCTTAAGTTGATCGTAGAACAATTACCACCAATGGTCTCTACGATCAACTTAGGCTTACGATGCTTTTGGGAAACGCAGCCCTGCAGAAATTAATCTTCCAAGAATCATATAGCCAACCCAAGAACTTTAAACAACAACAACAAAATGGTTCTTAGGAAAGCAAAGGTTATTTGCTGAATGTGCTTCAAAAGACATTGCAGAACTTGAATTTATGAGTGTATAACAATTTCAAACTCTTTTGTTCTAGCCTTGCTTTCTGATAATTATTGTATACCCATCACATAGTCTGAGCTATTAGCTTGATTTAACGGGCACTCTTATCATTCATATGCCATCAGCCTTTTCAAAAATAACTACTTACTGAGGAGACATGATAACAGAAATAAACTAATAAAGTATACAGGACAACAGACTTCTGTATGATTGAATGGGCAAAATAAAATGGGGTGCAATTTTCCTTGATTAATCATGCATTTCATTGTTTGTTTGTTTTTTGTTACTATATGAAATGCTTGACATTTCATTAGATTTGTGTATTAGAAACTGGTGTTAAATATA
This sequence comes from Leuciscus idus, assembly GCA_021554675.1. Lineage (NCBI taxonomy): Eukaryota > Metazoa > Chordata > Actinopteri > Cypriniformes > Leuciscidae > Leuciscus > Leuciscus idus. The sequence continues at coordinate 11,845,038 of CM038635.1, read as the reverse complement.
TTTAAAATATTTAAGAGTTTAACATTTTATCCAATATATTAAGACATTATTTGGACATAATTTACTGGGTTTTAGGAAAGAATATTTAATGGCTTTAATTGTAGTAGGCTAACTATATTTTAGCAGAAACTGTTCAGGTAGTTCTACTATTCTATTATGGTCATATTTGTCTTCTTACAGTCGGAAAAATAGTCTAATAAAACCTTCTGATGGCAAAGTTGCTCAATGACCTTTTGTACACGACCTAAATATCAGAAACAATATATGGTAAGATTAAACCCATGAGCACGTTGGGGCTATCTTAATTGCCTAGAACATAATATACCGTTAATGTTTAACGAGTAGCCTAGAGAGCAAAAAAATCGATGTGAAGCGTGTTTTGTGTGTGTGTGTATACACACAGCCATGTTGTCAGTAATGCTTTAACCGTGTGTACTCAGAGCTGTGTCACGCGCTAAGCTTATTCAACGCACACATTGGTTCGCGCGGGGGTCTGGCCAGAACGCGAAACGCTAGTGGCTGATGACGGGGTGGTGTTGGCCTGGATTGGGCGGAGACTTTAGATACTGACAGCGTCCAGCGCAGCCACACATACATACACATTTACAGTGAATAAGGCACGGTTCGTCTCCGCTATAGAAAGGTAAGCGATGAATTTTAGTTCTCACTCCTATATCTTTTTTACAAACGAGCGTTCACACCAAAGTTTGATCTGTGAGTGTGCACTGAGGGGGAAACGGGTGTAGGTTGCCCTAAAGAAGAACTTGTGAGTAAATAAGACCAGTGGGAGAGAGAGGGTTGAGAGGTGTGGCTATTCAGTCCTAGAATTCTAGAGAGTAAAGAAAACTTCAGTGTTGCAGCAGCAGAGTCAAATTTTGTATATCAATAGTAGGCTACACAGCTTGTAATTTACGCTTTACATTTTTGTGTGTGTGTCAGATCACCTAAAATGGACTCCACGTGGCAATTAAATGGTATTATTAAGTTAAACCTTGGAATTGATTGATAGCTCCTACAAAACCCCTTTTTAATTGTCAGATCGGGTAAAATAAATAAATAAATAAACAAACAAATAAACAAATAAATAAATAAAGGTAAACCTGCCTGTTACCGGTTTATCACAGTGTAGAAATGTAACATGTAAAAGATAACACAATAGCCATAATGCCGAAAGTAAGCAGAACACCCTCGTAACTAGATAGGTCTTACATGTAATGCGAACTTGCAAGTGATGAAACTGCGCTTCCATAAAAAAAAAAAATTAATAAAAAAAAAAAAAAATTGTAATCTTAACGGGAGGGATGTAAATATTTCATATTTATTATTCATGGATATAATGTATATTTTGCGTATTTCTATGGTAAAATAAATTTTTTATTAAAATGTATCAAATCCGTTGCAGCTTCCTGTATGAAAAACACCACAAATATGTTTTTATAATTACATTTTACAATGACAAATATATTTTTAACAGCTCAAATATGTTGGCATTATTTAATCAAATATAGCCTACAGCTAGGAACTGTAAAATATGCAATCACTAAAATACCATTCTGTAATACTTCATTGTTATTTTTATTATTAAGCCTATTATTATTATCATTGTTATTGTTGTTGTTATTAGGGGCCAAGCACCGATGGTGCGTAGGCACCTATTGTATCCGTTAGTGTTCTTCTTCTTCCGCTCTTTGAAGTCAATGGCAGCCCATAGAACCGTATGGTAAAAAGTTGTGAAATTTGGCACACAGATAGATGGCAGACAGCATTAACCATATATAAATTTTGGAGTCTCTAACTCAATCCCTCTAGTGCCATCAACTGTCCAAATTTCACGTATATTTATGCTAATAACTTTTGAACAGTTGGGGCAAGAAACCATAATTTTTTCCATAACATCATGACAATTTTTCTGCCATTTAGAATTTTCAGAAAAACCTACATTTTCAAACACGTTCTAGACGGTTCGTAAAATTTTCACCAAAATTGGCTCAGATCTTCTTCAGACCATGGCGACATAAAATATGGAAATCAAGTTGATTCGTCAAGCCGTTCTTGAATAACTCACTAGACAAAATGAAGAGCACGCCATAATGGATGTTAGGCTATAACTCTGCAGGCCTGAGGGTGCCTGCACAGTGCCACATAGAAAAATTTCTATTTTTGCTTTTTACTTCCGAACGGTTTGACCAAAAATCACAAAAGCTCTGTAGATTTGGTATAGCATGCTGAGTCAAACGATACCCGTTTTAGATGGCGGCAATTTAGAATTTTGTTGTAAAATACTATATTTTACGAAGGCATTGGTGTATTGTTAAGAAACTTGGTAAGTGTCATTGCCACCATGCCCTGATGGTACTCAAAAAGTTTCAGGGATGTGCCATCTTGTGGTCAAGAATATAACGAAATTTCCAAAAATGCTAATAGCTTTTGATAAATGTTGCCAATTGTAATGAAACTGGTCTTAATAGATTACTTGGGTAATGCTGAGAACATAGATATCAATTTTGCCATAGTCGGCCGAACTTCCTGTCCGACATTTAGATTTTCTTTAAAAACCTACTTTTTTTTTAACTCCTCCTAGACTATTTCTCAGATTTTCATGAAAATTTTATCAGATCATCCTCACACCTTGCTGACGGAACACGGAATTCAAGTCAATTCATCAAACCATTCTCATTTAACGTGAGAAATTCTACAAACACACCAATATGGACGTGAGGCTATATCTCCGCACCGCTTTAGTGTATTCTGAGCAAACTTGATGTGTGTTATGACTATCATGACCTAAGTGTACCTGTACAATTTTGGCACAGTGCCAACTAGTCACGATTTGTTTTTTGTTGCTTATAACTATTGAACAGTTTGGTAAAAAATCTCACATAATCTGTCAATAAAATGTATAATAAAATGTGTCACCCAACACTGAGTACACCAGATCATACAGGTTTGGAATGACATGAGGGTAATTAATGATGACACAGGCTGTTTTTTTGGGTGAACTATGCACTTAAACAGTTCTGATCATGTGACTATTTACATCAGTTAAAATGTTCAGTTAAATCAGGACTGTCTGCACATTCATTTATAGTGGACAACTGTGTAAAATACTTCAACAATTTAAACTTAGATAACAAATGTTACCAGTGAGATTAAATGGGTTAAAAAACATGTTTTGTAGTCCTGATGAGGAATACCACAAGGTCCTGTTCTAGGTCCTATTTCATTCTCAGGAGGTTCCTCCACTGACGGGCTGAAACTAAAGACACGGTTCAGTTTGAGGATGAAGCTTTTAGGGGTGGGGCTATTGGAAGAGGAGGAATTGTTTGCTGTGTATTGGAGAAAGTCAGCTGAGAGATAGAAACATTGTGGATGCATGCATTGGGATAATAGAGATCCAGAAGCAGGAGCAGTTATGGAAAAGCAGTCTTGTAATTCTACGTGTGCATTTAGCTCTCTGTGACCGGGCTGACGCAGGGCTTTACACACGCCAGACACCGGTAAGTTCGGATTCATAAATGCTTTTAAATGGGTCCACAATGATTTAAACCCCTGTTTAAAGAGCATGACAAAGTTAAAAAGCTTTGAATGGTGATTCATTCACTGTGTAGTGCTGAAGGAGTGTCGAAGGGGGGTTGTGTGTGTAGATCAGAGTGGGGAAGGTTTGTGTTAAAGTGTTTTGCTCATTATTAATCCATTAATACAAGAGGGAAATGCAATGTAGATACATTATATTCTGAGTTCTTTCCATCCTCATGGACAGTCACATCATGTATTTATCTTGGCCAGGACACTCCTGTAAAAGAGACTGTAATCTCATCAAGGTTCTCTCCTGGTTAAATAAAGGCTAAATAAAAAATAAAATAAAACTTTCTGACAACCTTTATGAGGCAAGTTGTTCACTAAGATTGAGATGTTTAATTAAATGTAAAACCAAAATACCTCTAAAATATATTTTTTTCAATGAATATGTTTTAAATTTTGATAATTGCTATCACACATACCTGCTTGCTGTAGTTAATTGTCATACTGCAGTTTCTTGTAAGTCCTTATGATAAGATATTGAACATATAAATATAACAGATTTGTGTTCTTTTAATCAGCTAATTATTGATAATATATATGTTGTATCATTTTCTGTGTGTTGGTTAATGCAAGTGATGGTTGTCTAGATCGATGCCTTTAACTGGACTGTTTTTGCTTTTTGGATGGGGTTACATCAGACCTAGTAACAATTGTGCAATTTTACATGCATATTACACATTAAAAGGATAGTTCACCAATTCTGTCATCAATTACTCATGCTCAGTCAACTTTGAAACACAAATGAAGATATTTTTAATGAAACCTGATTGATTTATCTCCCTGTTTAGGCTGTAATTTACATATAAACATTGATCAGCACACACACATTGAGCACATTAAAGGGATAGTTCACCCAAAAAATGTTATTAGCCCATGATTTACTCACCCTCAAGTCATCCTAGGTGTAGCCAATATGACATTCTTCTTTCAGTCGAATACAATCGGAGTTATATTAAAAAAATGTCCTGGCTCTTCCAAGCTTTAAAATGGCAGTGAATGGCTGTTTCCGTTTTGAAGTCCATAAAAGCGCATCTGTCCATCATAAAAGTGCTCCACACGGCTCTGGGGGGTTAATAAAGGCCTTCTGAAGCGAATCGATGAGTTTGTGTTAGAAAAATATTCATATTTAACACGTTACAAAGTAAAATTCTAGCTTCCGGCCAAACGACCATATGCAGTCCACTTACGCCTGAAGCGCAACTTGTGACGTCGGAAGTAGGGTAGTGCGTCATGGCGTAAATATCAGCAGTACGTCGCATTACTTACATATACTGCGCTTTAGACTTAAGTGGAATCCGTATTTTCGTTTGGCCTGAAGCAAGTTATTTTACTTAATAAGGTTTTAAATATGGATATTTTTCTTACACAAACGCTTCACTTCAGAAGGTCTTTATTAACCCCCCGGAGCCGTGTGGAGTATTTTTATCATGGACAGATGCACTTTTATGGACAGAAACAGCCCTTCACTGCCCTTATAAAGCTTGGAAGAGCCAGGACATTTTTTAATATAACTCCGATTGTATTCGTCTGAAAGAAGAATGTCATATGCACCTAGGATGGGTGAGTAAATCATGGGCTAATTTTCATTTTTGGGTGAACTATCCTTTTAAATAGCCTATGTTAAGTTCAACCATGCAACCTTGACATGTGAAAACATTCCTCATTGGCTCTTTTGAGCTTCCTATTTCTTTATTGTATTTGATGTGCTCAATGTGTTGATCAATATTATATGAGAATAAAAGACTAAATTAAAACTGTTATTAATCATAAGTTATCGTGTCGCTTCCGAAGTTTCAGATTAAATTCATAGACAGTGGTGTATAACGAACTTACAAATACTTTGTTTCTTATACAGTTTTGTATATTTGTACTTTACTCGAGCATTAAAATGTCTTATTTTAATTTACTACATATGTAAGAGAAAATTTATACTTTTACTCCGATACATTTGTCCAGACTCTTTCGTTACATTTGCAGCAGCAAAGTGAAAAAAATAACGGAAAGCAATCTTTGCCGATTTCCATTTCGCAAATGATTCTTTTGATCAGTTCGGTTCCTTTGAATTTGTCAAATTTGTCCGCGTAGAGGTGTGAATTATTCGCAAATCCTGAATCTAAATCTTGAGAAGCACAAGCACACGGATTCTCCTCTGGTAATGTGAAGATACTATTCAAGTGTTTATCAAGGTAAAAACGTTTTAGGCTTAAGTAAACATTTTGAAATTGTGTACGTGTGAAATTATTGTTTGATAATCATGGTAAGTTATGTGCAATAAGCTTAGATAATCTGTCTGAACTCTCCCGCCAGTGGTTGTGATGAAAAAGAACATTCGTAGATGGTCGTTTTTTTTACAAGACCAAACGTGTTGTCTGAATGAATTCAATAATCTTACTGCAGGTTTTTATTTTATTTTATTATCTCTAGATAGTTTGCTTTATTTTGTTGTATTGTGGTTCATAATGTATAGTTGGACCCTCTCATTTAAATCGTCCAAAAAATCAGTTTGTTACTTACCCCCATGTTGTTCCCAATTCTTTTATGGAAAATTAAAGTATTAGACATTTTTTTTTTTTTTTTTGGCAATACAATGGAAGTCACTGGGGTTCAGTGTTGTTTTGGACCCCGTTCGCTTTTATTGTATGGAAATAATGTTTTTTCCTCCGAAAGTATCTTTAGTGTTCTGCAGAAAAAGAAATTAATACAGGTTTAGAACAACATGAAGGTTAGTAAATTATGAGATAATTATTTGTGTGTGTGTGTGTGTGTTTGGACGATCCCTTTAATAACATATCATAGCACTGAATCTTAGTTAGGTTGCCATCGTTACAATCACGTGCCATTATTTTGTAAAATTTACCTGTAACGTTAGATGTTTAAAGATGAACACAAGTCTTGGGTTTGTAACGTCATGGTGAGTAAATTATGCCAGAATTTTAATTTACTATATGGGTGAACTAACAAAATATATTATTACAAACACTGTAGAGTACACCCTGCAGGCCATCCGAATTATTTGATAATATAAACTATTCCATTCAGTTGCTTTGGCATCTTGTTTTCACGATTTAGGTCTATTCATGGGTTTCATCAGGTCCCTTTCCACAGGTGTATTAATCAAGCACAATGCAGTCTGCATTCATAATCTAGGTGCTTGATTTTATACACCTGTGGAAAGGGACCTGATGAAACCCATGAATATATGAAAGCCAGTAAGTGCCAGAATGGTCAAATAGCATTTGAGCGTGGGTTCTGACTTAAGTTTTCTTTTTTCCCTTTAATACCACATTCAAGTTTTGCAAGTAAATGCCTGCTGCTATGATTGGGATTGAATATTAAAATACAGTGTTTCTGTTGAAAAATGGCAACCGGTGAAATTCAGCTCAGCCATACAGTACATGTTTGAGCCAGAGTCTGATCCCGAATTAGAAGAAATAACTTGTGCCTCAAAGACCAAGGCTGCTCCAGTTTGCGACAGCGTGGTAATTAATTATCTTAATTTATATTTATTCCTTATGTATTTGTGAGCTATTACATTATTAGCGTTTAACCGAAGACGTTAGAAAAAGGTGTTTTTCTTGTTATTATAGTTAAAGTATTTGTCAACTGTGAAACATTTAAATGTGTATTACATATGCTTTATAAGTCTTGGTTGTGGCAAGCAAAGTTTAAGTAGCTTACTTGGAAATGACCACAGTTATGGTTGATAAAGGATAATTTATGGTGTTTTGTGTAAATTAATTATGAATAAATGTACCATCGTTGGTTCTCATCATTCACCATTTGCAGTAAAGTAAAAAACATATACCTTTTTCAATTACACTGTGTCGTGTTTTAAATAAAATGAAAAAGATTTTCTGAATAGCTTTTCATCAATACTTTGTTGGTGCATCTGTGTTGCGATCTGGAACTTTAAAAATAAAGTTCTTCCACGCTTTCCTAATGTTAGGATCACGAGGAAGGCAATGCAAAGACTCTTTTCCCACAATTTGGCACTGCAAAATCTCTTGGTTTGTTGCTTGAGTAATCCTGTGTTTGCATCACTCTTGTATTTACTCACCTCCTACTACATGCGCAAATCGTTGGGCTGGGCTAATGAGGCAATGATGTAGAAGTAGGCATTGATTTTCTTCTGCAGAGGTGATCTTTCGTTGCACTATGACATCATACTGGGACAAAATATGAAACGAACCGTTTTGGCAGCTTGGTTTCAATAAAAGCAGTTTTTGGACTTACAAGGAAGTTTTGAGTTCTGAAACTTACAGGATGTTTTTTTTATAGTGCAATGACCTTCTTATATGTCAAAAGATCAAGGAATATTAGATTTCTCAATTCATGATCCCTTTGACGAATTCCAATAAATGGACAAAAAGGTCTTGACTCCTTTTACTTACTTTTACTTAACAAGATACTTGCTGCAGAGGGAATTGATCATGAACCTCATGGCCGCCACTTTCAATGTCCGGCCGACTTCATGGACGCATTCCATTCTATCTTGCGTCATTTTGCTATCATTCATAGTTTCCTATACAGTGTTAATACCCCCAGACTGAGGCGGGGTTGTGACACTATAGACCCAAGCCTGGACACCACAGTTCAGCCAGTGGAAATCCCTGCTGTTCATTCATTCAACTATTATGTACATTGAGTTAGTGACTGATAAGGGATGATTATGGGTGCCGTGGTCAGAGCGATCTGTCCTAGTGCTTAATAATACCACGTTTCACTGGATCAGGCTGTCCTGTGCATCATGAACTAAAGTTTTATGCAACTCATCATTGGTGTGCTTACATCTTTCTTCTTGGCTTGTGTTGCATGTTTTTTTTCTTACTTCAGTACTGGATGAACTGTTTCTTGCATGTCCTGGAAGTTTAAGAGGGATTGCATTTTCCCAACCCTACTCAAATGTTTTTGTTCTTAACTAGACTGAAATGTTCCCATCTTTAGTATCAACATTTAGTCATCATAAAGTTGTCATGGTGAGTTTGACCCAGAATTAGTATTGCTGTGATTATTATTCTGCTGCATGGAGCTTCACAGATTGTCTTTTGCAGTCATGTTGTGTTGGAATTACTGTAATTACAAGATACCAACTCAGCGATTCTACTTGTAGGAAATGTCCTTGGATTTGTTACTGTGGCAACAATCATAACACCAACATGGATCTATGTGTCACTTGGTTGTTAATGACAACAAATTATTTAACCACTTTGTTAATTCACTTCTATATGTGTGCACAAATTGTTTAAGAACAAAGCAAGCACACAATTATCATTAACTATAATCAAATGATGTATCAAACAGAAGGAGCCAACTGTGGATGCCTTTGCCCTTTTGCTTCTGTTTACATCACGTTACGACACTGTCAAGGAGAGAAACAGACCAGCTTTCCAAGTTGTAATTATGAATCCATTGAAGACCTGAATGGTTCTTAGTCGGAAACACATAATTACAGTAATTTAGATGATGTGAACAATCAGTTAATGTCTACAGTAGTTAAAATTTATATTTTAAATTTACTCCACGCAAAACTGCTTACCCAATACTGTATTTATGTAATCAAAATGTATGTGAAGTTTTTTATTTTTTTATATTTTATATTTTTATATTGTTTATATTTTATATTTTATACTTTATACTTTTATATTTTAGAGACTTGTTAGCTCGTCAACAAAAACTGTTAATTCAACTGTCGATTCAACCCACATTTATTTTTTACCGCTTTTCCCAATACATATCGTTTCAAAGCAGCTTTACAGAAAATGCATGTGTCTGCAATGTAGAGTAATCTGTTATCAGAGGTGACTGTGTCCAAGTAATGTATTTCAGATATACAAATCATGCAATTAGCTAAAATCTTGTATTAATTTTAAGCAGAAACATAGAGCTCATTGAAGTAATTATTACAAGTTGTGAACATAATGATTACAATAGACTATATAGAAAATGTAGCATTGGTGCATGTTGATTCAGAGTTTGCATCATCTGAAGTCCTTGCAGGGCTTGGAGTCATCTCTTCACATGTGTTGGGTTATTTGAAGTTAATAGGCTGGATCCAAACTGGAGCTGACATACTCTCTAGTTACCTCATCCCGAGATAAAACAGAAAAGCGAATGGAAAATAATTAGTGTAGCTGCTGTTCATAACATTTCAAGCAAAGATAATCATGAGCATTTGATCTGATATAACTAGAGTACAAGGTTGATGTATTTTGTTAATGCTTGACTAAAGAGATGTGTCTTTACTAGTCTACCGTAAAACTTCAAATAATAACCCGGGCTTTTTTCCCCCCAAATTGCCGAACTGCACCGGCTTGTATTTGAGACAGGCGTCTATATGAAACAGGCCTTTAATTTAGTGTTGAGATGAGCATGACTGTAGGAGGTTACCAAATCTGTGTTTGTGTTTAACAGATCAGTTAATGTAAGAATTAGCCTGCTATATTTCCGTATGTCTAAAGGGGGTCGCACACCAGACGAGAAGCGCAGCGCCACGTCTTTAAAATTCGAACACATTATTCTCTATGAGTGTACATTGTCTCAAATCGTCGTTAATGTATATACTGACTTCACCCTGTGCTGCAATATACATTCAGTTTTACATTCATTAACAGAAATCAGCTGCTTGCTGGCCATAAACTGACAAAGTGCGCGTCCGGTGTGTGATACCTCGAGTTGTCATAGACGCAACGCGGCACTGCGCTTCTCGTATGGTGTGCGACCCCCTTTAGATTATTGGCAGCATAAAAAAACTAAACGATGTGACAGCCATGGGCTGAACAATACAAGTTACTGGTAATATCCATCAAGCCTATGAACTAGTTGCCAGAAACAACTGCAATCATGTGATACAAAATGACCCTATTCATCACTATCATCATCACCGCGATTCTCAACTACAAGTTCATTGGCGAATTACTCCTCCTCGTCACTCTCCTCCACTTCTCCCTCTCCGGCCTCCGCTAACTCTGCCTGCCTTGCTTGCGCTAACAGCTCCCGCCCAGATGCGCAGGGCTCTCTTGCGTGCGCAATCTGCTCCATAGAACTGGCTTAAACAGACGATCTGACGGGTTTTAGAAGATTAAATACAACCCGAAACTAAAAAACAGACCGGGCCTCTATTTGAGACCGGCCTTTATTTATCCAAACCTGTAGCCACACCAGACTTGTAAAAGAGACAGGCGTCTATTTGGGGCTATTATTTGAAGTTTTACGGTAGTTTTAAACTGGGATAGTGTCTCTGAGTCCCGAACATCGAAGGCTATTCCAGAGTTTAGGAGCCAAATGTGAAAACGCTCTCCCTCCTTTAGTGGACTTGGATATCCTAGGTACTAGCAAAAGTCCAGAGTTTTATGACCTTAAAGAGCTTGTTGAACGGTAGGGCGACATAAAATCGGTTAAATAGTTATAGGTCAGTAGCAATACTTTGTAATCGATAAGGAACTTAATAGGTAACCAGAGTTCAGAGATGATACATTTAATACATTGATAAAAAAATATATATAAAAAAAATTGTCTTTACCTGGTAAGAACTCTAGCAGCTGTATTTTGGACTAACTGTAGGATCCAGGACAACCACCTTGTAGTGCATTACAGTAATCCAGTCTAAAGGTCATGAATGCATGAACAAACTTTTCTGCATCAGAAACAGAAAGAATGTTCCATAGCTTAGCGATATTTTTGAGGTGGAAGAATGCTGGTTTTGTAACACATGTTATATGATTTTCGAAAGACAAGTTGCTGTCAAATATAACACCCAGGTCTTTAACTGTAGAGGATGAAATAGCAGTGCATCCTTCTAAATGCTAAATGTATTCTAAGAGATTCTTTGTACAGGTTTTTGGTCCAATAAGTAATACCTCAGTCTTATCTGAATACCCTAAATACCCTCTCAAAACAAAAATCCTTTTATGCAGTACTGCATTTTACTGCACAGGAAGCCCTTTTCCTCCCTTAACTTGATGCTCATTGCTGAAATTAAAGAGCGAACAAACTTAGCCCACCCATACAGCAAACATGTGCACAACTATAAGAGCTTCAGTCCCATTCTTTATTCAGATTGCATAAGAGCCTGTTCCTCGTTGTCCAATGAATCTCTCATCCAATTAGTGATTGTCCATGTTTCCAAAAGCTTTTCTCCCTGGTTGCCCATTCAGCCATCTGATGACATGACGCTTTCTTATAGCGTCCTCTGCGCAGTCACTCCAAAATAATGGAGTTGCCCATTAATAAAGAAATCAGGATGAGCAACTGAGGTGTGACCTTGTGCTGTCGACCAGTGCTTCATTTAGAAGATTCACATGAAAATCAAGGGCATACTGAATTGCTTACCATCTCGTAACATTTTATTATTCAGCACTGGTTCTTGATAATCTTTTGCTAATGTTATTGCTTGTCAAGATTCATGAATAAATGAACACATTCCCTAGATTCATTCCCAAGGAGTTGCTGGAACTTCCATTGCTATGAAGGTAACTCCACTCCCACTTGACCTTTATCAGGTCACTAAGCCCTGGGTCCAAGATTATTGACCCCCTGCAACTTGTCTTGTGTTAATTGTATAAAAAGGATATAATATTCTTTTCTTTTTTTTTTTTTACAGTGAAGAGAATCTCCTTTACTATCTTGTTCTCTCAAAGGCTATATTAACAAAGCAGCAGAATATGGTTGTCACATCCATTGTAAATGTGGTTGTCAATCCCAAACACTGATTGTGAGAGTAAAATGAAGCCAGACATCACTGCTCTGTTGCAATAGCAAAGCGTGTTTGTTTTGAGAGATAAAGTTGGCAAACAGCCCAATTTTTGTTCTCTTAGTATTTCTGTCTTTAATAACCTGCATGTATGTACAAGCATCATGACACAGAGCTCATTCTTTGGGACTGAGTAGAGATCTAATATCTAGGGCTGTCAAAAAGGTTATTTTAGAAAATTTCAGCTTCTCCTTCAAGAGATATAGTGGTGTTTGGGGGGTGAGTACATCTGCAGCTTTAAATAATGTCTCCTATGTGTCTTTAAAAAAAAAAAAAAAATTGCTTCCGCCATAAAATCATGGATATGAAACGTGTGAAAGATAGGTACTAGATCAGAGCAATAAAGCAACTGACCCTGATTTGGAATCAAAATTTAATAATGTGCCTTAAGTAAAAAAAAAATGAAATAAGGACTCACTACGATCAAATGTAGTCCTGATGGAACAGGGCAGTTCTCCACAATTCCCTAATTTTCACATCAAATAATATACGAGTCATGCCAGTGTCTTGTATCCCTAGTCCACATTCAAATATTAGTTTAGTATATAACTTAGGGTTTAGTGTTAGTGATCAGTACTGCTCCTGGAAATTCAACTTTTTAGGTAGAGTTCCAGCTATGTACAAACTCTTGAGCGAGCATGTGTCACAGTGTGCATGCATATGTATGCACTTAAACTTTCCTGGTGATTGTATTTTGAGTAAGTAGTTAGTGTGAGATTTAGCATATGTATTATTCTTGAAAATGTCACTTTTTATATTATTAATATACATGTATAATATCAGTTTAGTTGTTTTGTTTTAATTTTTTAATACATAGTTTTTATTCAGTTAGAATCACATTTCTATCTGCTTATGAAGATACTATATTTTATTTTTATTGTTTTATTTAAAACTAACATTTTATTTTATTTTATTTTTTATGTCAAATATGTTTGCTAGCTTTTGTCCTATAGTTTTTAAAGATAATAAATTGGTCTTTACACCACATATGTCTGCATTTGCTTCTCAGCATTCTGTTTAAATTCAATTAACGAGTTTACGACTGGAAAGCCAAAGGTAAACCCTCCTCCCCTTCCAATTGCGCAAGGGTTTTTTGGAGAGTGGAATAGCTGAAAAAGCATGTATGCCCAATTCTAATCTTGAATTGAGACACAGCTTTTTGCAACTTTCACTTAAAACGAATGGTATCTTAGAGAAGGGTTGAAACTAAACTCTGAAGGAAAGGCAGATATCCAGCCGCAGGATTGTCGTAAGATAAACTGTTCTCGGCAGCAGACCAGTACATGTATTGCTCAACATGCTGTATCTTCGTAACTATCTGAAGACAAACTGTTTTCTTGGTCCCGGCGATCTTGTGGAACAATGTTTTTTTTTTACAGTAAGAATCTTCTTTACACCTTGCCTCTTTTCCTCGATCTGTATGGGTTTTCCTTGATGCAAGGAAGCATTCCTAAAACAAAAGGCTACACTGTGGGGGAAGTTTGATGTGCTGAGTTAGGTTTGGCTAGGTTCAACCCAACACTTCTTAGAAGTTTTCATCTTCATGTATAAGAAAGATTTATGGAATGTGTGTGTCATTCTTGAATGATGCTCCTATTTCTCCTGTAATGGAGAACTGTAAGCCCTATTGAACTTCTAGATGCCTCTTTGTGGCATTTCTTTCAATGACTAGGCTATTCTTTCTTGGACACACAGCTTTGGACTGGCCAGCTCTGGATAGATTCACAGTCATTGTACATTAGTCACAATGAACTTTACTTGCTTTGTATATCATTTTATGGTTTTTCTGAAGGATATTGTTTTATGACTGCTTGAAAAATGTTACTGGGTCTTGTTGGTTGACGTGGTTTACTTTAGGCATTCTTACAGTCGAGAACAGACCGTTCATTTGAGTTCAAGTCCAGGCTGAGACCTGCATAGGTTGAGTCCATGACATTATGAAAATATGGCATTGGTCTCAGCCTCAAGACTGAAAATATATATATATATATATATCTCAAGACTGAAAATATATATATATATATATATACTATATATATGTATATATAGCTCATTGGCCGCTGATGCAACAGCAACCAATCAGATGCACTATGTAGATAACAATGTGATCGCTACCAAATGAGTTAAGGACCTAACACCTTCCGCCATCTAGAGCAGTGGTTCCCAAACTTTTTGAAAGCATGGCACCCCTTTGTAGTGTTTTTTTTTCCACGGCACCCTAACCCAATTAAACTAAATGAACATATGTGCATACATATACAATTATATCCAGATGAGCAAACAACCAATGAAGCATAAACAGCAGCATGAATTTATTATGAATGCATTACAACAGACATAATATGAGGCGAAACAACCCCTTCAGATGAATCATCAGTCCATTAATAACTGGACACACGTCAACAGACTGATTTTAACCAATAAGGCTACTGTATGTGAGAATCATTGGAATAAAACAGATTTAAAGATACTTAACTCTTTAAATAATAATAAACAACTCCAAATATTTTTGCATATGTTGGTGTTTTGATATGATTTTAAAATATGCTGTAAACAGGGTTAGCCTATTATAGTTTTGCATTTTTTCATTAGTTTTTATTTTTATTTCGTTTTGACTTTTTGTTTTCAAATTCAGTTTAGTTTTAATTAGTTTTTAAAGTGGGTTTGCTAGTTTAGTTTATTTTTAATTTTTTGAAAATGCTTAGTTTTCGTTTAGTTTTTATTAGTTTTAGTGTTAGTTTTAGTCTTTTTTTTTTGTTGTAATTTGGGTTATTTGTCAGGGGCAAGATTCAAAAAGACATAATGACATAACATTATTTAATATTTGAATCACAGCTTATATAGTGTTTTGACATCGACAACCACAACCAAAAAGTGCATTTTTCCTCAAACTTGTGACTAGTTAACTTTCTAAAGAAGGCGCAATCGCTTCTCGGGTCGACAATAACACACTGACAAAATTATATTCAGAATTTAAAATATTTTTATACCACTTTTTAATGTGTGATTGTGTAAAGGTGTTCACGAGATAGAGAGACCAACCTTTCGCGAACTTGCTTTCAACGTCGAACGAACACTCATTCTCATGGAGACGCGGTGTGCACGGAGGGGAGGAGCTGTGTGTTTGTGTGTGTGTGTGTGTGTGTGTGTGTGTGTGTGTGTGTGTGTGTGTGTGTGTGCGCGTGCGCATAGAGACAGAGCGCATTTAGGCCACGCCCACACCTGGGGGGAAAACAATCAAACCGTCTCCATTGACTTTGCATTGCGAGAGGCTGCCTCCTTGTCATTTCTTGCTTTTAACAAAAGACATAAAAATGCCTAAAAGCTGCTGTGTGACAAGGTGTACAGCAAACAAGCTAAAAAAAACCCAGAAATAAGTTTTTATTAGCTCTCGACCCCAAAAAACGAGTGTTTAGGACATAAAAGTGGATACAGGCAGTTGAGACAGAGCGTCGCGTGTCTCATTACTCTGAGAACTAACGTACGCCCGCTGGAGGAGACCGTAATCGGCAACACAGGATAGTTTATCTTACAGAAATATAATGTATAAAACTGACATTTGGATATTTGACTCACCAGTGACTAAATGTTTAACTTACTGCACACGTAGTGTATTTTTAGTGCATGCTGAGTGTCAGGATCCCACAAATTACCCATTCGTTCCAGCCTGTATCCACTTTTATGTCCTCAAACGCTCGTTTTTTGGGGTCGAGAGCTAATAAAAACGTATTTCTGGGTTTCTTAGCTTGTTTGCTGTACACCTTGTCACATAGCAGCATTTAGGCATTATTCTGTCTTTTGTTAAAAGCAAGAAACGACAAGGAGGCAGCCTCTCGCAATGCAAAGTCAATGGAGACGGTTTGATTGTTTTCCCCCTTGGTGGGCGTGGTCTTCAGATTATGACGCGATGCGCTCTGTCTCTATGTGAGAGACGCATGAGTGACAGAGAGAGCAGGGAAAGGAAATGCAGCTGAACGAATACGCTGCGTGTTTTAAATAGCGTTTTTTCCCACCTAGTTTTCGTTTTTTCGTTCGTTTTCGTTAACGATTATATCCTTGGCTGTAAAAGGTTATTATATGGTACGATAGTTATTTTAGGCTGTTTAAATTGGAAAATAAAGCTGAGATTCTGCGGCACCCCTAGCCAGTTGTCACGGCACCCCAGGGTGCCGCAGCACCCACTTTGGGAACCACTGATCTAGAGTCTCATGCCAGAACTTGGTATTAATATTAGGAAATGTTATTACAATTTAAAATAGCTTTTTTTTTCTATTTTAATATATTAAAATGTATTTTATGTATAACATATACATATTATAATATAAATATAATAATATAATATAAATAAACTTATACAAATGTATTCCTGTGATGGAGAGGCAGAATTTTTAGCAGCCAATTACAGTTTTCAGTGTCACATAATTTTTCAGTAAATAATTATAAAATGCAATTTGGTGCTCAGATAACGTTTCTTATTATTATCACAGTTAAAATGATTGTGCTACTTAATATTTCCGTCGAAACTATAGCCCCTTTCACACAGAGATTCCGGAAAATACATGGATAATTTGTCCCGGGATTTGTTCCGGGATCGTTTGATTTTGGTTAATTCACACTGCCAGTGATTTTCCGGAATCTGTGAGAGCATTCACACACATCCCGTAAAGATCCCGTAAAGACACGTGACGTGATAACTCCTGTCAGATGTCAGTTCTGCTGATAACTCCTCTCCATCATTTCTACACGAAGACGAATCCATACTCCCCAGTAGCGCCACGGGGTTTGCAGAGTGGCTTGTTCCCCATATGCTGTAGCATAGGTTGTAGAAAGGCCCATGTGATGGCACGTGCGTCATCACTACGACACACCCCTTACGGCATTGGTCCTGGCTTTTGTTCACACAGGTTCTGGGACTGATCCTGGCAATGTTACTAGGTCCCCATCCCGGCATCAATCCCAGGACGTGTTTGCGTTCACACAGAAGGCACTCTAGCAATTTTACAGCAATTTCCTGTGATCAACGCCCTGTGTGAAAGGGGCTTATGCTAAATTTTGCAGCCCTTGGCCAGCTGATGGAGGCAGGCTCATGTCATATTTGATGGTGTGAGTGACAAAATTACACAGTGCAGTTGGAAATATTTATGGCTGGTAATTTTCTAATTTATCCACGATTTTAAGACATATAGGATAGGCCCGGTTTCACAGACAGGGCTTAGACTAAGCCAGGATTAGGCCTTAGTTTAATTAGAATATTTAAGTAGCTTTTATAAATGTGCCTTAGAAAAAAAAACATTGGTCTGCATCTTGAGACAAAACAGTGGCACTGACATGTTTTAAGATATGTCAGTGCAAGTTGCTTTCAGTTAAAACAGATCAAACATGTATTTTAGTCTAGGACTAGGCTTAAGCCTTGTCTGTGAAACCGGAATCTACTGAAATCCTTCTCAGCTTCTGTTTAGTTCTTTGATTACAATTAAACATTTTAATTCTTGTCCAATCAGAAACTAAAGGTTAAAAACCCAGAGATTAGTGTTGGTAAGGGTTCCGTTGCTCCTGACCCCTGCTCATTTAATCTGCAATGGGAGGAGTCAGAGAGGAAAGGGTGTGGGAAACAGCTTATAAATATTCATGACTTGCTGCATTTGGAAGGCCCCTTTCCTTCTGGACACACAGCTGGACAGAGCAGCTTACATTCCAGCGTCCCTCCCAACCAGGCACTCTCTCTCTTTCTCATCCTTGCTATCTCTCTCTTTCTCATTTTTTTATTGCTGTCCTATTTTCAGCTTGTCTCTCTCATCTCTGCACTTTGCCCTACAAATCAATGCATACCATTTTGCGGCTCTCCTCCCAGTACTTTATGTGGAAAGAATGTGCTCCCAGCATTCCTGAGGAGATGGAGCATTTTGGCTAATGGTCTCCAGAGTATTCCTAGGATGTTGCATGGGAATGTTGGAGTAGGCCAGAACTGAGATTCTTTCTCAATGATGTTTATGTATTTAAAATGATAACAGAATGTAGAGTTGATCATGTTTTATATTTACATGTCTACAAACAAAGGTAAAACAATGGGAAAATGTTTCCGTTACAATCAAAATCTGTACAGTACCAGTACAGTAACCAGCTGTAAATTAAATAAATTAAATATTAATTTATTAATAATCATTTTAATATTATAATAAGTTTGATCTTACATTACCGTTCAAAAGTTTGGGGTCAACGATTTTTTAATGTTTTTGAAAGAAGTCTCTAATGCTCTTATAGTTTTTAACAGTACTGTATGTCTACTGTATGTCTATCTGTTTTGCATAAAAATTCATTTTATGGTTGTCTGTGGGTTTGGGATCATTTTTAGATTGAACAGCTAAGTAAAAACCACACTATGATTGGTAACTTCAGTGAGGTGCGTGTGTACCCCATGGCTATGTGTTTTTATACTGGATGGACTATAAATATCCCACATATTTTCATGAGTGCCCCATTTAGAAAGAAATATATATTTTTTTTGCCTGTAGAATGCAAGGAATTTATGAGGGGTGCAAAAGCACTAAATAAGTTTGAAAGTCAACATACGATGTATCCCAATAGAAGTGGTTATTGCAGTGAGCCTAATTTCCACCTTTCTCTTTATCAGTATTCCCTATTACGGTTATGTATTCCATGCATTTTGGCCTAATTTCTGAAATTTGTGAAAAGGTTCACTTTACACAGGTCATCTCATGTTAAGTGGCTGTGTGTATTTAAAAACTGCCTTTGTGGCATTCAAGTGCCACATTCCTTTTCACTGTGTGTTTTCTCCCTAGTGCGATGAATCTCTGTGCATATTTTAGGGAATAGTTGTGATGTTTTGTGAATTAAAGGATTTAGTGTTCTGTTTCTGCTCCATGTCGTGGATGAATACAAGCGATGAGATTTATTTTATAGTGTGAGAACTGAGTATTACTGAGAGACATGCTGTGAATGTGCAGATGTGTTCGGGAAGAGTTGAGTTGAGTCTCAGCCAGGATCTCTCACTCTCTCTGTAGATTTAGATTGCGTAATATGGCACGTCGCCTCCCTCCCTCCCCTCCTTCCCGCTGACAGCCTTGCATTACACAGTGGTTTTATGGACTCTGACAACCACACTAAGAAGTTAAAACTCTTTCTGGAGCTGAAGATAGCCCTTGTGGAACTGTGCTCCCAATCTGAAGGTAGATCTACTAGTGCAGATGATATTTCTGCCATGATATTTCACCAAATATTATAGATCTCAGTCATGAATGCAGATTTAATTGTCTGCCATTTCATTCCTTAAAGCCATTGGTTTCTCAGATGACGTATTACAGAAAGATTTGATTTTAAATCTTTGTATATAAGACAGAATAACATGCAGAACATGTCCACAACTAGTTTAAAATAGTTTTCTTGAAGTTTGAAGGACGAATAAATAGATAGATAGATAGACAGACAGACAGACAGACAGACAGAGAGAGAGAGAGCGAGAGAGAGACATAGATAGATAGATAGATAGATAGATAGATAGATAGATAGATAGATAGATGATAGATAGATTTCAAGGCTTAATGTCCCATTGTAATTGCATGAAGAAGAGTGACAAGTGTTTAGAAAATCTCCTTTTGTGTTCCTTGGAAGAATTAAAAGTCATAGAGGTTTGGAACAATATGAGGGTGAGCAAAGGCTGTCAAAATATTATTTTGCTAAAGAAGAGATCTTTACAGAGAACTTTTGGTACTGTTTCAATAAGGATTTACTTTAAATAGCTGGTGGCTGGTGGAGATCCCAAAGGCTTGGCCTTTGCCTTTGCTTCAGAGCTAATCACTGCTAGACATTAAAGCTCTCCTTTTACTGTGTAAGCACACATGAACTTCTTGCCACAATACTCAACAAACCTATCATGCCGTCATAGCTCACAGTACAATTCAGCTTTTGTGCTAGGACAATCTGTAGAACAAACAAACAAGCCACACACAGAGCGCCGTTGGGGTCAAGGCGGGTTTTATATCCCTCTTTACATTCTTCACTGACTCTATTTCTTCCACGCTCCATAATGCCTAAAATCATAGATAATAGAGTAGAAGCATAAGCACTGCAGTTTCCAACTGAAATGAATACTAGTGGCAGTAAAACATCAGCAACTTGTATTCCTTTTTTATGATTAGAAGGGCATTTTAATAAAGAATCTTTGCATGGTTCCTTGCACAGTACTATGTTATGACCTCAAAACTCTTAGTGCATGATTTGTAAACTACCGCATTTTTATGTTTGCATAACATAACCAGCTCCATACAGTATGTATGGATTTTCAGACATAGTCAACATGTTCAGTATCTCAGCTGGTACAGCGCTACACTTGTGATGTGCAGCGCTCAGGTACGAGCACAAAAGTTTATTGAACCAACGTTTCGATGATAAGCCTTTATCAAGGTACCTTGACAAAGTGTGCAGTTGTATACCTTTTTCATAGAGATTTCTTCCCTAACTTGCACTTCCAAAAGCTGTGCGTTTACTTGAATACCTTGTTAAAAAAAAATACAAAAGATAACTTTGTGGTCTTCATTTTTTTCCCACCCTTCATAAAATCTTCATAAAATTGAGAATCTTTTTCTCATTCAATGTGCTTTATGATTGATTGGTGGTTTGTTTGATTGAACTGAAATAGGAAAGAGTCACTCTGTTCTTTTTCTTATGGGGGTACAATGAATGAAACAAAAATAAAAGAAATCTTAAAGGGTTGGTTCACCATTTATTAATTATAATTGTTTACTCACACCCATGTTGTTCCAAAACTTCTATTCAGTTTTGGAACACAAATGAAGATATTCTTAATATTCTCCACCTCATTTTGGTCCATCCATTGAAAGTCCATGCAACCAAAATTTACATGCTTCAAAAAGTTCATAAAGACATCGCAAAAATAAAACCATTTGAATCAAAAAGTTTAATCCAAGTCTTCTGAAGAGACGTGATCACTTTACATGATAAACTGATTTCATGAACAACACACCAAGCAAACGCATTTGACCATCCATTTACCATATTTGATGCTCTGTGTGTTAAATGTGTGTTGATGAATGTTTTTTTTTTGTGAATAGAAGCCTACATTTAAATGTTCATCATATTTAAAGTGACCGTGCCTCTTCAGAAGACTTGGATTAAACCGCTTGTTTCACATAGATTACTTTTAAAATGTCTTTATGGACATTTTGAAGCATAAAAGTTTTTCCTGAGTTAACTTTCAATGAAAAAATAATATAAGAATATCTTAATTTGTGTGTCAAAGATTAATAAAAAAGTCTAATGGGTTTGGAATGACATCGGGTGAGGGTGAGTAATTGATGGGTGAACTATCCCTTTAAGGTGTCTAAATATATGACTTTTGGTGAGTAGTGACAGCACCAATATACTTAATTGTATATGACAATTCAGTATCAGGTTCAATATTCCCTCATTCATAATTTAAATTTTTTTTTATTTGTAGTTTCTACCTCATATTAAAGACTTTTCTCCCTTTCTTGGAAATCAAAAGTCCATTGCAGACAGACCTCTGTTCCTCAACTTTCGTCTCTCTTTCGCATAAAAATAACTAAAACTAAAGGGGCCCTCACTATTCTTTCAGAGACAGATCCCTGCTGAGGTGTTGCTGGCTCCCCACTTCTCCTTTTTAGCTCCATGGCTGACTGAACCAGAGGCATTGAGAGATTGAGGAGTGCAATGCAGTGCTCAGCAAGCTTCTGAATACTGATTCTGAGTCAGACACATTGAATGAATTTAGATACCAAAAGAGTAGCTGTCAGACCTGCGTGGCCCAGAGGTCAATCACATGATTAACGGTGATGACATCATCCCCTGGGGCTGCCCACTCTTTTGTTGCAGGATTGGACACTGTGAAACGTGCAGACCTGACTCCATTATGTAATCCCAGGGGCTGAGAATTGGGCCTCTAAAATCAGCCCAAACTGATGGGAAACTTAAAGTTCTTTTTTTTGTAAATTAACAAACTTTAAATAATCGGCAAGTACATCATAAATCCATCTTCTAAACCATGTTTTGCCTTTCCCTGAATCACTATGGTAAGCCTATAATAATGATTTATATTTTAGAGTGGTCTGGATACATTTCACAAGAAACCGCATATTTCCATCAATCGACCATGCACGTTTACGTCATATCCGCAAATAAATGAAAGAAGGTCAGGCTACTACTAAATTTTGTGAAAAGTCTCATAGTAGCTTAAAGACACAACAAAATCGAAATTAGCAAGCATAAAGGGAAAGCGAAAGTGCCTGTAATAAAAGACAAATCAACAAGATCTTTAATTTAGTTTAGTTAACATTTAGTAATATGCTTCATCCATTAGATGCCCAAGTTAAAGGGTAACTCTTGCCAAAATGCAACCTAGGGTCTTTTTGTTAATCTACCCGAGGCGAACTTTCGTTTAAAAGCATAATTAGAATGGAAACGCCACTTAAGTTTGACCGTATTTTCGTTTTCAGTCAAATTGCCTTTTGAATGGGGAACTTCTATGATAGCATCAAAAATCGCTATTTTTAAAACACTAAGAAGGCTCAACACAACATGAAACTTTGCTCGAAGTTTCACCAGGGGCACATGAACTCGAGCATTGAGAACATTGTTTGTGTATACAGAGTTTACTAAAAAGAACGATTTTGAACAACTCACTGTAGCTGTGTCCGCCGACATTTTGACAGTCAAAAATAGTCGAACTCCGAATGTGAATGAACTGACTCTGAATTTTAGTATTGCTTCTTATATGAGGATCCTTTTTCAAATACAAGGTCAATATTGATTTTCACTAACGACAAACCCACAAATTATCCGTTAATTTATATGGAACTAAGATTTAGGAGGTTTCCATCTTTACTCTCCTCTCTGTTACATTGCATTCAGACATCGACTATTTTTGACTGTCAAAATGCCGGCGGACACAGCTACAGTGAGTTGTTCAAAATCTTTCTTTTTAGTAAACTCTGTGTACACAATGTTCTCAATACTCGAGTTCATGTGTAGAGCCCCTGGTGATACCTCGAGTAACATTTCATGTTCGAGCCTTCTTAGTGTTTTAAAAATAGCGATTTTGGATGCTATCATAGAAGTGCGCCAAGCACTCCCATTCAAAAGGTAATTTGACTGAAAACGAAAATACGGTCAAACTTAAAAGTGGCGTTTCCATCCTAATTATGCTTTTAAATGAAAGTTTGCCTCGGGTAGATTAACAAAAAGACCCTAGGTTGCATTTTGGCGAGAGTTACCCTTTAAATAGTGTAGCTTTAAGAGGACTAGAAATAGTCAACACATGGACCTCCTGAGCTTTCAACCACCAATTAATGACTCCTTAAAATAAAGGTAATCAAAAATGTATGAGGATTCCCAATCTAAATGAGGGTTCCCAATCTACAGAAGGATCCAATGTAAAACTTGAATTAAATTTTTTTTTTAAATAAATATTTAAACTTATCCAGGATATTTATTCTCATAGAACTAGAAACAATTAGAAACAATTTAAACTTTATAGTTGTACAGTAGTAATAGTTATCGTCCTTGGGGTGAACGGTCCTTGAAAGTGTAAAGTTATTTGCAAACTCCAGTTCATGTGTCTTCTAATGTTTCTATGACTTTTAAAGTTTCAAAATGGTGAAACAGCTAAATAAATACATGCATTTAAGATTGCTAGACTACATAATCTTACCCTCTGAAAATAAGGTACCATTATATGAGTGAAAATATATAATTTTGGTCTCAGTGGAAATGTTCACTATTTGGAGCTCTGTATGATCTGTTTGTTTAACATGTTCATTCTCTCCTCACAATGTAAGTCAAGTTGCTTTCTCAGTGCCTTGGATTTAAAGAGGACAATCTAGAAATTGTTTTGACTGTAACTGCGTGGCTGTTGGTCAGCTCGGATTCTGTATTTCCCTCCTCTTACTCTTCTGTTGTTTACTGACTCCGTGGAACTATTTGGGTTAAGAAGTGCTCTGTGCTATATTGGTAGTTGCCACTTAGACTAAACTAAGAAAGAGATAGCTTTTTTTACCTTGAAGAAACATTTGATGTAACATTTTTGTTTTGGTTTAATTTCAGACTCTTTTCTCATCTATCTGAGGTGGATGTGATATCCAAGAGAGACATTACAGAACTGTATCATGGCTGTGGCCGGATGTCCGGATTATTTTCTACACCATCCAAATTACCAGGTAAATGATTTTTTTGTGCTTTTCTTATTACATTATTTACCCAGCCTCTACATTATTGTAACATTTTCTGTTTTTTTTTCAAACACACTAGATAATCTGCCCTAGCCTTTAAACATAAACTGGAAAATGCAGCCAGATTACAGCTATACTAAAATGTTCATGCAGTGTCAGGCAGTTTTCCTTTAGTACCCGCTTTGGTATTTAAAGTAATTAGTAACTACACTAAAACTACTAGTCAAACCTATATGCTAATACCAAATATCCTTGATGTAATGTTGTAAGTAGACTGTGGACTGTTTAGGGCATTTTGTTCAAAGCTGCCCTTTTCTGACTTGGGATATATCCAAGCATGAATTTAAATACATGCATAACCTACACGTCAAGACAGGCTGTACTATATTGTGAATATAGTCACAGCTTTTTACAAAATTTGTATGTATGTATGTATGTATGTATGTATGTATGTATGTATGTATGTATGTATTTATCTTGGGCATCTTCTTTAACCTATAGTCCCTTATCATATATGTGCTGCACAGTGATATACACAGTAGTTTGATGAACAGGTGTTTTACACCATAGCTGTTTATATATCAATTATTTTATCATGCCTTGAATACTGTATTGATCAGCAGCAAACCAAAAATATTCTGTAAAAACTAATAGTTGATTTGCTCAAGGAAGTTTTGTATATTTTTTGAGAGCATGTGAGAGTAGGATAAAGTGGAGGGCGTCTGTGTATTTTGAATGTACCTGTCATGAGCAGTAGATTCTAAGTCTGAGCATGAATGAAAATGGGGTTGCAGTGAATGGCCATTGCATCAGTATGCATTCATTCGGGCTGAGCGCATTTGATTCACATAGTGTAACCTGATGTAAAAGCATCTCAATTCTAGCTTCATTCAGTGAAGTAGCTGGCCAGTTTTGAAGGGCTCTCATCAGTTGGCACTGTTTAAAGTGCATCCACGTGCAGCAGTTCAAAACCAACTGGGAAATATCAATCAGGCAAATCACCCCGTGGAGATCTGGCATTAGTGCAGCTTGATTATAAGATATTCTGGGGGACACCCACTGTCTTTCAAAATACCCAGACACTCTGATATGAAATTAGCTTGTCCTTTTAATTAAGTCAAAGAATGTATATTTCCCTCTCAGTCACGTTCGACGGCCTTGGTGGCTCGCTGGCTCACTCGGCTTTGCGATTCAGTTTTACAGCCCTTACTTCATTGTACCCAAGAAAGGCGGTGGGTTACAACCAATCTTGGACCTGCGTATCCTGAAGCAGACCCTTCACAAGCTCCGATTCAAGATGTTAACTCAAGATGTTAGATGTTACTCATTTTCGAATGCATTTGACCCCAAGATTGGTTTGCAGCGATCGACTGAGAGGAGTACTTTCATGTCTTGATTATCCCTCTACACAGACCGTTTCTACATTTTGCGTTCAAGGGGTGAGCATATCAGTACAAGGTCCTCCCCTTCGGGCTGTCCCTGTTGCCTCGCGTCTTCACGAAAGTTGTGGAGGCGACCCTTGTCTCTCTGAGGGAGCACGGCGTTCGCATCCTCAACTACCTCGGCGACTGGCTCATCCTAGCCCACTCGCGAGAGCAGTTGTGTGAACACAGGGACTTGGTGCTCAGCCATCTGAGGCTTCGGGTCAACTGGGAAAAGTGCAAACTCCCTTTTCTCTGCAGAATCTCTTTTCTCAGTCTGGAGTTGGACTCAGTCAACATGACAGCTAGTGGTGGGGGAAAAAATCGATTCTGTTCAGTATCGCGATATTTTGCACACGCAATTATATCGATACAGTAGCGCAAAGTATTGCAATATTTAATTATAAAATTATCTGTTTTACATTCGGGTTATAGGGCTGTGACGGTGGGAGTTTTTTACCACCAACTGGGAGTTTTGGACCAACTACCGGCGGTGGTGCTGTGGTTGGGGGGTTTTGAAATAAAAAAAAAGTTGTGTTTATTTGAGCAATTACGTCAAAGAAACAACACACTAAAGGCTGTAAAGCATTGAAATAAATATCAGTAAATTTTGGCAAATTAAATAATATAATAAAGATAAATCTATAAAAAAATTAATTTTAAAAGACGCGTGATACAGCCTACCGCTCTGCGCTTTGAGAGGGATGTCGGACACGAGCAGGAAAGACACCATCGATCTCTTTTCTGATATCTTCATGTTTTCTAGGCTACTTGTTGTAAAAGGTATGAAGAGCGAATTTTATCTTCCACAAGGGCAAGACATTTAGGTTATGTTTGATCACCCGCGCATGTGAAGCGCGCTTTACAAATAAACTTGACACGCCGCCTGTCTAATAACAAGCACAAACTGTGTTAAAAAGAATTTGACGTACAAGGAAAAAAGTAGGCTATCTGTCCTATACTTGACAGCACAAGTATACTTCACCACAGCAAAGCATACGAAAATAATAGGCCTAATTAAAAGCAAACCAAGGAAGAAACGTTTATAATCCCCTTCGAAAATGGGTGAGACGTGAGTCAAGTCAAGTTTATTTGTATAGCGCTTTTCACAATACAGATTGTATCAAAGCAGCTTCACAGTATTAAATTAAAATAATACAACAAAGTTTGTTTCAAGAGGAATTTATTGATTGATAAAATTAAATTAAATATCCCCAAAATATCCCCAACTGAGCAAGCCAAAGGCAACAGTGGCAAGGAACCGAAAAACTCCATCAAGTGACCTAATGGTGTCCTAAAACTCCATCAGGTGACCTAATGGAGAAAAAAAACCTTGGGAGAACCCAGGCTCAGTCGGGGGCCAGTGAAGATTTGGGAAAAGAAACAAGAGATTCCAAGCAGGGATGAGTTACGATTTTTTAATATTCGAGTAGTTTATTTAATTATAGAATATCGAATAGGTTGTGTGATTATTCTCTAAAATAAAATCTCCATGTTTTCGGTGCTGATGCGGTGACGCGTTCATGTAACCGGAGGGTGACGCTGCCAATAACGCACATAAGAGCTGTCACAAAGAACCGGCAAAAGTATTATGAATGTGTCAAATATAGCAAGGAGGCATTTTAATTGTTTGTTAATAAACTAGTGTTTTCTGTGTCAGTGTCAGCTGCAAAGATGAAGTTGACGATGCTGATTCGTCATCTTCGCAGTGAACGCGCCTATATAGAGAGAAATGCACACTTCATACGGATTACATAAGCAGGCTAGTCGGTTTCTTTTCGTTTTGAATTGTTTAGTTTAAAAGTAGACAATTCAAGCTTTCTATATGGAATAACTAATGGAATATTGTTAAATTCGCTGATAATCGGGTGACCAGATCGCAAACCAGAATTCAAAGCCGACAAGCTTAAAGTTATGGGCTCATGCACAACTCTCTCATTCGTCATGCATCCAAACGTTTTCATGGCTGCGATGTAACATTTAATTGCTAACCTATTTTTTCTTTTGTAAACAAAGCTTTGTGCTTCACTCGTGTCATAATATTCACATAAAACAGCATTCACATACAAAAAAATGTGTTTTGGCGGACCACCGCCAGTGCTACTCAGCCATGGTAGTGCGGTTGTCAAGTTTACCGGCACAGCCCTATTACTATTATGTCTGCTTTATGTTACTCTATTATATTTAACAATATTTAACAATGTATTTATATTTAGAGATAGAGATAATTACGTCCTGGCCTGTAATAAGGTCTATCCTGAATGTTCAAGGACAACGTTTTTGCACTACCCTTCTAATTTTTGCACTTCAGTTAATGTGTAGAAGATGTGAACATTATCTAGAATTAAATATTCTTATTTTCCTAATTTTTTGTAATGCCTTTGAATAATATGGGGGACATGAATCGCAATTCATCGCAGAATCGAATCGCAATACTTGCTGTATCGCAATATGTTAAGAATCGCAATAATATTGAATCATGGCCCAAACATCGCAATACTATCGAATCGTCACATTTTTGCCAATTCCCACCCCTAATGACAGCACGTCTCATGAACGACCCTCAGTACAGATGCGCTGGCACACAGCTGGCCTTGAGGCCTATGCAAGTATGCGTTTCCCCCAGGGAGCCTACTCGCACAGACACTGTGCAAGGTCAGAAAGGATGAGAGTGATCTACCCCCAGCGGTGGTGTTCTCCTTCCTGCAAGAAGGGTTGGAGCGAAGGCTGTCTCCCTCCAATTCTGTGGGAAAGCCCGAGCTGATCACCAGGTTCTTGAGGGGTGTAAAGATTGAATCCTCCCCGCTCTCACCTTGTACCCTCTTGGGAACTCTCCTTGGTCTTATCGGCCTTGTGGGGAGCGCCATTCGAGCCAGCTACAGTCAGTAGAACTTAAGATCTTGTCTCTCAAGACAGCGCTCCTGACTGCGCTCGCTTCTGTCAAGAGGGTAGGGGACCTGCAGGCATTTTTGGTCGACGAATCATGCCTGGAATTCGGGCCGGCCAACTCTCACGTAATCCTGAGACCCTGGCCTGGATATGTGCCCAAGGTTCCCACCACCCTTTCAGGGATCAGGTGGTGAACCTGCAAGTGCTGCAATGGAGGAGGCAGACCCAGCACTTGCCCTGCTATGTCCCGTTCATGCTTTGCACTTGTACATGGACCGCACGCAGAGCTTCAGGACCTCAAACCAACTCTTTGTTTGTTACGGAGGCCAGCAGAAGGGAAAGGCTGTCTCCAAGCAGAGGTGTGCCCACTGGATTGAGGATGCCATAGTCTTAGTGTATCAAGCTTGAGACCAGTCGTGCCCCCTTCAGGTGAGAGCTCACTCCACTCGGAGTGTTCAGACATCAGACATTAGGTCTAGCACTCGTGTGCATGCCCAGAAGGTCAGCTCTTGTGCTAAACTAGGTGCCCATTTGTTGTGATTCCCCTACGGATGATCCCACATATGTATTCTCCCTGTCGGCGAGCCCGTGTCTTTCCCTTGGCAGAGCCCGCTCTACCGTCTCTGCCCGGTGTTGACTTCTCCCTAGCTAGGCACTGGATCTACCACAGAGACCTGCTCTAATGGTCAGTCCATATGTGTAATTTCCACATGTTAATTTCCACCTCCCTACAGGCAGGATGTGGTCTCTGTAGCATCCCTTTCTGTCTAGAATAGGCACGCATTCTCAGTGTTATCCAAATAGTCTAATTGTGTGGGTAAGAAGGAACAGAAGTGATTGACCCTCTCTGCGTTAAAGCCCTGTCCCTTCTCCGCCCCAGCAGGTGTTGGGGTATTAGGCGGCTTACACGGGGCACTGGAAGGGGCATCAATTGTGGCGTTTTATTAGGGATCCCAATTCGTCAGTTCACTTCTGACGTAACGTTGAATGTGACTGACTGATAGGGAACGACTAGGAGGGAGGAGGGAACAGAGACGTTATATCCCATCTCCGCAATTGCTGTGCCACTGCTTAACGGCCGGGACACACCGTCTCGGCTCCAGAGTGCACCACGCTTCCTTACCTACCCGCTCCACAGGGTATAGTTTGCAATAAAAATCACCTTCAGGGAACGGGGGTTATATTAGTAACCTAGACGTTTATTTGATCAACTACTTTCATGTTTCATGGGTAAATTGTTTTAATGAAGGTTATTTTGAAAACTTTCTTCCAATCTTTTAAAAAAAAATGGCCAATTCTTTACCTGGGATATATCAAAGCATTTAAATGAGACAAGAGCCTTTATTATTTTACCCTTATTAGGCCTGTCAAAATGTAATGTACAAAGAGAAAAACACATTCCTTAAATAATTGTGTGAAAATTGCAACCCAGGCTAATTGGAAATTCAACATTTCTGAAAAACTGACATTATCGTTGCTTCTTGCATGTTGTGCTACACTTTCAAAGTGAAATGTCCAGTGAGTGGCACTAAAAGCATGTTCAGTTTTACCCAGATAAACGTGAATCTTATATTGTTTGTTGTATGTATCGTGGCAGTTCAGAAATTAAAAGTTCACTGAATGGTGCTAAAAAGTTCATTCTTTATCTCATTTAAAAAATAATGTAGCACCTACTCTAAACCATACCCAATAGTGAAAAGAAAATAGGAGATAAACATTTGCTGAAGCGACCATGCCATTTTAGCTTGCTTCTACTTTGAGCTCTTTTATCTCTCACGCTGGGGTTGAATAAAGACGGAACAGTGCTGGATCTATTTGCAAGCAGTACGTAATCAAAATAAATTCAGCAACACACTTAGGCTATACAGGAAACAGAACAACCACAATAGAGACAAGATCTGACAAAGAACAACAAGATCTGACAAAGAACAACTGAATGAACACTATAGAGAAAAACACTAGGGACTAAACAAGATAATTAACAAGACACAGGTGTAACTGTCACTATTGTTCATTTCAGCTGGAAGCTGCATTGCATTGTATGTATACAGTATGTACGTTTTTGGAGTTTTGCAAAAATGTAGGTGCACATTTTGGAAACACAAATTACAACCGCCCCAGTTGTAAAGTAATTTTGCTTCTAAAAAGTGTTAGTGTAATTGTTTAACAACAGTCAGTAAAGACAAATGTTTCAGCACATTGCTATCTTCAGTGCTCCTGAAGCACTGTGCTCAAGATAGCAATGTGCTGAAACGTTTGCTTGCTGGTGTCTATTTGTTTTTAACTCACATGCACTTTGCACTTTTTGCACGATGCAATTTATAAAATAAATAAATGTTTTTGTAGACTTTGCCAGTCTTGAGTGGATCAGTGTGCAGTCAGCCACCCTTTTTGTTCATTCATTTATCATTTATTATATATCAATTATATTTAAACACAAATGTAGAATACATAAAGATGTAATTCCCACCACCATCATTTCCATCACAAATCAATTATGATTTGAGAAGTATGTTCATGGTGGTTCAGGGAGAAAAAATAAAAACAAAAATGAGAGAATTCATGTGTCTACTGTTAGACATGTTAAATAATCTAGAGTTTGAAAAGAGAATTTTAAGAGCGTTTAATACCTAAAAGCCCACCAAACGTGCCCATAGTTATAGTCATTAAACCTATAGGCTATGTGAAATTATGTTTCAGTGCGAGAGGAGGGATATATTTGGAGACGACTTACCTCTGTTCCACAACAGTTTTCCCAGCATCCCTCCTCCTCACTCTTGATTATTACCATTCCAGCCAGGGATGGGGTGAGGGGGAATTCTCTGGGTACAGGCCAAATTCCGAGCTCGGAGCCCTCTCCTCGGACAAAACACCAAATATACAAATTGTATACTATATCTGATTGTATGTAAGTGTGAACCTATGAAAGAGAGGTCTTGCAAACTGAAACACTAAGTTTAAAAAACTTTTTTTTTTTATGTATTTGGGAGGTGGAGGAATGGTAGATGCTTTTAGATACTGGTAAATAAAATGCCCTCAGCATCTGTCGGTGCCTGTGTAAGTCTGGTAAGTCTGGGCCGGGCTCCAGGCTTGGCTAATACAGGGGAACTGGAGGCCTGCCACAGCACTTCGAGGAAAGCTCCCTAACTACTGTTTTAAAGGAACTGCTGAACTGGCTTTTATTGAGCTGTGCCTCTCGCCTTTGTGCTCTCAATTAAGGTGATGAGCTAATGTTTGAATTGCTCTGAAAGTGTAAGCCCCTACTTTCAGGATCTTCATTAAGCGTGTGTGGGCGTGACTTGAATAAAAATGTACAGCTAAAGGGAGCGTTACGCTAATGTACTCAGTTTTCCTAAGCATCCATAATTAAAGAGGTCTTGCTATAATAACCTAATAAATCAAATATGGCTTGCAAATTAAATTGAAATGCAGAATATCAAGCAAAATGTGGTGGCAGCTTTTGAATGTCATATGCGATCTGTTTCATTTTCTGTGAAAGTTAGAAGTATGCAAGTTTGGCATAAGTTTTGAAACTGTGTTTTCTTAGCTTAGTGTAAGAGGATGTTATTGGTCATAGCAACATGACTTTTGCCAATTGAAGATGAACTAATCCAGAAATGTGGGTTAGTCATTAGCCTACCAGCCATATTGTATTTTTTCATCATACTGCTTTAGCCATTAAAGTGCCTGTTGTTGGAGCATATTAGTATTTCAAGAGCTGTAAATCTTTTCACCCTGAGTTTTATAGCTGCTTTTAGAGTGAATTAAGACAACATGGTTCCAAGTTCCTTGAAGTCAATATTCCTCTTCTTGGTATTTCTAAGAGCTTGAGGATTCAGTATCGAGGTCTTTTATGTTGTTGTCTTTCAGACACTTCCAGATGTTTTCTCTGAATTGAAGTAAAGGATTTGAGAACCTGGTGGGCCTGGTATATGAAAAGACATTATTGTAATATTGCTTTGATTCTCAAGAAGAACTTTTTATTTCTCAACTTTTATTCTCTTTTGTTTTTCTTATGCCTTAATGCTGATATACATATAAAACATTAGATGTACATTACCATTCCTAAGTTTTGGAGATTTAAAAAAAAGAAAAGAAATTAATACATTTATTAAGCAAGGTTGCGTTGAATTAATCAACATTAAAGTTGACAGTATTGGCAACATTGACAGTAAAGATCTTTACATTGTTACAAAAAACTTTTGAGCTTTCTTTTAAACTTTCTAATTATCAAAGAATTCTGAAAAAAATAAACATTCTAGAAACATAATAAACATATTCGAACAATTTCTGAGACTTAAGACTTAAGTAATATCTGCTGAAAATGTAGCTTTGACATCACAATAATAAATTACCTATTAAAATCTACATAAAATAGAAAACAGGTATTTTAAGATTTCATAATATTACTGTTTGTAATGTATTTTTAACCAAAGAAATGCAGCCTTGGTGAGCATTCAAATATTAAGACATTTTAATGACCCATGACTCTTTAACAGTAGTGTACATCTGTATGACTCTAATTAGCCGGTTCCTCTTGTATTTAAAATGTATGCCACACCTTATACACCTAACAGATCAATGTACATTTGCATTTGAGTAAAGAGTAAATTACTTTATGAATGTGGGTCTGTTTTCACAGTGTAATCCATCCTGCCAGAGGAATTCACGGTAGCTTGGCCGTCTGAGGATAAGCAAGGCTAAAATATCGACTGTTATACCTTTAGCATTATATTAATACCACAGGTTTAAAGGATAACCAAGTCAGTACATTAAATGCTGCTTGACATAGCCATGTTTATTGACTATGTTATGAACCTTATGCTTTAGATTA
Source organism: Leuciscus idus (assembly GCA_021554675.1). Lineage (NCBI taxonomy): Eukaryota > Metazoa > Chordata > Actinopteri > Cypriniformes > Leuciscidae > Leuciscus > Leuciscus idus. The sequence continues at coordinate 11,811,342 of CM038635.1, read as the reverse complement.
TACAGCAGGTAAAGCCAAGTCAGGTCGCATAATAGGAGATCTATGAACCTTAATAAACACCTCATGGATATGCATCCACGTGTTAGCAGAAACTTGATCTACGTACAACAGCACATGGAGGGTTCTTACTTTACGTCACATGTGTGTTTGGGGATAAATGAATCATAGCATCCTTGAATAGTTCCCTTAAAAGATGCAGGCCTATGTTGTTGGGTTTTTTTTTCACACATCACATTTCTTATGTTTGATATAAAGAATGCTCTTCACTGAAACCAAAGTCATCTTGATAATTAAGTACACAAACTTCAGAAAGAAAAAAATAATGCCTCAACTGTTACAGTCATAATTTGAGTAAAAAAATTTGCATTTTCTTTAAATATCCAAATTATTTATTAGTTATTTTGTAGATTATCATACTTCAATAAATTGCAATAATAATAATTAATGTTTATTATAGATGTTCTTATTTAAAAAAAAAAAAAAAAAAATGTAAGAGTCGAAAAAAAACATGGTATTTGGTATTTGAATTAATTTGATTTATTATTGAAATGCTATCTGAAAAATAGCAGAGCCAAATTATGAATGGTAAATGGTAAAGTTTTATTTCACCTCATATATATTTTATAAAATTGTGGAAAAGTTTCTATGATATCTAACATTATGTCATAGCTTTACAGTTCTTATTTGAACTGATCAACAAGATGTCTGAGAAAGTTCTGTAAAGTCAGCAAAGAATGGTCCCAGACAAACTTAAAGTGTGATATTAGAGGTCTTATCTCTGTCTGGGCCTTCTGCTGAGTTCAGTCAGACAGAACCACAGTGGCTTTCCTCAGTACCAGTATGGGTGGAACTTAGAACGGATCAGTCTCACTCGACTAGCTAGAACCCCTACACATGCTCACTAAACAAAAATACAGTCTTTTTGCCCTTAAGAACATTTCAGTCTTTTAATGCTTATGTCCAGGTGCATTGCTTTAGGATTAACCGTCAGACTGCAGGAGAAGAGACTAGAATGCCTTGTATGTTCAAAGACTCATAAGAAACATCCTGAGAATTCTCACAGAACACAAGATGGATTGCTCACTCCAAGCCGATCTGATGCATCAGTGCTGAAATAAATACTTTTGTAGAATAAATCTGAAGAACAAATATCTTAGACAGCTGTGATGTGTATGAGCATACAAAAATAATTATTTTAGAATATTCAGAAATGAATGAAAATGGTGATTCTTCTCGAATCTTTTGGATTCCATGTTAAACCAGTAATGTGAATGTTGGTGCTGGTAATGCATTCTTCAGATAGGATTTCCACGATTAGTGATAAAATAAAGGAATCAGTTCTCTCATTCAGTAAGCATTAGCTAAAGGTATTTGACGTTGTTTTAGAATGCTCAAGTACAATGCCTATTATCACTGTAAAGCTTCTTTGAACCAATCTATATTGTAAAAAGTGCTTTATAAACAAAAGTGACTTGACTCAAGTTGTTGTTTTTATTGTATATATTGTTTTCTAAAACATTTGTTAAAAGACCACCATCAACATTCAAAATTCCTAATGATATGGCAGTATTTAGGATAAACTAGTATCCAGATTCAGTATTGTTGCAAATTTACACAATGTCGCTTGGCCATATGAAGTACAAAGTACTTACTGTATATGAAGTGGCCAATTGCACAAGATGTGTTCTGGGATCATAATTAGTGGTGCGTGGCAAGTATCAACATTTTTCACATAAACTTCAGCGCATAACTCATCCCGCACTGTGCTATGGACATAAATGATACCTCAAATCGTTTGGTCATTTTAGGAGAGATATGTTACTGTAATCAAAGGATTTTCATGGAGAAGAATGAGAAAAAATCCCATAGAGACTTTTTTAAATTTTATTATTGTTTTGTCATGAAAAATGCTAACACTAAATGATATTTAGATGTTTATCAGCATCAAGATATTGACCAAATGTATATGAAAAAAATGTCAACAACAGTTCCGTTTGCATTCAACAAAGGGATGATGTGTGCGGCATCCATTAACACATAAACACATTTACATAAGAAAACAAAACAATCTTGCTCTGGTTCGGGAACATTGTACATAGCATTCAGAAGCCATAAAACTACTGACGCTCTACAGCCACATCACAGCCAGATTATGGGTTTGTGGTCTCGCTCTGAGAACCATCTCTAAATACGAGAGTGCCACAAGACATTCTGTTCCCAGCTCGTGCTGTGAAAGCTCCAATCAGCGCTGAAAGAGATATCCCACAATCCTTGATCCTACTGCGCTCAAACCAAGCTTTTTGTTTTTTGTACGCCATCCAAGAGTTCAAAGTGTTCCCCTCTGGTGAGACAGCAGGGAGCTCTGTTATGGAAAGGAATGAGTTTTTGAATCCACTGCCACCTGTAGTTTACACACGGAGAACGTGGCTCCCAGCTGCCAGTTGCTTTAGATCTTGTTCCGTGAATACAATGGCACAGTTTCAGCTGATCACATGACAGGGCCGCGTCTGAACGATGCTGTTTTTCTCATAGCCTGTAAACACGCCCGTGACCCTCCCCAATTACAGAAGGGGGGCATCTGAGGACAAGGAGAGGGCCTCCTAACGTCTCTTTCATCACATATTGGGCAATTGCATCATGGACGTTCCCTTTGCTGAAAGAGTACGGGATAATTTTTATGCATAGACATACATGTAAACACGTAATGCCCCTTAAGACACGTCTGACATGGGTACAGCTGTCTGATATTGTATGTGCACTGTATTTAATTAGTATTTTTGTCTTGTTTTCTAGTAAACAAATGTATTTGTTTATTTAAAATTGTGTTAGATAATATATATATTTTTAAACATAAACCTAGAAAAAGCATTATGCTAAACATTGAGATCATTTTTTAAATTTAATTTAAGCTATAAATAACAGCTAAATGTTCCTTGTTTTAATGATGTTTAGATATTTTACTGCAAGAAAAGGACCAAAATACTGATTAACAAAAAGTTGTTCACTGCACGATGAGATTTTTTTTTTTTTTTGGACTTACTGAATATAATACATTTCACAATGCATGTACTATGTATCAGGTGGTCTTTGGCTTGAATTACAGTTTATGTGAGCTTGTTCCCATCCGCTATCCCCGGCACTTACCTCACTAGAAACACGCACATCATTATTGGTAAAAAAACGGAGATTAAAAAGCACTGGTATGAGTGTAGTGTGCCGAGGACCGCGGATCTGGAACGAGCTGGATGAAAATTTGAAAAACTCAAGCTCTATTTTTTCTTTTAAACAAAACCTCAAGAAACAATTATTAAGCTTGTATACATCTTCCTGATGTACGTACTATTTCTCACTCTGCATGTATGTCAGTATTAATCTTTCAATCTCAAGGTAAACTGTTAAACAAAATTGTATCTGTTAAATGGGATCTCCTACTATTTGTTGTATGAATGAGATGTATGAAATATATTATATGTAGGCCACACATCTTTCATTTTTCTTTTTTCCTTGTTTGTCATGGCCCCCGAGTATAAGCTTTAGATAGCTTCTTTGGGGACCAGTTCACATGCATGATCATTTCTTTGTTCTTTGTTTTATCTCAAGTGCATATGAATATATGTATGTGTATGTGAATAAAATATGTAGACAATAAAAAAAAAAAATCATTTTGGAGGGACTGAGTTTTTTTCCAGGAATGTTCTGTCAAACTTACAAAACTAAACCGATTTATTCCTTTATGGACAATAAAAATAGTTCCAATGTGTGTGGTTGAGTGTGTATATGTGAGGGAGTGGTGTGATGTCAAAAAATGCTTTTAGCATGACGACTTTATTGGCTTCTGTCTCTGCAGGATAATGTAGAACGAGCTGCCAATCACAGACAGGCAGATATGATTGGACCAAGTTTTCAGCAGTCAACCAATCAGAATTCACCCAGCCATCAAGGTCAGTAAATTAATCATTTGCATGTGCACTTCATAAAAATTTCTTAAAGTAAGATTCCCTGGCTCTGATATTTGTAATGACAGTAAAAAAAAAAAAAAAATGTGGTTATGTTTTTTTTTTTTCTTCTTTGTTCTTAATATCCAAAACAGAAGTAAAGAGTTTCTAATAGATTTGCGGAATTGCTCATGGTTCAATAAGTCTATATGTGTGTGCATACTTGATTATGGGCGGGGGCCGTCTGTCTCACACACTTGGACTTGAGTTGGGGCTGTCTGTCGTAGATGCCTTTTATGGTTGGAGACTTGCTCATTAAGTTCAAACTGGGATCTATATTCAGGCCTCTTCCGCTGTAAACGCTCCTGCAGTTCAAAGGCTTGATTTGTAAAGACACAGGGTGCCACTCATTAAGCCGCCAACCTAATTGTGCCATACAAAAATACAGAAGCATGATATTTGGAGCATGAGATTTAAGCACAATATCGACTCAGCATGGGAGGTAGAGCCTGAAGTTTTTTTTTTCTTTTTTTCTTTTTTTTTCTTTTTTTTTCTGAAAGTCTGATGCTGTCATTGAAGTAAATGGAGCAGAAGTACGCTGTGAATCCTCAAAGCTATGACTACACTAAACTCTTGGTTGTAATAATTTAATACCCCTTAATATTTAATTTGTCCAGTTGTCTTTGTCGAACACAGTTGCTTTATTTTCTGTTGGATTATGGATTTTTTAAACATGGTTCTGTAAACATTTATTCAGACTATTAACTGACACTATTATCACATCTAAATGGATGAATGAATAAAAAATAAAAAAACCTAGAACAAAATAGCAAAGCATGTTCCCATGCCTGTTCTTTGACCCTGCCATTTTCATACTCCATTGAAAACAACTAACTGTGACAACAAAGGTCTTATTTTGGGATGCTGGAATGCAGCTAAGAATAGATAAGAAGCATTTGTTTTGTCAAATCTCAGATTGAGGCCAGAAATATTTGTTGCTGCATTGAAATCAAATCCTGCATGACGTTTACAGCTAAAAACTCTCACATACTTATAGTCTTAATAAAGTTAAAGACCCCACTCTATTATTTTTTAGTTATGAAACTTATTGAAACTGGGGCGCTTGGTAGAATTTGACATTGTATGTTTTCAGCACTAATTGTTTCACATTTGATGGGTCTATGTAAATGTATTGCTTTTTGGGATCATGTGGAGTCTGTCTTTGTTCCTCTGTCAGGAAAGGAGCATTCAAAACTGAATTGCGCTGAAGTATTTTGATTGTGGCAATGATTTTCAGGTCGGTATAATCTCTATTGTCAGATTATGTATATCAGTAATAATTCACTGGGGCACAGATGTATTTCACTGCAAAAAGGAGTTAGCATTGCCTTGTATCCTACCATTTGAATATTTTGAATATAAGTACTCTCTGCTGTCATATGGAGTGAAATAATATATCCATATGAATATGATTGGTACTTACCTTTGGTCAGAGAGAAATTCTGACCATTGAGATTGATCATTATATATACTGAACAGACAACCCCATCATGGCACTCGCAGCTCTTGCCAGAATAAACTGCGATATTCAGAAGAGTTCATGCTTCATGCCAGTGATAAAAAATCTGACTTAAGCCCTATTCGCACGGGATAAGTATTACCTGATGACCTCTAGTCATTTGTAATAATTGCGGAGGTTGTCTGTGATCTTAATCCTGTGCGTATCGGCCATGTGCTTTTTTATCCATCTTTCACGAAGAAAGTTTGAAAAAAGGGTTGTTGTATGTTCAAACAGGTTAAATGAGAAAAAGACAAACAATGAAAAGAGATTATAGGAGTTTATTTTGTGGTTTAAGAAACTGGTGAATGTTGGAGATTGATTTGTTGTCAATAAATATATCATACAGAGGAGCTGGCAGAGAACAGACGCGATTCCCTACTCTCTTCTTCCTTTCCTGTATTTTCAGTAATTTGTCTGCTGGGTCTCCGGAGGCGGGGCCTGCAACAGGTTCTTCAAGTTTGAGTGTTTTGATAGTATTTTGGGTGCTGAGTCATATCGCTATACACCATACAACTATACAATTTGCGGAAAGAGAAAGCTGAAAACCATGATTAGATGGAGCTGAATGACATGTATAGCAGCATGCGGTAAGGAACATTCTTCTGTTTATGATATATCATACAGCCAAACCTATAATAACGACAAGACATTTCCAAGCAATAGCCTATTGACATAATATCCGGGAGATAAGTCAGTAAATTTGAGTAAAATCACAGGCTTCGCTATCCCGAACATTTAGTAATTTCTAAATCACATGAGGTCGCCAGATAATACTAATCCTGTGCGAATAGGGCTTAAGTGTAACTACACCAGAAGTGACTGTCCTGTCCTGCTTTAAAAGCTAAATGAAAAATGTGTAAAAACCAGTAAACAATATTGACTTATGAAATCAACTTTGCTGTCAAGTTATCAATTAAATAAATAAAACCTACTTTAATTATGTAAAACTTAAACCTTAAACCCAAAATTGATAAAACGCCACATTGACTTTGAAATCAACTTTGCTGTCAAGTCGTCAATTAAATCTATAATTAGATATAAGACAAATATCTATGTATGTATATTTGTATATTTATCAGGTTTTCTGGAAGGAAATACTCAAAAGCAGATAGATGCTCAACTTAGATTTTATAAGAACTTCCAACAAAAGACTGGGGCAAGCCACCTGGCTCTGAGCCAACTCAAAGAGGGGCAAATTAGAAGAGGTCAGACTGACATGGATCAGGCCAGAGAAACAGTCTGTAAAAAATCAAACACGGGTATACAGTCCAACAATGTAATCAGCACCAAGAATCCACGGACCAGAACCAATGATGAGTACAAGAGTCTGCACCGGGATAGGCAGTCTGTTGTGTTCTGGCGGGACTGGGAACCACAGCACTAACTGGGCAGAGGACAGAGATGTAAGCGAAACAAAAACTAAACCAACAGACAAGACCAATAAACTTGACAAGACTAAGAGAGATGCACATGTAAACGTGAAAGGCACAAAACACACTGACAAAAATCAAGGAGAGACTAGAAACAGCTGTGAGACAATAAAAAAGGGGCATGGGGAGAACACAAGACAGGTTTGACATGGGAGACATGAAAGACAGTGTGGACACAGCCGAGGGAGTGGAGTAGCCGAAGCTGCACTGCACTGTATATAGCCACAGATGTACCTGGGCACCACCTCCTGAGGGTAGTCTGCAGTTCTTTCAGTGCATCCCCTGGACTGGACCAGCACTTCCATGCCCCTACTCACAGAGGTGGCAGCACTGGATGAAAGCCTGAACCGAGGAAATAGCAGCTTCGGTACCCTGGGAACACATGAATGGGAAGAGCCCAGCCGAGGACACCAGCAATGAGTTGTAAGCATACTTTGCCCAGATCAGCTGCTGACTAAAAGTATACGAGTTATGGGAGTCCAGGCATTGCAGCATCCACTTGAGATCCTGCACTTTCGGTTTGGCCATTGGGCTGTTGATTGAATCAGGAGGACAGATCAAATATTTTCCAGATTCCTGTGATCAGTCCACACAACGAAAGGAATCGCCAAAATAGAAATGCCACTCGCCAGACCTCCCTTCACACTGATGATCACTGGCTTTTACAAGACAAGAAACATCAAGATGAACTTGACCATTGCAGTAAAGACAGAAATCTTTTTTGAGACTTCATTGTTTATCCTGCATAGGCTACGGCTTGTCATGTGGTTCTGGTGTTCAAGGAACGGATGAGGTGCAGAGGGTTTGGCCCACAACCTGCTGGAGAAAACTTGGACTCTGCTCTCAGCTCCATGCGGCTGTCAAGACAGACGCCAAGGTTGATCAAATCGTCCAAATGCTCTGGGGGGCTGCAGGTATAGATGTCATCCTTGAGTTCCCCAATGAGCTCATTCTGGAAGCTTTTGAATAAGTCAATAGAAAATGAGCATCTTGTCAATGACCCCTTAACTTAAATTCCCTTATATAGAAATAATGAATGCCTGAATGAAAAAAATGAATGAATGAATGGATGGATGAATGAGGCATTTATATAGCACTTTACTATGTACTACTGTACACCCAGAGTACATTATAATCATATCAGGGGTCTCTCCTCAACCACCATCAGTGTGTAGCATCCACCTGGATGATGCGACAACAGCCACAGTACATTTGGGCCAGTGCGCTTAAGAGTACACACTGGTTACTCTTAACAAGAAGTGTCATGGGATTTTTAATGACCAGCTTTTTTTTTCTGTGCTAACTATGCATGATTATATGGTTATTTACATTGTATTATTTGTGTTTAAAAACCTCATCCATGAGACCAGTGATCTTAAAAAGATAATTCACCCAAAAAAAATTATTCTGTCAACATTTACTCCCTTTCATGTAATTCTAAAACTGTATGATTTTATTTCTTCAGCAGAAAATTAAATAATATATTTTGATAAATGTCTCCACAAAAAATCTTTGGTTACCAGTATTCTTCAATTTATCTTCTTTTGCCTTTTGCAGAAGAAACAAAGTCATACAGTTTTGAGTAAATTATAGAATTTTGATGAACTATCATGTTAATTAATTGCTAGTTGAGATAGTTACTAGTTCTGGATTCGAAACTGGAAGGCTGGATCTGACCACTGCAGAGTTATTCAAGGTATCCCTTTGTTGAGGTCAGTGCCTCTCCTACACTTCATGGTTCTGATGGTCCCTTAAGCAGCAATATCCAGTGCATTGCATTCTTTAGAAGAAAGAATGGTTTTAGTGTGGTGGGCGGACGGGGCTTATAAGATTATAGAATGTGAAGTATATGAAACTCACTGATTAGATTGATGTTTCCCAAGAACAGGCCTTGATCTCCATTATTGTTTTTCCAGATTTTCCCTCTCCTTTTATTCTCTGCTGCTTGACTGCCAGGGGCATTTTTAGCTATCATAATCTCTCTGACTACTTTTACATACGCACCAAAAACACTGCTTATTGCAAGAAAGCTGTTTAAGGTGTCATCTCAAACCTGTATAACTTTCTTCTGTGGAATGGCAAATAAGATATTTTGAAGAATGTTGGTAACCTAACAGTTTTGGTTACAATTATATATATATATCTAATATTATATAATCATATATCACATTTCCCTTTATATGGTGAAATTCCGAAGGTGAAATGCAGTCATCTCAATAGGAATCCACATGATTGAGAATTTTGTGTGAGGGACACTTAAAAAAAAAAAAAAAAAAAAACTATCTGTGTGGATTTTACATTAGCTTCAAGTTTATTGAACTGTTAACTCTTGGATTTGCTGCATTTACCAATATAAAGCTGCTGGATTTGGAAGTGACCTCTGAGTAAGCAGTACTTCATGCATCGCTACATTATTGACAATGAACATTCCTTGCCTACAAAATTTCGCAGAAGTTTCGCTAATGTGATCACTTTTATCCTGTGACCTCATGTCATTACATGGCAGAGAATAATATATTGTGTGAAAATGTACTTAAATTCCACTATTATCCTCACACAAGCTACTGTAAAACTATAGCAGATTAGTCGTATAAACTACCTTTCTTTTGGTGTGCTTTTGTTTTTTTATGATTAACAGTTTATTGGTTTTTCAAAACATTTAAACACACACACAAATCCGTCAGAAAAAAAAAATAATAATAAAATAAATAAATAAATAAAAAGGTACACGTACAGCAAAATAGAATAAAGAAAGACATAACTCGACCATAGACAAAAACTATACTAAGAATACATATTAAGGAAACAAATTAAAAATACAAATTAAAAATATATAAAAAAAACACAGATGACAGTGATGCACAGAGCCCTTGAGTTTACAACCTTGCCTATAAGTAGGTACAGTATTGTAACAAAAAGTGTCCATCAATCATGTTTTCTAGTTAAATGCTATGTTTATGAGCCAGAACGCCATTAAACGCCCAAAGTGTACGAATGATACTTCCCCCATTTCAAGTTATACTCCTCCACTTTATCAAGCAACCTGTAGGACAGTTGTTCAAGGGCAGCCAGCTGACCCAGAGCAGCGTGCCACAAATCCAGTGCAGGTGCAGATGGGGCTTTCCATTCTTTGACCAGAAGTTTCCGGCCTAACATAAGGACAGTCTGGGTCCAGTTAGAGAGTGGAGGGGTCAAATCACTTAAAGCAGAGGGGTCCCCCAAAATAAACAAACTAGGGGTGAACGGGATTTTCTGGTCAACAATTTGCTCTACGACTTGATGAAGGGAAGACCAAAAAGCCTGAATTTTTGGGCAACTCCAGAGCATGTGTACTAGGGTACCATTTTTATCCTGACACCTCCAGCAATCCGAGTTATGAACCAAACCAACCTTATGCAGCCTGGATGGTGTCCAATAGAATCTATTCAGTATTTTGAATTGGATAAGTCGCGTTCGCAGTTCCCTTGAAATTTTTTTCCCATTTCTAAGAATTCTGCCCCATTCTGCATCTGTGAATGACACCTTTAGGTCAGTTTCCCATGTCATTTTGAGGGACAAAATATTAGAGTCCGAGGCCGTAAGGATCATTGCGTAGTAAGCAGAGGCTTCATGGCCGCTCCCATAAATTGTTAGGACCTTCTCTAATATGTCACCGCTCGGTGGAACTAATGAACTAGAGCCGAAGACCTGCACCAGGAGGTGTCTTAACTGAAAATACTTCCATTGTTGATTACGTGGTAAGTCAAATTCCTGTCTAAGTGCCTCAAAAGATTTTAATGTCCCATCTTGGTACAAGTCTCCGAGCACCCTAATCCCTTTCTGCAACCAGAGCTTCCAAAGGAAAGGAGATTTATTTATACAGAGCTTGGGATTTTGCCAGATCCCGGCAGACTGGTGCAGATACGGATCAAATTTAAAGATCTTAGCTACTCTCTTCCAGACCCACTGAATGTGGGACAAAATGGGATGCGACTGATTCTGTTGGGCTAATTTAGCTGTGATGTATGCTATGGGTGTGAGAGGGGAGGACACCACGCTTTCGAGGTGAAACCACGGGGGGGCTCTCTCAGGGGGTAAAGACCACCGTGCCATATGCCTAATGGTGAACGCATAATGGTAAAAGAGCAAGTTAGGCACACCTAATCCTCCTCTGTCCACTGGCCTCTGCAGCTTTCGCAGGTTTAACCTGGGACGTTTGTTATTCCATAAAAATTTATTACAAAGTTGATCAAATTGTTTGAAATAGCGCAAAGGAATTTGAACTGGGAGAGCCTGTAGCAAGTAGTTGAATTTCGGAGCACAAATCATTTTAATGATGTTTACCTTGCCCCACATAGAGAGATACAATGGAGACCACCGCTCTATATCAGCCCGCAGTTTGTCCAGTAGGGGGTCAAAATTTGTTTTGATCAGATCCGTCAATTTGGGGGGGAATGTTAACCCGAGATATTTAATGCCTTTCTTAGGCCAGGCAAAGGTTCCTGACTGGAAGAGGGATTTGGGACAATATGGTGTGAGAGGAAGAGCCTCAGATTTTGTCCAGTTGACTTTATAACCCGAAATGGATGAGAACTTGTCAATAATTTTAAGTAGTATTGCCAGAGAATGTTCAGGATCTGTGACAAACAAAAGGATATCATCTGCATACATCATCAATTTATGACATTTGTCACCGATTTGTATGCCTGGAAATGCAGGTTCTCTACGTATAGCAACCGCTAGCGGTTCAAGCGCAACTGCAAAAAGTAGAGGAGAGAGAGGGTCTCCCTGCCTCGTGCCTCTTTCCAGTTCAAATGGGAGGGAGATGATACCGTTCGTAAGCACTGACGCTGAGGGGTGAGTGTTTTGGTGTGCTTTTGTAATCTTTGAACCTTGACAGACCCATCACCATTCACTGTACTGTACAGTATATTGTATATATTGAAGAATCAGGATCAGCTCTGCATCTACATTAACTAACTTGTATGACTAACTAAAATAAAACTCACGGTCCGACTGAACGCAACTGTCTCTGACTCTGCGCTTTTGGGCATGATCAGTCGTAAGTATCATATTACATTCATAATTGGCCTTACAGTTGTTATGGGTGTGCCGGCTTAAGTTTGTAGACCAGACAAAGTTGTCTGCGATTCTTCCCATTGAAATGTTTGGTAATGTGTGACCCACTGTTGCCAATCGATTGTATAATGTGCAGACAACAGCAACTAATGGTACCCCAGACAGTTGTGTAATGAAAACAAATACAGTGATCCAACGGAAATCGCGTTGTGTGTTCCTGGTTTAAGGCCCTGGTTAATACAGTACATATTAATAACCATCGCAGGTGATCATAAGTGTTATGAACTGCTCCGAGGCTCGAAGGTGAAGATCCAAATGCAGCTTTATTACAGAGTAGTCGTACAGGCAGGGTCAACAACAGCGAACAGATCAATGGAGGAAACACAGAACATCCGAATAACAGGCAGAGGTCAGGGCAGGCAGCAATTATCAGAGTCCAATAAACAATCCAAGTCAGGCCAGGCAGAGAAACAATCAGGAAACGGTGAAACAGTCCAAGGTCAGCAATACAAGAATCAAACACGGGTAAATAACGCTCAGAAATGCAGTAACAGTACAACAAGACTTCGCGATGAGTGAATGTGAAAACCAGGTATTTATGGTGTGAGTGAAACAAGGTGATAAGACACAGGTGAAAGAGATGAGTGCTGATGAGTCCGGACAGTACGTTATGGGAAATGTAGTTTGTGAGGAAGTGATCATAGTCTATTGTGGAGCGCCCTCTGGTGGCTCTCGAGGGCACTCCAGCTGGTGATCGTTACATAGCCCCCCCCCAAAGAGTGGCTTCCAGACGCTCCAAAACCGTCCAGGTGGGAGGTGTGGATCCGGGGGCGGGATGGAGGACCAGGTCCGTGGAACAGAAGAGGACCTGGAGACTGCGGCAGGACGGAAGGCCAGGCCGGAGCGGGCTGTGCAGGCGACCAGGGAGGAGCAGGCTGTGCAGGCGACCAGGGAGGAGCAGGCTGTGCAGGCGACCAGGGAGGAGCAGGCTCTTCAGGAGGCCAGGGAGGAGACGACCCTTCAGGCGGCCAGGGTGGAGACGACCCTGCAGGCGGCCATGGCACAGGAACAGACACCGGCTCAGTAACAGGAACAGACACCGGCTCAGGAACAGACACCGTGGCAGCGGCTATCTCTGCTGAGGGCTCAGGTTCAGGCGTGTCGGCGGCCATCTCTGCTGAGGGCTCAGGTTCAGGTGTGTCTGCGGCCATCTCTGCTGAGGGCTCAGACGACGTGGCAGCGGCCATCTCGTCCGGAGACACTGGCTTGGCGGTGGCCATCTTGTCCGAAGACACTGGCTTGGCGGAGACCATCTTGTCCTGAGACACTGGCTTGGCGGCGGCCATCTTGTCCGAAGACACTGGCTCGGCGGCGACCATCTTGTCCGGAAACTCTGGACTGGACGGGACCAGCATCTTGTGAAACTCTGGGCCGGACGGAACCAGCATTCTGTGAAACTCTGGGCCGGACAGGACCAGCATCTTGTGAAACTCTGGGCCGGACGGGACCAGCATCCTGTGAAACTCTGGGCCGGACGGGAACAGCATCCTGTGAAACTCTGGGCTCGACGGGACCAGCATCTTGTGAAACTCTGGGCTGGACGGGACCAGCATCTTGTGAAACTCTGGGCTGGACTGGACCAGCGGCGAAGAGGGCTTTGGCTCGGCAGGCATGACGCTCTCAGTCTCAGACTCGGCGGGCATGACGCTTTCAGTCTCAGGCGCGGCGGGCATGACGCTTTCAGTCTCAGGCGCGGCTGGACTGGCGTGAAGTGCATGCTCGGCTGGACTGGCGTGAAGTGCTGGCTCGGCTGGACTGGCGTGAAGTGCTGGCTCTAGTTGGGCAGAAGTGACGTAAACCGTTGAAACCAGTGAAAAACTCTGGACCTCGGCTGCTCGCACAGATGTTAGTGGCAGATCGGCCAGCTTGGACACCAGTCCTCTCCACCCTCGGACAGGTCCAATCGACGCAATTGTGCAGTCTGCAGTGGAACACGCTCTGCGGCCGACGGAGCTTCGGCTGTATAGCCCCCTCTCAAAAATAGTTTTAAGGGTGAACTCTCCTCCACCTCGCCCACAGTGAAGGGAGATCCACACAACCGCAAAGCCAAATTTATATATTGGGCCAGGGTCCAGGTAGGGTGATGGAGTGGTGTAAGGGAGCTGAACGGTTCGGATAATCCACCAAGTCTTCTGTTATGAACTGCTCCGAGGCTCAAAGGTGAAGATCCAAATGCAGCTTTATTACAGAGTAGTCGTACAGGCAGGGTCAACAACAGCGAACAGATCAATGGAGGAAACACAGAGAACATCCGAATAACAGGCAGCAGGCCTGGGCAGGCAGCAGGGCAGGCAGCAATTATCAGAGTCCAATAAACAATCCAAGTCAGGCCAGGCAGAGAAACAATCAGGAAACGGTGAAACAGTCCAAGGTCAGCAAAACAAGAATCAAACACGGGTAAATAACGCTCAGAAATGCAGTAACAGTACAACAAGACTTCACAATGAGTGAATGTGAAAACCAGGTATTTATGGTGAGAGTGAAACAAGGTGATAAGACACAGGTGAAAGAGATGAGTGCTCATGAGTCCGGACAGTGCGTTATGGGAAATGTAGTTTGTGAGGAAGTGATCATAGTCTATTGTGGAGCGCCCTCTGGTGGCTCTCGAGGGCACTCCAGCTGGTGATCGTTACAATAAGATTTTTTTTCTTTCTTTTTTGTGATTTGGCTCTATTTATTAATTTTATAATCACAATTTTTCATCGGATACCATCCATATTGAAATGAAAGCATGCTTAAGATTTGTGTGCAAAGTGTAGCTCAGGTAGGTCAAAAAACACGAAGAAAAGCATTATAATAATAAAATATACACAATTACAGACATTCACATGCGGATGTTAGCATTACCTGACGTAATTTTTCCAGACCTTTTTCCAGAAGATAAAAGTCACCGTAATCATTACTGACAACGTCCTTAATGATTACTGAGATGGCACATTTGGACGAGACAAAAATCACTGCGAAGCTCTGGTAATAATTACTTTACCCCACCTCTCCATGTAAAACTAATCCCGTCCGAATAGGGCTTAAGACAGTGGTTCTCAACTGGTTTTAGGAATCTGACCTAATTCCTATATATACTGTATATGAACTGAACTGTAAATGAAACATAACGAAGCTGCTCCTGATGAATAGAATGAACATTATACCTGCATGTAAATCCTTCCCAGCTAATACACAACTTACCAGTTACGTAGTTTATTGGTACTTTTTCGTAATTTCATGACTTACTAATTGACAATGTAACTACAACTTTGCATGCTCGTAACTTCTTTTGCTCTTTATATATTGTGAAGTGATATACAGTGTGCGCATTAGCATTTGTGCATGCAATTGAATATTGTGTGCTACAAACACAGTATAACGTTTTTCTGAGGTGAGAGTTTTTTTTTTTTTTTTTTTAACAAGTTACGGAAATAATGTTAGAATAATAACACTGACATATAGCCTGACAACATCTCATCAGACTGCAGATACTGAATCAGGACAAAGCATTTTTCTCAGGCACTCTTTACTCAAACTGTATCTGACAGAAGAGTCAACAGCTTTCACGCACGGCTTTCAAAATAAAAGTCTCAGCAACAAATGCCCTCAAAGTGCTACCTACAAACACATCAATGCCTCAGAAAAGGGTTCTAACTCAGAACAGCCAAATTCGACACACCTGCTCAAATGAAGTAGCACATAAAGATAATAAATACCAGAAAAATGTCTCAGGTTGCGTATGCAACCAAGTTCCCTGAAAAGGGGAACGAGACGCTGTGTCTTTTGTTGTTGATACTATGGGGGATGCCATCAGCATGACCAGTTTTTGAGGCAAGTGGAAACAAATGGCAATAATCATTGTAAGACGGCAGTCCATGAGGTCAAACATGGAGCACCCATGAGTATAAATGAGTGCCTGAGTTGCAAGTCATTAGCTGTTTTGTCTGACGGAACGTACATCCCTACCATTATTCAGGAAGTGAGGCAAACAAGAGAAGGACATATTGCAGTTTGCCCAATAACTCTCCCAATCCCAAAGATCCCAATGTAACTGGGGGAGAGCAGCTCATACCCTGACTTGCCTATAGAAACACACATTCAAACAATTGTATTATCAACAGGGGCATTCAAGGAAAACTTCTTGTGACTGTCCTAAAGTATCGGTTGTGTTTGCCCTGTTATTCTGTAAGTTTCATATTGTCAGAAAGACAATAAAATATAAATTATAAAAAAAAAAGAAACACACATTCAAGGGGAGCATATATCCCTACTTCAAAACTCAACAATAGTTAGGGAGGGAGGCAAATAAATAGAGGGAAGTTTGCAGACTGCCCACCATAATTCCGTTTACACTGCAGCAACCCTAAGGATGAAAGGCTTAAGCATGGTTCTTCTAGAGAAGCGAGCATTTGTCTGCAATTATAAGCAGACAAATAATCTGTCTCCAATCTACTTTCCAAGCCTATTAAGTTGGAGAGGGCAATAGAGCTGAATGTTGCAACTCCATCCACCCCTTTAACTTCTCTTTAGGAGAACTCATGCAGGTCTATGTAGGCAGACCCCAACGTCAGCGTAAGCTTAGAGCGAGAGAGAAAGATGTTTCCTATCTCTGAATACCACTCCTTCAACACTACATCTACATATACATCTCATGAAAGCTACTGACTGAGACCCCAGCTCTGTAAACATCTGTACGACTGCCTCACCGGCTGACTGAAGAGGTCAGAGTGTGAGATCAAAGCATTGAAAAGAAAGATTTTATCTTTCTCCTTATCACAGATGTCTCTATTGCAACTATAGAATGGCCGATGCACTGGCTGTGTTCTTTATGGCACAAATGGCTAGATCTGTGGCTCGCACAACAGTTTTTTTTTTTTTTTTTTTGGACTGCTTCAGACCATTCAATAGGTGGGCATGTAGTCCCCACAACACCTGTGTCCCAACACTCTTCACTGTGAGGGGATACCGCCCTCTGGCAGTACTGCTGAGCGGAGATTGGGCAGATTTCATAGTGTGCAGGACCTCACAGGCCTGCCTCAGCATATGCCTTGTCATGAGCCACGAGGTGGTAAGCAGAGGAGATAGACTTAGTTCATAACACCTGCCTCTACTCTGCCCACCTCCGACCCCATGATCGAAGCTGCCATGCTGAACCATGAGGTGCAAACACTTGAAGAAAACTCACAAGAAAAAAGTAAAGCGAGAGGGGAGCTCCCTCAACGCGGCTCATCACAGTGAGTGCATTCAGTTTCCTGGAGAGCTGAACATGCATTGGCAATCGAGAGACTTCAAAGAGGATGCAGCACCAGGGGAGACATAGCTTGCAAGCAACTCTTCAATTGGGGCATCCTCACATATCAATCCTCACACAGCCTCTCCACACAGGAATAGTTTGACTACACGGGAGACACTATACGAGCCGAATACAAATTCCTCCATTATTTTGACACCTCAATGTGGAGATCTAGGAGGAATAAAAGACTCACAAACTTATATGCTCACGCTGATGGTGTTCCCCATAGCATCAACACCAAGACGCAGCATCAAAGTTCCACTTCGAAAGGGAACCACTAGGTGGAGTACATCCAATGCTAGTCTTCAAGGACACCATAGATGGTGTCACAATAGTAAAAAGATAAATACCCAACAGAACAAACAAACAACAACAACAACAACAACAACAACAACAAAAAGAATATAAATTAATAATAAAAAATGTCAGCCTCCTAATATGGTTTGAGTAATTAAATTACAAAATGTTTTGAAAGAAGTCTCTATGCTTACCAAGGCTGCATTCATTTGATAAAAAATACAGAAAAAGCTGTAATATTGTGAAAAGTTATTACAATTTAAAGTAGCTGTTTTCTATTTTAATATGTTTAAAAGTTTAATTTATTATTTTGATGCAATGCTGAATTGTTTAGCAGCAATTACTCCAGTCTTCAGTGTCACATGATCATTCAGATATGCTGATTTGGTTCTCAAGAAACATTTCTTAATATTATCACAGTTGAAAACATTTGTGCTGCTTGGCTTTATTTTGTGTGTGGAAACCATGATTGTGGAAACCATGATACCACATACCAGGATTTTATTAGGATTTTTTAATGAATAGAAAGTTCAAAAGAACATAATTTAATAAAGGCGGGGCTGGAGGAGCTGTTCTCCTGAATCATTCATGTATAAGAGACGTCTGAGATGAGTCCCAGGCCCTCCTCACAGGCCTCTACCTGAAACATAGCAGATTTAAATTTTAATATTTTCTGTAAAAACAAAAAGCTTTTAGAATGCAGTACCTCATATCCTGAGGAAAGGTTGAAGGATGGGTTCATGTATTTGCTGTCTCCAGGATGTCTCTAAATAATTAATAGTTTAACTTTCTTATGTCTACTTTTGTTTCATCCCTAAAAGACCAATCTAAATCTTATACCTCTCATTATGGATCAAACATTTACTTTTTAAAGAATATCCTGCTCATTCTTTTCAATTTAATGAATATGTTGCGACTGTCAGTACTTAAAAGTATCACAAACGTGGTCCATATAACTAATTCTGTAGCCCATTCTTGAGAGTATGAGAGATGTAGAAATCTCTGATTCATGGACAAATCATTTCTTTGAGCATGTGACTCACCTTCAACATTGAAATGTGGTTGAAATGTCAGTTGTTGTTTCAGCATTGAAACATCTTTCTTCAGAATTCATAATTTTTTGTAGTTCCCTCTCAGTCACATTCCTCATTGAAAGGCACATTAGGTGAGGGTCTTTATCTCCTCAGGTGTGAAACACACATCATTCGCACCTCCTCACTTATTTCCTTTCTAAACAAAAACTGTCTTACAAAATTTAAATCATATGATTTAAATAAATTATGGACAGAATGATTTTCACAACGTTTTGTAATTACAAATTATTTTGTAAATTACAAGAATTCTATACGATCCGGTACTCAAAAGTCTTGTGAACAAATGTTTAGTATGTGTTTTATGGCCTTATTTCAGTGTCTTATTTTTTTTGTTTTTTCAACAACCACACATAAATGTTATTTTCTCAAAATTACAAACATGTATGGAAGAAAAATAATGTCAAATGTTTTTGAAATAAAAAGCCTGTTGAATTGCACTACTTGAAAAAAAATAGGCATTACATTAACCATGCTTGCATTTTAATGCATTGTATTTTTAGGGCTTGCATTTTTATGGGCCGAAATTCAACATGGTTGAATATTTAAGCTGTGAATATTTCAATTAAAAACATTTCAAACACATTTGCATTATTAAAAATTCAATAATCCATATTCACCTTTCATATTTCACTTCCAAAATATTCAAACTGTTTAAAAATACAACCTATAATATTCAACAGGCATTTTTCGGTCCATTTTATTTCGCTTTGCAAATTCGCTTCCACAAATTCAGTGGTTCAAATTCGACAGTAAATTCAACATAGACATCCAGGAACTGCATAAGCAGTAGATTGCCGAGCATACTCTCCATCTGCTGTTAGTCGACCTCACCAGCAGGGGGTGCAAGCGCGTGTTGTCTAACTGTTCTAACCAGCAACAGTTAGAGCAAGCCATTCATTCATAAAACTCATTTACAGCAATGTAAGTGTATTTGTGATTATTATGAAGGCGGTTTTATGTTAAATTCAGTGTCTTCACGGTTACTTTTCCTCTGTAGCCTACATGCATATTTCTCTACCGTGAACGAGATTATAATGTTATTCCCCGATGTAGATAAACAGATCCAATGTTACATTTTTGAGGTTGACATATATTTCTCTTGGTTGTTTAGTTGCCTTAACTTTATATTGTGGCGATGTGCTGCATGCAGGCTATTAGGGTTTCCCTCAATACTTAAGGATTCCCCTGCTGGACATACAAAACTCTTAACGTAGCTAATATAACTAATACAGTGATACTAATACAGAATAACGCGCAAAGTTTAATGCTGAGCGTTTCCCAGTGATAGACTGGCATAAAGTTGACTTGACGTTGGACATTCGCACATTTAGGGACCGTCTCTAAAGTGTATACGACTTTTGTATACATGTTTCTAACTTCGATAGCATTTGAATAGAACGACTTACAGTCATAAAACCAACTGTAAAGTGTTCATGTAGTGTCAGGCATACTGCGCACCCTTTGGATTTTTGATTCAAATAAATTAAAGTTTGCTATTGAAGTTAGAAACGTGTATAATGTTGTATGCAACTTTGGAGACGGTCCCTAAATGTGCGAATGTCCAATGTCAAGCCAATTTTACATTTATTGGGCTACATTTAGTCATTTAGCAGACTCTTTTATCTAAAGCGATTTACAGTTCAACTAACAATAGGAGGACAACAATATGCAAGTGCTATGACTCTTCCCAGTTTAAACTAATGCAATACACGTAGGCATAGCTTACTATACTATATACTATACTATATATATATATATATATATATATATATAGAGAGAGAGAGAGAGAGAGAGAGAATAAAGTGTTAGTATTAATTGATCAAGTGTTGATTTTATGCCAGTATATCACGAAACGCTCTGAATGAAACTTTGCGCGTTAAGTTCATATTCTTAGTCCATCTGCTTGCCTGTAGCCTATATAGTAGCCTAGCCTACAGCCTCCATCTCCAATAAGGTGCGAGTTTGGTCTTTTATATCACTGTATTAGTCCATAAAGCTACGTTAAGCGTTTTGTCCCGACGGAAGGGGAATCCTTGAGTATGAGGTATTTAGGGAAACCGATTATAATCCTGTTAATGGTAGAGAAAGCTGATGACATGTAGGCTACACGGGGAAAGTAACAATGAAGTTATTGAATGAAACATAAACACACCTTTTGTGTCTTTATAATCTTTTCCGCATATATATACTGACACACATTTTATGAATGAATGGCTTGTTCTTCCAACTGTTGCTGGTCTTCGTCAACAACACGCGCTTGCACCACCTGCTGGTGAGGTTGACTAACAGCAGATGGAGAGTATGCTCGGCAATCTACTGCTTTTCCTGCAGTTCCTGGATGTCTATGTTGAATTTACTGTCGAATTTAAACCACTGAATTTGTGGAAGCGAATTTGCAAAGCGAAATAAAATGGACCGAAAATTGCCTGTTGAATATTATAGGTTGTATTTTTAAACAGTTTGAATATTTTGGAAGTGAAATATGAAAGGTGAATATGGATTATTGAATTTTTAATAATGAAAATGTGTTTGAAATGTTTTTAATTGAAATATTCACAGCTTAAATATTCAACCATGTTGAATTTCAGCCCATAAAGATGCAAGCCCTAAAAATACAATGCATTAAAATGCAAGCATGGTTAATGTAATGCCTATTTTTTTCAAGTAGTGCAATTCAGCAGGCTTTTTATTTCAAAAACATTTGACATTATTTTTCTTCCATAAACATGTACATACATGTTGCACACATATTATTGTAGCAGAGTTTGTGCTGAATACAGTGTAATCTGACTTTATCCATTAATAGGTTTATAATCAACTGAAATTTTTTTTTTAAGAAATAAAAAATTTTTTAGGGCATGTCAAAACTTCACCATGGCCCCAAAAAAACCTAAGACCCCCCAGAGGGTTAAGGTTAAATGTTTGTGAAAACATTAACAAAATACATATAGGGACAGATTTACTAAACAGGGCAAATTTGCGTGTGAGTGCAATTCCAAAAAAGCGCAAATGGGAGTGGAATGTTCTGCGCATGATCTACTGCCAATTTAAAGAACACAGATGCAGCCGGATCATTTCCATATTGACCAATGCAATCTAGCGTCTGGTTTAAGAAGTGTTTTTTTGGAGCGGTAAATAATGGCTCAAATACCAGTAAATTGACGAGCGCAAACCTTAGTTGCTAAATCACCTTGCATGATTCATTTAAATACTCCCCTCCCATAAATTTTGTGTCTGAAAGGGAAACTCCTGCAAATGCATAATGCAATAAGGTCAGCCGCAAAAATAACCGTCCACTCCATTTCACATTTACTTTTTCACTGCGTGTCTGTAGAAAATCCTGACAGTATAATATTTTAAAGCCAAAAGAGGGTTTGCGCTGGCGCAAGCTGTTAGTAAATCTCTTTTTAACAAGATCCGTATGAAGATGTTAATATTAAAATGTATTCTATTTGTAATATCGAAACAAAATTCAACAGTGATTGAACCTTTATCCAGGACTTCGATTCACCCATTAATAAACGTTGAAATGCCTGCTGGGTTTCAACTAATTGTTTGATCCAGTTCACAAAAGTGGTCTGAATGATTTGTTCATCAATTAGACTTAACATGAATTCAAAATTAGCAATTATTTATCATCATTATTTTTATTTTATTGTAATATTGTAGTGTTTATTTTAAATGATTATCAGTGCACATTATTATTATTATTATTATTTTATTTTTTTCATTCATGTCTGTTTAACTGTGTTTACTTCTGGAGTGCCTGCATAACCCTATCTAAAACAGTTATTTTCTGAAACGTACACCTACAGTCACATTGGTGCCTAAATTGGTTACTATGCCTCGGTGAGGCTGGTTGAGAACGGACAGTGTATTTGGCTCTTTTGGTCATAAAAGGATGCTAACTACATATTAGAATTTGTCCAGTGTGTCATTTGTTTTGATTTTTATCCACTTGTTTCTTTTAGCACCCTCTGCTGGACTTACAAAAATGTGCTTCTGTTTCTATTACAGAAGGCCAAGTGCATGCATATTGCACTGTACTGTTAAAGAAACAGTTCACATGAAAATTAACATTATTTACATATCCTCATGTAATTCCAAATCTGTATGAATAATTTTTTTTCAGTGCAATTCAAAAAAAAAAAAAAAAAAAAAAAAAATCCTATAGAAGTTTTGGGGCCCTAATTTACCGATCTGAAACGCAAGTATCAAACGCGAAACGCAAGTAACTTTGTGGGCGGATCTCGGGCGCTGTTGCTATTATACCGGTGGGGTAAATGACTCTTGCGCCTGACGCAAATCTAAAATGGGTTGGTCTGAAGTAGCTTCATTATTCATAGGTGTGGATTGGGCGTAACGTGAAATAAACCAATCAGAGCGTCATCTCACATTCCCTTTAAAAGCAGGCGCGCTTGTTCCATGGTGGATTGCTATTATAACGGTAGATTTGCCAGGCACACGCCAAGAGTGGTTCACAGCTGAGGAGACCGACGTTCTCGTCAGGGCCGTAAAAGACAGAGAAGTGACATTGTATGTGGATGGGAGAAACCCACGCAAATGAGCTTAGGTTAAACAGGCGTATAATAATTTTGGAAAATGTGTAAGCTAGATTTATGCCTATTTTTTCACATCTTCATGGACACCACAATGATTTCCCTCATGTGGAATATTTTTCCTTGTAATTATGTATGGTTTGCAAAAATGGCAACTGCTGCGTCTGTGTGTAGATGAGAGAAGCAAAGTGAATGCGCCACTGACTTTAGACTAGGTTTTTCCTGGTCTGTGGCGGAATTGTTTTCTGGAACTGCAAAATAGCACCAGGGAACGTTTGCGCTGGAACACGCCACCTCTTTTCGCTGAACCGCCCCCGGGAGCGCAAGTTCATTTCCGTATTTACCGACATGCGTCTGTGGAGGGAAAAGTCCGCTGTGCGTTGGGTGCAAAATAGGAATGATACATGCGTCGGTGTACAAAGTCAAGTGCGCTGGGTGCAAGATAAGACCCTAAATGTCTTTTATTTCAAGTTATTTGAATTTATACAATAGCTTTGTGAGAGAAACAGACTATTTTAAGGATGTCTGATTTGTCAACAAATAATTTGGTGCACTTCACAAAACTGGTTTGAATGATTCGATCACTGGTATAAGTTTTGGGACTAAATAAACTGGTTACAACTCTTAAGCTGTATTATGAATGAATTTCAGACTGTTCATTACTCACAGCTATCGTATGGCTTCAGAAGACTCTGAATATAGCCAACATTTATAACTACTTCCATGATTTTTTTTATTTTTTTTTCATGATACCTTTATAGTGCTTCCATTTTGAAGCCTTAAACCTTTAGTTACCATTCATTCTAATTTCATGGAAGTGAGTGGCCAGAATATATGGGAACTTGTGCTTGATGTTACTAAGTTATGAGGTTAGATTTAGAGTTACAGTTCGAATTAACGTTAGTGCACTGATTTAAATAGACTTATTCAGTGCTTGGACAGAATTGCATCATGATTGATGTTTGCCAAATATGTGGTTCAGAGTGCTGTTTTGTCATGCTGATAAGCCATGTTCAATTAAAATATTCACAGCTCTTTCAGAGCATAGACCTGTTTGTCTGGTTTCAACAGAGTTTGGGTTCAGACTGGGAACAGAGTGAGCACATCCCAAACACTTATCCCTAAAGTCAACACAAAAAGAAAAGAAAAAGAAAGAAAAAGAAAAAAAATTACCTGTCTCTTAAATTACCTGCCCCCCCCCCTGTGCTAAAGCCTCGGTGTGTGAATGTATCTTATAGCTCTCCAGGATCTCTAAGTAGAGAAGGGGCTTACCTGTCTCTATTAATACATAGGGATCATCTGATTATCTGATGGGTTTTCAGAAAAAGGTCTTGCAGAGGGCACAAGTAACCCAGCCTTTTGCCAATTGTAATCAATTTCTTCTAGATAAGGTATTGTATAAAAGGCAATTTTGACCAAAACAATTTGTCCACAACAGTTGTACCCAGGTCCCCATGGGAAAAAACTTCAAGTACTGCTGAAACAACTTAAAAAAGATCAATTCCCAGGATTTGTCAGAATGAAATTATATATATATATTTGGAAGTCAGTGGGGTCCATCAACTGTTTGGTTATGGACATTCTTCAAAAGATCTTCTTTTTTTGTTCAGCCGAGGAAATACATTTTTACAGGTTTGAAACAACTTGAGAGTTAGTAAATGATGACAACATTTTAGTTTTTGGGTAAAAAATCCCTTTAATGCTTAAGAGCAGGATTGTTACGTCTACACATCCCTGAACTACATTGTGAGAGTTTATTAAATCTTAGATCGCCCTCTAGTGGTGTGATTATGAAACACATTTCTGAAAGTTCATAACTTATGTACTGTATGATAGTACCAGTCCAAGATGCTTTTTTGCTTAATACAATGTTCCAGCCATGATAACACACCCAATTTAGTATTGGATGTGACTTGAAACACCTGTTCTCCTGCTCAGCAACTGCAGATGACAGATATATGTACATTAGATCACACATATCTTGATTTTACTCGATATAACAACCTTTTAATAAGCATTTTATACTTATCTGATAAAAGGTAAGTAATTAACTAATAGATGTGGTTTTGTATGTCTAATATTCTTCCCCTTTCTCTCCCTACCAGAGGATGACGTGGATCTAGAAGCTCTGGTGAATGACATGAACTCTTCCTTTGAGAGTTTGTACACTTCTTGCAGTGTTCAGACTGAATCCACTCCACTGCTGCACAATGGCCAACCGCACCGACCCGCTGCATATCACACACACACTCAGTCCACCTCCCCACACCAGAGACTGCGGCGGTCCCAGCCTATGCACATCCTCGCTGTCAGGTAAAATCCTGAAAATATATGAAACGCACACATACGGTTTCCCCAAAATGTATTTAGACTCTGAAGCCACACTTTAAAATGTATGAATGTCATTGTGGGTGTTTATTTTAAAGAAAGACATTTAGCAAGTTTATACGTCTGACATTTTAAAACAATCAATATAGAGTTTGAGGGACTGTTTACACCATAGACATAATAGAGAGTAGACGCCGCATCGACCGCTATTGCCTACTGGCACTGTAGAATTTTTTTTTTCAGTTTGACTATCAATCTGATTGAAAAACCTAATGTTGTGTCTTCAAAAACAAAACAGGGACAGAGGTAGTTTTTTTTCTTCTGTATTTAGCCAGGGACAGGCAACCAAAAACGGGGACTGTACCCTGAAACCGGGGACGTCTGGTCACCCTATGATATGTGATGTAGGCTATGATAGGTATTTTGCAAATCACACACTATAAATATGATAGAGAAGCAGAAACAGATAGTGGCAGTAAAGTCAGATATTTTAATAAGTTGAAGAAACAATATATGATTATATTATTATTACTTTTGTTAGGGTGAATTACATGTGAATAATACACAGTGTTGGGCATGCAACTTGGAAACTGTAGTGAGCTAAGTCTCTGCCATGAATAAAGCTTCACTACACAAAAGCTACCACCCAGTCAAAACGTACCCTAAAATGTACTTGAACCTATATTGTTTGATAAACATTGGGGGAACATGTTTCTAGTTAATATGATAAAGCGCACCTGTAGTTGAGGGGAAGTGACTTCATACATCCACTAAAAATCACCTTGGGACCAGTTGCCCAAAAGTCTTTGTGAAAACTGATCAGAAAAGTAAAGTTAATTAGTGAAGCATTTAGTTTGCAGACGATACCTGCTTTGATATTTTGTTATTTAAAACGGCATCATTCAGACATTTCTTAATATAGTGTACAGTAAGTGTGCAAATACTTATACGCACAGAGCCGTAAGAAATACCAAAAAGCAGAGCAAATTACATCAAAACTTCAAAGACTTTCCAAAACAATAGCTTAAATGAAGCACACACACTATGATCTTTTTCAGCTTGACTTTCTTTGCCTCCATCAAGAGTGACACTATTGTTATTATTCCATTGCTCTGTTATGCTGAAACCTCTGAAAATAAATGCTTTCCATTTGGTGAGCGTGTTTTTGCCTCTCAGCTGCGGATCAGAGCAGGAAGTTGAGCATACCGAGCTTGTGAACGAGGGTTCACTCAAGCAAAGGTTCACTCAGAGGTTACCGTTCAGACTTCAGCTCTGAATTCCATATCACACACTCCCTCATGCTCTCAAAAACCTATGGCACAAATGTGTGTGTGTCTTTCAGCTTTTCTCTGAAGTCCTCACTTCAAAAGGACTCCCTGTCTAATGGCAGCTTCAAAAAATGGCCCAAAATGCTAATGCTGCCAAAAGCCGCCAACAATTTGAGGCTGACAGTAATACTTTTGGCTTAGAGACAAGGTTTCTTGTACATAATATAACCCTAAATCTGAGATTTTGCTTTATTCTTCCAGAAGACTTAAGGAAGAGGAGCAACAGTACCGAACGTCCTCTCTACCTGCCATCCCCAATCCCTTTCCTGAGCTCTGCAGCCCTGCGAGTTCCCCTACGCTCAGCTCTGGCTCCTTACCTCAGTGTCAGCCCTCAGGCAAATATGTAAGAGATCCTTTGTTCTCATTCCTCTCTCACTGCAAGGACTAGTTTACTCAGAAATATTTGCGCAACACATTTTTATAAAACATCAGGCCATATGTACTCCAAAAAACACACGTGCACACACACATACACACACACAAAGCAACAATAAGTCTTCTGAACCATATGATTGATTTAAGTGAGGAACACATTGAAATTTGAGTCATTCTTTTATTTTAATGTCAGTGACATCACACCTGGCGCATTTTTTTATCTGATGTGTGATAATGTGCAGAAAGATTCTTAAAAAAATGTCTTTCCTTCCTTCTTCCACGAGGTGACGTTGCTACAATGTAACTACACAAATAAGTACTTAGGATTACACTTTATTTTAAGGTGTCATTGTTACAGTGTAATTATATATTTAAGTACTAAGTAATAATAATTAACTACATGTACGTACTATAGGGTTAGGGTTAAGATGAGTATTTGGTTTAGGGTTAATTGCATGTAATTATGCATAATTTATAGTTGTTCTACAGTAACTACATGTAACTACATGTAACATGTGTAACAATGACACTGTAAAATAAAGTGTTACCGGGTTTGGTTGAGAGTTAGTTGCATGTAATTATGCATAATTTACTGTTATTACTATAGTAAGTATATGTAACGTATGTATCAAGGACACTGTAAAATAAAGTGTTACCGTACTTAGTAATATTAATTAATTAGGGTTTGGTTTAGGGTCAGTAAATATGCATAATTTACTGTTATTACTATAGTAATTAAGTACATGTAACATGTAATTAGGTCACCTTAAAATAAAGTAACGAAATCAATAGCAGACTTGGTTGGAATTCGTTTTTTGTTTTGGTTACACTTTATTGTAAGTACAGAGTAATATTAAATAACTACATGAACTTATTATTGGGTTAGGATTAGGGTTTGGCGTTACTTTATTGTATGTGTACTTACAGTGTAGTTACCCAAGAAAGTACTGGGTAATATAAGGTAACTACATGGGTTAAGGTTAGGTTTAGGGATAGGTTCAGGGTTAGTACCTATTAATAACCCAGTCATTGTAATTGCTATAATAATGCGGACATGACAGTAAAATAAAGTGCTACCAGGTTTGGTTTAGGGTTACTTGCATGTAATTAAGTATAATTTATATTTATTACTATAGTAACTGGGTCAATGACGTATAAGGATTTTCAACAGGCCAATTTTAAAATACGAAAATTAACAATATATATTGCAATTGTTCAATCATTAAGAATGTTGTGTACATATAAATTCAAATAAAAAATTTAAATTAAGTGATTTTAGTGTTTTTTCATCTAGATGAATTGTCCATAGGCTTAAAAAATGTCATGTGGGGCGACCGTGATTTATCTTAAAATTAATTAATTTCCTTAACATAAATGTATTTTTTTTTTACATGTTCTCAGTAATTAAAGTGTTTAAAAACAGAGTATTTGAATTTCTTTTGAGTTTTTGTATATAATGATCTCATATTTTTGTTCTGCAATTTCAGTCGCCTTCTTAAATGCAGTTAACAGACTTATTTTTCCTGTAAATCGCATAAAACTGATAGAAATGTTTTAAAAATATAATTTACTAAAGCATACTGTATCAGTGATTCATATTTCAGCCACAGAAATAAGATATTTTATTTTAAATTTAATACAGTGATAGCTTTTATTGGTCGCACCACATGATAAGTGGTCGCTCCAAATGACACGAAAACCTTATATAGTTAAAAATCTATTTAAAGAGATCAATGAACAATACATTTTATACAAAAATTTTTATTTAAACCAGATTTTATACAAATTTCACAGAATTTTCCTGAACATAAACATTTTATAAACTCACTTTTATAAAAAAAAATCACTTCACAAACACAAGTGCACCATTTAATTTAACTTGACTTAGAATTTCTTTCTAACAAATAATAATGTTATAGATATAAATTATTTCATAAAAGTATTGTATACAGGTAACATTTGGAGTCAATAGTTTTTTTTAAGTAATTAATACTTTACTAATCAAGGACACATTCAGTGTCACATTCAGGCGCAGGCTATAATGTTCCGAAAGATTCTATTTCAAATAAATGCTGTTCTTTTGAACTTTATATTCATCAAATAATCCTGACATATAAAATGTATCACAGTTTCCCAAAAAAATATGAACATTGATAATAATCAGAAATGTTTCTTGAGCAGCAAATCATTAGTGACCCTGGATCACAAAACCAGTCACAAGTCGCACAGGGTATTTGTGGTAATAGCCAACAATACATTGTATGGGTCAAAATGATTGATTTTTCTTTTATTCCAAAAAATCATTAGGATATTAAATAAAGATCATGTTTTATATTTTGTAAATGTCCTACCATAAATTTATAAACATTTATTTTTGTGAGTGAATATAGCAATATTGCAAACATAAATGGACAACTTTAAAGGCGATTTTCTCAATGTTTCGATTTTGTAGCACCCTCAGATTCCAGATTTTCAGTTGTATCGGCCAAATATTGTTCTATCTTAACAAATCATACATCAATGGAAAGCTTATTTATTCAGCTTTCATATGATGTATAAATCTCAATTTCAAAAAATTTACCCATGTGACATTGACCCATTGAGTGGTTTTGTGGTCTAGGGTTACATATTAGAATGATTTCTGAAGGATCATGTGACACTGAAAACTGGAGTAACGATGCTGAAAATTCAGCTTTGATCATAGGAATAAATTACAGTTTACTATATATTCACATAGAAAACAGATATTTTAAACTGTAATAATATTTCACTCTTCTCCTATCAAGGTACTCTGCTCTTGTTGCAGGGTCAGAACTGTTTCGCTTGGCAGTGGCATCTGGTAAAATAGATTAAAATAGTTTTAAATAAATAAATAGGTAATAATAAATACACTACTAATAAATGCATTATTACTAAACTGAAATTACATGCTCTAATTTTTTTTTTTTTGCATTTTTCTCATATTGTACAAAGAGTAAACACAAACTGTCTGAAATCTATAAAAAATCCCAAATTGCATAAAAATCTATTCCAAATGATACTAAAGTAAAGTACTTTTTTATATAAACCGTCAAGTGAATATAAAAGCATAAAACTGCCAATCTAGGACATATATCTATCATGGAAAACAGTCTGCAGTGGTCGCACCACATGATATTTGGTCGCACCACATGATATTTTCAAATTCAGTCATAATTTACAGGCACAGAATTGGCCACCTAAACAAAACAGGCTAGCTTGCCAAAAAAGGTCACTATGAATTTTATAATAAAGATATATATTTGTAGAAATAACTTTAATATTATTATTTTTTTGAGGTCACACCACATGACATCCAAATGTGGCAACTACATACCAACCATTACAAAGGTTTATTTTTTTTTCCAATTTGAGAGAATTACAAACCTGCTTGCTGCTTCCATGGGTCCTTGGTAAATTGGTTTATGATGTAACTTCCTGTGTTTGAATAGTTTTCAACATATAAGTCCCAAAATGGTAGTTCCTTGATGGTCGCACCACATGATATTTCATAAAATGGACATCATCGGACAAAGTTTGTTTGTATATTATGATGGAAATATAAATACAAATGCTTTGAATTTTTTTAAAGGATTACAAAACACTTTGGAAATCATGCCAAATAGTGCAGAATATAAATTTGAATAAATTCAGTGTAATTTCAAAGACGTTTTCAAAACAGAAGTTATGGCCGGACGGTCGCACCACATGATGTTCTGACACTTTAAATAACAAAAAAAATAACAAATAAGTAAAGGTTTTTTAAAAGTTAAAGTGAGTACATACATGGGAGAGGTACTATAAATATACAGTATCTTTTTATGCATTTAAACCCATTTTTGCCTGAAAAAATGCAATCGGACAGAAAATGTAGGCGTCACGTCATTGACCCAACTACATATGTAACGTGTAACAAGCACACATAAACGATTTCTTGAAATGTGACTCAGATATTCGCATTGTGCCATATTTGGAGATTTTAGATGTTAAATACCGTTGGGACAACATAGGTTTTGAAACGTGCTGAAATGGAGTTCAGTGTGGTGTATTGCTTTAACATGTGTCCAGACACTGGTTTCCTAAGAAACAGGTCACTTCCTGTATGGTGTGACTCATGTGCTCTTACAGTAAGAGCTCACTTACAGCAGTAATAAAAAGTTATGTCCACACGAATGTCGCCTAAAACGTAATAATATCTTCATCCAAAACAAAATAAAATTCTTGTCGGATTTTTTTATGGGCTTTTGGTCGTTAACGGGATAGGACAGATGGGAAACTATTGAGAAAAGAGAGGAGGTGTGATCGGGAAATGATGGAAGACAGATTTGAACTCAAGTTGCAACGTGTAACGTGTCTAAGATTGTGACACATGCACTGCATTTTATCGCATTTAGGATAGTCTTATGTGTGCATGTGTGTCTGTGATGATTTGCCGGCACCTGTATTTATTTGAATACATCGCGCATGCATTGTTTGGATCTCTGTGTGTGCATGCGTGAGAGCATCTGTTGTGTGTGTGTATATATAGCTGTCTTGTATGATCTGACTGAGGCCCCAGTATATTCCTGGAAAGCCCTATCATTGCTCCAGGCTATCCTCCTCCATATGGGGCCACGGTCTATTACCGTAACATGGTCCCAATGTTACCGTAAAAATCGCTACAGACATTAATCAATTACCCTTATCCCTTTCTTTACTTTTATTGTCCTGTGGATGAAACCCAGTAGGGCTCTAAGTGCTAGAGAAGGCCTTTGGTCTGTACAAAAGAGAAAACAACCTGGAAGAACGCCTGGAAGTCATTTAAAACAGCTGACAAATCTTCAGTGACTGATGATGTCCATAAATATAATCAAGACATCAAGCACATTGCCTGTTGTTTGAATGTGAAGTGCATGTGAATAGCAGACATTATTTTGGAATATGAAAAATGAGAACATATTTGTTGCAGGGCCCTCAAACATGTGATGACACTGTGTTAACAAAGGATGCAAATGGTGCATCTCAATGTGTCAAAACTAAATCACCACCATTTAAACCCTGCAAAGACTGATATATGAAATAGTAATCATAAAAATCTATTTTTTTTTTAATGGAACAGTTTATTAAGCTTTTAGACAAAATATATATATAAAAAAAATATATATAAAAATAATTGTTGTTTCAGTGTAGACACAATGTTAGGCGGAGCTGGATTGAGGAAGATTGTTGCAGATTTTGAAGACAATTAATGACATTTGTCTTAATAATAATAATAATAATAATACATTTTATTTCTAACGCGCTTTTCTTAGACTCAAAGCGCTACAATACAATAAAATAGTCACATTCAGTTACAGTAAGCAGCTCTAAAAAGGTGTGTCTTTAAAGAATTCTTAAAACAATCCAATGTTGGAGAGTCTCTAATTTCCGGTGGTAGAGCATTCCATAGACGTGGTGCTGAGACCAAGAATGCTCGACCACCCATAGACTTTAATTTATATCGAGGCTTCTGGAGGATGCATGACCTGGGAGAGCAAGCTGGAGTATGAGCGGTGAATAAACTGCAGAGATAAGCAGGGGCCGTCCCATGAATAGCTTTATACGTTAAAATCAATGTTTTGAATTCGATACGTGCTTGTATCGGCAGCCAATGCAAATCAAAGAGTACCGGGGAAATATGTTGAGTATGTGTCAATAACCGGGCGGCTGAATTTTGAATATATTGTAATTTTTTGATGGATTTATTTGGGAGACCAGAATAGAGCGCATTGCAGTAATCAAGCCTCGACGTAATAGAGGCGTGAATAAGCCTTTCGGCATCTGGCAGCGATAGAAGTGGTCGTAGTCTAGCGATATTTCTAAGATGGAAAAATGCAGTTTTTTGATACCTTTTTAATATGTGCATCGAACATAAGTTCAGGGTCGAAAATAACGCCAAGATTGCGCACTTGTCTTGCTCTGAGTTAGTAAAGGCATTTTTCACTACATGTGTGGGATTTGGCACATTTTGTTTCTTTCTCACTATTCACATCTATTTATGACTTTATTATGTCTGTACAGTAGCCCAAGCATATTTGGGCCTTTAAATGTGTATTTTTTCATTCATTCACAATAAATCACCTATTTACAATACATGTGGACATTCTCCACAACATTTTACAACCTGACAGTGCCAAATATTTTTTTAAAGAATATAAAAGAATCAGCTTTAAAAGAATATACTTAAGTGGAGTGTTTTTAATTGCGTGTTACAAATTGTGTGTTACAAAACACCACTAATGTGCATGTTAAATGCAATTAAAGATACAAATGTATCATAATTTAAATTCATATTAAAAATAATTAGCTGAACTTTTGTCATAATTAGTATGTTTAGTTTGGTTCTTTGTATTTCATTTATGTTTCTGCTGTTCATTTGTTGCTATGGTTACTCATTTGTTAATTGAGTACCATCACCTGCCACTGTAAAAAAAAAATCGTAAAAGACATGTTAATTGCTTAACAGTATGTACTCTTATTATATACCGTGAAAAACTGTAATAGCTCTCACGGGACATTTCATGTAGTTTTACAGTAAAATACTGTTAAATGTACAGATTTTAGAAGTACACTGTACAAGTAAAAAAACCTTACCGTTACATTTACCATAACTTACCGTAAAAAATACAGTAGCAATTTTTTATGTTTTACATCATTGAACTAAAATTTACGGTAAAAAACTGCTAGCTGTGGTTGACAGTCGTTTACCGTAAAAAAAAACGGTAGAAATATGTATGTTTTACGGCATTGAACTAAAGTTTATGGTAAAAAACTGGCAGCTGGTTGCAAGTGCTTTACCGTAAAAAATACGGTAGTAATATTTTAGGTTTTACGGCAGGGATCTAAATATTACGGAAAAAAACTGGCAGCTGTGGTTGCCAGTACTTTACCGTAAAAAATATGGTAGAAATATTTTCGTCTTTACGGCACTGAACTAAAGTTTACGGAAAAAACTGGCAGCTGGTTGTGGCAGCTGGCAAGTGCTTTACCGTAAAAAATACGGTGGTAATATTTTAGGTTTTATGGCATTGAACTTCAGTTTATAAAAAAAAAAAAAAAAACCTGCCAGCTGTAATTCAAAAATGTTGTATGTACAATTTGTCATAAAAGTTATTATTGAGAATTACCAGAGGTTTAGACATTGATGTTTTATTAAAAAAAAAAAAATAAAGCTTGAAGTCACCATTAGGGAGATGAGTGTTTGCTTTAGTTGGGCTCTTCGCGCTTGACCCTCGAATTTTTAATGTTAGCATTTCTCTGACTGCTTTAACTGTGTTTAAAAAACACATTTGTTATGGCATGAAAATCGGAGAGAAAATGTGATCAGGTGTTGTTAGCTAATTATTGATGATGTCACAATCATCATATAGTGGCCTAATTCACTGATCTCATACAGAGTCTTATCTTTCATTGTATGAGGAATGTTAAAAAAATATTATTTCACGTTATTGAGGATAATAGTTTTAGATACCATTGACTTCCATAGTAGGAAAAAAATATACTATGGAAGTCAATGGTATCTAAAACTGTCTGGTTACTGACATTCTTCTAGATATCTTCCTTTCTGTTCAGCAAAAGAAAGAAATTCATACAGGTTTGAAACATCATGAGGGTGAGTATATGATGACAGAATTTTCATTTTTCGGTGAGGTATCCCTTTAAGAGCATAACAACAATGATGGATCTCATGCAGTAAAATTATAGAGCTACTACAATCAATAATGTAACAACATTATCAAAGATAAGACTCTAAATAAGCTCAGTAAATAAGGAAACTACATGATGATTATGTAATCATCAATATACAGCCAACATCACCTGATTCATTTTCTCTCTGATTTTCTTGCCATAATCAATGTGTTTTATAAACACAGAGTTACAGCAGGCAGAGAAAAACTAATGTTCGAAAGTCAAGGGACAAAACCCCAATAAAGCAAATACTGATCACCATCATGGTAACTTCAAATGAAACATTAAATCATCAACATCTAAACCTCTGTTAATTCTCAAACAGAACTGTAAACGTCTGACAGAAATAAAGTCAGTCTGGTTAGTAATACGTGAAGCTGGTAATGCTGTTTGTGGAGTTCTTTAATCCTCCTCTGCTGAGATCTTCAGAGATTTAATGTCTTCTTTTTTCTTCAGTGGATTTCATCTAAGGATGTGGCTGAAGTCAGTTGTAGTTAGACACGGATGCACACACTTCCTGAAGCGTTTTTCACAAGCCATGATTGAATTAATTGATTGAAGTTTCAGGTTGAAGCGTACAAACAAGACAGTCCCTGATGAAGAAAAAGTTGTTGACATGTTCTCCAGGCTCCCCTTATATACTTTCGAGTCGCACTAGTAGTGATGTCATAGGCTGTCACCAGCCAATAGGATTGCCGTGATTAGATAAGAATTTCAGAACCCGGTTCACGTGGAGGCTTTCCCCATAGTGTCAAATCGACACAGTACGAGTTCCCTTTCGAAAGGGAACAACGAGCATCACTGTTAAAAAAAACGGTGAAATTTACGGTAAAATACCGGCAGCTGTGGTTGCCAGTATTTTACCATAAAAAATATTGTGGCAAACTTTTATGTTTTACGGGACTTAAATTTACGGGCAAAAAAAACACAATGTAAAGAAAACCTGTGAAATTTACGGTAACAAAATGTCAGCTTGGATGCCAGTATTTTACCGTAAAAAATATGGTAGCAACCTTACTTTGGACTTAAATTTACAGCAAAAAATAAATAAATAAACAAAACATCAGCTGTGGTTTTTCAGAGGGAGCTCGCTGAGGAGGTTGAGAGAATTGTTAATCTCTCACGCCCCTCTGAGACACGTGAGAGTGAGCTGCAGGATGAGGATGTGTTGTCATTAACATCCTTTGATCCAGCAGAGATTGCTCTGCTGTATATAAAACATCCAGCCCAAGAGAGCAGGAGATGGCTGATGAGGGTGAAGAGGATATACAACCCAAACCCTCACAGCCACCCTGCCCTGCGTATATTAAAGGTGAACTATGCAGGGTTTTTTTTAGCTTAATTTACCTTAACTGAACAGCTTCGGAGTCATTGGAATGGTTATCTGACTTTTTTCGGGTTGAATGGTGGTCTTCTCGCACCCCTCTAGCGCCTTTGAGCGGAAAAAACACCCTTGCAACTTTGGGCCGGCGGGCCTCAGCGTCAGGAAGTATCGTGTGATATCAGGTCTTGCGATGTAACGAATTGCTTTACAGCACTGCACACATACACTATCTAAACATTTATATGCTAGCCTTCTGTGTATCATACATACTTCAGTGGACATGGTTCCGTGCGTTCGCCGGCTTCTTTGAAAACAAATGCACATGACTAGAGGGAGAAGATGGGAGGGGGGCAAGTCGCCAACGAGTTTTGACGACAGTGTTGTCCAATATCTATTCCGAAGCTGTGGGGGAGCTCTATAGAGAAACCCGCGAGCAAAAAGTGAGAAAACAGTGAAGAAATTGCCAAAACTGCATAGCGCCGCATTAAGCTGTTGAGTGTTATGGAACACGCTTCAGCAAGGCTTCAGCTGTCATTGGAGCGCGTGAGAGAAGAGACCGCTCGTGGCAGACTTGACGAACGGTTTCTTTCCAGCCATAAAGCTCCAGCTCTTGTGAGCCTTCCATTCCTGCCCGATCTAAATAATGAGACCGAAAAGGCATGAAAGAACCCATATTCAGCGCGCATTCATCGCAATCAGCGAACTATGCTGATGTTGAGGGGATGCGCGAACACGGGTTTGTGTCGATGCCCCATTTGACGAGTCAAGTCAAGTCACATTCATTTATATAGCGCTTTTAACAATATGGACTGTTTCAAAGCAGCTTTACAGTGATAATAGGAAATTAAAGTAACAGAGATTGTTTTGGCTTTACAGCAGCTCTAGAATAAAGTTATTGTCCAGCTAAAGTTAGTTTTGATTGATTCACTTTCGTTGCAAAGATCATTAGTTATTAACTTAGGGGGGCGCTAACATGATACCGTTCTAACAGGAAAACCCTTAACGCGCTCCGGGCCACTGATTCGCACAACAACAGTGCCTGGTGGCTCGAGAACGCAAACCTTGAGTTGAAATAGATTCCAAGGTGCAAGCCTTGAACATTTTTTTTTTTTTGAATCTCTGCGCAAGTTTTCAAAACGCAAACCTGGGAAAACGCTGACGGCGTGCACATGCGTTTTACGTGTTTAGTCTATAGGTGTGCGCGTTTGAATATATATGTGCACAGGCGTGTAGTCTTTCTTTACAAATTTACCTCAACAAATTACTTGTCTGGCCTTAAAAATGTATAAAGCAAAATTTACAGAATTATTTATCGCTTCCGCATAGCCATGTGAACCAAAAATATTTTGTTGTTGATAAATATGTTGATAAACAGAGAGACTAATATTAGCGTAGAAGCCATTCTTCTTATGATGTAACAAGTACATCAGGATTTATGGGGAGTGTTCCCGGTTCTGGCTGACCTAATCTATGCAGCCTAACATTGAATTATAGAAGTTTATAATGTGTTATGTGTATGCTAGGTTAAAGAGATGGGTTTTTAGTCTAGATTTAAACTGACAGAGTGTGTCTGCTTCCCAGACAATGTTTGGAAGACTGTTCCAGAGTTTTGGTGCTAAATAGGAAAAGGATCTACCGCCAGCAGTTGATTTTGATATTCTAGGTATTATCAACTGGCCGGAATTCTGAGATCACAATAGACGTGAAGGACGATAATGCATTAAGAGCTCGCTCAAGTACTGGGGAGCTAAACCATTTAGTGCTTTGTAAGTAATCAGCAATATTTAAAAATGTATAATTTAAATATAAAAAATATCAAATTTAAAAAGTTTAATAGGGAGCCAATGCAGTGTTGATAGAACCGGGCTAATATGGTCATACTTCCTGGTTCTAGAAAGAACTCTAGCTGCTGCGTTTTGGACCAGCTGTAGTTTATTTGTTAAGTGTGCAAGGCAACCACCCATGAGAGCATTACAATAATCTAGCCTTGATGTCATGAACGCATGAACTAATTGTTCCGCATTTGTCATTGAGAGCATATGACGTAATTTACATATATTTTTAAGATGGAAGAATGCGGTTTTACAAATACTAGAAACGTGACTTTCAAATGAAAGATTGGTATCAAAGAGCACACCCAGGTTCCTAACCGACGATGAAGACTTAACAGAGCAGCCATCAAGTGTTAGACAGTATTCTAGGTTATTACGCGAGGACGTTTTTTTGTCCAATAATTAGAATCTCTGTTTTTTCAGAATGAAGTAGTAAGAAATTACTAGTCATCCAATTTTTTATATCAGCTATGCATTCCGTTAAATTTGTGAATTGGTAAGTTTCATCTGGGCGTGAAGAAATATAGAGCTGAGTATAACAGGGCATTGATTTCAAACGTGTCCACTGTAGAGGACATCAGGACTTAAATCTTGTTTATCAGGCATTTTAGGAGACACAGCAAGTGAATATGGAAATAAATTATACATCAATATTCCTATGAAATATTAGATATTATTATTAAAATGTTGCCAATTATTACTCCAATTATTACACTTCTTTTTTCATTAAATGTTGCTCCAAGAACACTTTAATGTGCAAATTAGATACAGTGTATAGATACATTGCATTGAATGGGAATATTAATTTACGGCCATTTTACCCACATATTGCATAAAGTAAAATGGTGTATCAATTCATTCCGTTATTTCTTTCATAACATAGTTGAGAATAATCTTTATACAAATTTTGGTTGAAAAAATCCTGAAACCCCAAAATGTATTGGTGATTGAAAAAAAATCCCATTGTTTTTGCCTATACATATAATTTCTTGTCATTTTATTTTTTAACCCTCTGGGGACCAAGCTGTTTTTGGGGCCCTTGAGATGTTCTGACATGCTCTGACATTTGTGCTTTTTTCAGTTATTTATAAACATGTTAATGGCAAAGGTGTAAATTCACTCTATATAGCACAAACAGGCCTACCATAATATGCGAGCAACATGTATGTAGATGTTTGTATTTTTAAGAGAATAATGTTTATGCGTGGTTATTTAAAAAAATAAAAATGAAAGTTGCTGAAATAAGACCACAAAACTCATACAAAATATGTGCCCACAAGACTTTTGACTAATGGATGTTGTCCCTTTCAGTTCTAGCTTCAAAATTATGTGAAAATAGTCTTGCTTTATCGTTCACAAAAAAAAATACATTGATTTAAATGGTGTAAAACAGGTTTTGCTTGGAAAGCCAATATGCGAGGGGGAGGAGTAGTTTACACCTTAGTCCCACCCACTCTGCATAATGACTCTGCATAATTAGCCATTCATTCAGGTGTGACACTGACTGAGCCACAATGCAAGGACAAAATATATATTTTGAAGAAGACTTATATTGACCATTTAAGATTTTGCTTACATCTATCTTGTAAATATGTTTTGCTATTTTATTAAAAAGGTTACAATTACAACAATAATTACAATTTCAGCAATATTTCTGCAAAAAAGTACTCTTTCTTTGTAAAAAAAAAAAAAAAAAGATTATAGGCCTACATTTTATCATATGTATTCATTAGTTTGAATATAGCCAACATTGGAACATCTTAGTCTATGACTTTATTTTTGACAAAATAGTATTTTATATATATGAGCAGAAAAGCTTATTTGATGTGACAGTATATTCTACAGTAAAAACTGTACCCAAATCTAGTCAACAAAATGTTGTCTTTCATACTTCGCCTGACTGTAACGCAGTAACTGTAACTGTAAAAGCAGTTTATTCTTTCACACACAGACGCGCGATTCATATTTAGGCTAAACACTCTTTACAAATAGACGCGCGATTCATATTATAGAAACGCGATTCATCTTTTTGTTTACATAAGCCTACAACGTTATTCCATAACGTTATTCCACATTAACACTTGAGAAAGGATAACTTAGCCTACCTCACTCCTCAGCGGGATCTGCTCCTCATATCAGCACGGAAAATTTTCTCCATAAGGTAGGCTATATTATGCCTCTTTGTTTACAGCTGATGTGGGGGCGTTTCACAGACTGAAATGGTTCTCAGAATTTGCGTTTGAATAGCACGCGCTCTCCGGGGCGTGGTCAAATTACTTTTGAATGGCTCGTAATGAGCTCGACTGGAGTCGCTCTCTTTTTATACAGATTACAGAAGCTGATAATATTTGTTTTTTATATAAATTACTTCATTTAAAAGCTGCGATCTCAAGCTTTATGCCCGTGGGTCTGTTTGCCTGTTTGACTGAATTTTCGCGGAGTTATAGATAAT
Organism: Leuciscus idus; assembly: GCA_021554675.1. Classification (NCBI taxonomy): domain Eukaryota; kingdom Metazoa; phylum Chordata; class Actinopteri; order Cypriniformes; family Leuciscidae; genus Leuciscus; species Leuciscus idus. Next base: position 11,770,706 of record CM038635.1, on the reverse strand, counting down.
TTTCGAACGCGTTTCAAATGGGAGTTTACTGACAGAGAGAAGGCAGAAATAGCATCATGTTAGTTTTTCTTTATTTGTCAAAAAGCAAAACACTTTATTTGTATTGTGAGTATACAGAAAAAAAATAGAAACTGAACAGGATCGATTGATGTATTACACGAAAATGAAAGATCAAAATTAACAGAGCATTTTGTGTTTATTTTTCATTGCTAAAAAAAAAAACGAGCAAAACGCGCGGGCGCGTTTTTGGTCCCCAGAGGGTTAAACAACTTAGTCCTGGCGTCCACTACAGAGGACATAGCATAACGTATGAATAAAATATTATTTTTCAAAAATGTTTTTTTACCATTTGTTTATTGTGCTCTAAACAGTGTGATGACATGGAAAAAAACTAAATTCAACAAACTTTTTTTTTCTGGGTCTCAGGAGGATATATATATATATATAAAATGATTTTTTTTGATTTGATTTATTTGATTTGAGGTATGTTTGGGATCATTGTCCTGTTGGAAGGTCCAATGACTCCCAAGCTTCAGCTTGCTCACTGACAGCATGATGTTTTCTCCTTGGATTTCCTGATACTTCAATGAATCCATCTTGCCTTCCACACGCTGCAGGTTTCCAGTGCCAGAGGATGCAAAGCAGCCCCAGAGCATCACCGAGCCACCACCATGCTTAGCTGTACACATTGTTCTTTTCATCATATGATTCATTCTTCTTCCTCCAGACATACCACCGATCCATAAGGCTGAAAAGTTCCAGTTTTGTTTCATTGCTCCACAGAACAGAATCCCAAAACGTCTGTGGCTTATTTATAAGATTTCAAGCCATCTTGTGCTTTTGGGTCAGTACTGGTGTACGTCTTGGAGTTTTGGCATGCGTTTAGTACACACCTTACTTTGCAAGCTGAAACCTCAGTGCCTGTTGCCACCAAAGTCTTGCTGCAGGACTGTTGCAGTCACTCAAGGGTTTTTCTGAACCTTCCTTCTCAGAAATCTGATTGCAGCCGTTGATAACTTCCTTTTTCTGCCCTGTCCAGGTAGTGTAACCACTGTTCCTTTAACTTTTTGTATACTGTCCCTTGTTTGTGAAGGGCGATGATCTTTTTGGACCATTCTTTTGACTTAGCCATATTTCTAACATGCAGTCAAACGTGATAATCAACAAACCTAGCCAGTTCAGAAATGTCATGTGTTCTTGCTCAAGCACACCTGGTCCAGTTAGTGAAGCCCTTGATTAGTTACATCAAGTGTGCTTGTGACAACGGCAGTTTTGCAGATTTGTGCTGTTGTGAGGGATTCTATTCAGAGGGGTTGAATAATTTTGAGACTGCGGAAGTCATTAAAAGTTGAATTTTCAGTTTAATTTGGGGAAACCACTTGTTGTTGAGCTATTTCAATTACTTTTGTTTGAATTGTTCATTGCAAACAGCTGAAAGTCTGTACATTTTACCAATAAACCTGATTTGCAATGGGGGTTGAATCATTTTGATTACAACTGTACTCCTGCGTTCGCCGCTGCCACAGCTCAGCATTTCATATTCACAGTGTGAGGAATTGATTATCAGCTGGTTCCGATCAATGGCCAATCGTTTGGAGTTAGAAAAATATAATATGCGCTGTTGCATTCTCAAAATTCACTGATTTAGCCTCAGATACAGGATATGTTCATTCAATTTTAGGAGTAGATATTGTGTATTGCGAAGCCAACCATTCACATTGAACGTGCTTCTTGTGTGTAAAAAGTACAAGAAAATCTTGATCTTTATGTAACTATGCATTTTCTATTGGTTAAGATATTGATATAGGAACTGTTGTTAAGTAAGCTTCAATAATAATGCTTCCTTCGTTTAAGCCTGTGCGCTTTCTAAAATGTATGTCTAAAATGCCTTCTTTGTTAATTCCGTGCGAAATTTTACTGTCGAATGTACTGACAAGCATTTATGGTCAACTTTAATATAATTTCTATTGAAACTTGTGTGTATTTAAAAATATTTGTAACTGCACATTTGTAATGATGTTGCAATTTAATACATTTAAAATAGGCTACATTAAAGTCACCATAAATTCAAAATGAACCATTCTTATTTTTTATGTAATATTGCGGTAATTATTATAAATGGTTTATCCGTGCATTTCATCATCTTTTACTTTAATTCATATGCTCTCACCTCCTCTCTTTTCTCTTCTCTGATGTTTACTGACACGAGGGCAAGACAAACCTGTCATATGAGATCACAGAAATAGCAAACCACAATGATCCAATCAAAACCCCATGGACAAAATCAAGTCCCGCCCTAAAAAAGTTTCTTGTTCAAGAAGCCATTTCACTGGATAGACTATCACAACTTCCATTTCATGCCAACTTTAAATGTAATATCAAATAACACATTAAAGTTAAAACGATAGTCAGGTAATTACATGTGCTTTAGTGTGTTTGTCAGCACATCATCACTTCTTTAAAGCACAACAAAAGATTATGAAAACATCTTCAATTAAAACTTTTCATTTGGCATTATTACAAAGTGCACTTTTTAAATGTGTACATAAATGTGTTAAGAAACATTCATGAAAATGTGCTCTCATTAAGTACGCTTAATTGGCCTTTTATTTTTTTAACATTATACTATCTGTAAGTACAGTTTTGAAGTACAGTACTAAGGGCACCTTTAATACAATTAAGCACACTTCTTTTTCACAAGGGTGTGCTTTCTTTCTTTAATATAAATGCCATTTTGAAACTATTAATTGCTATTTATGCTGTTAGATTCCTACCATCATACTTAAGTTTGGCATGTGTATTCAGATACACCTTTGCACCGCGGAATGTGTCTGCAGAGCGTTGTTTAGAGGCAACATAGAGCATTCTGAAAATCATGTGTGATATGAAGCTGGTTTCTGGACTCTTTTACATGTTACCTTCCCACAGCTGCCTCTGGTTTGCACCCCCCGGACAGTTTTTCTGAAATGCATGCTCAAAGAAGTGCAGATGTCTGTCGGCCTGCTCGCCTGGTAAGAAACAAGACGTTTTGTGTTTACAGAATTTTCCAAGCTGTGGGCACTTTCTGACAGGCCCCTATTGCTCTCCCAGGTCCCACGCGTAAGGCACGCGAACCAGAGAGCTTCCACAAGCCAGCAGGCCATTTGATGGCTCTGCATATTCAGAAATCATATGAATGTCATGTGTGTCCTACCTGAGTCAAGTTTAAAGTTTATGTGTAACAGATTTAACAGGGTCCATTCCATTCTACAATCTTCCACCCTTATCAGAAACACAACAGCACAGCGAGAGAGAGAGAGTTTTTCAGAGAGTTACACAAAGGCTTTAATCCATTTAAAGCACTCACTGACATCAGGTTCTGGCACCCACTGAGAAGGCCTTGAACTGAAATAAGGGGATGAGCAATATGCTTAATACTATCTTACCTCACTTTAATGTGTTGATGCATTTTTACATAGGGTGAGGTAAGCGGCTGGAAATAACCCAGAACTGGGAAGGGCTTGCAGGCTCATCAAGCCCACACAATATGGCACAACTTGAGATAGAATGAGGAGTGCTTATTGTGTTGGGGTTGCTGTAGACGCTGAGGTGTGGTATGGGCAGAGGTTGTCAATTGGTCTGAGGTCATTCTGTCTTTTTTTGTCATACCAGGAGGTGATATTTAAACAAAAACAGACAAGCAAGAGGGTGTTGTTCTAAATATCAGAACAGGTAATCACAGCCGTGCTGATATTCAGACCAACAGCATGATTGAGAGTGTGATATTGCTTTTATTCTAGAAGCATATCGATCGTCGCCTCACCATTTCCTCTTCTCTCCATGTCCTAAATGTTACACATACACAATATTTTTAGGTACGTTGTCTATTTTTGCTCCGCCAATGGACAAAGTTCCCAACAAAGCAATAGCAGACCAGTTGCACATCTGTATAAAGGTGTTTTGTTTCGGAATGAATCAACATTTTTGAATGGATCAGTTCAGTGAATGATTCAATCACTCACTCAGTCACTTGTTTTGTTTCAGAACAAATCAGCATTAATGAACAAATCTGTCGAGTGAATGATTCATTGACTTGTTCTAAACCTATATGACTTTCTTTTTCCTGCAGAGCACAAAAAAAGAGATATTTTGAACGGTGCAAACTGTTTTTGTCTATACACTGAAACTCAATGGGGTCCAAAACAACCCCACTCACTTTCATTGTATGGACAAAAAACACTGAGAAAGTTTTCAAAATTAAAAATAAAGCCATAGAGGTTAACCCTCTGAGGTCTGAGGGGTTTTTGGGGTCCTTGAGATGTTCTGACATGCCCTGACATTTGTGCTTTTTTCAGTTGCTTATAAACATATTAATGGCAAAGGTATAATTACACTCTATTTAGCACAAACAGGGCTACCATAATATGTGAGCAACATGCATGTACATGTTTGTATTTTTGAGAGAATAATGTTTATGCATGGTTATTGAAAAAACTAAAAACTAAAGTTTCTGAAATAAGGCCACAAAACACATACTAAATATGTGACAATAAGACTTTTGACTAATTGATGTCGTTGCCTAGAGTTTTTTCTTCAAAATGATGTGAAAATCATCCTGCCCTTATCATTCACATAACACAATACATTGATTTAAATCTTGTAAAACACTTTTTGTTTGTAAAGGCAATATACGCAAGGGGCGTCAACCATTCAACAGCATCATGCATATGTAGTGGTTCACACCTGAGGAGACAATGGGGCCCGCATACTTAATGAGCCATTCATTCAGGTGTGTCACCTATAGCCACAAGAAAGAATGCAAGAGCAATATATATTCCTCCAAATTGGTTCACAGTTGGAAGCATGTCAATTTTTTTATTTTATTTTATTTTTTCACAAATTTTGCTTGCAAATTGTATAATATCCAAGGAAAACATGTCTAGTAATTGTGCAGTTAATTCTCATACTGTATTTTCAGTTTTGGAATATGTATCCTCTCCCCAAATTTGTCAATAATAAAACACAATAAAAATTATTTAAAGAAAATGCTTATATTTACCTTTTAAAATTTGTTTACATCTACCTTGTAAATATATTTTTTTTATTAAAAAGGTTACAATTACAACAACAATTGAAGTGTAATCTTTCTTTGTAAAAACTAAAGTATACATTTTATCATACATATTTCAAAGTTAAGGATTCATTACTTCGAATATAGCCTACATTGACAAAACATACTATATTTAACATATTAGCAAAAATTGGCAAACAAAAGCTTATTTGAGGTGGCAGATATTTTACAGTAAAAATGTGAAATCTATCCAAAACTAATCAACGAAATGTTGTCTTTCATTTGTCTGTAACATAGGTCTTTCGTTTTTATTATAAGGAATATAAATGTTAATTTGCAGTTTAATACGTTGCTTATACAAATACATTTTATTTCAACATATTTCAGTCGATTTTTACTCAGTATAGCAAAATAGTTTGCTAAAAGCAGATCATTCATTCACACAGAAACGCGATTTACTTGAGAATGAAAAAAAACTTACTACAGTATTCCATCCGTTGCTCCTCGAAATACCAGCACTTCTGAGGTACGTTTTCCATTATTATTATTCCTCACAGCGCTGCGAGACAGTGTAGACAAGTACACTTATCTGAATAAACTTGATGTGTTTTCTCGAGCTGATATGTGGGCGTTCACAGTTTGTATGAGATCGTCTCAGTCATTTGCGTTTGAATAGCGCGCGCTCTCCGTGGGCGGGGCCGATTAAAACGTAATGAGCTGAGATGAGAACGACTGACATCTCTCTCTTTTAATACAGATTTCACAAGATGAGAATATTTGTTTTTTATATAAATTACTTCATTTAAAAGAAGAGAATTCAAGCTTCATGCCTGTGTGTCTGTATGCCTGTTTGATTGAGTATTCGCTGAGTTATTGTTAATTTTCGGACGCGTTTCAGAATGGACTTCACTGGCAGAGAGAAGGCAGAACTCGCTTCGTGTTTATTTTTCTTTATTTGGCAAAAAGCACAACACTTTGTTTTTATTGTGAGTATACACAAAAATAATACACATTTAACAGAATCGATTGATGTATGAAACTCCTATGGAAAATCAAAGTCAACAGAGTATTTATGAGTTTCTTTTACACTGATAAAAAAAAAGCGAGCTGGTATCGCCGGCGATACAGCCGTTAAGAAGGAAATGAGGGTGAGTAAACGATTAGAGCATTTTAATTTTTGAGTGAACTATCCCTTTAATAATGCTTGACAATACCACTTTAAAACTCACGTGTTGGCCAAAACTCATGTCAGAAATACTGCTTTGCTACTTTATGTATTTGTATTGAGAAAGTTTAATATTCTTGTTTTGGTGCAGTGATTATCCAGTACATTAGTAGGCAATCATTTGATGCTTTCACGCATTAACATTTACACTACACATGCAATGCAGCCGTATGCGTCCCTGACTGAATGTGATTGCAGTGATCAGATCATAATTAATTTTCCAAGACACATTGCGCCTTGTTTCCATTGTAGCTATTCCAGGGGTTGTGTCTTGCTCAAGGACGCAATAGTGGTATCTCAACCCTTGTAGGGTTTGAACCTTTAAACTTTTGCTACCTCATTAAGTTTGTAGTTATACCACCATCATGCACGCCATGTTATGTGCGTGCTCACCATTCACCCAGACATCTTGGATCTTGATTACAGGGAAGTGCTGTAATCCATTTATTAATCCTCCAGCTTTGTCCCCTAAACTCACAACTGGCTCAGCTAATGATGAAGGAGGGTTCATCTAATGGTCTTAAAGGGGTAAATAAAACATAGACATGCACACAAACACTCAGAGGCCGAGTGAGATCTAAGGAGCAGTTGTGAATATTACATCTTTAAAAAAAATAAATATTGTGACAGAAAGTTTCTAATATTTGTATTATTTTATATAAAAATAAATGGTATATAATTCAGAGGAGAATATTGTTTAGTGTCATGAATTAATCTCAAAATAAAAAAATGTTTTTAAGAAAAAAAATATATTGATCTGAAATATAGTACATCCATTTTAAATTCATTCAGGTTCAATTACCAAACATACAATCTTGAATTTAAATCAAACAATGATTTTACAAAATATGAGACACTTCCTGTTTCCTTTTTTGTCCTTATTTTAATCCCTCGTCATGGCAACACCGTTTGAGATATCCAATAGCGATTTGAAATTTAGCATCTTCAATATATTGGCATCCTGTTGAGAAAGTTTGGTGTGAATCGTATATCGGCCTTTGAAGCAATAGTTAAAAATTCAGAGTTTGATTCAAATAATCCACATTCAAACAAAAATAGCTGACTTCCTGTTGGTCAGAGCTAATGCCTGTAAATTAGAAAGTTGTCCAGCTCGATGAGAACAATATATTTACAGAGTTTGGTGACTGTAGGTAAAACTAACCCCCGACTTTAGTCAAAAGGTGGTGCTATAGCAGGGGTGGGCAAACTACGGCCCGCGGGCCACATACGGCCCGTTAGGCTGTTTAGTCCGGCCCGTCGAGTATTTAAAAAATTGTCTTAAGATCGCATTCATTTTGCCTTTTTCTTGCAATACTTTACGTTATATATATTGCGTTGCATATTTTTGACAATCGGAATATCAGATATTTCATGCCATAGCTAACAAATGTAAAAAAGGAAAAATGACATAAAAGCAGATCATCATTCATTCAGCGCTGTTGTGGCTGCGGTGTGTCACGTAACAAGCAATGACGCGTCACCATGGAAACCAAACAGAGAGTGACTTAAGCGCATAAACTTGTTGCACGTTAATGTTTTTTTCCTTTTTGGAAACTCACAGAGAAAAAAATGTTTGGTAACCGCTTGCACACCTGTTTAGTTTTTCCTTTGATTTGTCTGCTATTTAGTTTCTTTGCTCCTCTGGATTTGTGGATGTATCCGATTCCGTTTACCGACCTTTATCGCCCGGCTTTCGACTACGCTCCCCTGTCTGCCATGTACAGAACCCGGTTTTGTTCATTAAATGTTCTGATCTGCCTTTGCTTTTTATGTTTTATTTTATTATACTTAAAATAAATTTATATATTCATTTATTTCGTTTTTTCCACAAATGTATGACTTTTGGAAGTCCAAATTGATTGCCATATATGCAGTTTTAATAAAGTTGAATTAACGTAACCTTCTGTAATTTTTACTCTTCTAAGTGTACACTTGCAGGTGTTGTGTTTCTAATTTACTGTTAAGCCCATTAAATAATAATAAGGATAAACAATATTTTAAAAGTATAGGCTATAAATATCTAACATCTGACTAATTAAAAATTAACCTCAAAACATAAAATGCTAAATGGGGGATATCTAGCATAAAAAATGTATTGTCAGAATGTTGTCTCTCAGTTGTTGAATTTCGCGCAGACGTTGCCACAACGTAAATGTGTTTGCTCAGCCCGATCTCATGTATTCGTAGTGCTTATGATACGCAGTTTTCGCGTGCATATGATACGCACTTTATGGCGTGTAATAGGCACGCACTCCGCACCCCTAATCCTAACCAAGGGGTTTACAGTGCGTAGCATATGCACTCAAAAAAATTTTGGCCGTATAAATGGCACGAGAAATAAAATTTGTGGTATAGATACGCACTTTCATGAGATCATGTTTTTATAATCTGCTACTGGGCCGGCCCTCTGTCAAATTTTAAAACCCACTGTGGCCCTTGAGCCAAAAAGTTTGCCCACCCCTGTGCTATAGAGTCTCAAAAATACCCAAAAAGAATATTAAAGTTTGAAGCATTGCAAATACAACAGTATTCAAGATATCAAGAATCCTTTCACAGGTGTACATCATCTTGACATTATTCTGATGAAGATTGAAGCAAATCAGGCAAAAATAAGAGGGCGATTTTAAAGCATTTTTAAAGTGACACACTTCCTGCTGCCAGTTGGTGACGCTATAACTTTCACTCACAATAGTCACACCCATGTGATCAGCCTTCTTACAATGAACACACAGCTGAAATTTCATCAAAATCAATGTATGCAGAAGTTATAACACATTTCCTGTTTCCATTTTTTCGCCATAAATTCATTGCCCAAATTCCAGAGCATGCGTTTTTCAAACAACCCATAATAGCCAACTTCCTGTTGGGCTGGCGATAACTGTATGAAGTTTGGTTACTGTAGGTGAAAAGGGGGGCACTACAGAGGCCCTCAAATATAACCATATAAAAGGGGGTGCCACAGAGCCCCCCACAAACATCCCTCCACCCCCCAATAACTTGTGCCCGGCCCTGATGGCTGGTGATTTCAGTTTCTGAGCATGTTAAGGGCCACAAAAGTGGCAGAAAGTGTGAGAATTTTTTTCTTTTTTTTTACCAAAGGAAAATAATAGGGCCCTTTGCCTCTTGGGGGTTGGGCCCTAATAATTATGAGCTCAGACCTGAGCTGTGTGTAGGATCCTGAAAGGTTATTTTGAGAAATGTGTGTCAGGTGTTCCTGTTATATTCCATGTAGCTAAATTACATAGAAAGATAGTACTGTAACACCTTAGTGTATTACAGATAGCTCTTCACCCTCCCAGGCACCTGTGTCATGATGCAGTACGTGCCGGTTTAAGCCGCCAAGATGCGTCTACGTGTCACATCACACATGCAGGTGTTCCTGGCATAAAGTCTGCAGAGTGCATTTAGTTCTCTTTGCTGGGCTGATACCAGTCACAACAAAGCTGTTGACAGATGCTGGCTTGGACACTGGCCAGGCTGTGGTTTAGTCTAAGGCTTCTCCAGAGTCAAAGAGCCAATTTTATCCTATAGCCCACTGAGCAAGTTTCAGCCTGCCTGGATTACTGGCTGCTAAGTACAGTCGTGACCGAGAACAGTGATTTAAACGGTTCTTTCAGAAGGGACACCAATTAAAACAAGCTGTGGAGAACACACTGCCAAGATACTAATGCTGTCTTTCTGAGGTGCACTGTCATAAACTCCTGTCCTAAAGGTCTCTGAAAAAGCGCGACCTGATTCCCTGATCCGGAGACCACAGTGCCTGGGGCTTCCTGGGCATGGCCTGTTTTCACTTTATCACCTCTAAATATCATACATAATATGTATATTTTATTAAAATGTAATCTATTAAAGTAAATTTAAAATGAGAAATCACATTTAAGTTGTTACATTCTGATTGATTATGTAGACATATTTTTTTTCTTGAATTGTTCACAATACGACCAGGAACGGCATTAACCCTCTGGGGCCTAAGGTATTTTTGGGGTCCTTGAGATGTTCTGACATGCCCTTACATTTGTGCTTTTTTCAGTTGCTTATAAACATATTAATGGCAAAGGTATAATTACACTCTATTTAGCACAAACAGGGCTACCATAATATGTAAGCAACATGTATGTACATGTTTGTATTTTTGAGAAAATAATGTTTATGCATGGTTATTGAAAAAACTAAAAATGAAAATGTCTGAAATAAGGCCACAAAACACATACTAAATATGTGTCCATAAGACTTCTGAATAATGCATTTTGTCGCCTAGAGTTTTTTCTTCTTAATGATGTGAAAATCATCCTGCCTAATCATTCACATAAAACAATAAATTGATTTAAATGTTGTAAGACACTTTTTGTTTGGAAAGGCAATATGCGAGTGGGCGTGATTCACACCTGAGAAGACAACGACCCGCATAAAGAGGCTGCATACATAATGAGCCTTTCATTCAGGTGTGTGACTGAGCCACAAGAAAGAATGCAAGGACAAAAAAAAAATATATATATATAGAGAATTTCTTTATTCTTCATATATATATATGAATCATATATATATTTGGTTCACATTTGTTGTTGTTTTTTCCACAAATTGTGCTTGCAAATTGTATAATATCCAAGGTAAACATTTCTAGTAATTGTGCAGTTAATTGTTCTCATACTGTATTTGTCACATGCCTGTCCTGTCTCGTGTAGCACATCTGGGCTGCGTTCAGCCCCGACAAAAGGTTGCACAACGTTTTTTAAACAGAAACGGTGATGCGTTGAACACACTGTTCTGATGACGCAAGAGTTGCAACTATGGCAGCTGAGGAGGCCATTCTTTGTGTTCTTTGTGAAGAATTTTCGGAGCCTGATGAAGTTGGTATAAATATGTGTTTAATACTACAAAATATGCCCGATGTTACAGTTACTGCACTTGCCGCCCAGAACAAAAGAGAACATCCCAATCGAGTGAAGGGATTGCTGAAACTGAAATGGAAGCACTTACCTAATTCAGACTAAAACACATCTATTTAGCCTCACATACTGACTTTATTTGTAGTTCATATTGTTTTAATACCCTGTATTTTCTTTCTCATTTTTAGGAAAAGCACTTAATTACCATTGTTTATTTCTATACCAAATGGCATACACTTGCAATGAAGCTAAAAATATAAACAACTACATCATTATGCTGATATCCTATATTTTTATAATAAAACTTACGACAAACATGTCTTCTAATATCCTCAGTTGTTGCGTATACCGAGCTGCATCGAACACATTTGTAAATTACTTTCCTTGAACCCATTGTGCGAGTTCACTTTAATACCGCATGCTTTATATACATGTTGCTGCTGATTGGACCGCAGTTCTGACACACCCACCAAACAAGAGAAAACGTATCTCAAACCCCGTTGCACACCGGTGCACGCCGTTTCCAGGAAACATGACGTTCAACCCGGAAACCGTAGCAAAACGTTGCGCACCGTTTTGATCTTGAACATGCCCGTGGTGTTTGTTCCTGTCTCTGTTTCGATCCCACCCTCCTTGTTATCTCATTATTGGTTTCATTTGCCCCACCTGTTGTTCCCTCATTACCTGCCTGATTTGTCCCTTTTATAAGTTCCTTTGTGTTTGCAGTCTGTGTCAGATTGTTGTCTTGTATACGTCTCCTGTTTTCCCGTGACCCTCTGGTATGTTTTTGAAGTTGTTGTTTTGTATTATGTTTTTCCCCCTTGTGGGTTTTTGTTTTACTTTGTTTCTTTTATTAAATAAATCACTATTCTTTGCAATTGAGTCCTCACCTAGTTTTCTTTAGTTATCACGTAACAGTATTTTCAGATTTGGAATATATTCTCTACCCAAATGTGTCACTAATAAAACACAATAAAAATGATTTAAAGAGAAGGCTTATATTGACCTTTTAAGATTTTGTTTACATCTATCCTTGTGTGTATATATATATATATATATATATATATATATATTTTGTTTTGCTATTTTATACAATTACAACAACAATTAAAATTGTAACAATATTTCCAGTGTAATCTTTCTTTGTAAAAACTAAAGTATACATTTTATCATACGTAATTCAAAGTTAAGGATTCATTAGTTTGAATATAGCCTACATTGGAACAAACACTATAATAACATCTTAGTTGATGACTTTATTTTTGACAAAACATAGTATATACAGTGGGTACGGACAGTATTCAGACCCCCTTAAAATTTTCACTCTTTGTTATATTGCAGCCATTTGCTAAAATCATTTAAGTTCATTTTTTTTCCTCATTATTGTACACACAGCACCCCATATTGACAGAAAAACACAGAATTGTTGACATTTTTGCACATTTATTAAAAAAGAAAAACTGAAATATCACATGGTCCTAAGTATTCAGACCATTTGCTGTGACACTCAGGTGCTGTCCATTTCTTCTGATCATCCTTGAGATGGTTCTACACCTTCATTTGGGTCTAGCTATGTTTGATTATACTGATTGGACTTGATTAGGAAAGCCACACACCTGTCAGAGCAAATGAGAATCATGAGGTCAAAGGAACTGCCTGAAGAGCTCAGAGACAGAATGGTGGCAAGGCACAGATCTGGCCAAGGTTACAAAAAAAAATCTGCTGCACTTAAGGTTCCTACGAGCACAGTGGCCTCCATAATCCTTAAATGGAAGACGTTTGGGACGACCAGAACCCTTCCTAGAGCTGGCCGTCCGGCCAAACTGAGCTATCGGGGGAGAAGAGCCTTGGTGAGAGAGGTAAAGAAGAACCCAAAGATCACTGTGGCTGAGCTCCAGAGATGCAGTCGGGAGATGGGAGCAGGCTTGGGAGGGTTACTTTAAAAATGTATTCCGTTACAGTTACAAATTACTTCATGAAAAAAGTATTCAGTAACGTAATCCAAGTACCACAATATGAAAGTAATGTAATCTGATTACTTTTGGATTACTTCAAGGTCACATATATAAATAAAGTCAAGCAAGAAGAAATATATATTTTTTGAAAACCTTTTATTTATTAAGAATTTGGTCCGGTGTAAAATATTTGCAAAATATAAACTATTTAAGAAAATGTCATATAGCTGTAAGTAACTATGTTGTAGCTAAAAACCTATTAAAACTAAGCAATCATGTCTCATTTCCACAACTTGGGAACACACAGCCCTGAATATTTATGTAAAGGGCTATTCAGACATCTAGTGTCTACTGTATGGTATTACAGATTCTTTTATTTTTATTTTTAACTAACATGTACAAGGAAAAAACTTAAACATTTTAAATTTCTACTCAATCTAAATATTAGTTTATTTTAAAATAGGCCTAGGCTACATGTTGACTAAAGCCGTGATCTTTCTTAATTTGCCTGACTGAACTTGGGGCGTTGGCAGTGGGAGTTCCCCTACGTTACCTAGGCAGCGAACATCCCGTTAAGTGAGAAGAGATTAAGAAAGGACATATTGGTACAATCATGTTGTTTGCATTTTCTTCTTTGAAAACAAAATATCAGCGGAATTTCCATGAATATAACGCGTTTTTGTCCCACGGGCAACGTTTCTACTAGCAGCCGTGATTCATTCAGCGTCTAAGGAGATTGTAGAAAGCTGTTATTTGCACACGCACCAGCGGGTGGCACACGTGAGTCATTACTGTCAACAGAACCAGGAACTACTGTATAATCAAGCAGCGCTTAATATAGTGTTATTATGCCAAAATACTGATTTATTTAAGTTTTAAATTAAACCATTGTAATCCTGAAAGTATTCCCCCTTTTTTCAAAATGTAACTATAATCTGATTACTACGTTTTTTGATGTAACTGTAACGAATTACAGTTGCTGGATTTTTGTATCCTGATTACATAACGCCGTTACATGTATTCCGTTACTCCCCAACCCTGGATGGGAGAAAGTTGTAGTAAGTCAACCATCACTGCAGCCATCCACCAGTCGGGGCTTTATGGCAAGACACATGTGCAAGACACATGAAAGCACACCTGAAGGACTCCAAGATGGTGATAAATAAGATTCTCTGGTCTGATGAGACCAAGATATAACTTTTTGGCCTTAATTCTAAGTGGTATGTGTGGAGAAAACCAGGCACTGCTCATCACCTGTCCAATACAGTCTCAACAGTGAAGCATGGTGGTGGCAGCATCATGCTGTGGGGGTGTTTTTCAGCTGCAGGGACAGGACGACTGGTTGCAATCGAGGGAAAGATGAATGCGGCCAAGTACAGGGATATCCTGGACGAAAACCTTCTCCAGAGTGTTCTGGACCTTCCAACAAGACAATGACCCTAAGCACACAGCTAAAATAACGAATGAGTGGCTTCACAACAACTCCGTGACTGTTCTTGAATGGCCCAGCCAGAGCCCTGACTTAAACCCAATTGAGCATCTCTGGAGAGACCTGAAAATGGCTGTCCACCAACGTTTACCATCCAACCTGACAGAACTGGAGAGGCAAGGAGGAATGGCAGAGGATACCCAAATCCAGGTGTGAAAAACTTGTTGCATCTTTCCCAAAAAGACTCATGGCTGTATTAGATCAAAAGGGTGCTTCTACTAAATACTGAGCAAAGGGTCTGAATACTTAGGACCATGTGATATTTCAAAATGTCAACAATTATGTGTTTTTCTGTCAATATGGGGTGCTGTGTGTACAATAATGGGGGAAAAAAATGAACTTAAATGATTTTAGCAAATGGCTGCAATATAACAAAGAGTGAAAAATGTAAGGGGGTCTGAATACTTTCCGTACCCACTGTATATATTTTACATATGAGCAGAAATTGGCAACATTATAAGCTTATTTGATGTGGCAGTATTTTACAGTAAAAACTTTATAATCTATCCGATTTTTGTAGTCGATTTTTACTCATCTCAGTATAGCAATAGAGTTTGGTAAAAGCTGTTCATTCATTCACACACAAAAACGCGATTCATTTTGAAACAGTATTTTTGCCAGCTGTAGCTACACAACAGCGTGCATCTGTGCATTCATTCATTCACACACAGAAATGCGATTCATATTTAACCCTCTATGGTACGCATTATGATATCAGTGAGAAAAAAAATATTTGTTATGTTTTTCCTGCTTAAAATTTGACACTATAGCAATATCAATAAACATTATCATAATTTTTTTATTTATTTATTAATTATAAGTTTGTTGCCTCAAGGCAACATTGTACCACAATGGACAAATTTAAACATTTGACATTTTCATGAAGAAAAAGAATAATATATTTATTGAAAACATCAATTTATTTAACTAAACACTTGAACAAACAGATTTATCAAGTTTTTATTGAATTACACATTTCATATTTAATAAAAAGTAACATTTATTATCCAGCTGTTGCCCTCAGGCAACATTGTACCATCGTGGAACGCAAGTACTACAAACCATTATATCATCAAGTTATCATATCAAAACATTAAAAAACTTCAAAACATGCTGTGTCAAGGTAAAACATTTACAATCACTATAACATTATCCTAATATGAAGGCCAGGCCTCAACAACAGCAAGATCAAACATTTGGAAGACCTCCCCGGCCGACCTAATGACCCGTGTGGGGTCCTCCAGGGGCCCGTCGGGAACCCCCCGAAATACGAGACCCCTACAAGTCCCACTAACCCTCTATTTGTCCGATTGCCCACTATAGTAGACAAATGTCCTGTTGACCCCACCGCCGGTCTCAAGCCACGCCCCCGTCCCACTAACCCACTATTTGTCCGATTGCCCACTGTAGTGGCCAGATGTCCCGTTGACCCTCCCTGACTTGTCTCAAGCCACGCCCCCGTCCCACTAACCCACTATTTGTCCGATTGCCCACTGTAGTGGCCAAATGTCCCGTTGACCCTCCCTGACTTGTCCCAAGCCATGCCCCCGTCCCATGGACCCGCTATTTGTCCAATTGCCCACTATAGTGGCCAAATGTCCTGTTCACCCTGACCGGCTCCAAGCCATGCCCCTGTCCCACTAACCCATTTGTCCGATTGCCCACTATAGTAGGCACATGTCCCGTTGACCCCCCTGACCAGTCCCAAGCCACGCCCCTGTCCCACAAACCCATTATTTGTCCGATTACCCACTATAGAGGCCAAATACTCCATCGACCCCTGCTGACCACTCCCAAGCCACGCCCCTTTCCCACGAACCCACTATTTGTCCGATTACCCACTATAGTGGCCAAATGTCCCGTCGAACCATGCCAAGTTTTCAGTTTGCAAAAATACAGATACATTTAGATAATTCAAACTCTTTTCCTTACAAATAAAATGTAATTGTATTCATACGTAGTATGCCTGGCATGGCCTTATGTGATTCCATTATGGTACAATGTTGCCTCGAGGCAACAAGCAGTTTTATGTAATTTCCTATGATAAATTTGATGATATATAATGTAAAGTTTTTTGAAAATACTTCTTTACTTACCAATGAAGGTGACTCTGATTTTTTGTGGCTGATTATTTGGACAGAAATTAGTGAAAAATGCCCTTTTCAGTGGAGAAAATATGGAGCCATGTGACATGTGCACATGTGTTGAAAGAGGGAACTAAATGTACCTCTGTGGGTCATGTGACCACTCTTTTGCATTTTCTTTGGTTAGTATTTGAGTTCCCCTCCCCTTAGAGAGCATTGAACAATTACATTTTATTATGTTTTTATAAAAAAAAAGCTAAAATAGACTATGTTGCCTGGAGGCAACACCGTACCATAGAGGGTTAAACAGTCTTTTTGCGTGTACAGACACTTGCGATTAGAACAAAGCAAATATAAAACTGACCTATTCCTCAGCCGGATCCGTTGCTCCTCGAAATGAAACTTCCAGCACTTCTGAGGTAAATTTTCCAGGATTATTATTAAGATAGTATTATTCCTCACAGTACATGAGTCTGAAAGTGAACTTGCGGTGTGTGTTATCCAGCTGATGTGAGCATTTCACAGGTTTGCATGGATGCCTCAGATAATTTGCGTTTGAATAGCGCACGCTCTCCGTGGGCGGGGTCACATTAAAACATAATGAGCTGAGATGAGAACGACTGACATCTCTCTCTTTTCATACATATTACATAAACTGTGAATATTTGTTGTTTTTTTTATAAAAATTACTTCATTTAAAAGAAGAGAATTCAAGCTTCATGCCTGTGTGTCTGTATGCCTGTTTGACTGAGTATTCGCTGAGTTACAGTTCATTTTCGGACGCGTTTCAGAATGGAATTCACTGACAGAGAGAAAGCAGAACTCACATCATGTTTATTTTTCTTTATTTGGCAAAAAGCACAACAGGTTGTTTTTATTGTGAGTATACACACAAAAAAAATACACACTTAACAGGATCGATTGATGTATGAAACTTGTATGCAAGATCAAAGTCAACAGAGTATTTTGAATCTCTTTTGCACTGATAAGAAAAAAAGCGAGCCTATCGCGCCGGCGTGATTGTCGACCCCAGGGGGTTAAAATATATATATATATATATATATATATATATATATATTTATATATATATATATTTTTTTTACTTTTTGTTGTACTGGTTGAAACTATCTTCACATCTTGATAGCATTCAATAATAGAAGTAGCCTAAATATATAGATAAAAACAAAACAAAAAACATATATATTCTGTGGAAGTCTTAGGACCAAAACATTTTCTTGCGTCTTCATTTCTTTTGGAGGAGGTGTGGGTTTGGAGACGCTCTGAAGGAAGGGTGGGATCTCATGCTTCCAAAGCTAGCTTACTATTGCTAGCCTCTGCGAAATTGCCTATCCTACCTTCAAGAAGGCAAAATAGGTCTATTTTGATTTCATGTTGACTTTAATCTGTAGGGAACTAAATGTGTGTTTACAGGGTCAAATTTAATAAATCTAGACTGAAAGAGACTGTAGAGAAACAACATGTAGTTGTATGAATAATATCTGCATGTGACTCTTAGCTCCTCGCTATCTTCCTTATTGGTTAAACCCTTTCTGTTCACTGTGACTGTGCCATGAACTGCTTTGTCAGCATTTTGAAGACTTATAGATGAGGGGCTCGAGTTGTCAGCATAGAGCAGCTGCATTCATGTAGGTCATGCATACAGTACGTAGCTGTAGTGCAGGAATGCATGTCTTTCAGAGGAAAAAACTTGGACAGAGAAAAAAAGGGTGGAGGGTGGAGGGGGGTGTGGAGTGGAGGGTGGAGGGGAGGGGAGGGGAGGGGAGGGGAGGGGAGGGGAGGGGAGGGGAGGGGAGGGGAGGGGAGGGGAGGGCTGCTCTTTGTCCTTTGTCAGGATGCAAACATTTCTAATAAAAACCTTCAACTATCTTTACTTTGTGTCATAATTATGTCCAGTAAAAAAAAAAAAAAAAAGAGAGAAAAAAGCTAAAGGAAGTGTTTACTGGATAAAGGTTCTAAATGACATGACATTTTCAAAAATCATAACTTTCAAAACAGTTTTTAAGTTTACTGAAAGTTTTTTGGAAAGATGTTTCATAAAATTAACAATTAGCATGTTGTTACACAACAGTACAATCCATTGTACTTCTGTACTTTTAGCCTAGTTTACATTCCTGTCAGTGGTGCTATCCTGACTAAGGTCTAATACGAAGACTCAGCTAGGCAGAGTGGATGGTACTGTACAGAACTTCATGCTTTAAATGTAAAAAAAAAAAAAACACTTTAACCTTTGGCCTCATTCTACTGCTGGCTCAGTTTGACAACCTCATTCCAGTTGGCTCCATTCAAACTACAAGTACTCTTGTTACTGATGGTTTGGAGCTAGACCCTTCAAAGAGGTTTAGCTGTATCAAAGGCCAGGAGTTAACTGTTTAATCCTTGAGTGAAATCATACCCATCTTCAGTTCATGGTTAGCAAATAAGCAAATAAAAACGTGAGAGGCCACAAACATGACGATAAAAAAAACATAGATTTAACAGTGTTGTTCCTATAGTGTGTGTAGTGCGGTGATATGACCAAGATGGCACACCATAAGCAAACAGATTCCATTCACAAACAACCAGAGTCCCGACTGTGAACACAGGAAATCTCACAAAATCTCTCGTGGTCAAACATGACTTTAGAGTAAAAATGGACGACGGGCAAGAAGAAATGGCAATAATAGTGCTTTTTACAGAGAAAAAAAAACAACGAAAAAATAAATAAATAAAAAAGTTTGGATGAAATCGTGTTATGCTTCCATCTTTTGTCAGCTCGCTCTCTGATTTGGTTTCGTTTTGTTCCATGTGACAATCTGTCCTCGGGGTTCCCCCCACAAAATAGGATTTCTGATCGTAAATATTCAACATGTTGGATATTTACGATTTGAGATTGATGCTGCCCCGAAGTTCTTCAGAGCAGATTCAATCCCTCTTATACCTCACACCACTGGAAAATCTGATAAAATAATTTGTAGAACCATTAAAATAATCCAGATCTCACCTAGGATTGTCGGCCAGATTATCTTGTAGTGTGTGGATGCCTTACTTCCGCGTTTTACTTATTACTCTGGAGTTTTCGGTTACAATATTCAGTGCACCTGCATACAGACAGTTAGTCATGAGTACACAGATTATTATTACGTCTTATGGCTGTCAATTGGTTAAAACAATGAATCGTTCTCTGCGTTAACATGAATTATCCTGAACCTGATGAAATGTGAATATAAATATATTTTCTTTCCAACTGTGCATTCTGAATAATACCCACTAACCTGCAGCAGTCTAGTGTCCGTTTGATCATTTAACAGTGTTTTTCTCTCACTGATCATATGTCATACCTGTTGAGTTTTCATTTTTAAATTAATTTGACTGATAAATAGGATTGCTGCACACGTTGGCGCTCTTATTCCAGTCTTTTAAAATAGTTGAATGAATGAATGTCCATTATGTGCTTTAGATAAATTTAACAATATTTATATATTTAATTCATCTTAAACAGTAACGTGTTGACAGCACTTACTATTTTGAATATTAATTAAGAATTTTGGCATAAACATGTAAATTACATACAGTTAAATGATTGACAACGGAAATGACACAGAATTGTAATCATTCCACTGGAGGTGAGCTTGACGAACCGAAGTGCAGTTTATTCTAAATAAACTAAATACAAAAACAAAGGCATGGCATGGCGTGGCATGGAACTCACCCGACAGTGGTTACACAAACAATACTTGACAAGGAACCAGGCAAACATGATGGCTTAAATACATAATGCTAAATGACAAGACACACCTGTGCACAATGAAACAATGAACCAATGACAACCAGTGGCGGCTGGTGAAAAATATATTGGGTGGGGCTGTGTCATATTCAGTCGGTTTCAATAGTCTGGTAACCATGGGAGTCTTTTAGCGTAGTGGCTCCGAGGTTGTGGAATGCTCTTCCTCAAGACATCCGTCAAACATCCACCCTTCTCTCCTTCAAAAACACATTTTTTATCTGAATATTACTCTTCAGCTTACAGTCTGTAAATTCTACATTGTTATTGATATGCTATTTGTTTGAATCCCTCTTTGTTTTGTGTCTTTAACCTAACTTTGTAAGTGACCTCTGTATATTAGGCCTACTTTCTGCCCTTGATATGTGCTTTGATGTTGATGTTTATTTTGTTCTATTCCTTAACCCAGTCCCAGTGGTTCTCAAACTTTTTAGAGTTGTACCCCATGAGGCTTTTAACATCCTTCTGCGTAAGTTACCCACTATTCAGTCGCACCTTTTTCAGTAAGGGACAATATTTGCCCCCTTAAATCGATTTTTCCAGTGCATTTTTACCTTTACAAATACCTTTATAAAATAAATAATGCTTTAAATAATGAATGTTCATAATAAATGTTCAATAGAGAAATATGCAATGGTAAAAACGAAGTGATGCTTTTAAATATTGAATTAAAACCGCCAGTAGGTGGAGAGTCATCGAGTCATTCATTCCGTAATGAAGCAAGTGGCTGTATTTATGAATTAATCATTGAATCATTGACTCTAATGATTTGTTCAAAACCGCAGATTCGTTCACAAACACTGCTGTGTGCTGCAGTTCTGCTGTGGCTTTCGTTGGAGCTATTATTTTGTTGTAAAAAAAATATTGACAACTGTGTTGAAAATTAACATCACTTAATATTAATATTTCGTTTGTTGAACTGTTGTATAAAATCAATGTCACATTCGCAATCGTGTGGATCTTCATATAATGTGATCATCATTAAACACAGAAACTCACACAGGGTATGTGTTTTTATCGAAGCGAGTTTGAATCTTATATCGATCTCCATGCCTGTGTCTATATTTGTTCTTCATGCTAGTAAGTGCTAAATCCCTACTTTTACAAAGGTAACGTACATTGTCGAGAACGATAGTATAGCGCGATTTGCCGAGGCAGCAATCTGCACGAGACCTGTCATATAGCCTACACACTGCTTAAATGCAGAAAGTTTTGACCGCAAAAGATGAGGTAATTTGATCGGATGTCATGTATTTACAGCATTTTACCTGATAGAAATGCATGCTCAGTTTAAATCTTATTTTAAGGTGAGGTAGTATTAAAGGAATGGCAAAATTCAGCATTTTCTTCCCGCACCCCCTTCTGTCACCTCACGTACCCCAGTTTGAGAACCACTGCCTTTTACATATCTTTGTAAAGCGAACTTGGGTGTTGGAAAGGCGCTATATAAATAAAAGTAATAATAATTATTATTATTATTAACCACCCAAACACAATTTAACACAAACTGCATGATACCAGTGCTCTGTGAAAAAGTCAGTAATTATTTAATGCCATATTACAAGGCTGCAGGCGTCCTTACACAAAAACAAACAAATTGCACAAACTTTCCATTTGAAATTGAACTCACTTCATTCAGTCCGGTAACTGTCCATGCCGAATCTGTCCCCGTTGTTTTAAAATGTAATCACGGAAAGCAAAACAAGGCATTAGCATAACCGCATCCAGCTAGCCAGGCCGATAGACCGCTGTCTGATGGAGATTTGGGGCGCTAAACAGAAGCTGTCTGATGGAGCTTGGGGCGCTAAACAGAAGCGCCCATAGCTGACTAGATTTGAGCTCGCTGATTGGCTACAGTTTATGTCAAACATTTATATATTAAATCAGCAATTGGCTAAGCTGCTCCACAGACCCGCCTCTTTGGGGTGATTGACTCCAGCGCCCCAGAGCTGATGAGACGTGCACGCAGGTGGAGGAGACGTGTTGAAAAAGCAGACATTTTTCATTTCTATCATATTTTTCACATATACTGGGTGCATTTAATATCTCAAACACACAAATACTGACAATTTGTATGTATGATTTATGTATATATTTACTTATTTATTTAATGAGTGTGGCTCATAAACTGTGGTCTGGCTCATGGGGGGGCGGCGCCCTAGTGCGCTCTATTGGCCAGCCGCCCCTGATGACAACATGACAGCACAGTAGTGGTGGGCAGATCGAGGCTTCATGGAACACTGAAACAGTTCAAGCAGATGTGCCGTATTGTGTCGAGGCTTCAAAACAAATCCGACACCCGTCTCCACGGTGACCCATAGTGGTCAGAACAGTGTAAATGCAACAAAAACCCAGGCCAAACATGCATTAAAAAAACTTTTACAAATCTATTGCAAATTTTATTTTTTGAAAGTAAAATCTGTCAAATGCAATTATCTAATCATCTAATAAGATTATCAAGTGTCTATGCTACATGTTCTTTTATCAATTGTCAGGGTTTGTTTAGTTTGTTCTTTGAATGGCTCAGCTAACAGGCCAAAAAGAGACTATTAACTACCATTATTAATTTTAATTATACTAATGTCTAATTAAAACGTCTACAAATGTATTAAACTGATCAGAGATCAGGTAAAACCCACAGACACTTGTTCAGTGGTTCTCAGTGATTCCTCATGATTCATGGGTTGACATTAGAAATGTTAGATCGTGACGTGATGTGGTAACAAGCGAAGCACGCAGCGTCTCGCACCCTCGCAAATGTTTCCTCATCTTTAAAGTCATCGTTTGTAACTTAACTCTCTCCTAAACTTATCCAAAGTGGTGGATTTACTAACTTACTGATCTGTTGTGACTATGCCTAAGGCAAAAGCGGTGCAGACCGACTCAAATGCTGAGACGGTCACAATGGCGTCCCTCACCCTCCTGCTTGAGTCTCATCGAACCGCCATCTCCGAGGACTTCAAACAAACTTTCTCATCTCTTGAGACCAAGTTGAACGGTGTTATAACTACCGTGACAGAACACGCTGAGAAACTCGAAATCCTTGAGAGTGAAGGTGACGCGCGAGAGCTATGCCTGAAGGCTGCCAAGGAAGCTATCACCAAGCTCCAGACAGACCATGCTAAACTAGCAACTAAAATCGTCAACCTCGAATCACGGAGCCGGCGTAACAACATCAGGGTCATTGGTGTACCTGAATCCGTGGAGGGGCCACAACCGACAGCTTTCTTCACTAAGATGCTCGAGGAGGTCTTTGGAGTGTGAACGGGCTCACAGAGCCCTGGCACTCAAACCTCCACCCAACCAGCGGCCAAGACCGATCATCATTCGTCTCCTCAGGTTCCAGGTAAAGGATAAGATCATCCGCCATGCACGGACTATGAGGGGTAGGCTGAAATTCCGGGACCATTCCATCCTTGTATTTGAGGACTATCCTCCAGAGGTTGTGGAGCAGCGGAAAGAGTTTAAGACAGTCATGTCGGAGTTGTATGAGCGTGGATTCAAGCCGGCCTTGCTCTACCCGGCCAGGCTTTACATTAAGATGGAGTCGGGAGGTAGGAAACATTTTCCCACGGTAGCTGAGGCTGAAGCTTTCATGGTCTCCTTGCCCTCACGGAACACCTAGATCATTGTTGCCCAAATCCATGCGACGAGGGTGACAGACCTGCAGGCCGCGGCTTACTGTCGTTTGAGCTCCCATTTTATTCCGTTCTCCATTGACAGTGCACAGTGGTGATCTGTTTGCCTCTACTTTTGCGGATTTGGGGCGACAGTCTCTCTATCATGAATTAATGTGTCTAATAAGTTAGCACGCTAACTGTTACTCCCCTTTACGGGAGACTCGATTCTTGTTTTCTGGCGGAGAGGTGAGACATTTTGCTTTTCATTTCTATGAGACTATTTTCATTTCTTCTTCTTTTTTTTTTTTCTTTTTTTTCGCGAGTCGGCGCGGATGACTGCGGCGTGGTACAAATTGTTTATACAATGGTACTAGAATATTGTTGTGTGCGTATGTGTTGTGTATGTGCGTGTGTTTGGTTGCTTCGAGCGTGTTTACGACTACTGCCGTGTCAATGTCTTAATGTGATCCCAGAAAACTCCATGATCAATATGTACTGCTTATATTATGGGTTTTGATGATTTCAATATTGTTGGAGATTATTATCTAACTCAAGCTGTCATTTTGATGTTATTGGGTGTAGTGAAACCTGGCTCAATGAATTTTCAAATGCAGATTTACTTAACCTTGATGGATACAATCTACACATTAAGAACAGACCAAATAGAACAGGTGGAGGGGTCTGCCTTTATGTTAAAAGTAGCCTCCAAGTAAATATTTGTGATTTTTATTTAGAGGATGATCATTGTGAGTCTTTATTCATTGAGATTAACAATTATGACAAAACATTTATCATCGGTGTAATCTATCGTCCACCAGACTCTGCTCTTGACACTTTTTATAGTAAACTGGAAAATCTATTACATAAACTGAATAATCAAAAAAAAGACTGTATACTTCTTGGTGACTACAACATTGATATTTCTAAGGAAGATGGGGCAAAACATGACTTCATGAACACATTGCATTCCTCCTCTTTTTTCCCCACCATTGATAGATTTACTAGAGTAACACTTACATCCAAAAGTATTATTGACAATATCATTACTAATATTCAAAACATCAAGCTGGAGACGGGAGTCGTGCTGGCTGACATCACAGATAATTTCCCAATTGCAATATTTTTTGGCTCTGGCAAATCAGTCTCTCCTCCACTCTCTAAAATTAAATCTAAAATCCTTAATGAGAGAACCTTACAGCACTTAACTGTTAACTTACAGGCCAAGTCGTGGGCTTCTGTCTATGACAGTGCGACTCCTGATGCTGCATATGACAATCTGATAAAAATCATTCAAGACTCCATCAAGGACACAATCCCTGAGAAGACTGTCAGATGCAGCACTACTCTCCAGAACCCTTGGATTACAAAGGGAATTTTGAAATCTATTAAATATAAAAGTAGGCTTTACAAATTTTACATGAAAAATCCTTCTAGTTTAAATAAAGCGAAATATATTTCCTATAAAAATAAATTAACGCAGATTATAAGAAAGAGCAAAAGAAATCATTACACAGAACTTCTAAAAGCTTCACAGGGGGACTGTAGGAGGTCATGGAATGTGTTAAATGAAGTTCTCAATAGGAGACATAAACCGACTGCTTTACCTGATCGTGGTGATGCCAAAGCTGATCTTGCACAGAATTTTAATAATCATTTCGCTTCAATTGGTGTAAATCTGTCTAAAAAGATAAGTCAACCTAAGGGTGTCACTTTTAAGCATTTTCTTTCTGGTAGTTACATTTATTCTTTCTTCATGATACCAACAGACAGTACCGAACTCCTCAAGATCATTTTGGACTTGAGGAGCTCACACACCGCTGGTGTAGATGGAATATCTAGTAAGATCATGAAGGCCATTGCGGACGTCATTGTAGAGCCACTGGCTCATTGTATTAACCTTTCTTTGTTTACTGGTATTGTACCTAAAATGACAAAAATTGCAAAGATAATTCCAATTTTTAAATCGGGTGATAGAAATGATATGAATAATTACCGGCCCATATCAATTCTACCCGCTTTTTCTAAAGTAATGGAGAAGGTAGTATACAATAGACTTAGTGGCTATCTTGATAAATTAGATATTCTTGTTCCCTCTCAATACGGTTTCAGAAAAAAGAGCACAACCTGTATGGCAATACTACACCTAATTGAGCAAATTAATGACTGTTGGGAAATTGAAATTGAAATTGAAGAGGGAAAATTTGGTATTGGTATTTTCTTGGACCTATCAAAAGCCTTTGATACCATTGATTTTGATATCTTATTGCACAAATTACAACACTATGGTATCAGAGGTCTAGCACTTGAATGGTTCAGAAGTTATCTATTTGAGAGGGAACAGTATGTCCATATCAATGATCATAATTCTACTTGTAAGCCCTTAATCTTTGGGGTCCCCCAGGGCTCCATTTTAGGGCCACTCTTATTTATTCTGTATATAAATGATTTTGTAAATTCAACGACATTATTCCATAAAATCATCTTTGCAGATGACACAAATTTGTTTACATCACATAGTAACCCAATTATTTTACAAGATATAGTCAATTCAGAGTTAATCAAAGTTGACTCTTGGTTTAAATGCAATAAACTATCATTAAATGTAAGCAAAACAAATTTTATTATATTCAAATCGACCAAGAAAAAATTATTTAAAAACACTGATCACTGCTTGATTAAAATTAATGACCAATTGATAAAAAGAGTGCATTCTACTAAATTCCTGGGGGTCCTCATTGACGAATCTCTTACCTTTAAATGTCATATTGATCATCTTGTAAACAAACTGTCAAAGTATGTTGGCTTGTTTTATAAGATCAGACACATTCTTCCGCTGTCTGCCCTACTCTTGTTGTATAAAACTCTTTTTGAACCACATCTTAATTACTGTAATGTGATATGGTGCAACACCTTCACAAGTCATCTTAAAAAACTTGCATCATTAAAAAAGAAAGCCATACGGGCTCTGTCCTGGTCAGAGATAAATTCTCCTACTCACCCTCTATTTTATCGCTTTGAGTTACTAAGACTAGCTGAGTTAAATACATATCATAATGCCTGCCTTATGTTTCAAATTGTTAACAGCCTGAACTCTACACTGAGTAGTCTTGTTCCTATCTCCAGCCGCCAGCATACATACCAAACGAGAACCAAACCACTCATATCTGGAAAATATCGTCGACATGTTCGCACCAGTATGAGCGTTGCCTGTAGGGGGCCGCAGATTTGGAACGGGATTGATGATGGCCTTAAGGTGTTGCCCTCTATCTCCAACTTTAAAAGACAACTAAAAAAATATGATCTATCAACCTATATTTAATATATAACTGTCTTCTCATGGACTACTGGGATCTATGTGTATGAATGTATGTGTATTAGGGGTGGAACGGTACATGTATTCGTATTGAACCGAATCGATACGGGCGTCACGGTTCGGTGCATGAATTTACACGGAGAATACACGGTATAAAAATAAATAAAACTCGCGTGCAAATTAATTAATGTAACACGGAACTACTGTTAGATACGCGGGTTCTTTAGGGACACCTAATCTGTAGCCCTGCCTTAAGCTAGGTTTGTTTATACTTTCGCCTGCCTCCGCAGCGCGAGCCTCCGCTGGCCGCTCGCGCGCCTCCCCAAATGGACGAGGCATTTATACTTCGCGCTCGCTGGTGTACTATTCTTTGAAACGACAGGATGTGACTCGGTGTAATTGTCCTCTAAACTAAACCATCAGGAATCAGCGGTGAGAAGTAAGGTACACTCGTGAATGTTTATTTTAGTAAAACAACACTTTAGTACACCAAAACCACACTACAAAAGAATCGTGTAAAGCAGTAAACCAGATTATTCCATGTGACATTAGGAAAAAAAAATGGATATGAGAACGTAACCTACAACTAAATTAACGTTATCTTACATAATTTCTATTTTTATTTAGTTTAGTGAATCTTTTTATAAAACATGGCCATTTATTTTTATTTAAAGGGCTTATGTCTGCTATTGTAGGCTCATTTTGTTAATGTAAGCAACTAATTTAGACGCAAGAACTGGATGCCGGTGCTGTGAGATGTACATGCTCGGCCAGATTCGGCTCGAAGTCGTGCGCGCTAAAAAGCCGTGCACTGCACACCGCCACGCGAAATGTGGCCTTGCGCACCCAACGCGCACGACCGCCCACACCGCAATGACGACATTTTTGCCGCGCGCACCCTCGCGCTCGTGCGTCCGCACATAAATAAGAGATGCTTTATTTTCAGTTTTATAGCTGATTGTCTTTTTTGTTTGTTTACATCTTAGTTTACACACTTCAGGGCAGGCTGTTAGAGATGCGCGGTTGGCGGTTACAGCCGCGGATAAACCACGGATCGGGCGGATGACGTGACGAAAAATAATATTTTAATTCAATTCGGGCGGGTGAACCAAGTCATCAGCAGCACCTTGCATCGCCCAATCAGCGGATGGCGGGCGGGTGCGGTTTTGAAAATTGGTCAAAAACGTTGGTGCGGATGGATGGCGGACGGATGATGAGTTTTGTGATGCAGTTGCGGATGAAATAATAGCCCATCCGCGCATCTCTACAGGCTGTTGCAGCTAGATGAGGGGAGAGACTGTATGACACTAGGTGGTACAGCCTGAGACATGCACAATAAAAAAAATTGCCTTCTGCATTTTTGTTTTGCTTTTCCCTCCATTGTACCGAACTCGTACCGAACCGTGATGTCTGAACCGAGGTATGAACCGAACCGTGACTTCTGTGTACCGTTCCACCCCTAATGTGTATGTGTGTACTTTTATGTATGTACTGGTGCGCTTTTGCGTGCTTTCAGTTTTACTAACCATCGTCTGGTTGCAGGTGGTAACTGTGTACCTTGTCTGTACCACTTCTTTTTCATTAACTATGGGCCCCCACCTATAAGCTTTTTTAGCTCCTTTGGGGGACCCATTCACTATACCAAATTCTGATTCTGTACCCCCGCTGTATTATAGAATTTGCTGGTAGTGGTATTTGTGAATAAACCCAAACTCAAACTCAAACAGAGATCATCGCCCACAGCGGTGAACCATTGAAATTTCAAAGTGTTTCGAAACGTTTTGAAACAGTTATGACGTAATGAAGCCTCATTTACTGAAATCATGTCAAGTCAAGTCAAGTCATCTTCATTTATATAGCGCTTTTAACAATGCAGATTGTTTCAAAGCAGCTTCACAGAGAGACACTTATAATTTAAGGTAACAGAGATTGTTTTGGCTTTATAGCGGTTCTATAGTTATGTGCGTTTGAATATATGTGCGCAGGTTTGTAATTCCCTACAAACCAAGCCTAAACAAAGTACTGGTCTTTCCTTATAAATTTTTATACAGAATTGTATTTAATTTTATTTAATTTTATTTTACGTGACTCTTGCAGTTTGATACATGCTCCGAACCATTTATTTGGAACAAAAGATTCATAAAGATTTCGAAGCTTCATGAAGCAGCATTTTGAAATTGCCATCACTACAGCACAGAACACAATGGCAGGATCACATGAGGGCCAGGGAATCACATGACAAGACATGAAACATGACTGACATGAAACATGAATCAAAAACCAAAACAACCTGTGACAAGAATAGTGATTAAAATATTTTTAAAAAGTAAATAAAGGTTTGTGCTCATCTTATTAATCAGGTCTAACACACTTCAGCATCGTGCTCATTAGTTTAGATGAGCACAGACACCCTGTGGTGAAATAATCACGTATATGTTTACCAATCGCTGCTTTCTCAGATCGGCTTGGGTTTGATTAAAACTTCATGTTCCGTTGAATTTGGAAAGTTCATTACACCGTAATCATTCGAATATCTCTTCTCCCATCTCTGAAAATGTCCAGATTTTTATGTTTTAAATAAATAAATGAGTTGTGCAATTTCAAAATGGAAGTGCGTCACTAAGCTTAGTGCAAGTAGTCCTCTCCTTTTCCATTATTTTTTCTCGTCAGCAAACATAATATTTGACAAGTTGGAAAATGAAATGTATGACCCTTTAAAACAATGTGATTGATGTGGTGACTGAGCAAGACAAGCCAGTTTTCTGAAATGTTTTATAGCTTCACCATCTGTTGATGAAAGAACAACCAAAGAATCCCACCGCCTGTGCTTTTGACCATTTCTCATTCCTAATTTAAAATTAGGCACATCAATAACAATAAAAGCACATCCGGCCTCAGCAAGTGCTCTATGTTTACTGTTGTATTGTCTGTTAACTCAGTATTTCATGGCGAAACAAATGCAATCATTGAAATTGTGTGCTTCTCCTTGCCCGCGTTACTTAACGGGTGGGGATTCACATGATTTGTGTGTTATGTGTTTGGCAGCGGAGCATGCTATGTCAGCCTTCGAGGGGGCTGACTGTCAGCATTGCTAGAGGCTTCCGCTTCGCACGCTCCGCTCTCGCCTGTCACTTTTCGAGGAAAGTGGCCAGGCTTGCGGTCCTCAGGGATCCGGACACACTGCTGCTGAGGCAGCACGGAGAAGGCATTCTTGGGGATCGCAAGTGGATCTCTCGGCGGGGTTAGAGCCCTTTCTCTTCCTTTACCCGAGAGATCCAGCAGCTTCTTCCACACGGGTTGAGAGCCCAATGCTTCAGTGCTCTAGTTCCGAGGAATTAGATGTGCTGAGCATTGAAAGTGAAAATAAGGGGGAAGAGGATTTACCACCTCTTTCCCCAGCGTATGTGGAGCTGGTGGAGGTGATGACTCGTGCCGTGGCTAAACTTAATATTGACTGGCCGGCTGAGAAACAAGGCGCTCTTCCCAAAAACAAATTAAACAAATGTTTTTTGTCACAAACTAATGTGTCACCTCCATCATGGGGCCTTCCATTTTTGCCTCGAGAGCTCGACAGTTCGAGAGCTGCCTCGGGCATAGATCTTTCTCTCAGGGCCACTAAGGAGACCGCCAGAGCAATAGGGCGTTCTATGGCAGACTTGGTGGCCACTGAGAGACATTTATGGCTAAAAAATTTAAATAGAGCCTTTTTGCTGGATGCCCCACTAATGCCTAGAGACAAGCAGAGGCGTTCAAAAAATACCTCCCTCGCTGCTCCCATCCCCCTGGGGCAGCTGGGCGTGAGCAGCCCCTGCCGTCTAGCTCCTCATACAGGGCGCAACAGAAGGAGAGTGTCGTGTCCCATGCTCCTCCACAAAAATCATGGGGGCAGGGCTGACACTCTCAGCTGAAGCCTTCGAAGCAGAAGCCGGATCTGAGGACCATTCTTAAAGCTAAGAAGGCTTCGGCTCATAAAAGGTCCCGACGCCAGCGTGTGTCAGACCTCTGAGGGCAGCCCCAACCGGGTTGGAGTGGTATGCACCTCAGTATATGGTGCCCACTCCACCTCGGGGTCCTCAGAGGGGCGTTCTGCCAACCCCGCCACCCTTGGTGCCTCGGGGCGCAGCGGTCTCCAGCGAGCACACAAGTCGAGTTGAGCGCAGTTTCAACTCGATACTGCGTCAAACTCGCACCCTCTGAGGGGGGTTCAAAAACAGTCACTTCGGTTGTTTCCTGCCAGTATGCTTCAGGTCACTGAAGTGGCTGTTCCAGTTACACCAGAGGTCAGTCTCGAGAGACTGGTACCCTTAGTAGATTATCTGACAGAGTGGAAGAATCTACAGAATATATCTCAGTGCGTCCTGCAGATCGCAGAGAAAGGCTACAGAATCCAGTTCGGTTCTCATCCGCTACGCTACAATGGGGTGTTGCTCACGTTAGTGCATCCTGAGCAGGCTCTTGTAATGGAACAAGAGGTGAAAGTTCTGTTAGCGAAGGAAGCTATAGAGCAGGTATACTCACCCGACAGAGAATCAGGTTTTTACAGCCGATACTTCATTGTTCCAAAAAAAGGATGGGGGGTTGAGTCCTATACTAGATCTTCATCAGTTGAATCGTACAGTCAAGAAACTCAAGTTCAAGATGCTGACACTCAAACAGATTGTGACTCAAATCAGGTCCGAGGACTAGTTTGTCACGATAGATCTAAAAGACACATACTTCCATGTCTCCATCCTCCCTCAGCATAGGAAGTTCCTGAGGTTTAGCTCTATCACCCTGCACGTTCATGAAGTGCGTAGATGCAGCTCTGGCCCCGCTCAGGCTGCAGGGCATACACATTCTGAACTATATCAACGACTGGCTCATACTAGCAGAGTCGAAGCAAGTGGCGGTTCGGCATCGAGATGTCATCCTCGCACACATGCAAAAACTGGGGTTGAGACTCAATGCCAAGAAGAGAGTGCTTTCTCCAGTACAGAGAACCACTTTCCTTGGTGTGGTTTGGGATTCGGTCATGATGTGGGCCGTCCTATCGCTCGCTCGTGTAGCTGCTATCCTCACAGCCACGAAAGACTTAAAGCTAGGCCAGTCACGCACTGTGAAACAGTTCGAGAAACTCTTAGGCCTCATGGCAGCGGCGTCCAATGTGGTACCCTTTGGCCTGCTGTCCATGAAACCTTTGCAGTGGTGGCTCAGGACCAAAGGGTTCTCCCCGAGTATGATCAAGATCACGTGCGGTGTCTCCCTGCCTTGATTATATGGAGGAGACTTTGGTTCCTATCCCAGGGTCCAGTGTTGGGAGCTCTTTGCCATCAAGTTGCATGTCTGGGGAGAGACCCTCTGATTATTCGTTTCCTCCGTGGAACTTTGAGGCAGAGGGCTGCAACTCGTACCTGGGTTCTGGCTTGGGACCTTGCTATAGTCCTAGAAGGCCTATCTGTGGCTCCCTTCGAGCCCCTGGAATCAGTTTCATAAAAATTTCTGACTTTTAAGACTTTTTCTTCTGGCTATTCGGTCCCTAAAGAGAGTCAGAGTCCTTCAGGACCTTTCGGTTTCTCCCACCTGCCTTGAATTCGCACGTGGGATGGTCAAGGCATTTCTTTACCCTAAGCAGGGCTATGTCCCTAATGTGCCGACCAATTTACCAAGGCCTATTGTGTTGCAAGCTTTCTGTCCTCCTCTTTTTACTACTCAGGACCAGGAAAAGCTGAATCTACCAGCTGAAAAGCTGAAAACCAGTGTGAGCACTTGACACATATGTCCACAGAGCTGCCCAGTGGAGAAAATCAAATCAGCTGTTTGTCTGCTTTGGATCACCTAAGAAATGTCTTCCAGCATCTAAGCAGACAATCAGCAAGTGGATAGTTGAGGCTATTTCTCTGGCCAACCGTCACCCCTTCAGACACAATCACGCAGGGGCGTTCCCAAAGCGTCGTTGATGCAGCATCTCATTCCCTTCTAAGGGAACGTCCTGGTTGTGTATGCAGGATTGTGTATGACATAGTCGACGTCGACTGAATGGGGATCACGCTTAGGGAGTACTTCTTCGTACTACTATTCAATCAAGCCAATTCAACATTGGCGTGCGTGATTACACGCTCCACCCCGCAGCGCGGGTATAAACACGGAAGTGGACGCACGCACCAGTTGCTTTTTCGCTGAGGAGCCGAGCGGCCCCTGGAGTCAGCAGTGGTCCAGCAGTAGTGGCGAGGGGACTACGTCCTCCGTTCCCTCTTTCAGGGAACGGTGGGTTGCATACGCAACCAAGGCGTTCCCTTTCAGTCGAGAATGTCAGACGTACTGTAGTCGACATCGACTGAATAGGGATCTATTGAAAGCACCACTAGTACTGCCATCCTCCAGTGCCTAGACAGAAGTGGTAGGCCTGTGCTAGTGCACTAGTGCATACGAGTGGTAGGCCTGGCTCCTGACGCTCCGCCGCGTCCGTCGCCGGAGGGTATGGAGGAACTCGACAGGGTTCGGTTAAAGGGAACTCAACTTGAGCAAAAATGGCGCACATATCCAGTCCATAGGAGGGGAATGGCGCAGCAAGCCGACACCTTGAACCGGGCTCGAGTGAAACTGGCTTCACTCAACTTCAGAGGAGCTCACCACGTAAGTGGACACGTGCATCTCGGGATTTAACACCAAGCAGCCACCTTTATCAGTGGGCCAACGTCGCTTGGAAACAGCCTTCCCTTTCTGCTGATTTCCTTAACAGACAAGAGTTGGTCTGAGGTCCTAAGGCTTGCATTCTGTTCACGTATAACCGCAATGAAGCGGACGGACAGAGGAGGCAGGGTTTGCAGGTTCACCTCCTGGTCCCACCTTTTAGGGAGAGGTAGGAACCTTGGACACACATCCAGGCCGGGGTCTCAGCTAGGGAGAGTTAGCCGGCCCGAATTCCAGGCACGACTCGTTGACCAAAAGCGAGCATGTCCCTACCCTCTAGTAGAGACCATGCGAGCAGGAGAACTGTTTCTTTAAAAACAGAATTTTTAACTCACTGCCTGCAGTGGCTCAGGGGCTGTCTCTGCAGTGCAGTAGCACCAGCGATAAGGCCCAAGAGGATAAAGAGGGGCGCAAGGCATCATGATGTGAGTCAAAGAAAAATAGAGGCAACATCACCTCGGGACTCAACCTTAAGGCAGTGCTGAAACGGTCTTCATATGGAGGAAGCCATGTGGCTGCATCTGCCATATGCCCCAGGAGCCCCTGAAAATTCTTTCAGTGGGACCCTTTCTCACTTCTGTATAGCACCGACCGGACACACTCTCTTCTTGAAGAGGCATGTTAGACCGAGTCCATCTCCATACCGGAAAAGAGATACTCAGCCCGTGGGCGAGATTACTCTCTCCCAGTTGACCTGAGGACCCAACCGGATGACCGGGTCATCGAACCGCACCAAGCTGCCAGCTGGCGATCAAGAGGGGGCTGAGGGGTGTAAGGCTATGTAGGGTCACACACCGCCAGACTGGCCCTCTTGTGACCCAGGAATTGAGAAGTTTGCTATTTTTCTGAGAATGTGGGTACCGCTGGCCCCGTTTTTACAGGAGCCAGCGGCGGAAAAGACCCACACAAAACAAAAAACTCCAACCGGCCCTCCACCGGCTGGAGAGAGTGGATCTGTGGCCCAAGAGCAACTTCTCCATCCCTGGGTGGCCCATCCAGGTTCAATGTTTCCGCTGTCGCTTACCACCTGGCTTGGCAGCGCCTGGAACGGGCTGGGCAGCCCTTCTGCGGCCGGCTCCATGTCGAGACCTGGGTGGAGGCTGCTGCGATGGTCCGACGGGAGCGGAGGCGGCCGCAGGGGGACACCCTTGGTGACGGGCAGGCGGAGGATCTGCCCCCGACGGACGGGTGAAGGCAGCAGCGGGCCGCCGGGGCAGGATGTATCGGGTGACCTCCGTCTGCACCTTGGCGGCGGAGAGCTGTTGAACTGTTACACTCCCAGAGGGAGACAACGCAGTCGAGTCCATCTCCAGAGGCCAGCTCACCCTCCGATGCTGCAATCGGCATCACGGATGGACCAGCACGCTCCACGGGGGACTCCACCGGCTGCGGTGGAAGGGAAGAGTGAGGAGCCCACAGGGAATGGTTACCGGGCGAGACATCCAACACTATCCTCCTGTCACCCACCCCACCGGCACCCGAAGGCGGGGCGTGGTAATGGGGACTCACGCTTCGCGGACGAAGGCGAGTCTCTACCTCAACACCGCAACAGTCATATTCTCGCAATGAGAACATGAACTGTCCACAAAAGCTGCTTCAGTGTGCTGTAAGCCCAAACACGTGATGTAACAATTGTGACCGTTACAGAGAGACAGGGAACGAACGCATCCAGAAACGCACGGGCGGAGTGACATCTTTTTCTTTTTTTTCTTTCTTTTTATATATATATATAATTAAAAAAAAAAATTTAAAGATGCAAACGCACCCGTGTTGCTCTTTTAGGAAATGGAACGGTCACCAGTGCTGGAGCACACAGCGCGGCAACACTGAATCAGTGAACTGAAACAGTGAAGCACTCACTTCTCGCCCTCTAACCAACCGTCAAACACACAAACAAATATAAATGTGTTGCTGTTAAAACAGCAGTTGAGAGCTCAAGAAGCTCGCGATCACCGCTGCACTCACGCTGTAGAAACACCAACACTGGGAGGTCTTCCCGCCAGAACACCGACACACTCGCTTGCTGTGTAAACAGTAGTAACTTCAGAGACATCTGATCGACTCCGAAGCGAAAGGCAACTGGTGTGTGCGTCCACTTCCGTGTTTATACCCGCGCTGTGGGGCGGAGCGTATTACACGTGATTACCACGCACGCCAATGTTGAATTGTCTTGATTAAATAGTAGTACAGAGAAGACAGGCTCCCTAAGCGTGATCCCCATTCAGTCGACGTCGACTACGTCTGACGTTCTCGACTGAAAGGGAACTAGGGTTACAGTCGTAACCTGAGACGTTTTTGGTTAACTATTGCTTTAAATAAATGTATAATGTATAAATGTATAGTTTTAGAATTCAGGAAGTGTTGAATTCAGAAAACCTGTTTGAAAAAAAATTGCAATTCCATTTGATGTTAATACTGGCACAGAAATTTCACATTTAAAGTCATAAATTATGAATGAAGTTGGAAAGGCTTAAAGGGATGGTTCACCCAAAAATTAAAACTTACTTACCCTCATGTTATTCCAAAGTTTCCAAAGTTTCTTTCTTCTGTTAAACACAAAAGAAGATATTTTAAATAGTGTTGTTAACCAGACAGTTGATGACACCCATTGACTTCCATTGTATTATTTTTTTTTTCCTACTATAGAAGTCAATGGGTGCCTTCAACTGTCTGGTTACCAACATTCTTTAAAATATCTTCATTTGTGTTCAACAGAAGAAAGAAACTCATACAGGTTCGGAACAACATGAGGGTACGTAAGTAATGACAACAATTATTATTTTATTTTTTTTGAAAAAGCTGTCCCTTTAGGTTTACTGGAAAGTACTCAGAAATTTATTTACATGAAATATTTTAATGGAAAATGTTTGAGACTCTCCTTTTCAATGCCCAGAAATACTGTACAATGGGGTTAAAGCCAAAAGTCTGACCATGTTCAAGTTCAAATTTAAGAATGACTCTGGAGCTCTTGTATAAGACTTTTTCAAGTGAATTTTTATACAGGAGAGTCTAGGACAACTGATATCCACTTTAAGCTCCTACATGTAACAATCCATGTGACATATAAAGGTTAAGCTAGTGGAAGTCGACCCAGCTCGCATCAAACATATCTAGATTTCATTACACATCAATCAAAGTATCTTTATGGGAATCCTTTAACTGTGAAATGGATCTCTGCCATGTGAGAGAATGGCCTTTAGTTCTTCTGGTTATGGAGAGGAGGAGTTAGTGTCTGGGTGGCATGAATGAGAAGAAAATTGTACAGTGCTGCTTGCCCTGAAATGACTGTTAACCCAAAAGTAATTATGTCATTCTTTTTGTGTGCTGGGTTTTCGTTCCCAAAAAGACAATTATCTGCTGTTGGGATAAATGAGCGGCCCAAGGACTCAATTAAACTCCCTGCTCCTATTGGGGAAATATTTGGCTCTTCTTTGGTTTGATCTCAGTTGGATGCCACAGGCTAAAGAGGCTGCCCATTCAGGACTGGATTGTTAGTGCCGACGTGTGTGGCTCAGAGCGAGATGAGGGGCCAAAGGATCGGACAGCAGGGATTCATCCACGCTGATACGTCTGTGTGATCTATATTTTCCCCTCTGTTCCTCCACTTGCTGGCCCAAAAGAAAAAGAGAGCATTTTGCCACAGAAATACTGTTTAACTCTTACTTTAACACTTACCCCGCCATTGACAGAATTGTCCGCCCTTTTCGTGTTTTCACTGTTATTATGCATCTTCTGAAAGAGGACTGCATCTCTGGATCAAAACAGGCAAAAAAGGAGCAGAAACAAGCGATAAAAGCATTGCTTATGCACGTTGTAGTCTTAAAAATTTGATTTTTCAGCTTTTTGTTTAAAATGTTGTTTTTTTAATGAAACTTACCCACATTCAAGTGTTGATAAAAAGATTGTAGAAAGATGGTCATGGTCAATGTCATAACTCTGCTTATTTTGGAATAGTGACCTAGAAATAGTGCCAAAAGCTTTGGGACATCTGCCTTTACGTGCACATGAACTGATATCCCATTCTTAATCCGTAGGGTTTAATATGGAGTTGGCCCACCCTTTGCAGCAATAACAGCTTCAACTCTTCTGGAAAGGCTTTCCACAAGGTTTCGGAGTGTGTTTATGGGAATTTTTTACCATTCTTCTAGAAGCGCATTTGTGAGGGCAGGCACTGATGTTGGACGAGAAGGCCTGGTTCGCAGGCTCCGCTCTAATTCATCCCAAAAGTGTTCTATCGGGTTGAGGTAAGGACTATGCAGGCCTGTCAAGTTCCTCCACACCAAACTCACTCATCAATGTCTTTATGGACCTTGCTTTGTGCACTGGTGCACAGTCGAACTCCACAAGGTTCTCCTACTAGAAAGCTGAGTAGTAGGAGAAAGCTGAGTAGTAGGAGAAAGCTGAGTAGTAGGGGTTACCATCCTCTTTTTCCCGGACATGTCCGGCCGTCGAGATCGTCCAAAATGTCCGGGATTCGGCTTTTACTTTCTGCAGTCGCCATTCATTGTTTACATGCTCACCTTTTGTTTCAATCTAACTGAATTCATTCCGATTGGTGAATCTGAAAGTAGTGTTTACATGAACGCTAAACAAGTGATCAGTTGATGTGCGTTTTAACATTGCTAAGAAAATTCCTGCTCCTCCGTGAGAGATTCAAGACCGATGCGTCTCAATAATCACGCCACCGGCCTCGCGCCATTCTCCTACGCCCCTCAGTCTCTTCCTGCTCGCCACAGTAAACATAATGAATGGCGACAGTAGAACGCAAAAGCTGAATCTCTGACATTTTGGGCGATCTCGAAATCCCGGGCAAACTCGTCATGGAGTCTCACTAGTAGCCTAGCCTTGTTGTTTTCAACTGCGCTCTCTTACCGGTAAGCGTGGCTTGGGAGTGGCCTCCTAGGGCAGCGAAGCAAGTGCATTCTGGGAGTTGTTGTCTTTCATCCACATAAGCCAAAAATACATTTTCTGGCTTTTCTCAGTCTAGAAAGCTCCAAATTCAAAAATAATTTCACATTTCTTCTACATAAATGACCTATTTTAAATACACATTCATCTTTCCAGAGGTGAAGTATCCCTTTAAGAGATCCTTTCACTGGAACTAAGGGGCCAAGCCCAACCCCTGAAAAACAACCCCACACCATAATCCCCGCTCCACCAAAGTTCAGACTTGTCCATCGGATTGCCAGACAGAAAAACATGATTCGTCACTCCAGTGAACACGTCTCCACTGCTCTAGAGTTCAGTGGCGGTGTGCTTTACACCACTGCATCCGACACTTTGCATTGCACTTGGTGATGTGAGGCTTGGATGCAGCTGGAAATTTCACGAATGGACTTATTGCACAGGTGGCAACCTATCACGGTATCACGCTTGAATTCACTGAGCTCCTGAGATCGACCCATTCTTTCACAAATGTTTGTATAAGCAGTCTGCATGCCTAGGTGCTTGATTTTATACAACTGTGGCCATGGAAGTGATTGGAACACCTGAATTCAATGATTTGGAAGGGTGTCCCAATACTATATATAGAAATATATATATTTATTTGTCTTTTTTCTTCCTTTAATTCTGCCCTCTTCTCCTTTGTGTGGGGGTGTTTTGATGATGATCAGTTGTTTCTGTGGTTCATGGAAACCTCAGTGTTTTGAAGACTACAGTCAGAGCTGTGAAGCAAGCTCAGCACTTTTTGGCCCACCAGAGACTGCATTGTAACCAAAAGGCAGTGCTGGGTTATTTTAGCTCAAGGTTAATCATATGGTCGCAGTTACATTTTTGGAGATGTGTCGTCTGATAGGAGTGTCCAAGTCAAAAACGCTGTCTTTATCACAATAGATAGAAGACATCATTATAGTCTACCCAAGATCGATGGCTGATATAAATATAGGGTAACACTTTATTTTGATTGTCCCTTTTGAACATTCTGTATAAGTAACTTTGCAACTACATGTCAACTTACTCTCATTAGAGTATTAGTGGACTGTTTGCTTAATATCTGCAAACTCTTTATTGTGATGGTCCTCCAACAGACACTCTACTGACTATAAGTAACTTTGCAACTACATGTCAATTTATTCTAACCTGAAAGTATAACCTGAAAGTTAGTAGACATGTAGGTGTGCAATGTTACTTATAGACAACAGAATGTGTTAAAGGGACCATCAAAATAAAGTGAAACCAAATATGGTGACTATATATATATATATATATATATATATATATATATATAAAATGACGTTTAATTATTGGTGTTGTGTTTTAAGAAATTTTAGAACTGCAGTATGTCATTAAATTATCAAATTATCAGCTGTTTGTGAGCCGTTTGGGAACCATCATGCCCATTCATTCACATGCCACCTCAGATTCATATGAAACCTAGTGGATTTAGCTTCCAGAAAAATAATGTTTTAAAGATTGCTGTAGTTAAATGTATGTAGTAGTCTAAACATCAACCATTCAAATCAATTGTAAATTTGGTCAGTCCAATCGAGCCACACTCGGTTATCATCCACCTACTCTAATGTCGCTCCTTTTCTTTCTTTTTTTTAACACAAAAGGAGTATTAATGAATATATATTAAGATAGGATCTGTTAAATCTAATTTGACACAATAATTACAACAAGGCGCATTTGATGCTTGACCCATGAATCAGCAATTACCCAGGCAGGCAGCCAGGAATAATAAAGGGACTAGCTCGAGTCCCATGGTCGCCTGGCTGTGTTGTGAAGAAAAAGAAAGTCTTCTGATTGTTTTTGCTCTGGTTTTGTCTTACTGTCTCATTAGAGGTGAAGTCAGGCCTCAGCCCTCAACACACAACAACTCAGAGGAGGAGTCTGGTCATTAAAAAGGCACTTGTAAACCTAAGGGGAGGGGGAACCTGTCATGCTCATCAATGGATGATTTACAGTCAATAATTTTCCAGGCCAGAGGAGCAAAACCAGTGATGACAATGGCATTTTCCAAAGCATTTTGAGGTCATCCTGTTTGACTAGATTTTTATTTTTTTTTCTCATGCGTCATTTGCACACATTCTTCAACGGATAATTTACAACAAGAGTCTTGTACATTACATGGTAAATAATAGAGTACAGCTGGGCTAAAGGCACACCTTAAGGAACATTTTCTTTTTCACTACTCACGTAGTATAAGCAAGACATTTTGTGAGCAAAGAAATCATAAAAGCAGTTTAAAAAATCATATGAACATTAATTTGTTTAATACAATCAAAACAAGCACTTCAGAAAAGTCTGTACCATATTCTGTTTATTTTGCTAGATAAAATGTACTTTTATTTAATAAATACATTTTAAAAATACAAAAGAAAATATTAAATTCTGAAAGCATCATAAATTGCAAATACCATACTTTTACATATTTTTACAGTAATTGAACAACTGTTGATTTAATTACTTTTAACAAAACTGAAAATCATTAACTAGATCTTTGTCTAAATAAAAAAAATTCTTGGTAACTTTAACATTTCTCATTTGCAGCAAAAAAAATATTTAAGATTTAAAAAAACATTAAATAGTAGATCAACTTTGACCAAAAGGATCAGCCAAACTTCCTGGTGCATAGTGAACCGCTGATGTTTAGAAAAGTGTTAAGCTAGTGATTAGATGTGTTTAGAAAACCCACGCTGAGACAGGAAGAATCTCATTTCCGCTTTTTTCGAATTCCTCCTAGGCTGTTTGTCCAATCTTCACCAGAATAGGCACATATCAGCTAGGGACAGTGCTGGGAAAAAGTGATCAAACAAATTTTGATTAATCAAAGCATTGCAAAGTTATATGTTAATTAAAATTACCCACAAGGTTGCACTATGCTGCAACCATGTGTGACAGAATCAAAATACTTATTTATTCTAAATTCCTGCTGTAAGCCCGAACAATAGTAAATAATTTTTTTTTCGAATTGACTCAATGAATCAATCTCTCTAAATCCCTCCTTTCCGTGATTTACTCTGCTCTGATTGGCCAGACAGCTCAGTCTGTTGTGATTTGTTTACCGCCTACAGCGTGCGCGTCGAAAACAACTATGCCCATTGCCATAACAACGTCAGGTGTCCTGAGGCTTCCTACACCGTAAACTAACAAACAATAACAGTAACGAACAATTACGTTGATTTTACCATATCAACGCAAGCGCGAGTCCGATGATGAAACACTGGAAGAACTATTCAACCCGAACCTCCATTGCAAGGACGACTCGAGCAGGACGTTTCTCAGTTATTTGCTACTCAGTTTGAGGTACATTATGAGATGTTGCAACTGTAATTCCTCACCATCAGCATTAACAAGTGCATGTCCATCAACAAACCAATTATTTTACTTGTACTAATTTATTTACAGAGTATTTTTCTAATTTATTGCGGTGAACGTGGGAACTGTATCAATAACAGTGCATGAATGCAATGTATACATTAGCCGAGCTCTAGCGTGAATGACTGATGTAACATAAACGTCGGTAAAACAAATTTTGCTCCATGCTTAATCTTTACTCAAAGTAGTGAGAACGACAGACAATCAGCATTAATAGACACAGTTATAGGTAATAGTGGCCCACAAACTGATTAGCAGAAGTATTTCAGTAAGACAGTGATAACGTGAGTTAGCCAGTTATCAGGAGACCTACACAATATAAAGCTCAAAACTAAGTATTTTGAACACCATCTTTCAAGAGCAAGCGGTTTGCGAATCCTGCATTGAACTCCGAGATTTGAGCAGTCGTCAGTGAAATAAAAGGAACACAGCAAAAGTTTAGGATTATACTGCTGTGATATCATGGTAAAGATGAATTTTAACCACTGATTCTTCACATGCTCGTCCTTGGGCAGTGAAAAAAAAGTGTCTTTACCTTCACATTGAGCACGGGGTCTTCTCGACATGATGCTCTCCAGTATCCACAGGAATCAGCTGCAGTGCTTGAGGTTCAAGTTTTCCCTGGTGTCTGCGCGTGCAATAAGTGGGCAGGCAATATGCTAATGTTTCGTCTTGACGTCACAACGAAACGGCTAATGACTCGTTTGAAAAACAATTCATTTCATTGACTCAGAGTCGACTCTTACTTTTGAAAGACAATAACTTTATATACGGTGCACTTTCAGATTTAAAACTTTGCAGGATGTTTTCATTCACTTAGAGCAATGTTACACACTACATGAAAGGTCATTTAAAATAATCCATCCTTTAATGTTGTCCACTGCAGAGGGAAATCAGAAGGGAGAGCAGAATCTCACAGGAGAAGTAATCTTTTAAGTCAAAAAATGTTCTATATGTTTCCATCCCTTTGGAGTGAAATAAATGATCTAGTTAATTTGTATAATTGTGTTGTACTGACAGCAGGGCTTGGCATTAAAACCCGCAAATGCAGTTACTCCTACTAACCACTTTGGCGGGTTGAATTTGAT
Organism: Leuciscus idus; assembly: GCA_021554675.1. Classification (NCBI taxonomy): domain Eukaryota; kingdom Metazoa; phylum Chordata; class Actinopteri; order Cypriniformes; family Leuciscidae; genus Leuciscus; species Leuciscus idus. The sequence goes on along the minus strand of CM038635.1, from coordinate 11,727,224 downwards.
ATAAAATAGAGGCCTATACATTTTTCAATTGTAGTCTTTTAACTCTTACCCCGCCATTGATGGAAATTTCCATCATTTATGAGACAACGCTCCCCGCCATTGACAGTGTTTTCACTGTTATACGGTAGGTGGTGCTATTACGCATCTTCTGAAAGAGTATTGAATCTACTGATCAAAACAAAGGCGAAAAAGTAGCAGAAACAATCGAAAGCATATCTAATCATATCTAAAATAACGCGATCATCAACATTAAACAGTATTTAAGTCAGAACTGCCTAACATTACTGAATGAAATGTCGACCCTGGACAAGCTATAAGGCTGCAAAGCTTTGGGGGTGTTGATGGACTCGATCTACTCCATCTTTATTTTAAATGAGGTTTGGGAGGAGCACGTTCAGATAATTAACACAAGTGGAGAGCACTCAGCAATCAATGGTAAGAGGTATATATACACCCAGCAGTCTCACCTCAATCCATTGACAGTTTTGCAGCATCCCCCCACCACCCCTTCTCCACACTTCTAGTCCTAAACACTTACATACGGGGGGAGTACTCTGGGTTCGGGCCGAACTCCGAGCTCGGAGCCCTCCCTCCGGACAGCACGCCAAATACGCATTAAACTTTACCCCCTCAAATTGTATGTAAGTGTGAACTCGTGAATCATCATTCTGAATCCGATCTAGACGTAGTCTTTGAAAAAAAACTTGATTTTCTCATCTTTTTGCTCAAAATGTTGCTTTTTTATGAAACTTACCCACATTCAAGTGTTGATAAAAAAAAAAAAAAAAAAATGCATGAAGCTAGAATAAATCTTTTTGTTTTATTTTGTTTAAAAGCAGAAGGTCTGTTTTTTCTTTTGATATTGCATGTTCAGATATTCATACAACAAAATATTCATGACATGACATTTTTGTGAAAATTATCAAAAACGCTGGAGGTGGCTGGCAACTAAATAAACGAAGTGCAATGTAGTGTTGTCAAAAATATAGATTTTTCGTTACATATTACATATCGAAATTATTCCAAAACACATTTTCCGCAGAGTAGACACATGACACCAGCTGCGCTTTCTCGCTCTCTCTCATCTCTCCGACAGCAAGTTGACACACAAACCCGCCTCCCCTCACTCACTCGTTTCATTTGCTCCAGATTAATATTGTTGGTGTTACAGGGTTTGAATTTCGGCGTGGGATTGTGTGTAATGCGCATCATTTTACTAATTCCACTCAGATTTTGTGCTCACACCCAAAGTGCCAAGTCCTCACTCAGCTCCCTAGTTCAGTAATCAGGGCACTGATCAAGGAGTCAGCCATTTTAAGGGCTGTCTCAATCGCAGAATCGTTTGCTCCCTAAAAAGAAGTTCTGAAGCGCGAAACTTAAATCACTTTAAAAAACTTAAATCACTTAAATCAAGTCACTACACATAACAACATGCGATAGATGTTTTTAAAAATACAAACCATTATTTTTTATATTTCAGCATAAATATACATCGCTAGACAGATAATGAACGTAATCTAGCTAACATTTATAATTTATTTACGGCTGAAATGTTGCATATATATGTAACAAGCAAAGTATTTAGCATAATGTACTTTAAATAACATTACATCATAATTTTTTTTTAGTTTTTCTGAAAAATAAAAAATAGAAATCTGGTCTCAGATCTGAATACATTCGACCAAGTCAAAAACTGTTGTCTATTTAGCCTGTGTAAATTAGAAACAGAAGCGTACTGGAAAACAGGAAAGGGGAAAGACGGGAAGTGTGGGTCTTAGCCTGGAACCAAAAGTTAACACCATTCCTTTCCTGTAATCAATGACTAGAAAACTAGGTGTGGTAATATTTGTTGATTTATGTTATAGCAATTATTTTGCAATCTGGTATCATCACTTACTTGATTTACTGATGAAATAACCGGAAGACATTAATTCTCGCAATTTTTTTTTCACTACACTGTCGGGAAAAAGGCTCCGTAACAATATAATTGTATTATGTAACTTAATATGTCTACTTTGCGAGGGACTGGAAACATCTCAAGACTGATGCATTTATTTGCTTATAGGAATCTGATTGCTAACTAATCCTTGTTTTTCTTAGTAAATAAGAGATTTAGGAATGCTTTGGAGGCTCTTCGGGGCTCTGAAAGATACCAATGACTTCCAGATTTGCAATGGAAAATGTTCCTGTGTTATTTTAGACCATTTTGGAAACAAACACTTGTCAGAGCTGTAGCCTAGCAGTTATGATATGTGCTCACACACAGAAATAGTTTACTGGGGAAGGGGGTGGGGGGTGCATTAACTCGCCTTCCTGTCATTCCAATCCCCTTTGACATTTTTTTCTTTCTTTTTTCTTTTTTTATGCTTAAGTTTTTCTTTTCCCAAACAACAAAAGTGTATCATAAAAGTAGTCCATATGTCGTTTCTATATGCCAAGTGTTCTAAAGCCATGCAATGACTTTAGAACACTGTTGTTTAAGGGACAGTTGCTGGATATTTACAGAAAATCTTGTCCTTGCCCAGGACGGAGGGGGCCAACTCACAAAAATGTTATCCCAGGCCCCATCATTTTTAGTGACGGCCCTGATCAGGAGTGTAGGAAAAAATATTAAAATGATCAGTTTGACCTTTGCACGTAGGTTTTTGGATGAACTTGTCCCTTTAATGGCATGCCCCTGACAAAAAAGAAAAAAAGAAACACTTCTAGAATAGAATGGAAAAATCTGCTGACAAACTATTACTATATCAAGTCCAACAGTCATCACGTGGCAATATGGGTCAGTAGGATAATGATGGACACACTGTACACTGAATGACATGGCTGTAGCTTATGACGATTTAAGATGGTGTGCGGACATATGTGACCCAGTCTTTTCCTCGCTGACTGTCTAAATGGTAGAGTGATTAGTGAAAGAGAGGGGAAGGAGGAGGAGCAGCCAAGCCAGCTGGAGCACTGGAGAGTTTGCATACCTTTTATGTTACCACCCCTACTGACTCTTTCTTCTGGACTGCTTCCAGGACTCTCTCCAGCCCTCTATCCCCGACTTCCTCTCGCTCTCTCCCTTCCTCCCCACCCCCATAACTGAAATAGTCTCCTAAAGGATTGAAAAGGATTGAGTCATCCTTTCTGTCCGGTTTCCTGTGGTCACATAAAGTTAATTTTAGCATGGGCAGCCAAGCAGATATGCATGCAAGTGTCATAACCGAGAGAGATGAAGACTTGAGATTAAACTCTGTATTCATTTAAGAGAAAAACTCAGTTCATTTCCACAGAATATGGGTGGGGTGTATTCTCTTTGTGTCTTTCTTCTGTTGAATTAGCTGTCTGAAAGTTTGCGTCTGACTTCTTTCCTTGTTTGCGCGTGTGTTTTGGTTTGTGTGTGTGTGGATTCAGGGGTCACCAATGAAACCACTGGGGTTCGCTTTTCTTTCTTTTTTCTTTTTTCTTTCCATGGCTTTAGTGGAGGAATGTTGGCATAAAGTTTGGCTGGGGGGAAGGCAGTGAGTGTCGTCTCAAGTGCTGGCATTTGTTTCATTTCAGCTGTAATGAGTCTTGTCCTGTCATGAGAGACATTTCTGGCTTCGAACTTCTAACTTCAAAGCTAGGATTTTGAAAGTAAAAAAAAAATTTTCAACAAGTCCTCACATGAAACTCGTTCAAGACTCTAAAAAGTTAAGGTTTAGACAGCCGAGAAGCTTTGCTCTGTCCGGTCCTATCGCCATCTCCTGCTAAAAACGAGCCGCTCTCCTTTCAAGAGCAAAAAGAAACTGAAGCTATGCAGAAGGGGGGGAAAGAAAAGTTAAGGCTGTGCGTGCGTATGACTGCGCGTCTGTGTATGTGTGCCTGTTGGTGTGTGTGCGTGTGTGAGGGGTGTGTGAGTGTGTGTGCGCGTCTGTGTCTGTGTGGGAATGATTACATCAGCTTGAGCTAGCTCTATGATTGGTTAGGGAAGTGTGGTTTGATTCACTACCTAAAAGCCTGTGGCTGTAACCCTTTGTGAGGGGAACAGAGGCAAGTTGTCTGCCAAGCTGGAAACAGTGCCATCTGCATGCTCTGTCCTGCGCCAAAGCTAGACAGAGAGAGAAAGAGAAGGAGGGAGATTGTGACAGGTAGGATACGCTGAGCCACTGACAGGAAGAAGCATCTGCAAAGCATTGGAACTGCTTTTTTTTTCTTTTTTGGGGGGTCTTTTTCCTCTCTTGTGGAGTTGTGGAGACATTCGGGGAGCGGGTTTGTCTCTCAGTGTGTGTAGGAGGACAGAGGCTGCTGGGGAAAATGCCATCGTGTTCTCCTGACTGTTGCCTGCTCAGGCCCGGGGAGGTAAGATTTCTCCTCAGCCCCAAATGCACGGCTCCTCTTGAGTACTTCAGAGTCCCTCTCCCCTTAGGCGACTGAAAGAGTCTGGGGAGTTGGTGTCCATCTGCAGTGGGGTGAAAAATAGAACCTGTAGAATGAAACGGAAAGTCTAAAATAGAGTGTGATGGCGACGGTTACATTCACAGTTTAAGTGAATTATGGAATTCGCCAGAGTAAATGTGGTGGAAAAGCCGTAAAGGTTGGCGTAACGGATTTATAAACATGTTCTGGGTGAGAGGATGTATGAACGATCTCAGAATGGGTGAGTGATGTTGCAAATAGGAATAGAGAATTTTCGAGAAAAGCTAGTATGTGAGTGACGAAGGGGAAACAATGACACGGGACTCATTCAGTTGTCGAGCACCAAACTATTTCAAATTAAACATTTTTCTTCAGCTTTTCCTACTCGTATTAGCAAGGATGTAGTCTAGACATGGAATTTGTATGTGAAAAGACCCAGATTTGAGCGTTAATGGCTTTACACTCTGGGTCAAAGCCTTAGAAGAGTTTCAGATATTCCCTTTTTTGTTAAAAGATACAGTATGTCACCTAAAATGTTGTTGTGTAGCACTATTTAATGTTTGTTTTATTCCCGTTGGGACCCTGAAAATAAAATTGTCCTGTGACGCAGTAAAATTTACCAATGTGTAGATGTTTTTTTCCAAACTAGAAATTTGTTTTCTTCTTTCTCCACATCATATCTATAGTAACGTAAAAAAAAAATGTTCATCTATTTCAGATCATAAAAATCTTCAACGAGGACGGGATGGGAAAGTTGGTGGAGATCCCAGCCGACATGACTGCACGAGACCTGTGCCAGTTTCTCGTCTATAAAAACCATTGTGTGGACGATAACAGTTGGGCGCTTGTGGAGCATCATCCATCCCTGGGACTCGGTAACTGGCTTGCTAGTTTTTTAGGCTAGAGGGGAGCGAGTGAATTTATAGAGCCGTTTGTATGTGTCTGTGTGTGCATCAACCACTTTAGATGCAGTAATTACAGGGTCTTTTGTGCTGGAGTTGAAATCAATGATGACCATGCAAGAGAAGAAGACAGACTTCCTTGATTCATCCTTTTATGTCCTCGGGCTGAGAGTAATTGATTAACGGTCGCCGGGGGAATTCCCGTTTCACAGAGAGACATAACAGGAAGTTAGGTTCCCCAAGAGTAGAACTGGTATTGGTTCTGGCACTTTAGTCGAGCACGGCATTGTCATGTGTAGTTATGTCTTGTGTCGGTTGCTGTCAGAGTGCGTGTTGCGGGCAAATCTCTAGGCATGCTGTGTGTTAATTGGTTACCTCGAATAACCTGTGGCGAGAATGTACGGGCTTGCTAGTAGAACTGAAGTCAACCCAGGGCAACGAGTCGTACAGGAAGTTCAGCCACCCGAGTACGTGGTCTGGACAGGATTTTGTTTGCCATCCAACTATTTGTTTTGTTTGGCAAACAAATGGTTTTCTTTTTTACTTTCAAACTTTTATTTACATCCTGCTCCCCTTCTCTGTATCATCATTCTTTCATCGTTCTTTCAACGTTCTATTTTACTTTCAGTTTCCCAATGAGTGTGAGGATATGACAGATCATTAGGGAATTGGGGGAAATGTTGGGGAAATTTTGGAAAATTTTGAAACTGTAGCTTGCAAAAAGATATAGCCTACTCATAATTTCAAGTGGTTAAACTTAAGTCAGTTAATAGTACGTAGCTACATTACAATTTGTTCATAAAAAGTAGCTAACAACATTTCAGCTAATAAAGGGAGTAATAAATATATGTTGTTTTAAATATATAACTAACAGATATTTTTTTTTGTAATCATAGCACTGTTTATCTGACACAAATGCAATGGAAATCTCAATGACAGCATTCAGTTGTTAAAGGGATAATTCACCCAAAAATTATTTCATAATTTACTCACTCTCAAATTGTTCCAAATCTGTTTGAGTTTCTTAAGATAATATACTCTTAATAATAACTAATAGAAATAACATACATTTTTATATCTAAGTTGAAAACATGGTCAACGGCATAATACACTAAACAAAAAGACATAATAATACCACACAGAGATGTCTTTCAGAGAAATAATTCTGGTCAGTCTGTGAATTGTTTTTTGAACTGATATGTCTGAATGAACTGATTCACAAAATTAATCAATTCTACACATTTCAATGCTACACGTAAGAAAGAAGAGTCTTGGAATACATGTTTAATAGTAACCTTAGCTCACTCGGTTGCAAAGTTTGTGTATTTGTTTGCAAAAGTTTGCAAATAACAATGTAGTTTTGTCATACTACATCGCTACATACATTTTGTTGGCAAAATAACTTACTGTACTGTAAAAGCTAAATCTTTTGTAAAGCAGATAAGCTTTTTTTCACGCTACTGAAAAATGTAGTTAAGTTAGTAGTAATAAATGTGTTTAAGGTAAACCCAAACTCTGAAAGAATGCCTTGTGTTGGTATTTTAGACATTTTGCTAGTTGTTCATTAATTCTAGATCAGTCATTTGTCCAGGGAAAAAAAAATTCTTGTGTATTTTGCAGCAGGCTCAATATTTGGTATTCCAGAGACATTTATATTAATAATAATAAAAAAAAATTCTAATTAATATCTGATTCCCAATATCTACTTTGTTCAACAGTATCGATCCATAAACTCATTTGAATGTTTGGACAAACTCTTCATTTTATATGCGAAACACAGGCTGCATTTAAAACGCCAAAGCGTTCTTCATTTGTTATGGATCCACTCTGCTAGACTAGTGTGAAGTGTGGTTGAGCGAAAGCATGACATCATCTCTCTGCAATGCCAGACTCTCTCCTTACTAAGCCAAATATTGAACTGCGGAATGATGGAAAAGCTTGTCACTCCTGAGTACTTCTGTATCTCAAACCTTAATTTCAAGATGGATGTGTTGTGGGGAAAAGTCATAAACCAGATTTGTCGTAAAGTGGATTAAAGTGTGTATAAATTGATACACATATACAAAACTGTTGTGAGTGGATGTTATAATTGCTAAATAATTGCAATGCTTTCTAGAAACAGTTACTGTAGAAAATAAATTGTTGTGGAAAATGAAGCTTTCATTTTTTTATGCACTGTAACAAGTGACAATGTCTGGTTCTTACCATAAAATAATAGTTCACTCACCCTCATTTTGTTTCAAACCATAAAACTCATCCTTTTTTTATGGCACATTAAAGGTTTTTTTAAAATGATGTGCTAGAGTTTTCAAGCTTCAAACTATACACAAATGCACTATAAAAAAAATAAATGAAAAAAAACCTTCACACGACTCGTGCACTATATTCCTGTGAACATGCAAATTTGCTGTGTGTGAAGAATAAACCAAATTTAAATAATTATTTAATTTAGACATTACCATGAATCACATTTTTAGGTTAATTAAAATACAAAAGTCAAAAAATTAAAAGAATTTCTTTAGTTGGTTTAATACAAAGAAGATTTATACAAAGAAGATTGTTAAATGCAAATGATTTTCAGTGATAATCAAATCTGCTTTAAAATAAATAAAAAACTCAGGTGTTTTTGTTTTTCAATTTAAAATTGCACTTTAGAAGCACATCTTCACTGTTTTTACCTTCTATAAAACATCATAGTTTCTTCTTTTTTTTTACCTAACTTTATTGTGTTATTTTCTCTCGTCATTCATCTCTTACACTTCTCATGTGTTTCTGCTGATATGTTATTTTTTCTCGTCATTCATCTCTTACACTTCTCATGGTGTTTGTGGGGTGGGTGGAACTGATCCCCCTATAGCTTCCTCTTGCCAAACAAGCTCTCTGACCGTCTCCACAGTTGGATGAAGAACATATGTCCATATAAGGGTTCAGGGTCAGTTTTTGGAGCGGTCATAAACTAGGACTAATAGTAGAGAGATTGTGAGAAAGGCAGAGAAACAGATCTAAACAGAGATCAATATATACATTGATCAAACTAAGGTTGTTTTTTTTGTCAGTAAGTCCCTGCTGGATAAGCTGAATGGGGGGTGGGGAGAGAGAAGCGTGGGGGTAACTCTCCTCCAGACAAACTCTCTTTCATGAGGCAGGGATCGCTCACCCTGTTTATTTTTTGTCTGCCTGGATGAATGCTAACAGAAAATGATGTCATTTAAGATGCAAATATTACACCACATTTGAGTCTTTGGTTACAAAGATGCCTTTTTTGTCATATGTTTTTACACACAGACCTTTTTATATGTCTAATACAGATTTTTAAGTGAATGCAGTGTGTTTGTGACCAAATTATGCCTTCCCCCCCTCCATCAATCCACAGAACGATGTTTAGAAGACCATGAACTGGTTGTCCAAGTTCAGACGTCAATGACCAGTGAAAGTAAATTTCTCTTCAGGAAGAACTATGCCAAATATGAATTCTTTAAAAATCCTTTGGTAAGTTAATCCAAGACTTCACATGAACTATTTCATAATTAGGTTAAGATGATTGTAGTTTATTTTTATTTCCTCCTCTTAGAGCAGGTGTCAGCAGGTACAGAAGTAACATGACACGGATTATCGCTGAAGGAAAGTTCCTGACATTAATGGACTGTTTTCAGTCTTACTTGTTAGATGCAGATATCAAGTGACATGCTTCCAGTTCAGTGAGCTGCTCTCACACTCTCTCACACACAATCCAAAAGAAACCCATGCCTCTTACTATTTGGGCTGGAAATCAAACACTTTCACGAACATTCAGTCCTCTTGTAAATTCAGCTGCAGACAGAGGGGAGGGAAATCTGTGCTTTAAATGTACTTTTATTTTTTTAAATTTTTTTTTGCCCTTGACACTTTTAAATTGCAATAACACAAGTAAGCTCTCAAATATATAATCTATGGTAGCATTTTCTTTGGGCGTATTTACACAAAATCTGTGTTTGTGCCTTGACCGATCGAACTGCATTCTATTTATACCCCGAAAAATAAATATAAACCAAATGATATCAGATAAACTATCGGATATAGTGTTTATAAGATTCTCATGCTAGGCTGCAATATGTTTTGTTCGCCCCAAACTTTCTGTCATGTGGTAATTAGTTTCACGGTTTCTCCATCCATTTGTCTCATCCATGATTGTTTGCTCACTTGTGGATAGTGGGACTATGCCTAGTATCTGAATGCTGACACATTTCCATTTGAGAAGAATTTAAGTATGTGGCCTGAAAAGCTGAATGTTGCTCTGTAGAATACTGGATTCTGATTGGTCAATGGCTGCATTTTTGGGGCAAAAATATTCAGTTAAACTTATACAACCAATTTTAGTACACACCTCTGCTGGTTTTACAGTATATCTCGCCACAGACTCTTTCTTCTCACATAATAAAATGATTTCAACTCACATCAATATTTCATGTCCATTTATTTGTATGAACAGTAACAGTAAAAAGACAGACAATGTAAAATCAGCTAAATATTACTGTAAAAACAAGAACAAAACCCTTCAGGGTGATGCAAGACACAACACCCTGTTGCCAATTATTTTGGAATAATAACAGACTGACTGTATATTATCCCTTACATATGAACAATGACACTTTTCTTTTTAGAGCTGCTTTACAGCCGAAATGAACTCTGTTTGCATCATTAAATCATTGTCCTGTTTTCACTGTAAAGCTGCTTTGAAACAATCTGTATTGTATAAAGTGCTAATAATATAATACTATGTAATAATAATAATATAATAATATAAATAAAGATGACTTGACTTGACATATAATACATAAAAGATCATTGTTGTAGGCTATAATCAGATGTTTAGAAATGCCATGAAAACTGTTGAGCATTATATAATCTTTCTAGTAACTTGAGTAACTTAATTTATGTTAGCTAATCATTTAATATGGCTCTACAGTCACTAATTTTAGTTAATTTTATTTTCTAAGCTATGCAAAGCTTTGGCCCAAATTTTCTGAAATTCCCTGGTTTAAAATCATTAGATGAAAGTCAATGGGTGGCAGGCTTATGTTTTTAAAAGATTATATAATACTCTATTGTTTTGTGGGTTTTTGGAATGAGGAGCTTTTAGAATAATTTTGAATAATTGCTCTTTTCTTTCATGCACCTTAACCACGAAAGACAGTCCTTTTCGGCAGTCATTACAAAACCTTTCCATTTGTTATCTATGTGTAGAAGTACAATTTTACACAAGCAGATGAATGTCTTTAATCATAGACATTTTATTATTGTTATATTGCATTATTATAAGGCTTTTAAAAAAAATTAAATATGCAGTTATAGTCATGGTTTCAGAGATATACAGGGATTACTTTGCATGATACTAATAGTAATCTTATTTAACATGGAATGGCTTAAATAGCTGTGTAATTTAGACTAAATGGATGTTGTATTTAATTTCATTAGAAATTATAAGGATTTAGTTTGGAATGACTGTTAATATACTATACCAATATATTATCTTGATATGCATGCAGTGAGCTAAAACATATTTTTCTGACAGAACTTCTTCCCAGAGCAAATGGTTGCCTGGTGTCAGGAGGCCAATGGGACCATCCCGCCTTCTCAGCTCCTGCAGGTACAACATGGGCATGTGTTCTCTTTCCCATCACCCGCTGAGCTAACATCAGCCCATACATTTTTGGGAAACACTTTATTTTGATGGTCCACTTTAGACATTCTTCTAACTATAAGTAACTTTGTTCATGTTGTACATGTCAACTTATTCTTCTAACCCAAAACACCTAACCTTGATCTACTAAAAATCTACTACAGTCTACTAATACTCTAGTGAGAGTTAGTAGACATGTAGTTGCAAAGTTACTTATAGTTAGTAGAGTCTCCAAAGTGGACCATCGAAATAAAGTGTAACCCCTCTCTTATAAACTAGCTTATTCAGCTGAAGTAAGATATGCCAAACACTTTTATATGCATTTACATTATTCTATTTGTAAGGAGAATCTGAGGAGATTCCCCCCTTCTATGTAAAGCGCTTTGAGTGCCGAGAAAAGCGCTATATAAATGTAATGAATTATTATTATTATTATTATTTACAGTATTAATTTTACAAAAAAGAGTATGTCACCAAATATACATGTATTTTGTCTGATTTAACTGTTTTTCTGGGGATGAATTTGTCCTCAAAGTGTGCCTAAATGGCCAATGGTGTGCCAATTTTGAAAATATTACTTTTTATCAGTGATTTATTGGCACATTCAGATCTTTTTTTTTAAAACCTGGTGGTGAATAGTTTACACTGAAAGGAAACCATTCTCTACCAAAAATCTTAGAAGCTGACTGACTGCTTCATAGAATGTTCAAGTATTCTCTTCTTTTATCTCCAGAACTTCTTAAACTCCAGCAGTTGTCCTGAGATCCAGGGATATTTGTATGTGAAAGAGATGGGCAGGAAATCATGGAAGAAACTGTATGTGTTTTTAAGACGGTCAGGATTGTACTTCTCAACAAAAGGAACATCAAAGGTGAAATGGCAAAACTTTGCTTAGTTTCTCTCTAGAAAATAAATATTAAAAAAACACTCATGACCACCTATTTTGTATAAAAGTGGTCTGTTTTACTAGTCTACATCATGTGCAAGCCTCTGTTAATGTCTTCAGGTACTGGCTAGATCTGACCCCTCCCCGTTTCTGAGTGCTGTTTTGGTGCCCTTTCCCTCCTTATCCATTAAATGACATGAGCTGTTGGCTGATCTTTCACAGGAGCCCAGGCATTTACAGCTACTAGCAGACCTGGATGACAGCAATGTCTTTACAGTTATAACAGGGAGAAAGCTGCACAATGCACCGACTGACTTTGAATTCTGCATAAAAGTAAGTTTATGGGGTTTGTTATGAGAACTCTTAAAGTAGATAAGCATTTCAAAGTAAAATATTAAATATTCAACACAAATTCAGTGTAAAAAAAGCTTTGATCATTTGATTTTGTCAAAGGCAGAAAAGCACAATTGAATATCTCACAAAGTTATTTATTTATTTATTTTTAGCAGAGGGGCTAATGTTGTGCATTATGATCATTTTCAGCCTAACAAAGTACGGAATGAAGTGAAAGAACTGAGGATGTTGTGTGCAGAGGATGAGCAGAGCAGAACATGCTGGATGACGGCCTTCAGACTCTTTAAGGTTAGAAGTGGAACCCCTTTTCACTGGCTGATGAACCTTTGCCTTTTCCCTGGCTGATCTAGAACCTGCACCCTTTCTGTGGCTGATCTAGAACTCACGGCCTTCCCTTGACTGATCTAGATCCTGCACAATTTCTCTGACTGGTCTGGAACATCTCTAACCTCCATGCACCCTTTCCATGGTTCTTTTGTGACTGAGCTAGAACCTACACTTTTCCCTGACTGATCTAGAACCTTGACCATTTTCCTTAACTGGTCTAGAACCTGCAATCTAGGACCCTCGCTCTTTTCCAGGCTAATCTAGAACCGACTGCCATTCCTTGCCTGATCTAGAATCGGTTATTTCCCTGATATAGAAACTACTCAGTTTCCCTGACTAATCTAGAACCCCTACCTTCCTCTGGCTATTCTAAAATATATACCCTTTCATTGGCTTGTCTAGAACCTGCACACTTTCCATTATTGATCTCAAACCAGAGGCTTTTCCCTTATCTAGAACCATACCTTTTTTTAGCTGACCTTAACCCACATCCTTTCCCTGACTGATCTACAACCTGCGCTCTTTCCTTGAAGCCTATTCACACCAGCAACGATAGCTATGAAGATAATTAAAACGATAACTTAGCATCCACACCAGCGGACGATATCATTCTGATTGGCTATCAATATTTTTATCGTTCATATATACAACATCTATTCATCAGCTGGAGAAAAATCATTCTGAAAGTGATTCCAACTATATCGTTTCTCTGCCGTTATCATAGTTGTGGTGTGGTTCTTTAATATTGAGAATCATTTTTTTAAACTATATCTTTATCATTATGTTAATAGTAATCGTCCTTGGTGTGGACAGGACTTTAGATATTCTAAAACCTGCATTCTTTCCTTGGCTGATCTAGGACCCTCACCCTTTCCAGGCTGATCTAGAATCTGCACAGTTTCTCTGACTAATCTAGAACCTTTCTTTGACTGATCTAGAGCATGGATAACTTACATGCAGTGATGTTCTGTGCATAATACATAGATGTTGTATATTATTACATTGTGTACTGAAAGGAAAAATACAAATTGATTTAACATACAGTCATGACAATGTGTACCATACACTTATACTAATGCTGCTCTCATGAGAGTATATTTGAGGAGAAAATCTTTGAATATATTTTTTTTAATTCATACGGCATCATTACACAGTGTGTAATTATTCATTTTAAATGCAATGAACGTTTCTCTACATTAGCATTATGTTTTATTTTGGTGTTTTGTTAAAGAGTATAATTATTTTTTCAACTTTTTAACACTTTTTCTTTTTTTCTTCCTTATAGTATGGAATTTTACTCTATCAAAATTACAAGATCCCCCAGCAGCGAGAAACGTTGCTTTCACACTTCTCAGCGCCTGTGGTAAGACTCCTGTTCCCTTTAACCGACTCCTGCATTCCCTCTCTCTTCCTCTCTACCTCACAGATGGAGCATTAATCACACATGTGTCAGTATGAGACAGTATAAGTTATTTTTACAGCTTGTCCTATGGATATTATGCAATTCTGACAATTTTAGAACAAATGAACACAAAGATGCAAAACGATTCTGATTTAAAAACTTCTTCTTTTTTTTTTTTCTGTTAGCAAACAAAACAACAATCAATCCATGTTTATGTTATGCTTAAATATTTTGACTATTACATTACTTACAGGTCTGGGACATAAAGACTAGGTCATGAACAAAGTATTTATCAAAAGGTAACACATCTGTTATATGGCAAACAAAGTCATTGTTTCTTCTGATCTTTTTTTTTTTCCAGAGGAGTGTCTCAGAGAACTCTCTTGTTGCCATGGATTTCTCAGGGAGGATAGGCAGAGTGATTGACAATCCCGTGGAGGCTCAGAGTGCTGCCATGGAGGAGGGACATGCCTGGAGAGTTAGTTCAAATAATCATTTTTGTTTTGATTATTTAGTTATTTATTAGGTACTGTACACCTTGCTAGTACCCCATTTTGCCTTCAGAACTGCCTTAATTATTTTTGGCATAGATTCAACAAGGTGCTGGAAACATTCCTCAGAGATTTTGGTCCATATTGACATGAAAGCATCACGCAGTTGCTGAAGATTTGTCGGACGCACATCCATGATGCGAATCTCTTGTTCCACCACATCCCAAAGGTGCTCTATCGGATTGAGATATGGTGACTGTGGAGGCCATTTGAGTAGTGAAATCATTAAAATGTTCAAGAAACCAGTTTGAGATGATTTGAGCTTTGCGTTATCCTGCTGGAAGTATCCATCAGAAGATGGGTACGCTCTGGTCATAAAGGGATGAATATGGTCAGTAACAATACTCAGGTAGGCTGTGGCGTTTCAACGATGCTCAGTTGGTACTAAAGGGCCCAAAGTGTGCCAAGAAACTATTCCCCACACTATTACACCACCACCAGCAGCCTGAACCGTTGATACAAGGCAGGATGGATCTATGCTTTTATGTTGTTTACCACAAATTCTGACCCTACCATCTCAGAGACTCAATGTTTTTCCAATCTTCTATTGTCCTATTTGTGAGTCTGTGTGAATTGTATCCTCAGTTTCCTATTTTTAGCTGATAGGAGTGGCACCCGGTGTGGTCTTCAGCTGCCGTACCCCATCTGCTTCAAGGTTCGACGTGTTGTGCGTTCAGAGACGCTCTTCTGCAGACCTCGGTTGTAATGAGTGGTTATTTGAGTTACTGTTGCCTTTCTATCAGCTCATACAAGTCTGGACATTCTCCTCTGACCTCTGGCATCAACAAGGCATTTTCGCCCACAGAACTTCCGATCACTGGATATTTTCTCTTTTTTGGAAAATCCCAGTAGATCAGCAGATTCTGAAATACTCAGAACAGCCATTCTGGCACCAACAAACATGCCATGTTCAAAGTCACTTAAATCACCTTTCTTTCCAATTCCATTCCAATGCTCAGTTTGATCTTCATCAGATCATCTTGACCATGTCTACATGCCTAAATGCATTGAGTTGCTGCCATGTGACTGGCTGATTACATATTTGCATTAACAAGCAGTTGAACAGGTGTACCTTGTCTGCTAATATCAGCACAAAAACTGTGTGGCGGGAGCTTCATGGAATGGGTTTCCATGGTCGAGAATCTGCATGCAAGCATCATATCACCAAGTACAATGCCAAGCATCAGATGGATTGGTGTAAAGCATGCTGCCACTGGACTCTAGAGCAGTTCTGTGGAGTGACGAATCACACTTCTCTGTTTGGCAGTCTGATGGATGAGTTGGGGTTTCGAGGATGCCAGAAGAGCGTTACCTGCCTGACTGCTTTGTGCCAACTGTAAGATTGGGTGGAGAAGGGATAAAGGTATGGGGCTGTTTTTCAGGGGTTGGGAAAGGGACGGGAAATATTAATGCTTCTGCATACCGAGACATTTTGGACAATTCTATGCTCTCGACTTTGTGGGAACAGTTTGGGGAAGGTCCTTTTCTATTCCATCATGACAGTGCCCCAGTGCACAAAGCAAGGTCCATGAAGACATGGTTGGATGAGTTTGGTGTGGGAGAACTTGACTGGCTCGCACAGAGCCCTGATCTCAACCTCATCAAACACTTTTGGGATGAATAGGAACGGAGATTGCAAGCAAGTCCTTCTCGTCCAACATCAGTGCCTGACCTCACAAATGCTCCACTGGATAAATCGGCAAAAAATCACACAGAAACACAGCAAAATCTGGTGGAAATTCTTCCTAGAATGGTGGAAACTGTTATAGCTGCAAAGGGGGGACCCAGTCCATGTTAGTGTCTATGTTTTTAGAATGCAATGTCATTACAGTCACTGTTGGTATAATGGTCAGGTGTCTCAATACTTTTGTCCATATAGTGTAGCAGGATGTAGTAAGTTTATTGATGATGTGATTTTTGTGTCTTTTTTCAGAAGAGAAGTCAGCGTATGAATATCCTAGGAAGCCCCAGCCCGTTACACCCCTCATCATTAAGTGGAGGTACTTTCTAGAGCATTTTGACATCATTGCTGAATAAAATAATTAATTTCTTTAATTGAAAAAAAAACTTTTGAGTGTGAATTGCAGGAAAATTGAAAAACTAAATCCAAAACAAAAAGTTAAAATCATTACTATCATACATCATCTTAATAAGAGAAGTTCATTATTGGTTATGTAGATGAAATCCTTGCAATATAAAGACGTGAAATACAGTACATGCTTTTAAAGAAAGATAGCATCAAATGTGCACAGCATTCTATTGAGAATTGCTTACCAACATTCTTGTCTTAAAGGCATTTTGTATCCCCTCTGATCCAGTTATCCACAGAACTCAGCTGTGGTTTCATGGTCGTATTTCACGAGAGGAGTCTCACAAGATGATCCATCAGCAGGGCAGAGTGGATGGGTACATATCATAGCTTATTCATTATTCTCAAAAACATGCTGGATGCTTCTCTGTTCTAACTATGCCACAGATACTTATACTTAATTGTTTTTTGTTTTTTTCAGAATGTTTCTCTTGAGGGACAGCCAGAGCAATCCCAAGGCGTTTGTACTTACACTGTGTCACCACCAGAAAATTAAACATTTCCAGATTTTACCGGTAAGATTTTATAGTTTTCTGCACTCAGAACATATTAGCATAGTAGCATATTAACGTTCTGTGCTTATGCACATATGACACTTCTAAAAATACTGTCTAGTATTCCTTGAAACAAAATGAAAATGGATTAGATTTACTGAAAATCCCTTTTAACTTTCTGAGAATGAATGTGACAGCCAAAAAAACCTCTTCTCAAGTATTGCTTTGAAAGCGCACAGCCCGCTGCACATAACGCGCATTCTTGTTTTAGCTGTGCCTGTAACAATCCTCAATACTCCAGGAGGGCGATAGAGTATTGAGAAAACTTCAAAAGGTTGTGCCTTTAAACTGTGTTATTAATCAGGTATCTGGCTGTAAAACATGTCAGCATGACTTCAATTAACATATTCAGCCAGAATCTTTTCAAACTGTAGCGCCGCCAGTTGAAAAAACTGTCTGCAGAATCCAACGGTTTAGAATATTTTGCGTATTTGAATTGCATTAATTGAAATTGCAACCTGACACATTTCAGAATGCATGAAACAGCATCTGCACATACAATGTTTTTATAAATTACTGACTAATCATCCCTTTTCCAGTGTGAAGAAGACGGTCAAATGTTTTTGAGCCTCGACGATGGCGCCACCAAATTCACGGACCTGATCCAGTTGGTGGAGTTCTACACGCTGAACAGAGGAGTTCTGCCTTGCAAACTTAAACACCCTTGCACCACTGTGGCCTTATGACCTCCATATGCCTGATTCCGTCTAAAGACACTAAAACACTAAGACGGCGTGTGATGTGGTGTATTGCTGTGCTGCTGGGCTGGAGAAAAGCACACTGCGAGAGCCCCTCTCTATCAAGAAGAGAGAAAATCAAAACAACAAACAGGACCAGCAAGAAATAAAGGAAATAAAGCTTGTGTGTCAGCGCTGATAAACCTCTCAGCCACCTGCACACTCGACCGTGGCCAGAGTAGGTTCTCAGGACAATCAACAATCATCCGGAGGGAGTTTTCAGGATCCGCGGTCTGAATTGTGCAGATGCGATAGTGGTTTGGGAAGACCAGCAGAACACTCTTGGAACACATATTTTATTTTATTTTGCACTCATGAACCAGGAACAACCAAGCTATAGCAATTGTTGCTTTCATAAATTAAGCAGGATTCTACAATGTCCTGTGAGATGTAGACAGCCGATTGATGGTTTCAGTACTGTGAAAAGACTTTTCCGTTAAAATTGTGCTTTCTATCCTTTTCATCTGTAATCATTAGAATATTTAGATATACTTTTTTTTTTATGTGCTCATTGTCTTGAGAACAGAACTCTCATGCATAAATGCATTTGGCCTTTTTTTTCTTTTCTTTTTTTCGTGTTATAGTTCTTCCCCATCACAAAACATAACCTGCAGCACTCTCTACTGGCCATACCAAGAAGTAAAGTGTCACTCCTTCAAGGAATGGTTAACCTCAGAAAATTAAATTGGGTTATTTACTCACCCTACTGTTGTACCAAAATTATATGACTATCTTTTTCCGTAAAATGGAGAAATTTGTATTTACCATATTAACTGTACCACGGCTGTCAGTTTACAAAAAGGACAAAAAACATCATGAAGGTATTAAATACGATTCATCTACTATATATCAAGTCTTTTGAAGCCATGTGACAATGTCATATTCAAGACCAGCTCATTTAAGTTCAGGCCAAGACTTAAATGAGTATATTGAGTCTGAGTCAAGACCGAGTCCAAAAGCTCCTAAGACCAAGACCATGAAAATATGAATCTGGTTATGATTCTGACATTCTTCACCTTTGCCAAACTTGTGTCTAGCCTACATTCGCTTCCTGAGTAAAAAAAAAAAAAGAAAAAGAAAAAGATTATTCTTTAAAACAAACAAACAAAATCAACAGAAATGAGTTTGTGAAGGACATAAAGGTTCCGTTCAACTATTCCTTCAAACATGAGTAAACATGGCCTGACATCACCACCACATCCTTTAGGAACGGTGCCTTGATTTTAAAGAGGAGTCTGTTGAGTTCAGTGAAAATAACCACTAAACCCTCAGCTGGGAACTTCGCTGTGGGTCGCAGTCTATCAGGAGCTAGATCAACAAACTGGAATCTTTATAACTGCTGTCATCGTCGGTCCCACCTCCAGTCCAGTTTGTTGTTATTTTTCTCTCCATGTTGCGAAAGATTGTTTCGAGGACAGCACACTGTGAAGCCCGGGCTAAGAACACCCACAGAACGGCGGGGTTCAAATTTCTAATCTGCCTTTTCCATGGTACAACGGACGTGTAAAGGTTGTTTTTTTTTTTTTTTTTTTTTTTTTTTAACTTGTGACGCAATGTAAAGAAAGAGCCTTGAATTTAGTATGTACCTATGTTGTATTAAACTAGATTGAGAGGGCACAGCCACCATGTCTCCAAGTTTACACAGAGACCAGTATATAGATAAATGCAAACGACGCAATCATTTTTAAGTATTGCTTCAACAAATTTATTTATTCATCTGGATTTGATTACTTGAAATTTAGTTTCGTAGTTTTTTTTTCTCAGCGCTGTTCGATACTATACTTCCACATTTTTGTGAATTTTTCAGACCTCAATGAACGGGACCCCCTTTCTTGAACCTTTTAACACGAATTCTTCATCAGTATCCCACTCTAAAACACCATCTTCATGGATCTTATGGTAGACATACAGTACATTCTGTTCAGTGGGTTGTACTGTGTATCTTGCTTTCGATCGTTGATACGGCACGATCTTGAAAACACATCTTTCTGAAAAAAGTTTCCAGTGAACAAAATGCAAAAACACATTATATAGGACATTAAGACAGTGCAACCCATTAAACAGAATATTGTACATATATCCCTGACATCTTCATTTCCATTCACGTTAATTGAACTATGGCGTCTACACGATTAAGGTCTATTCCTAGCAAATTTCCACATTGTCGTGAGTAGTTTTAATTGTCACAAAGTAACATTAAGCTGTTTGTGTTTTTTAATCCAGTTCATAGATGTATTCTAGGATACATATATTTTGTGTCGGTTCAGTTAAGTAAGGGATAATGTACAATCAGCTGGCTTTTATCACAAAACAATTGCGCAAAAGGCCGATCCTGAAACAAGGGGTTTAATTTGCGATAGTAACCGGCTGACTGTACATTATGACTCTTATTACACAGCTACTTACAAATAAAAAGTAAAATAAACGGACGTGAAATATTGATTTATCAAAACGATTTGATTACGTGACAAGGACGAGATTGGCCAATCAGTATTTTAGAGAACCGTGTAACAAGGTAGTACTTAGACCTCATTGGATGATTTAACCACAGAAATAGTCTGCAGGGCTTAAGTCAGCGCTATTAGTATTCACTTGAATTTCTTTCTCAGTGTCAGTTAAGTTAGTTCAAGCCTTGTTTGAGGGTGAGTGTGTGTCAGTGTTGATTTAGCTGCAGTTTGGGTGGGTCTTACGTTCACCAAAAGAAGCAAGCACATAAATGCATACTCACACAAGCTTTGACATTATTGTCTTTATTTTTCAGGGTTTGATAAGTGAAGCTATACAATCAGTCAGCCAAGGACTAAACTAACTTTCAGTTACGATGCTGTTGATTAGCATATTCTATCTATATCTATATATACGCATGGATTCCACACGGTCCAGATGTGGGCCGGATCTGGGCTGACACTATGTTGCTGTCTGGGCTAGTTCTAGTGTAACAGTATGACAGGAATTTTTCCGCCTGGTTCAGACAGATGGATGTATTGAGTTTGGAGGGTATATGTTTTTGTTCTGAAATCATTTAACAAGTGAAAACATGATTTTGGGATTTTGCCAGAGAGGAAGTTTGCTATATGTTACTGGTGAATCACTTGTGTGAGTAAAATTGATCTGTAGGTAGTCTGAGTAGCATTAGCGCTTAGCTTACCTGTCTATTAATTGGCTGTTGTCTTAAGTGAGTGTAAGCAGAATGTCTGTTCACAATCCAAATACTCGGGGCGTCATTTCTGTGTTAACACAGTAATACACTTCAATCACGTTGTCCGTACAAATTAGCCTAATTTCATTTTCAGCATTGTTTAATTTTTAAATATATCATGTAACTTAACAGGACACTATAGTTACACTCCATTCATGTTGTTCAAGTTTATAGATACCACACTGAATTTTTGGATGCAGAATTTTTTTTTTCTTCCAAAATGGCATATACAATGAAGAAACTTGACTTATTTTAGTGCATTTTTTTATTAGTTGGTTAAGTGTGTAAATATTGAATCTATTCTATTTTATGTTGCTTTGTCAAGCTAATTGACCTTAAAAAATATGTTTTGTTTGCATCGAGCTGATGGAAAACTGGACTTTGTCATTGAAGGTCATTATTAAGCTAAATTGCTGTTTTAAAAACTCACTTATTCTCACAAATACTCTTATTATGAAAACGCTAACAGTATGCCTTGTAGATATTATAGAAATGTTTCTTTAATATGAATCAAAGACAGAATTTCTTTGCATTTTCCCCAGTGTTGTTGAAAGGAGCTGGTAGCAGCATTTGCGAAGTGCGTGATCTGTTGAGAGTTTATCAGTGAAAGAAACAAATGTCATTTTTATATTTAAAAGAAATGAATGTAACTGGGTTGCTCAGGGTTGAAGTGGAGGCTGTTTAAAAATGGTCCTGTGGACCAGCAAGACTTCTTTTATTAAACTAACAGTGTACTTCTTTTTAATTGAGTCTTTGACCACACCAGACCTCTGTTGTTGTCCCCCGTCCCCCCCCTCTCTTTTCTCTCTTGATGAAACTCTAGCCTTCAAGATATTCTAGTTTCATCTGGATTGACTCTCTTGTATCATATAGCTTCCACAGTTTAATTTTTGGGTGAACTAAAGGGATCATTTACTCACCCTCAAATCATTCAAACTGTGTTTCCCCCATACAGTGAATGGTATGGAACAGAGAAGCTTGGACATTCTGCTAGATAACTCCTTTTGTGTTACATGCAAGAATTTGTAATGACACAAAGGTGAATAAATAATGACAGACTTTTAATATTTGAGCAAAGTATTGTTTTAAAGCAAATGCATATCAGGTGCCTCAAAACCCCACAGCCCATCCTCTCTCTCTTCACTAATGTCGACCTGAGAGGGTGTTCTTACTCAGGTTATAGGATTTGTGTCACGAGCATTAGTTCTGATGAAAGAGGAGGTCCTGCTTTTTATTACAGCGTTCATGTTATTGCATTATACACAAGTAGTAATTTCTAATAAACAACATGTAGGCTACTTAATGTGTAATTTTGTGGATCTGATTTGAATTATTCCTCTTGTCATGAATCATAGCAACATATAATGTATGTAATGTGTGCACTGTAATGCAGAGCAGAACTTCTGTGACTTTTTCCACTGCATAATTTATCAGAATGTTTCCCAACGATCAGTAATATTTCCTGAGCTATGCGTGTCTTCTCAATGCAATATATATATATATATATATATATATATATATACCATGACCGTAAATGTAAGTAAAATAGAAATAAATATGAATCTATGTATTTCAGGGAATGAAACAAACAAACAAACAATTGGGTTGAAAAAAAAGGTTTCTTCTTTTCAGATTCTGTACTGATAATGTGTTCTGTTTGGTTCTGTAAATAGCTGAATGGCTTACACATTCTAACTGTAACCTTTTCAGGTATTTTTGTACAAATAAGGGACTGATATATTCTGTTTAGAATAAAACATTAATTCATTGCTATATCTCAAGGTGTGTTGATATTATATTAGCATGCAAACATCACACACTTACATTCATATTTACATTTATGCATTTGGCAGACGCTTTTATCCAAATCCAAATCCATATGATTAAGTCATTAGCACTGGTAATGACCTGATTAGCATATCCGTGTGTAACGTGTGTTGTAGGAGTTTGTAAGATGCTTACTGTTTAGGGAACATGCATGCAGACTTGTGTTTAGAGCAGCTTTTCTGTGCACAGCTGTAATATCTTAGATTTTTTTTCCTGCTTAAATAATCATACAAAAAGTACAAAAAGTATTGCTTTAGGCAGTTTTTAGCACATTTCATGCATAATATTTCATAGTGTTTACACAGGCATGATGGATGGATCATGGATGGATGAAAGTTTATTCTAATCTTTGTCAGCAGTATAAATAATATTAAAGGTCATGTTGGAATTTAAAATGTGTATTACATCGACAAAATTCATTTGAATAATTTCTAAATGTAAAATTTACTTTCTGTTTAAAAAAATAAATCTTATAAAGAAATATCTATAGACTTGAATCAGTTCTGCTGCATCTCAAAAATGAACTGTTCAATACATAACAGTGAACGCTTCTCATAAAGGTTATAAACGTTAAAGAGTTGCGATTACACTACATTATATACAATAAGACTATTTGCTTTATTATTTTGTAGAATCACCTGTTTCTGTGTGATGCAAGCCATGTTCATGTCCACAAGAGGGCAGACAATCTCATTAACAGTAAACATTTCAATCATCCTCACCTTGGGTCCGTTCTTCGTACGTTGATTACTCAATTATCTGGATTTCACTGTTGACGATTTGACATGATACAGGATTGTTTGGTTCTTCGAAGCTCATTCCGGATTTGCTGTCATAGCAACAAGTCCGTAAGCTCAAACCTGCTACTTATTTCATGTAAACAGGGTTAAGGCCCGTACACACCGGGACGAATATCGGCGCGCGTTATTCGCCAGCGTTTTTCAACGCGTTTTTTGTGTTCACACCCAAGCGATTTTCGCTGACGATGAGCCGAGTGAACATGCAAATTCATTCCCTGACATTAGATGGCGCTTAATGTAAAACAGAAATACAATACCACTCCATAACAGTATATACTCTGCAATACCACTCCATAACAGTTCTCTTTTATCAAGATTTTTGTAGTCGCTGTCGCGTTTGTCATATAGTTCTTTATGTTCCGACACCAACGAGACCAGCAGCTCTACATTCATCTTGCCTTGCATCTTCCTCGTCTTATTTCTTCCCGGCAGTGTCTGCGTATATCTTCTTCGCTGTTACGTATGTGTGCTCGGCAAGACCGTTTTGTGTTTGAGCGCCCCCAAGTTGTGTTTTACTGTAACTTCAGAAGCTCCTGACACGTGAGCAAAAGCGCCAATCTCATTGGTCGGATAGTTTTTGACGCGGCGCGTCAAACCAAAAAAACGAACCCGAGGCGTTTTAAAAAAAATTACGCTTTTACGCGTGGCGTTTTTCGCGTCGGTGTGCACACTCACATTGGCGCCCTTTGTTTAGTCACGAGGCGTTAAACGTCGGCGAATATCGCGCGCGAAATTCGTCCCGGTGTGTACGGGCCTTTAGACTGTATTTTATTGATGAGTCTTTGACCACACCAGACCTCTGTTGTTTTTTCTCTCTTGACGAAACTCTGGCCTTCAATATATTCTAGTTTCATCTGGAATGATTCTCTTGCTATTGTATAGCTTCTACAGTTAAATTTTTGAGTGAACTCTCAAAGAAAGGGGTGGGGGCGCCACCCTTTCTTAAAGGGATAGTTTACCCAAAAATTATTATTATCTTTTTAAGCGGAGGCGACACTTAAAGTCCGTCCCAGCCACTGCTACTACTACTACTACTGGAACAATCATTTTAAATAATAATAATTTAAAAATAAATTTGAAAATACCATTATGATATTGTAGTCTATAATAAACACAGACAGTTCTCACTAAGATATTTATTTGTGAGGGAATAATTACATGATAATTTTATTGGAGTCTTACACGCATGATGTACGGTAGGCTATACAGTCTAAGCTGTGCATTAATTTGAACCGCTCTTATGGGACATGTTTTTGATAAGAAACTTTAATTAATGCCGCCTCATAACAAATCTGATTCACAGATAAAATTAAATGGATGGCTAATTACAACATTTAAATACAAATTTAAAGCCTGTACTAATAGTAGAAATCGTGAAATAATGGAAATAATTGGGAATCATGTAGCAAACAGTAGGCTACACATTATCCTCCTGAGAACCAGAACATTTTTCCATATCATTATATTGTTTAGACAGAGCATAAGAATCAAAAAAAAAAAATATATATATATATATTTTTATGTTATGCTATGTCCTCTGTAGTGGATACCAGGATCAAGTTGTTTAAAAAAATAAAATTACATGGAATTACATGTAGGCTATAGGCATTTTTTTTTCATTCACCATTTTTTTTTTTTTAAACTAAACTTTGTAAAAATATTATTCTCAACTATGTTCTGAAAGATATAATGAATTGATATAGGGGGAGAGTGGAGTAAGATGAGCCAGTGGGTAAGTTGACCCACCCTCTTTATCTTGGCAACATTTATTCATTATAATTCTAATTTAGTTTTTATTTCATTTTACACAGCAAACTCTCTGTTTAGTTTGATTTTGGGATGGTTCGATTTTTGGTGTTCAATATGGTGTTTCAGAAATGCAATCATTTAAAGATATTGAAATCTCGACATCATTTGGTTGGTTTTATATTAAGTTAAGAAAAGAAATATGACTATTTAAAAGGAAATTTGATTATTAAATTAGTTTTTAAAAGAGGTAAATTATCTTTAAAAATTCACATGGGTTTGATTCAGATTCAGCTAGATGGTCAGTTTACACCTAGATGGTGCAACTTAACCACTGACTCAGATCAACTTACCCCTTATCTGGGAAAAATTGAGCCACAGGAACTCTTTATTTTTATAATGGCGCTTTTCTACTGTATGGTACAGCTCGGCTCGGCTCGGCACGGCTTGGCTCGCTTTGGCTCAGTTTGCTTTTCCACTGCAGTTTAGTACCGTGGGATTATAGAGCCATACCGAACCGTAGCATGCAGTGGAAAAACGCCAAAGCGAGCTGTACCGAGCCGTACCAAACGGAAAAGCACCATAAGAAGCCATATTTTTAGAACCCTATTTCATAGATATATTCTGATAATTTTAAATGTTATAATAAAACATCCTGAAATTACTTTAGATACTTTCATTTTACTTCTGCCTGATTTTCTGATCTTGAGGAACACATACAGTAAGTAAAAAAAGAAAAGTAAAAAAAAGGCTCATCTTACCCCACTCTCCCCTACTATTTTACTTAATGCAATATGTGGGTAAAATGGCCATAAATGTGTAGTCCCATTCAGTTAAATGTAGGTATATATACATGGTATCTATTTTGCATATTAATGTGTTATTGGGTTAACGTAATGAAATAAGAAGTATAATAATGGGAGTAAAAATTGGAAATATTTTCATAATAATCTAAATATTTCACAGGAATACTGATATCATTTTTTTCCCTATTCACTTATTGTGTCTCCCAAAATGCATGATAAACATACATGTATGAAATCAATGTCCTGCTTTGTAAAAGAAAGTCATATTTTGATTAGAAAACCCCATAACATTTTCCTGAGATGTTGATTTATAACAAACAATTTGAAAATTAGTAAGATTTCAGTGATAATTAAATATTATCATCTTTCCATAAGAGTGCTAAATTTGATCATTAAATTAATGTCAGTGATTTTTGAAGACAGAGTTGTTGTTGTCATGGTGAAACCTCCAAACATTTGGTATATCTGAAAAGCCCTGAATGTGCTCTTTACAGGACATCCAGACAAAAATGTACTCAAATATAATGTCCACTACAGAGGAAAAAAGTCTATTCCTGGGTATACCAGGAGTCCACTTGAGAGAGTGAATGTAAATAAATGAGTAAACTCAGACACTGATGACCACCTGCTGATAACAATCAGAATCACTGAAGGAAAGAGAAGCAACTAGAACAGAAAAAAGAGAAACAAAACAAACTGATTTCCAGCCACAGCCTTAGATAAAATCTAACAACTGAAGAAAAAAGAAGACATTAAAACTCTCAAGATCTGATTAAACAACTCCACAAACAGCATTACCAGCTTCACCTATTACTAACCAGATTGCACATCTCAGTCATACATCTACAAAAACTCTAATTGAGAATTAACAGAGCTTTAGACGTTGATGATTTTTTTTATTTTTTATTATTATTATTTTTTTTTTTTATGTTTCCATGATGGAGATCAGTGTGTGCTTTAGTTGAGCTCCTGACCCTTGACTTTTTGAACATTAGTTTTTCTTTGGCTGCTTTAACTTGATCAGATGACATTGGTTATTTATTAATGGTCACAATCATCACCTAATGGCCTGAACCACTGATCTCATTCAGAGTGTAATCTATAATTAAATGGGTGATGTTTTATATTATGATCAAAGTATCCCTGTGATTCTACAGAAAGAGGTATATCATTGTTATGACAGGCAGAAAATATGAAGGATTTTAAAAACAGTTTGTGGTCAAAACATTTTGAACTACATCATTTAGACTCAAAGACAAAAAAGCTTTAAACTACTGTTTAATAGTGATGGGTCGTTCGCGAATGAGCCGGATCTAAGAGCCGGCTCTTGTAGGTGAACGACGGGAGCTGGCTCGCATATTTGAAGAGCCGACTCTATTTTTAAAAATATAGCCTATAGAAATTAAATCATAATGTAGGCTAATAATGAAATAATGAATGATTTTAATTGTATTTAAAATAATTGACTAATTCAAAAACCAACAAAAACATAATTATATAGGCCTAAAGGCGCACACACATTTGTTTCGACTGTCTGATCAGCCTCACATTCTGTTCCTGTCAATCATACACGCGATGTTGTCAACCAATTAAACTGCATGAGGGAGGGCCGAGCTAACACACACACACACACACACACACACACACACACACACACACACACACACACACACTAGAGATGCGGATAAACCGCGGATCGGGCGGATGACGTGACGAAAAATAATATTTTTATAAAAAAAAAATATTTGAATCACTACTGTTTAATTTAGAAACACACAGACTTCACGAATCGGCATATGAATCTCAACAATGGTGATAATCAAAAGCTTCATACCGCAGTGCGAGATGGGTACCAGCATAGTCCAATACTCATCCATGACTCCCAGGATGCATTGCAGCATGGATAAATTATGCCACTGAATTGTCCAGTTGTTTTCTTTAATTCTTACTATTTGGTTTTATTTTTGCTCTTGTTTTTGTTTAATTTTAATAGCGTGTTTTTTGATGTTCAGAGTTGATCTGTTTATCTATTTTGTTGATTGTCACCATTGTTGAGATTCATATACTGATTTGTGATGTCTGTGTGTGTCTTAATTTAACAGTAGTTCTAAGCTGTTTTTTTTTTTGTTTTTTCGTGTGTGAAAGATGATGACACCGGCTGGTCAGAACAGTGGAAATATAACAAAAGCTCAGGCCAAACATGCGTAATAACAGCTTTTACAAACCCATTGCACATGTTTTATTTTAAGTAAAATCTATCTAATGCAATTAACTAATCATCTAATAAGATTAAATATCACATGTCTGTCTAATATGTGTTCTTTTATCAAGTTTCAGGACTTGTTTTGTTTGTTCCATGGATGGCTCAGTTAAACAGGCCAGTAAGAAACTAATATTATTATTCTTTTTAATTATACTAATGTCTAATTAAAACATCTACTAATGTATCAAACTGATCGGAGACCAGGTAAAATGTCTCAGGTTACCCATGTAACCATGGTTCCCTGAGAAAGGAACGAGACACTGCCTAGCTGACGACAGTCTGCATAATCCATTCAGGGTCAGTGCTCCTGAAGCATGTGTGCAACTTAGTCCAATTTTGATTGGTGCAACGTCATCCCGTGACGTGTGCCGGCGGAATGTGGAAGTTATAAAGGGAGCCGGCATCAGACATTAGTTCTCTGTTGTCAGCCTTCTGATTGACTGAAGCATGCCGCTTCCAGGTATGCAGGAAGCATGACAAAGGGACACAGCGTCTCATTCTCTTCTCAGGGAACCATGGGTACATGGGTAACCTGAGACGTTCCCTTTCGAGGGAACTCACGCTGCGTCGCTGACGACAGTCTGGGGAACGATATGCCCACTTCGCCATGCTGACGAAAAAAGTCTGTCCTAGCGTGAACCAATAAGGCACAGCTCAGGATGTGAGTGCTTCTGACCCCGAGGTGGCCTGAAGGTCCAGGCTATAAAATCTAACAAAGGTATGTGGTGAGGACCATCCCGCCGCATCACATATTTCTTGGAGGGATGCCCCCGACCACAACGCCCTTGAAGATGCCATGCTTCAAGTTGAATGTGCTCTAAATGGCAGAGGTGAAGGCAGCCCGCGCACCTTGTAAGCCATAGAGATAGCCTCAACAATCCACCAGCTTATAGTCTGTTTGGTAACCAGGCAGCCCTTCTTAGGGGGCCCGAAGCATACCAAAAGCTGGTCATATTTCCTCCTCTGAGATGTCTTCTCAGGGGGTCCGGGGGTGGTCCGAAAAAAAGGTTGTTGATTGTGGCCTGTGGAATGTTGGTCCACTCCTCTTCAA
This sequence comes from Leuciscus idus, assembly GCA_021554675.1. Taxonomy (NCBI): domain Eukaryota; kingdom Metazoa; phylum Chordata; class Actinopteri; order Cypriniformes; family Leuciscidae; genus Leuciscus; species Leuciscus idus. Next base: position 11,697,691 of record CM038635.1, on the reverse strand, counting down.
TGGCTGTGCGAAGTTGCTGGATATTGGCAGGACCTGGAACACGCTGTCGTATACGCTGATCCAGAGCATCCCAAACTCATTAATTTATGCTGACTGCAGGAATGTCCACCAGAGCTGTTGTCTGTGAATTGAATGTTCAATTCTCAACCATAAGCCGTCTCCAAAGGCGTTTCAGAGAATTTGGCAGTACATCCAACTGGCCTCACAACCATGTGTAACCACACCAGCCAAGGACCTCCACATCCAGCATCTCCACCTCCAAGATCGCCTGAGACCAGCTGCTGCAACAATTGGTTTTCATAACCAAAGACGTTCTGCACAAACTGTCAGAAACCATCTCAGGGAAGCTCATCTGCATGCTCATCGGGGTCTCGACCTGACTGCAGTTCATCGTCGTAACCGACTTGAGTGGGCAAATGCTCACATTTGATGGCGTCTGGCACTTTGGAGAGGTGTTCTCTTCACGGATGAATCCCGGTTTTCACTGTACAGGGCAGATGGCAGACAGCGTGTATGGCGTCGTGTGGGTGAGATTCTGACGACGGCATTCTGCGCCGACTTATGTAGGCAGTCGGCTCTGCCTGTTCCGGCGGGCTGAAATGCCATAGGTTTGTGCAGTGCATAAACGTGAACAAGTCAGGCTTCAGTATTCAGAGTTTCCCCAAAGCATGTTTCACGTTCATTGTTTTGAGTATTTCCAATTTACACAAGAACACGCAGTAATCTCAGACAACTTAATCAAGATCAAATCCGCAAATTCATTTGAAGTAATCAGAGATCAGTTATCACGATTAGAAGATCTGGCATCTGTCAAATCATCTCAGATGTATTAAGCGAGGTTCGAATGGATCTCAGATGGTAGAATAGTTTGTTTTTCTGTTTCAAATCAGCTAAAATGTAAACTGTTCTATACATCCTGTAGTCAATCAGTATGAGTCTCCAGCAATGTGAATTATACAGTACGTGTCAATATACAGGATCTACAGAAGACTGATTTTAAGAACAATGATTTTTTTCTGATAGATAGATAGATAGATAGATAGATAGATAGATAGATAGATAGATAGATAGATAGATAGATAAATAAATAAAGTCAATAAACTACCTTACTCCACATCTTTTAGTTTTAAAATCATTATTTGTCGTACTAATTGAGTTGTTCTATAAATATTCAGCTGTTGTTTTTTTATCACCAAACACTTTGGAGCTCATGGGCAGTCGTGGCTTAATGGTTAGAGAGTCAGACTGGTAACTCGAAGGTTGTGGGTTTGATTCTCAGTATCAGCAGGAAATTACTGAGGTGCCCTTGAGCAAGGCAACTAACCCCCAATCACTCCCTGGGTGCAGCATTACATGCCATAATGATGTCTGCACTTGATAACCCATAAAGTGTTTACTGAGATGCCTTAAGCTTTACAAATTGAAACCAGACTGATTATTAATTCAAGCTTTTGTATGCAATAATTATTTCCGCAAAATTGTTTTATTAATATTAGTTCTAGGAACATAATGACTGATCCAAAATGCTTTTTTGCGTTTGCTAGCTTGTTTGTCTTCAGAAGTATTCTTAAGTTTAAGCTTTTTTTGGATTGGGTGAAGAGATAACTGGCATACAAATAATTAGTAGTAGTCACTGTCACCAACCCTGCTGATACAGCCAGAACTCTTTTAGAACAATGCTCTTTAAGAACAATGCTCTTTTAGAACAACCTAACCCCCAATCGCTCCCTGGGCGCCACAGCTAAATGGCTGCCCACTGCTCCGGGTGTGTGTGTGTCCACGGTTTGCAGTGTATGTGTGTGTGTTCACTGCTCACTGGTCCTAATGTGTGTGCTCTTACTTGAATGGGTTATGCAGAGGACAATTTCCGAGTATGGGTTGCCATACTTGGCCTTAACATCATTTCACTTTATATTTTGGTTTTATTGATCACATACATTGATTAATGGGTGGTTAGACCTGATAGATGTCTTCAATATATGGCTTTTGTGGAAAGCTTTTCAAATAGTCTGTTTCTGTTCTATAGACTTTGGTTCCAGAGCTAATTCACTCAAGATGTGAGAGTGAAACCTGTGATCTAATGACTAACTTAACAAGAAAACACATTTATTCCATCATACAATATATTATTGGCATATTGTTGAGTCATGTTAATGTGAAATAGCTGTAAACTGTACAGAAGCACTTCAGATGCTTATAATAACCACAAAATAACAGTTCCATTAAATATTGACCAGGATAATCTACGTGAGATCTGTTTTAGAAATATTTTATGTAATGGGTATTTTTCAACATTAAATGTACAGAGAAATGCAGACTAAGGGGCCGATCACACCTGACGCGTTTTTGGCAGTGAGAGGCGCCTATTTTCAATTGGTTTCCTATGGCAGCGAGCGTTCTGCGTGCTGTTTAAGCGCCTGCTGCGCCTCGCGTTTAACCGCCTGCTGCGCCTCGCGTTTTTGAAGTTGAAAAAAAAGCAACTCCAAGCGGAAAAAGCGCCCGACGTCATCGCGGTTTTTTCCACTGTCCAATCGAATGAATGGAGAGGCGGGATTTCCGTTTTAGTGATGAAAGCTACAGTTGCTTGAACGCCCGGAGAGTGCGATGATGGAGGATAAACTTGTGGTGCTCTCGCGGGTTACCAGGAGCTTAACGAGTTCACGAACCGTAACTACCACAATGTGAACAGAAAGTAAATAAAGTTAATAAAAGGCTGATTTGACGTTTACTTGACTGACAGGACAGTTGTTTCAGTGGTTGCCTAGCAACATAAAAAATGCAGCGCACTGCTCGTTCTGTGTGATTGGGCAGTGCTGTGCACCTCGCGTTTTCGAACCTGAAAAACGCGTTAGGTGTGATCGGGGCCTAAGGATGCTCAGGTCAAAGCCCAAACATAGCCCAACACAGTATACACTGTAATGAATTGCCGTAGGCCTAAAAATTAAAGCATTATTTTACAGCAGCTGGCTGTTTTCTCTTAATACTGCATATTGCTGTAAACTGCAATGCATTCTGGGGTCGCGCAGCAGTTTGATTCAAAATACAGAATATTTCTGTAAATTTCAAATCTTCAGAGGAATTGTGATCTTCAACGGTCGTGTCGTCGACTTTCGGGTAGCGCAAGAGGAGTGCTTCACAACTCTGTGGTAAGTGACTTATTATTTCAGTTTCTTATTTTTCATGTTTGGTAACTCGTAGACTATGAAGTAGGGGTGTAACGATTCGTTTTAACAACGATTCGATTCGTATCGCGATTCGTGGTTGTCGATACGATTCAAGGACGATATTGGTTCATTTAGAACGATACGATCCGAAACGATTCAGTGACTTGAAATCGATTCAGTGACTTTTTAGCCAAAAATTCTTGTAAGGGAATCAGGTATCAATTACTTGTAAACAAGTAAACAATTAATGTCAAATGCATTCACATTTTGAATAAAGTAGGACTGCACGATTATGACAAAAATTATAACTGTCGATTATTCCCTTGAATTTGTAATTGTGATTATTAATTACGATTATCACAACATTGAATGATGTTTTGAATAGTTTGGCCATGGGACCCACATTTTCCCATGGTCATCAAGCCGCGACCCACCTTTTTAGGAATTATATAGGCCTATTATAATACATTTGTTTACACAAAAATTGTTGACACACAAGTTCTGTCCCCCTTTACTTAACATACAAAAAAAAAAAAATGGTAAGAATATGTCAAATACTGATAAACAGTAGGCACTGCGAGGTTTAGCTATTAAATAGCAATCCCAAACTAGTTTTTGTTAATACAATCTTGGTATGAGCCACCAGAGTCATATAAAAATATACAAAATAACCAGTAAGTGGCATTTTGTTATGGAAACAAACAACAGTTAGGCTACCATGGTGATACACAATACTTAGAAGAACTGGTAAAGAAACATGGAAACTGCTCCTGATAAATAGCAACAGACGTACCAATAACGTAATTTATTGGTATTTTACTTTTATTTCTTAACTTACTAATTTACGACGTTGCATTCTCGTATGTCTTTTGCGCTTTAGTGAAGTGATACAGCGCGCGCTGGCGCATTTGCGCGTGCAGTTGAAGAGTGCGCGCTACTGCAGTATAGTGGCTGAGAGGACAGGGAAGTCCGTTTTTCTGAGGTGAGAGACTTTAAGTTTGCGCTGCATGTTGACGCGCTGCTGCTGCCGCGTCACGCATGGCGATCACGTCACAGATAGGCAGACTGAATCGAGTAACGTTTAACGCCTTTATCATTAAAAGTGCTAAGAAAAAACATCCATATAAAGTCTGACGTGCTTAAATCCAATGCGTTATTTCCTAGTATCGATACAATCGATTCATTACCTTTTAAAACGATGTTAGATCGATATATGTCGTCCGGAAGGCCAACTTGCCGAGCACAGATCGATGTAGTTGGATCGTAGGAATATAAATCGATACATCGATCTAGCTGATGAATCGTTACACCCCTACTATGAAGGTAACGTTATATTCGCGGTTCATATTGGTAACCCCGGATCACGCATCCTCCGACCGCGGGGCGCGAAGGAGACTTGCGCCGGGCTTCATCAGCGCGGACGCGGTGGTATTTTACACATCTCACCCCGGCGCTACAGCGGCTATTGGCAGAAAATCTATGGGCTCCTATGTTAAGAATTACATGCTTTAATGACAACAGTTGTTATTCACACGAACTTCGTGTTGATCAGCACACTTCGTCGTGATTATTTTATGGTGTAAATCAAATCAAAATCAAGTCATCTGTTAAAATGGGCGCCGAAATGAAAACGGCGTTGCTAAAGCCTTGCGTCAGACCAGAGACAATTTAAATAAGAGACATGCCACTTCCTCAATCCTCAATACAACTATATAAGGAAAACCCGTAACGGCAAAGATGGCGGTTGTATGCACATGTCCCGCCCCTCCCGCTGGAAAGCCAATCATCTGCTTTTAACAGTCAAGCCGGGAAACATTTAAGCCTATCGTCTGGTTCCACTGACGCATGCGAACAGTTGAGGTTTTGCGACAGCGGAGACGATTTGGCGACAGCGAGTTGTGGTGTGTGCAAGATCAGATGGAATCCATATGGAAGAGGGTGATAACAACGCGAAGGCACCGGACTACCAAGGTAGTTAAAGCATTTTATATCGACCACAAATATGTTACCTTACATTCTAAGTAAAAGAAACAAAATATGTCTTATTTGATCGGTGAGTAATGTAGATGAACTGCTGCGCTTGTGACAGGGCGCATATTTAACTGAAAGAACAAGGAGAGAGAGAGAGAGCCCTGGTCGCACTCTCTCTCTCTTCGGTACACTGATAAAACAAATGACTTTGAGCATTTTGTTTAAGTGCTTGGCACAACACCGGCATTCTGGATAGAGACGTAAATGAAGTTGGTGTCGTGAACCCTTGCGCATGCGTAGTAAAAGTATAACCTGTGGGGAAAAAGGCGTTTTAAACCTTATTTTGGGGCAAAGTCATCAAACTTTTTCAGCGATTTTTATCATATTTTACTGCTGTTTCTATACATGCAGTTTTTATGTCCCGGTGACCAGTGAAAGTGCAGTTCTGACTCTTTGCACATTCATTTAGATAGGAGCCTGGTCTTGTTAGTCCGAAATAGCTGCCCGGAGGCGTTGCCAAGATGGCGGCCGAGTGGCACGACTTGCCTAAAAGGACTTTGGTCAGACTCACGGAGGATGTGTCCAGTGTTGCCAACTTAGCGACTTTGTCGCTATTTTTAGCGACTTTTCAGACCCCTTTAGCGACATTTTTTCAAAAAAGCGACTAGCGACAAATCTAGCGAGTTTTTGGACAAACCTCAGTAACCTTCAAATGTTGCCAATACTGTCCTGTGAGCGCGAGGTCTTGCTTTCTCCCCGCCGTCACTCTCTCTAGCTGCGTCTACCCTGTTCAGTGAATGGCTGAGAGGAGCAGCAGCACGTTCATCTGTGAAGCGCACGGCTGCTGACAGACGTGAATGAGTAGTGTTTTTACTTAGACTTATCACTTATCTGCTTTTCTTTTGTTTTATATTTAAAGAATTTAGTTTTACCATTTTAATTTCCTTAAAAATTTAAATTATTTTATTGTGCTTAAAGGGGTCATGAACTGGATTGTTTTATTATTTTATAATGTTGCCTGGGGTGCCCTTATAATGTTAGTATGATTTTTACACCAAAAATTGTCATAATTTATTAATAAAAGCCATTTTTCCAAGCCTGATTTCAGCCTCAGATTTGAACGCTCTGTTTTAAGGGGCGTGTCTGCTGTGAGACTGCAGTGCAAACGCCCACTGCTGTGTTTGGCTGACATGCTTGCATATGAAATAGCTAGTAGTATTACATGAACTCTCTCGAAAACTTTTACTACGTTTTTACTATTACAGCTATCGAGATGAACAAATCGTGAAAGTATCGTTTAAAGCATTATATTTAAATCTATTCCATCACATGAAAGGTTGCAGCATGATGAGCACTGACTGAGCAGATGACAGACAAGTCTGTTGATCGCGTGAATAAAGATCTTATCATTGCAACGCAATTTTTGCACTCTCACAAATGCTTACACCAAATCACAATGCAAACACGATGTGAATACACAGTAAGAGCTTCGTTGTGTAGTGTAACAGTGTCATTATTTCATCACGAGTTTGGTAAGTGTCCAGATAAGCTCTCGCGGCTCGCGCTGTGCTGTTTGATTGACAGCTTGGGCATTGGAAAGGGATCGTTCTTTGATCGCTTTCAGTTTAAAAAAGATTATTTTCATAATTCTACGAGAAATTATGTGAAGTTGATCGTTTAGTCACTGATGCATAAACAGTATTGAACGATTTTAAGAGAAATATCTGAACTTGAATAATTACACAGAAATCACTGATCGCAGATCAGGCATTAGAATACACATGGTTACTTACATGTTGCTGGCAGATCCGTGTCGGGAAATTGTGATTGACTGATTTAATAAAGTTTAACCATGCTGGAATCCGAAGGAAGCTTATGCAGACTGTCTTCTTCCACAAACAGGCACTGCACAATATTTAGTAAACAGCATGTTTATTGCTTGGAAGTAGCTCGATCCGGTTTAGCAATTATCATGTCGTCCTATGTTATTTAGCATGTTTGGGCGAATCGGTGGGCGGGGCTAAACAGGCCGTGTTGAAGTAGGCGTTGATCTTCTTTTGTGGAGGCGGTGTTTTATCCTCTTTGACGTCATAGTTCCCCACTTTGAAAAACGAGTCGTTTGCTGAGCCTGATGTCTATAAAAGCTTTTATTGGACTAACAAGGTAGTTTTCAGTTCTGAAACTTACAGGATATTATTATAGTATGATGATCTCTTATATGTCAAAAGCTCAAGGAATTTTTGATTTCTCAGTTCATCACCCCTTTAATACTTGTAATACTCACTATTACAGAGCTTTAGTTCATCCGGTTCCCGAACTCTCTCAATTCAGATAATTTTCCACATAGGCCTATACAAAATGTAGTCATTCACTATATTATAGCTACTCGTTCTTGTCAGACAAAAAAAAAAAAGATAGGAAATGAGAACAGTTTTATTTGACATTCGGCTAGGGATGTCCCGATCCGATCGGTATCGTGCCGATACTGGCCCAAAATGCTAGATCGGATATCGGAGGGGAGAAAAAAAATTATCCGATACCTATGATCCGATACCCATTAGGGGTGGAACGGTACGTATTCGTACTGAACGTACGTTCGGTGCATGGATTTACACAGAGAATACATGGTATAAAAATAAATAAAACTAGCGTGCACATTAATTAATGTAATACGGAACTAACGTTACTGTTAGATACGCGCATATGCGGGTTCTTTAGGGACACCTAATCTGTAGCCCCGCCTTAGCTCTGAACGCGCGTCTATATCGCTTCAAACGCTCACTTTATCATTATACGCGCGCGCCGCGTCCTATTCGCTTTGGACGCGCGAATGCAAACTGTTCAAGCATCGAACTAGACGCGATAGACGCGAATTTGACGCTCTATTCGCGTTTGGTGTGAACGCAGCAAAATGAACAGGCTGCGATGTCAAGATTGCAATGCTGGAATGTGTGTGTGTGTGTGTGTGTGTGTGTGTGTCAGAGAGAGAGGCACGGGCGCGATCGAACAGTGGAAACATAAAAACATACTCCGTCATTTTCATACAGGACATCATTAAAACTGCAAAAAGTGTTTAGCCTACTTATATTTGTGTAAAACACAACATTGTGTTTTTGTCAAACTGTAAACTCTTGTCAAACTGTAACTGTCACCCAACCAAAATCACACACACACACACACACACACACACACACACACACACACACACACACACACACACACACACACACACACACACACACGCTGTTTAAAAGCAAAAATGATCTAATCTTTTGGACATTCATCATATTGCATTGGTTTTCATTTCTTGTCCTAAAACAGAGCACTAATCTGTTTATTTTCAAGTTACACATTCTACATTGAATAAAAAAGAAAATCAAATGTGTTTTTTTTTTTTTTTTATTGAAGGAAGAACAAAGTGATGTATCATATACATAAAGAGTTTAACAATACTCCTTGTTTTTACATTTTTTCCCCTTACACACAACCCACCCACTGTACAGAAAAAATAATAATAATAATAATAAAAAAAAAAAAAAAAAAATAATAATAATAATAAAAAAAAATAAAAAAATAATGAAAAAAATTAAATGTATACAATATCTAAACAATGTATAAAAAAAATAAAAAAAAATAATAATAATAATAATTCGAAGTTCTTATATTACAAACAGTGAGAAAATAATTGACAACATTGTTAGCCAACTGAGTCGGATTACGTCATCCGATCTACTGTGCACAAGCCTTTTAATAATAATTAGTTTTAGTTTGGGGGGAGAGTTGCATCCTTTTCAAAATAAGAAATCATTGGGGTCCATACTGAATAAAAACGTTTGGTGGATCCTCTAAGAGAATATTTAATTTTCTCCAGTTTCAAAAACAGCATCACATCACTAAGCCATAGTGAAACTAAGGGTGGTTTACTTGACTTCCAATCAAGTAATATTCTTCTACGAGCCAAAAGACACGCAAAAGCGCATGCGTCCTGACACTTTTTGGACATGACCACATCTTGTTCAGGTACTCCAAAGACAGCCATCTCGAAACTAGGCCTGATATCCTTAACACAGGGTCGGCGCCACGAGGGGGCCCCAGGGGGCCTGGCCCGGCCACCTAGGTTACTGTGCCCCCTCACCTCTGGTCAGCACACCACCCTGCCTCGGAGCGCGATTTCATCCGTTGAGACTCAGCAACAGGCACGGTGACGGTTCCACTGTGCCCTCTTATTCCTGACATATAATTAACTACATATCGTCGCTGTCGCCTGTCGGGTGGAAACCTTGTATGTCCAAATTTGGTCAATTTCATATTTTTTCCCAAATCGATGCTATTGGTCAGTCCCCACGTGGTACTGTTATTTTTACAAATTATTAACCAATCTAAAGTGTTGAAAATAGCTTGAGAGCAAATCTCTTAACTCCATTGGACACTTCAACTTTCTGAGAATCCTCGTAACTCCACCTCTTCTTCACTCCGCAGCGGGCGGGAGCCTCGCGGCATTTTGTCTCCTCAGGATTGAAAGTCACAACGATTAAGAAGTCCTCGTGGAGCAACACGTAAAGCAAGCCTTAACTCTGATTTTATCTGTGTTAAACTATGATATCTGTTATTGATGTATTTGAAATGTCTACTTATTACTAGGCTTATTATTACTAGGCTTATTATACGTGTGCATTGAAGTTTTAAAAAATGTATCTAATATAATACTTGATTTGAATTAAATGTTTTGGATACCAGCATAAAATTATTGTTTTTATTATTATTTTACTGACTCGAAGTTGGCACTGTGCATGTAAAATACCCCAAGTAACAAGGTTTTTATTTATGGGAGAAAAAAGGTAGGCTAGGTCTACTGGTCTAATTTCCGCCTATTAGACAGCCTAACGTTAGTCAGCTCGTCGTTTTTTGTTCTCCTTCACTTATAGCTCTTAAACATTTAAAATGGAGTTTAGGAAGATGTATGTAACCACAGTCTTTGGTTAACTACTGAAGCCTTTTCTCTTGTCAAAAGGCTCAACGCGACCGCTGACTTTGTTTGCGTGCAGATTAATTTCCGCCTATTTTAGACAGCCTAGTATTTTGGTATTGCATGCATCACTCATATCTCTTAAACGTTTAAAATGGGGTTTAGGAAGATGTATGTAACCACAGTCATTAGATTTGAATGGCTTTTAAAGCCTTATCTCGTCAAAAGGCTCAACGCGACCGCAGACTTTGATGAACACTGCTGGCAGCAGCGACGTCTGTGTCCGTACCGTTCTTATCAACAATGACAGCGTACATTAACCTCGTATCTCCCTGCTCCCAAGTCATAAATCTCGTATCTCCGATTAAACATGATTTTGGGGAAATGTTGTGTTAATGTTGGTATACACAACAGTAGCCTATAGGATAGCAATATAAGGTATAATACCAACTTTAACGATACAATGTTTAATAACTCAAAAAATATGCCGTTTTTTTAATTTCTTAAAAATTTCTATTATAGCCTATATATATATATTTTTTTGTAAATTAATTTATTTTTACTAGAATAAAATCAGCTTTGCAACTTTGCATTTTCACTCGCGACAGGCGATTAAATAAATTACGTCACTAGCAGCTTGTATGTAATAGATTGAAATATGACTGTACGTCATGACGTTAAGTATTTTTTTTTTCAGTCAACTTCTACTCTTTATTCATAATAATCTGTATTCGTCTAAAACACCTAACGTGCTTGATCATTCAAGCAATCATGGATTTATGGTTGTTGTTGTTGTTTTAATTAAAAGTGGGTGTATTATTATTATTGAGGGTGGGAGAGGTATGCCCCCCCAGTGACACAACGAGGCCCCCTCGTTCCGTATGTCCTGGCGCCGACCCTGCCTTAACATATGCCTCAGACAAAATTTTAAATATAGCAGTCCAGTAATCCAGCAGTCTGGGACAAGTCCAAAACATATGAGCAAGGTCTGCTTTAGCAGAGCGACAACGTTCACATGTATCAGCCACATTTGTGTATATCTTAGACAGCCTAACCTTGCTGTAATGAAGTCTGTGGAGGACCTTGAACTGGATTAAACCCAAGCGAGTACAGGAGGTTGTTCCATTCACTCTAGATAATGCATTATTCCAAGTTTCCTCTGAAATATCCACTGCCAAATCTTTTGTCCACTCTGCACGGATTTTATCTAGATTAATATTTTTTATTGACATTAAAATATTATATATATTAGAAATTATTCCCTTCAAATGTAAGGGAATGTTTAAAATTGCATCCAATTCTGTACTGGGAGGAATGGAAGGATATGTGGGACAAAGATTTTGAATTAAATGACGAACCTGAAAATATCTAAACATGTGTGATCTTGGCAGATTATATTTTGAGGAGAGGTTGGAAAAAGAGGCGAAAAAATCTTCAATGAAAAGATCACTAAATTTGACAAGACCTGTCTGTTGCCACTGACTGAAGACTGAGTCCAATTGAGCTGGAAGGAATAGGTGATTTTTGCATATAGGGCTGGCTATGAGGAAGTCTTTGAAACCAAAACATTGTCTAAATTGAAACCAAATCTTGAGAGTATTTGCGACGACTGGGCAAAGAGTATACATAGAAATACAGAGGGGCAATTTAGATAAAGCTAAAGCAGGAAGGGATGATGAGGTACAGGAGTTTGCCTCTGAGATACACCAGACATCTTTGGGGTTCTGAAGCCAATAAAGTACTTTCGAGATATTTGCAGCCCAATAATAATACCTAAGATTAGGAAGTGCTAAACCACCTTGAGATTTCTGTCTTTGGAGAAATTCCTTCCTAATCCTAGGTGTTTTCCCACCCCAAATGAATGATGAAATAAGTCTGTCTAAATTCTGAAAAAAGGATTTTGTTAAAAATATTGGAATGCATTGAAACAAGTACAAGAATCTTGGTAAAATGTTCATTTTTACACAATTAATTCTACCTGCAAGAGAGAGAAATAGCAAATTCCATTTTTTGAGGTCTAATTTTAACTTGTCAATTAGAGGGACAAAGTTCTCTTTGTAAAGGTTAGGGAATCCCTGTGTGATGTTTATACCTAAATATCTAAAACCCGTTGTAGACAACTGAAAAGGTATATTGGTATTCGAAATCTGGAGGCCCTTACTATTTATGGGGAAGCAAACGCTTTTCGAAAAGTTCAGTTTATAGCCTGAGAAAGTTCCAAATTTTTTCAAAATTTTAACTATCTGTGGAATACCTAAGATCGGATCTGAAAGATACAACAGCATATCATCGGCATATAAGGATACTCTATGTTCTATGCCTCTACAGCTGATGCCAGTAAAATGCTGTGAATGTCTTATTGCTATAGATAGGGGCTCGATGGCTAAAGTAAAAAGTAAAGGGCTAAGAGGGCATCCTTGTCTTGTGCCCCGTGATAGGGGAAAATACTTTGAACATACTCTATTTGTAATTACAGATGCTTTAGGGGAAAAATATAATAACTTAATCAATGAAAGAAGAGATGTACCAAATCCAAATCTTTCCAGCACAAAGAATAAATATTTCCACTCCACCCTGTCGAATGCTTTTTCAGCATCTAACGAGATGACTACCTGAGGAACAGGGTTTTGAGAAAGTTTAGACGAGTGTATTACCCCTAACAATCTCCGGATATTACTAAAAGAGTGTCGACCTCTGACAAATCCTGTTTGGTCTTTTGAAATCAAATTCTCTATTACTGTATCTAATCGTAAAGCAAGGATTTTTGCCAAAATTTTTACATCTGAGTTTAAGAGAGAGATTGGTCTATAAGAGTTACATTTCAGGGGATCTTTTCCAGGTTTTAGTAAGAGTATAATGTTTGCTTCATTCAAGGTTTGTGGCAGGCTACCCTTTTCCAGTGAGTCCTCAACATATCAAGAAGAATAGGGGCTAATTTATCTGCAAATTTTTTATAAAAGTCTATTGGATAACCATCAGGGCCAGGAGTTTTTTTGCTCTGCATTAATGCGATCGAGTTTAAGATCTCTTCTATTTGTATGGGCTGATCCAAATTGGTTTTCTGCACAGAATTGAGGGTGGGTATATCTATATTGTTTAAAAATTCAAAAATTTCAGAGTTAGATTCAGGGCTTTCAGAAGTATACAAATTTGAGAAGTAGTTTTTAAAAATGTTATTAATTTCAACTGGATTAACTATTAAATCATTATTACTGTTCGAAATTTGAGGTATAAGTTGAGAGGCAGCTTTAGATTTTAACAGGTGGGCTAGAAGTCGACCTGCCTTTTCTCCGTGTTCATAAATATAACCTTTAGAACGTGATAAATACCATTCAGTTTTATTTGTTGATAACAGATTGTATTGAACTTGAAGGTTCAACCTCTCTTTATAAAGTTCAGGTGACGGAGATGTAGAGTTGAGGTAATCTACCCTTCTTATAGAATCAATTAGATCGTCCAGTTTTTGTTTACGTTTTTTATTGAGAGTTGAGGTATATGAAATTATTTCTCCCCTAATAACTACTTTAAGTGTCTCCCACAATGTAGATGCTGTAATAGATTCGGACCTGTTATGTAATAGGAAATTGTCTATAGCCGTTGATACAAATGTACAAAACGCAGGATCTGATAACAAGGCCGTGTTTAGTCTCCACAGAGGCCGTTCGTTATACCTCAAATTGCAAATAAGGTCTAATTGCAAAGGAGCATGGTCTGACTCCACAATAGGTAGATATTCAATTTGTCCAACAGAAGGAAGGAGAGATTTATCAATAAAGAAATAATCAATTCTTGAATAGGAGTGATGAACATGTGAAAAATAGGAATATTCTTTGCTGTGTGGAAACTGAAATCGCCAAGGATCAACCGCCCCTACTTGCTCTATAAATGTAGATAAGGCTTGGGCCATCTTAGAACGGGATAAAGATTTGGGATTAGAGCGGTCAAGGGACGGATCCATTACGCAGTTTATGTCACCACCAAAAATCAAAAGATGGGAGTTTAGATCTGGCAATAAAGAGACTAACTTATTAATAAAACTCACATCATCCCAGTTAGGCGCATATACATTAACTAATACGACAGGAACATTATATAATATCCCAGAGACTATAACATATCTTCCCTGAGGATCTACAATAGAAGCAGAGGCAGTAAATTGGATGCTTTTGTGTATCAAAATGGCAGTTCCCCTTGCCTTAGAGTTAAAGTTAGAGTGGAAAACTTGCCCCACCCATGGTTTCCTAATTCTGAGATGATCGACAATGCGTAAGTGGGTTTCCTGTAAATATATTATTTCAGATTTTAATTTTTTTAAGTATGCAAAAATTCTGCCTCTTTTGATTGGGCTATTTAGGCCTTTGACATTCCAGCTAACAAATCTAACTTTCGACCCCCCATGGGATTTAGTTAAATCGGCCATATCAGACATGAACAAATATACATTTAGTCAAGAGTACACAGATCAAAAATGCAAACAACAGCATAAATGTTTCCTCACTATTCAGTTTGTATAAAAACATAACATAAAACAAAACTTTCCCAAAACCTTTTAGACAAATGAAACTTAGAACCAAACTTCCCAACATTTTCCTAATGCTTGCTTCCCCAACTGAAACAAGCCGCAGAAACCTATATAAATTGCGTGACTCCCGATTATCCAGTCTTTATCTCGCGATCTTCTTGAGAGACTCCAAACCACAATATTTACGTTGAATACAGCATAGCGTCAATATTACGCAATGTACTGAATGAGCCTTAAGTCAATAAACAAAAACAAACATGCTGTCTTTTCTTGAAGTTTTAGATAAATTGCGATAGAAGAACAGATAGAGAAAGTCACCTTATTGCTTGAAGTATATTGACTGTGCCATTTAAGCTCACAGACAGCATATTACGGCCAGAGTCGTCTTTAGTCTTGTACAAGGACGCGTTGTTTGTAAAAAGCCTCGGCTGCCTCAGGTGAATCAAAAGTGTGAGTTTCCTCTCCGAATTTGACACGGAGACTTGCAGGGTACAGAAGTTGAAACTTTATGCCTTTTTGGTAGAGGGATTGTTTGACTTCTTTGAATCCGGCGCGTTTCTTCGCTAAAGCTGCACTCGTATCCGGGTATAGCCGCAGTGACACTCCGTTGAATTTAGTATCATGTCTTCTGGCCCAGTTCAGTGCTTTTTCCTTTTCCTGAAATCGGTGGAAGCAGACAATGAATGGTCTTGGAGATTGCCCTGCTCCAGGTTTGGGGCGAAGCGCGCGATGTGCTCGCTCAAGTTCAGGAGGTTTGTCAAACACGCTCTCCATGGCATCTTTAAGCAGTCCAGATATAAATCCAATGGGGTCTTTTCCGTCCTCAGCTCCTTCCGGAATGTTGATAATACGCAGGTTAGCCCTTCTGGATCTATTCTCAAGATCGTCAATTTGGTCAAGAAGAGATGAATTCTGTGTCTTCAAGGATTTAATCGTCGCTTCCGCGGCGGCCAGCCTTTCAAAGTTTTCACCGGCCAGTACTTCAGTAGATGTAAGTCGGTGCTGAAACGAGCCGACTGTCTCGCGTAGCGTCTCAAGGGAGGCCTGTAACGGCTTGATTGAATCTTGAATTAAACTTGCCATGTCCTCTTTTAAACTGGTCCGCTGTTTTGACAGTTCGGAGACTAGTTGACTCATTGTCAAGTTATCCGTATTGTCTTTTACAGGTATGTCCTTGTTGCTAGTAGTGGTGTCATTAGCCGCCATTACTGCTAGCTTACCCGCTAGGGTTGCACCTGACCGTGTTGCTGGTGCGGTAACGTTACTTTGCTTCTGTTTAGAGTTGCTCATTTCGCTTTCTGGGGTAGGTGTAATACTTATATGTTATATTGCAAAACAATTAGATTGGAAAAAGAAGACGCATAAGTATGTTTTAAAGGAGTGTGGTTGGGAGGTCCTCGCTTCTGCTGCCCTCTCTTACATCGCCAAACCGGAAGTCATCAAATGTGTTTTTAAAAGTAGTATTATTTTATACAGAAATAAATTATTTATAATTCCGATGAGAATAAAGTTAAAGTTAATTAAAATTTTAAGGAAACAAATATATTGATCTGAAATATAGCAAATTAATTTTAAATTCATTCAGGTTACCAAACATATCTCAAGGTCTTTTGAATAAAGGGTGGCAGTCTTTCATTATCAACTGTTGTTGTGGACTATATACTGGAGAAGTATTTGTTCTCCATTTGAGTGCGGTGTTTTTATGTGGCTAATTGAGCAAAGTGCTTCCATATATTTTAGTATTAGTAGTATTAGTTCAAGAATAAAATCAAAATATCGGATTGATATCGGTATCGGCAAATAGCCAAAGCTGCGGCATCGGTATCGTATCGGAAGTGAAAAAGTGGTATCGGGACATCCCTACATTCGGCTATATTATATTATATTATATTAAATGCAGTATGTGAGCATTAATTTAGAGAGAAAACACATTAGGCAGGCAGAACGCAAGTACGAATCGATTACGTCATGAATATGCTAATTGACGTATGACGTCATCTAGCGACATTTAGCGACTTTTAGGGAAGGCGTTAGCTACTTTCCTGTGAAAATAGTTGGCAACACTGGATGTGTCATATCAGTTCTGAATGATGCTGTAATAAGTTACCAGTTTTGTCGCATGTTTTATATGCCAGTGTACAAATCCCTAGTTGGCTTACATTTCAGTACGAATGTGTTTTTTTAGCTGTAGCCTACTCTGTGTGTGAAATTTGCTTATTGTTTGTTTTTAATGCCTTTGTTAACTTTATTTAAAAGAAAGAGTTCCTGCACTCTGAATACTAAAATGTAAAAAGCTGAAAAATAAAAATGGTATAGTTAAAAATAACTATTGTCACATGTTGTATTGTTTTAGGTGACACTTTGACAAGTGGTCACTAAAAGGCCAAGTTGTGTGTGAGGAGGGCTTTCAGCCCAGCTTCCTGTCTGGCCTTGCCATACTGTTCACAGCATATTACATATTCAATCAGGAGGAGGCCGTCTGTACCTTGGAGTTCATTCAAAGGTAATGACTGAATTCTTAACAACCTCAGTATCTGCATTTTATACATGTATTCAATATCAGAACTTGCCTTTTATAGATATATTATCTGTTGAGGCCTTTAACACAATGTTTCTCAACTCGAGAAGAGAGAATTTTTAGGGCGAATGATTTATATGTCTCCCTCTTTAACACTAGCAAGCTAATGAGTTAAATCAGGTGTTTTAATTAGTGGACTGGACATATAAAACTTCCTGGAAGGTCCTCATGACTGGAGTTGAGAAACACTGCTCTAATATTCACAACTTTCCTGCGAGTCTTAATGGTCGTCGCCATGACACTCGATACTTCCTGTTGACGGTATCTCAGTTCCGGTTTAGCCTAAGCTAGCACACAAGGGATACTCACGTCGCGGTACAAACGGGTGAAACTGATTACTGACAAGTAGTAATGCTGACAGATTAAGCAATGGCTCCTTGTGGCTCAACGTGTACCGTTGTCGGGTGCACAAACAACACGCGAAAACTGAAGGATTTTATGAATGGGACCTGTTTCCAACATAAACGGACTCTCTACGCAGAAAGAGTGTTTCTTGTAACGTTACTTAGAAAAAACTGCAGTACAATTGTATATATTTTTTTAAGTGGTATGTTTATTGTTTTCAATAATTTGAAAATTCATTCGAGAATTAACTTGAATGTGCAGCAATTTGTACAAATAGAGAGTATGTAGGCATACTATATTTGTTGTAGCCATTAAATAAGAGCATTTAGTTTCATATTTGTTCAAATATTATAATGTTATTTTTTCCATCTATGTTGATTATGAAAAGTGAACACCATGATAGGATGCATCGGGAGGTCAGACATGATTTTGTTAATGGGTCAGACATGATTAAACTTAATTTTCTTCATTAAGTTTTGTTTTGTAGAAAACCTTTCTTTAAAGTGAATTTCGTTTTGTATAAATTGTATCTTAATTTTAATACATTTTTCATCAACCAATTGCCTGGATTTAATAAATAAGAAGCAAATATATAAATATATATAAATATAAATATAGCAGACAATATAAATCATGACATGGAGGCGCCGGCGCCGCGGTCACTGTCATTTCACGTGAACAGGAGTGCATCTCATCATAAATTAACCGAAACTCAGACATGAGAAATATAGCCTATCTAAAGAAAGCTTTTAATGTCTTTAAACGAAACAATTCAAAATGAAAAGAAATAGGCTACTCTCTGATTATGTAATCCAAAGTGTGCATTTCTCTCTAGGCTATAGGCGCGTTCACTACGGAGATGACGATCGTCAACTTCATCTTTGCAGCAGACACTGACAGAAAAGACTAGTTTATTAATAAAAATCAATGCACGCGTGTCACCGGATTTACAAATGCACATCTTGCTGGTTGCACGACCACTCGGCACACATATTATGTTGAAATAACGAGATATTGTGTTGAAATAACATTATTAATAATAATAAATCTTTAATAATATTTGATTGAATGCCGAATGTTGTGCTTGTTCAATTTAATAAAATTAATACTTTAATTGTGATCATTAAAATAATTGAATATTAAATATTAAGTGGCCAAATTTTTGCTCATTTATTAAAGTATTTATATATAATATATCTAGCACCCCTTCAGTACATGTTAAAAAATGATCTGGCACCGCCCCTGGTTATAATGGCCCACGTATTAAAAATGGTTGGGTCTAAATCGGGCTCGGGCTCGGGGTTATAATTACAGTCAATGTGTTGGGCTGGGCCGGGCTCGGACACAACGGGCTCAGGTAGGGTCGGGCTTGATTTTTTTGGGCCCGATCTAAGCTCTACTCCTCATTACCCAAGCAAGTTGTTTGGGCTTGTTGAGGCTCTCTGGTAGCAGTATCTTCAGGCTAACGTAAACCTGAAATTCGTTACCGGCTTGTTCTACGTTGCCATAGCGATCATGGGAAAGGTCAGAGTTCGGGAAAGTTGTGAATATGGTCCAATTTCAAAAACATGATTACAAGCCTCAAAAACTTAAAACCAATCTTAATTACATATTGTCTGTTTCCTGACCCTTTAGGCGCTTTGTATGTATTCATCCGGAAAGAGGAACAAAGAAGTCGAGAGGAAAATTGCCATCTAAAACGACAGGGCAAATGGTACAGAAGAAACAGGTCGAGTGAACCCACGTTGCCACTCTGCCCAGCAAAGTGATGGATTATCAGTGGAATTTCTGAAATGTAAGTAGTACACACAGATCTATTTTTCCTTTAATTGTAACCTCTTAATATTCTCTATCTGTCTCTAACTGTATCTGTCATCCCTCTATCTGTCTCTGACTGTATCATTATGTTTTGTAATATATCTAATATATTGTCCTTTTTGTTCTTTTCAAAATTTCTAGCCACTCTTTGCATCCTTTGATGGAACAGCATTCTGGAGCTGAATTGTTCTCCATTTTTGATCAGAAGTTTGTTGGACTTGTTGTTTGGACATGTTTGTCTGGTAATGAAGTGGTGAAAATTCATCTGTGTCTTTGCGTTTTTTTTAGGGCTGTCAAAAGATTAATCGCATCCAAAATAAAAGTTTGTGTTTACATAATATATGTGTGTGTACTGTGTATAATTAAATTTGTAAATATAAATACACACACATGCTTGTATATATTTAAGAAAAATTTGTATTTTATATATAAAAACAGTATATTTTTTTTATTATGATCATGTTGGTCAACTTGTGGTTTTAAATGTATGTTGTTTGCATATTTCTAATTTGTGTGAAGGGCCATGACGGCTAATTTATTTCAAGCAATTTAAAAATATTTAATTTCATGTCCATTTAAAAAAAATACAATTTTGTAAATCAAAATGAAATCAAAATAAGACAAAATACACTGTTTTATGACTTTTTTTCATGCAGATTTTAAAGTTATAAATTACATAAATGTTGACCTGTTTTTCAAGATTAGTATGTTGAATATTTTTTTTGTTTTGTGAAGTAATAGGGGAATCAAGTTGTGCATTACACAACACTTTATGTATTTAAAAACAATTGTTTAAAGCTTATGCAGCTGATAAATAGTGTACATTTAAAATTCAGCTGCCAGTCATTAATATTCAGAAATCAGAAAAATATATTGCATATACTGCATTTTACATACTTCCTCTAGATATAGCAAATACAGAGATTCTGTAGCTTACTGTAAAAAAAAAAGTAATTAAAAAATACAGTTATTTACTGTAATCAGAGAATATAGTAAAATTCTGTAAATTAAATTACAGAAACGCTACAGTAAAAAATACAGTAACTGGCTGGCAACCGTGCTGCCAGTATTTTACTGTAAAATTTACAGGTAATTTTTAACAGTGGAACTAACAGTCATATTATTAGCTCAGATCATTACAAACCAATCACCAGAACAAATCACAGCGAAGAAGACTTGAGTGACATTGATTTTTACTCAACTGTATGATTTAAATGTACATGTATCTTTCTATTCAGAAGACTCACTTGGTTGTTGTGTCCAGTGATCTCCCGGCCGTGGGCAACTGGAAGTTGTTTAAATTGTCCGTGGTGAAGAATTCAGATTAAGTAGGTTTGTTACGAACCGCTCTGAGACACGAGGGTAGAGGATCCAAATGCAGCTTTATTAAGGGTAATCCAGAGGCGTAATCCAATGTACAGGCAAAAGGTCAAAACACAGGTAGGCAGTCCAAACAAACCAACAAACAAAACAGGCAGGGACCAGAGGCAAAAGAGTAATCCAGGGAACAGGGCAAGAAATCCAAATAAACCAAAAGACAAGAAACCAGGGAAAACGCTCAGAATTGCAGTGTAACACTTAAACAAGACTTTGCGGTGAGTGAATGAATGAACATGGTATAAATAGACTGAGACTAACAGGGTGATGGGACACAGGTGAATGCAATCAGTGATAATGAGGTACAGGTGACTGTGATGAGTGATCAGAGATGATGAGACCGGGCAGAGATTATGGGAAATGTAGTCTGAGAGTGAACGTGAGTGTCTGATGTGGAGTGCCCTCTGGTGGCTCTCAAGGGCACTCCAGCTGGTGACCGTTACATAGCCCCCCCTTTAAGGAGCGGATTCCAGACGCTCCTAAATTGTCCAGGAGGGTGGTGGAGCGGAGGCGGACCCGGGGGCGGGATGGAGGGCCAGGCCCGTGGAGCGGAAGAGGACCTGGAGACTGTGGTGGAGCAGGCAGTGCAGGCGACCAGGGCGGAGCAGGCAGTGCAGGCGACCAGGGCGGAGCAGGCTGTGCAGGCGACCAGGGCGGAGCAGGCTGTGCAGGCGACCAGGGCGGAGCAGGCTGAGCAGGCGGCCGGGGCGGAGACGACCCTTCAGGCGGCCAGGGCACAGGAACAGACACCGGAACAGGAGCAGACACCGGCTCAGGGACAGGAACAGACGCGTGGCAGCGGTTATCTCAGTTGAGGGCTCAGGTTCAGGCGTGTCGGCGACCATCTCTGCTGAGGGCTCAGGCGATGTGGCGGCGGTCATTTCGTCTGGAGACACTGGCTCGGTGGCGGCCATCTTGTACGGAGACACTGGCTCGGCGGTGGCCATCTTGTACGGAGACACTGGCTCGGCCGCGGCCATCTTGTACGGAGACACTGGCTCGGCGGCGGCCATCTTGTACGGAGACACTGGCGTGGAGTCGGCCATCTTGTCCGAAGACACAGGCGTGGAGTCGGCCATCTTGTCCGAAGACACAGGCGCAGAAAGAGGAAGAGGAACAGATTCAGGCTCAGTATCAGGATCAGATTCAGGCTCAGGAACAGATTCAGTCTCGGCGGGACGAGACTCTTGACGGGCGGACGTGACGTGAGGCTCAGTCTCTGGATCGGCAGAAGTGACGTGAAGCTCAGTCTCTGGATCGGCAGAAGTGACGTGAACAGTCTCTGGATCAGGATCAACGCGCTCTGAGCTTGACGGGACCAGCGGCGGCAAGGGCTTTGAGCTGGGCAGGACCAGCGATGAAGGCTGAGCGCTGGGCAGGACCAGCGGCGAGAAGGCTGAGCGCTGGGCAGGACCAGCGGTGAAGGGGACTCTGAGCTGGCTAGGACCAGCGGCGAAGACGACTCTGAACTGGACGGAACCAGCGGTGAAGGCTCGGTGCTGGACGGAACCAGCAGCGAAGAAGGCTGAGCGCTGGACGGGACCAGCGGTGAAGAGGGCTCAGTGCTGGATGGGACCAGCGGTGAAGAGGGCTCAGTGCTGGATGGGACCAGCGGTGAAGAGGGCTCAGTGCTGGACGGGACCAGCGGTGAAGACTTTGTGCTGGTGGGCATGACGCTTGCTGTCACAGACGCGGCGGGCATGACGCATACTGCTTTGGTCTCAGCAGATTTGGCGTGAAGTGCGGGCTCGGCTGGACTGGCGTGAAGTGCAGGCTCTGGCTCGGCAGGATAGACGTGAAGTGCAGGCTCGGCTGGACTGGCGTGGACGGACTCAGACTTGGCAGGTATTGTGGGGTTGCGGGGCTCCTTGTCCACCAAACCCACAGTAAAAGCTGAATCGCTCAATTGCAGGGCCAAGTTCATATACTGTCCAAGAGTCCAATGAGGATTGTGCAGAGGCATGCTTGAACCGAGCGGCTCAGATAATCCTCCCCGAAAAAATATCATTAAGCATACCTCTTCCATGCAGGTCAGGTGAGCCAGCTCCAAAAAGTCAATTACATAATCCTCCATTGATCGATCTCCTTGACGAAGACGCATAAGTCTCACTGCTGGATCCATGTTGGCGAAGTCTTCTGTTACGAACCGCTCTGAGACACGAGGGTAGAGGATCCAAATGCAGCTTTATTAAGGGTAATCCAGAGGCGTAATCCAATGTACAGGCAAAAGGTCAAAACACAGGTAGGCAGTCCAAACAAACCAACAAACAAAACAGGCAGGGACCAGAAGCAAAATAGTAATCCAGGGAACAGGGCAAGAAATCCAAATAAACCAAAAGACAAGAAACCAGGGAAAACGCTCAGAATTACAGTGTAACACTTAAACAAGACTTTGCGGTGAGTGAATGAATGAACATGGTATAAATAGACTGAGACTAACAGGGTGATGGGACACAGGTGAATGCAATCAGTGATAATGAGGTACAGGTGACTGTGATGAGTGATCAGAGATGATGAGTCCGGGCAGAGAGTATGGGAAATGTAGTCTGAGAGTGAACGTGAGTGTCTGATGTGAAGTGCCCTCTGGTGGCTCTCAAGGGCACTCCAGCTGGTGACCGTTACAAGGTTGTATTCGTATTAAGAATTTCCACGACAGATCTTACATATGATATCGTATGTAAACCTTTTTTCTCAATTGCTATATGCTATTATTGTAATAATGTGATTATTCAGAGTGATATAATGGTCTGCACTGTACACTACAGAGGGTGGTTGCATTTTTTTATGTATGACTTGTATTGGTCTGTATGTCTGTAATTGTATTAATGTTTGTGGAAAGTGAACAGGTTCTCATTAACTCCTTATGAATCAGCTCCTTTTGCCCTGCCTGTGCGCGCTGCTCTGAATGAAAGCCTCGTTCTGATTGGCCGTCTGAACGGTGGCAGGGCTGATAAACCCCCAGGCTTCCCTGCTGTTCCACATCACTCTGCTTTGCTCTCTCTCAGTGTGTGTGTGTTTATATATGTGTGTTTAAAACAAACAGAAAGCGTGCAAGGACCGACGAGTGGGACATCTCTTCTTTTTTGCCTGACACTGTAAGTACAATGAAAGCTATTAGAGGGAAGTGAGAGTTATTATGAGCATAACACTTGTTGAGCGTTTAGAACACCGTCCAGGTACAAGGTCCAGATACAGGACTATTATGGGATTTTGTCAGGCTGATAACATGCATAACTACTGAGGTGGATTGTTTTTACTTTCTCTTTCTGCATTTTGTTTCTTATTATAAAGGATGTTGAGTTTAATATTAATTAAAAAAAATTTCACCTTGCCAGTTAAATCTAATAAGGCAAATGTCAGCAGACTTTAGTTTTTACTCCATTTTTACAACACCTACTTCAGTGCAGCATGACATGTCATAAAGATATCTGCACTTGATAACCCATAAAGTGTTTACTGAGATGCTTGTAGCTTTACAAATCAAAATCAGACTGATTATTAATTTAAGCTTTTAAATGCAAGTTTTCTTTCCTCAAAATTGTTTTAAGAACATTATGATAATGACTGATCCAAAAATGCTTCTTTGCAATTGCTGGTTTGTTTGTCTTCAGAAGTATTCTTCAGTTGAATTAGCTTTAATTTTCATTTAGGGCATCATGTAATGTATAGTAAAAATGCTTGAAAAAAAAAAAAAGGGATAGGGTTAGGGTTAGTCAATGTAAGTCCATGATATTTCCTCAAATAGCTAATTTATATTTGTACATGTGTGCAAATATGAACAACTAATAGTACTTACTAGTACGTAATCAAAACGACTAGCCACCTTCTGGATGAGTCATCACTTGCATACACACACACACACACACACACACACACACACACACACACACACACACACACACACACACACACACACACACACACACACACACACACACTGACACTTCTCAATCCATTTGTATTATGTGGATTAGGGTGAAGAGATAACAGCCATACAAATAATTAGTAGTAGTCACTGTCACCAACCCTGCTGATACAGCCAGAACTATTTTAAAACAATGCTTTTACTGACATACTGTAGTTTCTTTCTATTATATTTGCTCTAAAAAGTACCAATTTATGGTCAAATTTAACCAATAGCCTATGTGTGATTGTGTGAGGAAAATCAGTGTCATACATTTTAGCTATTAGCTATGCCAGCACACTGTTAAAATTTAGTTTGGAAAGTTCACATTGTTCATTTTTTATAGTATGTATTTGGCAACCTGTGATGTTCTTATCAGCAAATATTGCTACTCATGTGCAGGGATGATGGTTGATTATGTTTTAACATACATTTTGGTTGCACTTTATTTTACTGTACGTGCACTTAAGTGTACTTACATTGTACTTACCTAAGAAAGTATAAGGTAACTACATGGGTTAAGGTTAGGTTTAGGGGAAGGTTCAGGGTTAGTACCTAGTTATTTCCCAGTTATTGCATTTACTATAAGTACATAGTATGTACATGGGAAACAGGACTGTAAAATAAAGTGCTACCTACATTTTTTTATTCCCTTTTTTCATATTCACACAAATAGAATTAATTTGTGCACTCTGCATGAGGTCCATCCATTATTTCACAAGGTTGTTATTTCATTATTTCATTATTGCAAGGTTATTTATGTTTACTAAAACTTAAATTACTACAAACAAGTTTGTTATTTTAATTAAATCTTATATATATATATATTTATATATATATATATATATAATATTACCTAGGCATCTAAGTTGAAACAATAAAAATTACTAAAATTAAAAGTAATTTTAGTAATTTTACTAAGTAATTTTACCCCCCCCCCCCCCCATAGATAGATAGATAGATAGATAGATAGATAGATAGATAGATAGATAGATAGATAGATAGATAGATAGATAGATAGATAGATAGATAGATAGATCTGCTATAATTACATTTCATGTCTTGAACGTGGCCTTTGGCTAGTTTTCCGGTTAAGATACTGAGAATCATGTTGTCCATGAAAACAGTCTCAATCACACTAATATAATTACAGCTCTCCTCATTTGAGGACATTGAGAAGGAACCTATAGTATACATCAGATTGACTTTCATTCTTCCCACTGAAAGACTCTACTCCTCTTTCAGCCAAAACGATGGACGCTGCAGAGTTCCGGAGACGCGGGAAGGAGATGGTGGACTATGTGGCAGATTATGTAGAGAACATTGAGAAGAGGCAAGTTTACCCTGATGTGGAACCTGGATATCTAAGGCCATTGATTCCCGAGGAGGCGCCGGAGGAGGCAGAGAACTATGAGGATGTGGTCAAAGACATAGAGAGGGTGATCATGCCAGGGGTGAGTCAGTGTTAACCAGCTCTGACATCGTTTTACTGTCTTAAAGGGATAGTTCACCCAAAAATGAGAATTCTGAACACAAAAGAAGATATTTTAAAGAATGTCGGTAACCAAACGGTTTCTGGGGTACATCATAGACACTGATTAGAGAAAAATACCTTTTTATAAAATATAAAATACTAAAGTGAATATGCAAAATATCTGTATTTAAAATGTGTTTTCTATTAATAATATTTGTATCTATTTAACAGAAAATTTGTTAAAGGAAAAAACTATGAAACAAAATGTATTAAATATATAACACAAAAATCAAATCTTTTTTTTTTTTTTCATTGTAAATAATCAGTAATTTAAATTTAATTGGTAACACTTCATTTTACAGTGTCCTTGTTACGCTACATACTATGTATAATTACATGCAACTAACCTAATCCTAATCCTATAGTAAGTACCCACTGTTAGTTAATATTTCTTAGTACTTAAATGTATTGCTACACTGTAACAAGGACACCTTAAAATAAAGTGTAGGCATTTAATTTATCAAACGTTTGTAAAAACTATGCAAAAGGATCATTTCAGTTCTACATTTATTATACGGTATACAGTATACCATTTCCTGAATATATGTTATGTTGTTTTGTGTTCATATGCTTAGCTTAGTCAACAACTATAGCAAAAATATAATCATTGAAATTTTATTTTAGAAAGCAAAATTAACAACAACAAAAAAGAAAAAAGTTGTTGCAAGAAAAAAACAAAAAACATTTGTCTAAACATTCTAGTTATAGACACAGAGCTCTTGTAACATCTAGTTGAATCAGTCTTTTTAATCTTTGATGCTTTTATTTTTTTAAGATTGGAATGAACCTTTGCCATCTTTTATCTAAAGTTGTGTATATTTCACTTACTGACATTATGTCCACCATTTAAACTGATAGTCTACCAAGTATTAAACAGATAGGATGATGGAGTTATGTTATTCACTATGCCGATGATGTAACATCTGTGTGATTCGTCTTGTACAGATACACTGTATTTTGTTTTATGGGCCAGTGGCCATATTGAGAGACCCTCAAAGTTTTCCTTCCTTAGACATAGCCTACTCAAAGTCCACCTTTTTTGTGGCTGGTAATCTGATAGTAAGGAAATGAATCATTAAACTCTGACCTGGGGTCAGAGAAAAGCCTCCCCCACACCTTAATTTCATAGCTCAGAGGGAAAAAACTAACATTTTAATTCAGTTAAAGGTGTTAACCTTCCCAATGTGTCCACTTAGACCAATTTTCCCTTTCAGAAGTCCTGTTTTAATGCTTGTTTAAAAGTGTGTGCTGGAGCTAATGAATGACTCACAATAGGAAAATCCTGCAAGAGAGAGACAGACGCACAGTGCCTCAAGCTCTCTCCTCTGCTAAACACATGGAATAATTTCATCTAGCCTTCATAATTTCATCTAACCTTTAACTTTCTGAGAGAAAAACCCAAATGTCACTATTTCTGAAGTCATAATCCATGTTCAAAATAGTAAAGGTGAACAACAACAAAGCAACCAAACTAAATATGACAGATCACAGTTCCCTTATTCTTTAGCTTGATAAAATGTTAAATTAAAGGTATAGTGGAGGATTTTCTTTTTCCGGGTGGATCACCAAGACTATTGGTCCTCCTAATTGTCAATCATTCTGGTGATATGTTTATGTAAGGCCGTCGTACGTGCTCGTCCCTAGGTAGTTTTTGCTTTGCGCACTTTCAGGTGTATATGTGTGGTGAGCTACGGTTTCAGCCATTCACTGAAGCTCGCCGTTCTCACCGGGTTTTTTCAAAATGTCTGAGGGTCGCAAG
The DNA here is from genome assembly GCA_021554675.1 of Leuciscus idus. NCBI lineage: Eukaryota > Metazoa > Chordata > Actinopteri > Cypriniformes > Leuciscidae > Leuciscus > Leuciscus idus. Next base: position 11,669,753 of record CM038635.1, on the reverse strand, counting down.
AGGAAAAGTGTCTACGAATTGTATGACAAGAAGAGAAAGGCCTCTGAAGAAAGAAACAAGACCAGAGTGTTTTTGGGAGAATATTTCACACGCTGGCGTGCGCTAAAAGCACAGGTTGGGCTTCCCACTGATGCCTCAGTCGCGAAGTTTCTACTCGACAGGTAAAGTTTGGCATGCTATTTGGAGAAATCCATTTAAAATCACTGCTAGTAAAAGTTAATGTAAGCTATGATTAGCAATGCTAGCCGTCTCTCGTGCACACGTTTAATAGGCGTTCCCTCTCGGGAACAGGTAGAGTGTTGCGCATGTGCATTTTTTCAAAAAGTGGAGAGGGCGGTTCTTTTCTAAAATCCGGGAAAATCCTCCACAATACCTTTAAAGAAGGAAATACAGAGGTTGTAAAAATGATCTATTGGAAGTTTTTTTATGAACATTGAATATAAATTTTAAACAATTGTTTCTACATGTTTACTGCACTGTTTCAGGTGACTCACTGGCACAGCCCGTACTTCTATGCATACTTCCCTACTGCCCACTCTTTTCCGGCAATGCTGGCAGACATGCTATGTGGAGCCATTGGCTGCATTGGATTCTCTTGGGTATGTTTTTCTCTCTATTCATCTATCCATCAAGTTTGCTATCTGTCTGTCTGTGTCCATCCATGCATCCAGTCTTTCTGTCCATTTTTCTATCTATCCATCAATTT